>CM031243.1:255006538-255693081 GCA_018340775.1 Taxus wallichiana var. yunnanensis | reverse complement strand
TGTGACCGATGCCGGTCGCTTAGTGATCGACATCGGTCACTGTCCCAATCTGGGGCCGAACCCAAAACGGCCCGTAAAATCTTTTTTCACCTATTTCTCCCCTTTTACCCACAAGAAAACCCTAAAAACCTACCCACCCTACCGCTTTGACCTAACTAGCCTACCTACCCACTCCATTTTGCAAATTACCTCCATTCATTCCTTATTTTCTTAAAATTAGGATTCCTACCCAAAACCCACATCTAAGTTAAACTCATTAAATTCACAAAGGTAAGAGCTCAGAGCCTACCGGTACGACTACACATCGTCATGGTGGGATAGGTGGCGGTGGTCCAGCTGGTCCAGCACCTCCTGCTCCTCCTGGCTGAGCCATGGCTCCAAATCTCCTCAGCTGGGTCCTCAACCAATCAAACTCTGCCTCCTGCTCGCTGGGGTCTACCAATCACTCACTCCTCCACTCAAATAATGCCACCTCAGCCCACAAACTCAACAAAATCACTTCACACCTCAGACAAGACAAATTTGGGTGCTCAAATTCACAAAGTGACAATGACAGGCCATATTTTTCTTTTTATAGGTTTTGACCTATAACCGATACCGGTTATTTTGCGCCCTAGAATACCGGTATCGGTCTTCTAACCGATATCGGTCACACATAACCGATATCGGTTATTTACTTCCTTCACCTAACTCCTGCCCTTATCCACCAATCTCCACTTTTTCCCCCATCACCTACCCTTGGCTTTGCTGACTTGCCTTATTTGGATTCCAATCGGCCCGACCCACACCCAACCAATCGAGGCGCCATGCAACCATCAATCGGGCCCGACCCAAGGCGCAACCAATCATTTGGCCCGACCCAAGGCCGCAACTAACCATTTGGCCCGACCCAAGGCGCAACCAATCATTTGGCCCGACCCAAGGCCGCAACCAACCAATCCGGCCCGACCTAAGGCCGCAGGCTCGACCAACCAATCGAGCGCGCAACTAACCAATCGAGGCCACACCCAACCAATCAAACCCGACCCAAGGCCCTCACTAATCAATCGGCCCAACCCAAGGCCACACCAATTAAGTACCTCACCCAAAACCCACAAATTACAATTTTATCCACCCATCATGTAGCTTTTTGTTCAATCAAGCTCACCTGTTCGTGTTTTAGCATGATTAGGATACTTGACTTGATCAGTCGACCAACTTTGCCTAGACCGAGACCGTGACGTTTATCTCAACCAAACCAACCATTTGGTACTGCCGAACATGCCTAAACGTTCCTGTACCTTACCCGTTATATCCCCTGGAGCTACTTCCTATACCTTGGATACCAGGATTATATCACCCTTGTTTGGATAAACTATCGCCTTTGCCTATGAATTGCTTGTTTGCTCTTAAAATCATGTACCCTGGTCGCACTACTACATTTCAACGTGTATCTGCTTCCTTGAACTTACCCCACCATCTTACCATCATCTCAACACCATTCACCCTTTATCAACCCTATCCCTGATTTCACGTTGCCTCAATCTGTGATAGATTTGAGGGGGATTACCTATACCCTTAACAGAGTAACCACTTCTTATTATTGTCAGTGCAGCTTTACAAGACAAGCTACACGACAACAAGGGGCTAATGTAGACACCAAATTTGTGTCTTACGACACCCTGTGCCCCACATCTCATTTCGCAACCTAACCTCACCACCTAAACCTTACACAATTATTTATTAATTACCTTATAATTAATAAATCCACATTTTCAAACCTGCCACCTCATTTTGCCACCTCATCATGACCTAGCCCTAATCCTAAACTAACCTAATTAAGACCTATAACTTGGTCTACATCCACACCCATGACTAATTACCCCTCACCCGCACCAAAACCAACCTAATAATGACTTGACCAAGCCCACAACTAATCTCTCGGGAGAAAAGGAGGGAAAGTTGGCTATTTTACTAAAAATAGCCCACTTTGACTTAACCGACATCGGTTCCTACTCGACCGCCGTTGGTTACGTAACCGCCATCGGTTCCCTGTAAATGACCTCCCCCAACCAAAAACAAGGCATCGGAATTCATTTGGAAAAACAATCGAAATTCACTTGGCAGAGTGGAGACAAGTGAAGAAAAGAGAAGAGCATTGAGCCGAAGCGCAACCGAGCCTTTGGATTCTTTGTCACCCCGTTCAAGCATTGGAAAAGACTGAGGATAGCTTCATCAGCTCGTTTTCCAATACCAGATCATCCCAACTGAGCCTTACTATCACTACCACATTCCTTGGACCTGAATCTTCATCAAGGATGAGTAAGTAGTGTCTGGTATGTTTCTAAGCACCATTTCTTGAGCCTTTTGATTGATAGTAATTATAAGCTCACTCCTAGATCTACCACCTGCCAACACCCTGCACTTAACCTTCATCCATACATCCTTGTATTGCCCAGAAGATAGTTTTATCACACTCTGAGTCTTCCCCATCATCTCACTATTCCCCTCAGCCATCCACCAGTCTTAATAACCCCACAATCACCCTGCAACCAACCTCTATCCAGAAGTGCCTAGATTACTGACCCTACCGGTGTCGGTTATCCCCTACCGTCATGGTTCTCTAACCGCGGTCGGTTATCCAGTGACCGGCATCGGTCACTATGACTTATACCCAAAACCTTCCTCTCACCTATTTGTCTCCTAACAACCTCAGATCCAGTCTGGTTTATCCCTGTAACTTGAGCTGAACGTATCAACGACCATTGACCAAACAAACAACGTGACGTTTTATTATCGGTAGTTTAGTCTCTATTGCTTGGTAACGAGGTACCTAAATCATGATTTCACAATAGCTTCTTTATTATCATTTGTGTTAATTCGTATTAAAAGGGGAACTGACCACCTTCGAAAGGAAGTCTAATATTTCCTGGGCCCAAGGCAGTTCCCTCATTTATTGTCTAACTAAAATCTGGTGGTCTTGTATTCTTACTTGTAGGTAGTCCTTCCCAGACAAAAAGGAGTTCTTCGCAATCGATCTGATCTCTCTCTACGGTACGCGCACACCCTCTCAACATTCAATAGGTATTCCTCCTAGCCCTAACCCTTATCTGTTTCTCAAAAGAATGAAAGGATAGAAGCAACTCTATTCCAGGAACGGAAACATTCTATGTGAAACAATAACAAGGAGACCTCATCGCCTTGCCATGGTGTACTATCTTGTTTTAATTCTAATTGTATTGATTTTCTCAACGAGTGGATCAACACAACCTATCAAGGCATCAAAATGGTCTTTGTTTGACACATAGTTAGCATTCTTATTATGAGATGATTGTCCCTGATCCAAGTTTTTATTTTCTTCATGATTGGGAAAAGGATCTTTGAATATCCCTAAGTTTTCATTTGGAGATTTGGCAGCGGCAGTGGAGTCTACTTCTATATCACAACTGTCGACTAGGTCTTGAATGTAGTGTTTTAATCTTAAACGCTTGTCGTTTTGTGACCCTTTACACGGTGAAATCCACAAAATTCATTATCCCTAAACCATGATGGTTTAGGTGCGTCATCCCCATAGGGTTGTGTTTCAGGGTACTTAACCATGTTTATAGCCTCTAACTACTTTAGTATGGATGATATTGATTTAGATAGAGGTGTGAAAGTACAACGTTTATATTCCGTAGGAGGATTTCCCTTTGCAAGATTCAAAGGTGCATGGTTCTAAATGGCTTGTACTCACTTGGAGTCTACTATCCCATCACCTACGACATTTTTGTTCTTATTATGAACAAACTTTGGTTTTTCATTAGATTTGGAATCGTTATGATCATGGGAGAAGGGTTTTAGAGTCCCCCTAGCTAACAACACTTTTTCAATTTGATACCCTTTTTGATTACCTCTTCAAATGTGTTACCACAATGCATTTGCAAGTGGAACATAATGTCTAGGTGGATGTTGGGAACAAATATACTTATCAACTATTTTTCAGGTATGGAACAAGGGAAGCGGCTAGCTAACCCTCTCCATCTTTGTAAGAAAGAAGCAAAGTTTTCATTGTTTTGTTGTTTTGCATTACAGAGATCTAACATGGTAATATCACTCTCTATATTAAAAGAAAAGTGACGTATAAAATTTTCAGCTAATTTTGGCCATGTGGATATAGATCCCTTGGGGATGTGTATAAACCATTCTAATGCATGTCCTCCTAAACTTCGTGGGAAGAGGCGTATAAGATAATTAAAGTAAATAACATGACTAATTAAGGGAGGCTAACACCATTGCCATCTATAGCCAAGGCTTTAAGTCTAGGAATGTAACACTAAAGATAAAAGCTTAATGGAATGTTAACTAACATGAATATAATTCAAAATCTAGCTAATCATGCCTACTAATATATTGAATTACTAAACTAACAAATACCTAAATAGATCTAAGAGGGCAATCAAATTGGTATGGTTGCTACTCCAAACAAGGTGAAATGGCCTCTCTAAATGACTACATGGTCATTTTGGATATCCATATACTAACCCCATTGAATACTTTAGGAAAGGATTGAGCTTGGCTATAAATCATATTTATTATATGAGATGAAAATCAAAGCATGGTGTAAAGTATTAAGGTATGAGGTGAATCCTTTTTATAGTTTTCCATTTGGGGAAAACTTGTATTTTGGTGCATGTGGGACTAAAAGACCAAATTAGATTAGAATTTTTAATCATGATTAAGCTTTTCTAATCACAATTAGTGAATTACCAAGTGATTAAGATGTGTGGAGCCTTAATCAACCGCTTAGGGTCAACTAGGAGGCTAGGATAAGCTTTTGAAGCTTGTTGAGACATTGTGGAGAGAAGTGGGGTGATTTTGAGTGGTTGGAAGAGGGGTTTGAGCCAATAGTAGAGTATATTGACCAAAATAAGGGCAAAATAGGCTTAATTAGCTAACAATCATTAATTGTCTGTTTTGAAGAGGATTTTGACTTACAATTCATCATAAAGTGGCATCTTGAATGCGAAAGAGGTTTGGTAACCAACAAAGCGTTGTTAATTGACCAAAGTGGTAAGAAATGTTAGTTAATTAGCAAAAATCACTAATTATAATAGAATTGGTAAGAATGAGAGTGATTTGTGTGTGTTTGGAAATAAGATTATAAAAGTGGAATTTAGGTGTCTAAATTTTTTCTCTTTATCTCACGTACAAATTTTTAGCTCAAACCGATAACTAGAATGGTGGAAAATAAAATTTTACAAAAGAGGGCATGAAAACGGGGATTTCTTTACCGTAAAAATCTGGGGATCATTCGAAATTTTTTCACTTTCTCCTTGATGGAATTTTAAAATGAGGAAGATTGTAAAAAATCCCACCTCAATCCATGCACCGGTTTATTAGATATGAATATTTTTTTATCCAGGGCACGAAGTCAATCAGGCAAAAAAATGAGCATGGAGCTTGGAAAAATGCAATTTTTGTGAGATATTTATTCTTTGCAATTATGGAAACATGGAGAATGAAATGGAGGAGAAAAAATGTATGCAAAAATTATGGAAAAATTTCACTAGAGTTAGGGAGGATTTGGAGCAAAATGGGGGGAGATGGAAAAATACACTAACTCCTAGTATTTATAATCTTTTTGCCTTGAGGAATGGGGCACATTTTCTTATCCACCTTTTACCCTTAGAAAGGGACAAAGGGGACACAAAATTGTGCCTCCAACCCTAGATGACAAGTGGCAAGCATGTAGTGGCAGAGGAGTTAGAGGAAAGTGCTTAGTTTTGGCCCAGGAGCCAATTTTTGGTCACGTGAAGGATCAAGTGCTAGCAAAGAAGGGGGTAAGTTTTATTTTCCCCTTGTAATTGGATGAAAGGGACACAAAATTGTGCCTCACCCCTAGAGTGACACTTGGCATGCATGCAGAGCAAGGAGAGGGGGCTCAAAAACTAGTAAAATATGTTTGTCGAGAGGTCTCTAGGGTCATATGGTGTGTCCATGGGCTCTAAGGAATGGGGGCACATTTTCTTTTCCCCCTTGTCCCTTATAAAGGGACAAAGGGGACACAAAACTACACTTTGAGCACCATGCTAATACATGGCACCAAAACAATAACTAAGTACCGAACATTGTACCTTGGAAAGCACCTTGAGAACGAAGTTGTCGGAGCTCCCGGAAGTCTTTTTAGGAACTTCCTTATATTATCTTACCTAGAAACATAATTTTGAGAAGGATAAAATGGGTATCAAGGTCTGATTCAGCTTTCAAAATTCTCAAAAATTTATTTTTATCGGGATTGCTAGTTGTGCTTGTGAAGAATGAGTTGTGGAAAGAAATGAATGTGCCTTGAGAAAAATATGAAAGTACCACCATGTAGATAATTGAATCATATTTCCATTGATATTTTGTTTGACCTATAAATCATTTCAAAGTTCCCAAAATCACCCTTTGAAGCTCGGGGATTTTTCATAGTGCAAACTCCTTTGACCTCAAAAACCCTCTTTTGTTGAACTTGCTCCTAAACCTCCAAATCATCCCTCCTAAATCACTTGAAAAATAGTCTTAGCTCTTTGATACCACTACTCGATGAATTTAGGCCTTGAATTTTGTTCCAAATAATGTGTATCATCCCTAGAAAGGCCAAAAATAGCCATTCCTACACTGTCAAAAGATCCACCGTGGAAGACATTGTCTCAAAAGAATCATGTGAACTTGTTTTCCTCTTTTCAACACATGAGTGAGGGTGGAACCTTAGACATGGACACTAAATGGATGGGATATGCATGATACATGGGTTGACCTAATCGGGAGAGTTTCGGGAAGGTTTACAATCAAAATTTTCATGTTGCACATTTGCATGACAATAAGTTCTTAAGGAACATTCTCTATCTTTTGCATTTAGTTACAAAGACATGACAGGTGTCGGATCCTGGCATAGTGGTTCGAGAATCTTGTTACAAACTGAAGAAAAACTTGTAAAACAAAAGTTAAGACCTATGAATCCTAAAGTTGCTTTAATGGTCAAAGAAGAAGTGATGAAGCTTCTATAGGTAGGGTTTATAAAGCTAGTGGACTACTCCATGTGGTTGTCCAACATTTTCCCGATCCTTAAAAATAATGGGAAAATAAGGATATGCATCGATTTTAGAGACATAAATAAAGCCTACCCAAGGATGGTTTCCCATTACCCTCTATTAATATCATTCTCAATGCAAAGATCTAGTTATGAGTTGTTATCCTCATGGATGGGTTCTCTAGATACAACCAAATAAGGATTTCTGATGAGGATCAAACCAAAACTACCTTTACCACTCCCTGGGGACTTCTATTATGTCTTCATGCCTTTCAGTTTAAATAATGATGGTGTCACCTATCAACGGGCCATGAGATATGTATTCCATGATATTATTTACAAGATTTTGGAGACGTATGTTGATTATATTTTGGCAAAATATAAAAAGAGAGGTGATCATCCCAAAGTTCTTCAAGTTATTATTTCACGGTGTGACTTTAAACCAAGAGAAATTTGTTTTTGGAGTCACCTGGAGGCAAGCTCTTAGTATCATTTCCTCTCAAGGAATTGATGTAGATCCTATAAAAATCTAGGAAATTCTTGAAATGACTCCTCAAACCAACGAATCTAGTATTTGGTCTTTCTTAGGCTAGCTTGGGGCAACTGTAGGTTTGTTTCTAATTTGGCATACACTATTCATCATATTAACGACTTGTTGAATGACTATTGAGAGACATAGAGTGATGAATGTCACAACACATTTGATTTAATCAAGAGTTTCCTCATGTCACCACTGGCTCTTATGTCACTGAAATACGATCACCCTTTAATCTTGTATTTTAGAGCCACGGATGTCTTAATAGCGTGCGCATGTTAGCATAGGATGATGTTGATGGTCATGAAAGCGTTATTTACTTTATTAGACATACCCTCCTTGATTATGAAACATGGTATTATCAAGTGGATAAATAATGTTTATCCATTGTTTTTTAACCCATAGATTGAGGCATTATATGTTTAACCAAGAAAAAATATTAATTATCAAATCATGTCATTGCGAACATTCTTGACTCGTAAATCCTTATCTAAAAAGGTAGGGTGATTCATAATGCTAATGGGTGAGTTTGAACTTACCTTCATCAACCAAAATTTGGATAAGGACAAATCATTGCTGATTGGTTAGCCAATAACCCTATAGATTTTGGTGAAATAGTTGTTTTGAATTTCCCAGACAAATGTATTTGTTACATAGACAAGCCCTTCATTGCTTCGTGTTTCTTGGTACTTATAAATAATAAACTATATCATAGAATGAATGTATCCTAAAGGTTATAACTCATATCAAAGGCAACGGATATGTGTCATAGCTACAAAGTATGTTATTTTTGAAAAAGTTATTTATAGAAGAGATTTTGATGACATGTTACTTAGATGCGTCAATGAAGGAAGCAGAGAAAATTCACTTTGAAGCCCACGGTAGAGTCTATGGTGGCCTTTTTTAGGGCATTCAAATGTTGGCAAGATTCATCTAATGGGTTATTTGTGGCCCATTGAAACATGACGTTGTGGAATATGTGTGCAAGTGTCAAAAATGCCAAGAGTTCTCACATGCTATACACATCACACGGCTCGGGATTTATAGCCTATTATGACACCATGGCCTTTCTCCACTTGAGGTTTGGATTTGAGAGGGAAGTTCTCTCTTGCGTCATCAGATGGCCATAATTTTATAATCACATCCATGGAATACTTTATAAAGTGGGTTGATGCCATACCTCTAACTACGGTACCTGGATCTATCATAGCCAAGTTTATCTTGAACCAGATTATCTATAGGTAAAGCGTTCCATAGGTCATTATTTATTAAAATAACTTCTTTTAAGAATGACGAGGTGCGTGAACTATGTGCTCAATTCAAAATATCTCATCACACGGCCTCCTTATACTATCCTTAGGCCAATGGACAGCTGAGGCTACCAAAAAAACTTTGAAGTCCATTCTTCTTAAGATGGTTAAGGAGAATAAGAGAGATTAACACTTAAAGTTATTTCCTACCTTATGGGCTTATAAGACTTCATTCAAACACCAATGGGGGTAACCCCCTTTTCTTTAGTTTTTCGGTGTTGAAGTGGTCTTACCACTGGAGGTATAATTTCCTAGTCTTCATGTGTCTTTACAAGGAATTCTAGATGAAGATGAGTATCAAAATGTGTGCTTAGCTAATTTAGAAATCCTCGATGAGAAGTGGCTTAGATCCAAACAACATTATCGGTTTTACGTAGAAATATTTGTCGAAATATAAAAAAGGTCTATGAATGTGAAATTTGGGTAGGATACCTTGTTTTGAGACTTGATAGCTGAATAGACAAGAAATTTGGTGAAGGTAGGAATTTCAAGACGAAATGGCTAGGGCATGTTATCCCAAAATACCCCAGTGGTTATTTTTTCCTTAACAATGTTTAAAATGGACTTATCCATTTTAAGGATAAAATATGTTTAAATGGTCGTCAACATCCACCTCTCAAAAAAACCAACTATTGGCATTTAAAACCCCGCAGAGACTAAGGCTAATTCATTAGCGGGCTATATTTAAAAGTAGGCGATGTTCAAACACCTATTAAAATTCTACACCGCTAAGCTTCAAGCACTGCAGCGAAGCCACATGGTAGGATCTCGGGTCTCTTCATAACCTTTGCACTTCGCGGACTTTAGGTCCATGGAATAAACCTAAGTTCGTAAGATGTTGGGTCCAGAAAAATTTGAAAGGTTAATGGGGACACATGGTAGCATTATATGGAGCCAAAAATTTTAAGTCCACCCAGGATAGAATTTGTGATGCGAAGCTGCAGCCAATCAAAAAAGCACGAAGCAGGAGAGATCTGACACATGACACATGTAGATCCTTCTCCGGCTCACCCTTTTCACTCGACATAATGCTAGAAAAGTAATGTCTGAAAAGGGACATTGCAAGGAGTGTGGAGCTTTCTCATTGGCTCACATCTCACGGTTGTCAATTAGTATAAAAGAATAGTCTAAATTTTGAAGGAGAGTGGAGCTTTCCTATTGGCTCATTTTTCGTAGCGGTCAGAAGGGGGATATCAAAGGACTGACCTTGTGAGGAGTGTGGAGCCTTATCATTGGCTTATGTTTCATGTTTTTCAGTCAAGTTTAATGAACAATCTGAAATTGTAAAGAGCGTGGAGTTGTCTCATTGGTCTATGTTTCATGTTACGGACAGGTCTTTTAAGAAAAGATCGACAAAGGGACATGCGTGGAGCTTTCTCATTGGTTTTATGCTTCGTAATGGACATGTCGAGTTTCATAAGGCCTAAAACATAAACCAATGAAGGATCAACACGTGGCAAAGATAAAATCAAGTAACACAAAAGGCCAAGGAAATCCTCGAGCCAATCAAAGGTCGTCACTTGTCACATTTTTGTGTTCCCAACATGGAAACTTCAAATGCTCATATCTTTCGATCCATAGCTCAAAATTTGACAAAAATTATATTGATGGAAATGTATTTTCATGACCTACATCATAGAAACCTGAAAATATGATTTTGGGGAGAGTAAGTGGGCAAAAATTAAGAAAACACTCCACGACATGCAAGTATTCAAATGCTCATATCTTTCAATTCCCTGCTCCAAATCACGCAAAATCAATCTCATTGGAAAGTTCTCATCAAGCCCCACTATATGAACCATTCAAAATAATATTTTGGAAGCTTTTGATAGGTGGAAAAGAGGAAAAAATAGATCAAGTTGTTAAATTTTAGTCCTAAACTTGCCCAACATACTGAATTTAATGAGATTTGGTCCTCTTTTCTTCTTCCACAAGGAAAAAAACATTGGAGAATGGATCTAACAGGTCACCATGCTTATTTTCAGTTATTTAATGCATCTTGTTGGTAGGAGAAAATAAAAAAATAGGATTTTATCCTTCTCTCTTTCTCATTCTTCTATATATTGTAAACATCTCTCATTTGAGAGGGGGTATTCTTGGATGTAGAGAAACTCTGTAAAAATGGTTTCTCGATATCAATGAGTTGCAAGCCTTCATTTGGGCCTATCAAGTGTTCTTATGCCTTTATTATTCAGATGTAATGGACTATGGATACTCCGAAAGCAATAAAATCTCTTATTTGTGGTGTTTCTCTTAACCCTAGCAATTGTTTTATTGTATTTCATTGCCTCTCCATTCTTGTTGTTGCATCTTGTGCATGTATTTCTCATTTACAGGTTCAAATTGTTGTGTTTCATGGAGAATAGATGATTAATGAATCCTTGGGTCTATGTCACATTTGTCTGGCCTCTCCATATTGTATTTTCCTTCTCCCTTCTCCCTCAACAGGATATTTCCACACCCTTTCTTGGTGTTATCACCTCTGTTAGTGTAGGATTTCCCTTTTTTCATGCATTTCTCTCTCTCCCTGGTCCCTTGGAAGTTTAGAATAGGGTTAGATAGTTGCATTTCCTTCCTTAGGAGTAGATTAACATTAGCATTAGGAAGAAGAAGTCAGCCTTCTCCAAAGTTTTGTCTCAATAGCAAGATCCCACACTTAGAGACAATCCCATGTTACCCAAAAACATTGGTTTCTCATCCATACATGAATGAAAAATCAAAGGGTGTTGTTTTTTTGTGATAATATTTCTGGCACACCCAAAGGGGACAAGATCAAAGAGCTTTACAAATTCATATTACCAATATTGATGTTTTCTTGGTGATATTAAGTCTTTTGAGGCATTTTCAAGCACATCGGCAACTCCACTAATCCAAACAACCCATTTTCTCATTCAACAAATCATTCCCTTTCATTCCATCATTTCATTTCTCTTTCCTATGAAGTTTTACAATCATGACATCATTTCCTCAAAGTATTCCACACTTTTTGCAACACCATTTGAATCCACCTCCATCCTTCCGAGATCCATCTTTACACTATTTCTACACACCCCCAAATCAGATTTATGATGGAAATCAGATGGAGCATGCATGTTCTTATGAGTATGTAGACTTTGAAGGCCATCCACACTTGAAGAATATTTTCAAGGAAGAATTCAAAGAATGGAGCATATCTTATAGGTTGTCAAGTAGAAACTACAAATATTCCATGCTAAACAACCTGGTTTTAGGCAGCCCTATCAATGGGGAGGATACCTAGCTGGTTTAGCCCACAACAAAGGTTTAAGGTAATGAGTGAGTCCTTCACTCAAATGGTTGATTTTATTACATGATTATAGACATTAGAATCTAATGAATCTAAGGTTGAATAACCCTGTTAATGGGATGTTCCTAAAATTTTACCATATCGTATCCAATGCCTATCCCTTATCAACCACTCATGCCCAAGCTTAAAGTCCCTAGCTTCCTCAAGGTTTCTCCTTCCATTCCCTCTCATCCCCAAGAAGATTCTACACCTTCCCCTTCATTGTACAACCATTTCCAAAATCAGTTGAGACTCAACCCACCTCTCCTCTTGCATTCCCAAACCCATTTTGGGAATAAGCAAATCAGAAAATCAGTCAAGGAGGGTAGTAAGTTGAAGATACCAATAGAGAAGAGCCCATAAAAATTTGAAGGATTGGGCTTCAAATTTTGAATCCAATTAGATGTCACACTGGTTAAGCCTTCAATAGAGGTTGGGTTGAAGAACACAAGGTGGAGGTTGATTTTGTAGAAGAACAGACACAAGAAGAAGATGATCAACAATCTCTATGTTTTGAGTGTAGTGTGTGCATGTTGGCACCATATTCATAGAGGTTACTAATTCATCTATTAAAACTATTAAAGTGTGATCAAGACTCATACATGCTCAATTTTGTGTAAATGTTGATGTTAGTAATCTTCGCCTAATTCTATTGATCTCCTCTCGATTTTGGTACTTGGACCCAACCCATTGAATATGAATATGTGTCGCAAGCTTGCTCCATTTGTAAAAGCATTGGCTATAGAACCCAAGATTGTCCCTTAAAACCTACTCCAAAATAGAAATCCCATATTCCTTCTCCTAAGCAGAAGGGGAAATTTATCCCCAAATTTTCTCCAGAGGTGGGTACTTCTAATCCTTTCGAGTTTTGGCGAGAATATGGCAAGATCCTTCCTCAAAGGATCTCTTGACCATCCTGAAATTATGGTGTCGATGGACCTCCCTTCCCCATCTCCCTATTCTCCCTCACTTGGGATCTCTCTTACCCCCCCCGATTATTGACCCCCTCCTCTCGGATACCTTTCATCAACCCCCTAAGGATGGTGTCTCTGTTAATCCCACTTCCCCTACTCCCATTTCCCATTTGGAATAAATGAATTCCTTGAACGCTCCTTATACTTTGGTGCTTGAAGATTATAGCCCACCCAAAATAACTACAATCAACTATAAAAATAATTGGGATCTAGGAATCAACAAAAATAATGGAAGACCCTCTAAATAGTTAAGCTTCAGCTTGAAACAAATCAAAATATTGCTCAGGGAACTCAAGGTACTCTCACCATTGAGGGTGGGGGAAGTCCAAACCTAAGAAATGAATATTCTTTCTTGGAACATTAGGGGGTCAATGCCCCTAAAAAAATAAGAGTACTAACAGAAATCAAGTTGAAACACTTGTTATCCAAAATTCACCCCTCAAGGTAATTTTGATAACATGCATCAAATTCTTTAGTCCCAAGCAATTATATTGAGTCCGGACAAAAAGTCATGTTTCTAGGGTCCCCTCATATTTTTTCTAACTCCCCTGTCCAAGAAGAAGAGAGCAAGTTCTGAGGAAATGTGAAAAAATTGCAAAAAATAAGCTCGGGCAAGAAAAAATCATGAAAAATGGCTAAGTCCTGGTCCTTGCAATAGTCGGGACATGAGGGACATCTGGACGCGAACCGGCCGAAAGGCCGCCAGGCGGTCCACGCAGCATTTGGGACATTCGGGCCAAAGGGACGCGCGGGACGCGGAAATCCGAACTGGCTGAAAATTTGAAAAATTTGAAAAATTTGACTAATTGTTGAAACAGGCAGTCTGGGACATCTGGGCAAAAAGTACGCGAACCGGCCGGATCGGCCGAAATGAGTCAAGGCAGCCCGGAACAGTTGGGCCGAAGGTACGTGAAGTACGCGAACCGGCCGGATCGGCCGAAATGAGAACTTTCAGTCAGGGACGCGGGACAAAAGGACGCGAACCGGCCGAACCGGGCGAATCGGGAAAATTTGTCCCAAATACCTTGATTAAAGCAAATGGGACATCTGGGCCGCGAGTATGCGAACCGGCCAGTTCGGCGAAATGGGAAATTTCAGCACTGTGCTAAATGGGACAGAGGGACGCGTGGGACGCGAAAAGCCGAAGGAGCCGAAAGCCAATCAGATCACGCCACGTGTCACCGGCAGAAAAGGAACATGGAAGCCCATTTCGGGCGGTTCAGAAGAATTTGTCCCGACACAGCACTGGGACATTTGGGACAAAGGGACGCGCGGGACGCGAAAAGCCGAAGCGGCCGAAGGAGAAGAAGAAAAGTCAACATTTGGTCCGGAAACTTCAAACGGCCATAACTTTTGACTCCGAGCTCCGATTTTCACAAAATTGGACTTTCTGGAACGAGCACGACGTCCTCTACACCAAAAAAACTGGATTTCTTATTTTTGATGAGGGTAGATATATTTAAATAAGAGAAATATATTCGGCTCCAGTCAGTTAATGCTCATTCCCGTCAAATGACAGAAAACGCCTGCCAGGCCCAAAATAGCTGCCCGCACTCAGAAGGCCATAACTTTTGCATTTCTCAACGAAATCACACAAAATTGGTACCGTTGGAATCATGGTTCCAAGCCCGATGCACAAGCAATCAAGAAATTCTAGATTTGATCAAGAATTGATTAAGATTTTTAAGAAAACGTGGCCGGGTTAGAACAGTGTTTTATTTGGTAGCTGGGAGTGCAATTAAGAGGCATGGTCATCATTCTTTCTCTCGCTCCAAAGACATGGGACAAGATGGGGAGCCTTTTACAAGTAATGTGCAATCATTTCACTCAATTTAATGCCTCTTACAGGTGGTTGAAGGACAGATTTTGGGATTTCCATTTTCCCTTCTCTTTCCCTTCTCATTTTTCTATAAATTGGAGTGTTGGGCTCATTGAAAAGAGAGAGTTTTGGGTAGCAAAGCTCGCCAAAATTGCTTTGTGAAGCCGGTGTGTTGCAGCCCTCAGTAGTGGACTCCTTGCATGGTGATCCGTGCCCTTATCTTGTAATAGATCGAACTGTGCATACCAGAAGCAATAAAATACAAAGTTTGTGGATGTATCTTCCCCGTTGTGTTTTCTTGCATTCTTCTTGCCCATTTTATCTTTCTACAATAATATTGTGTCTATTATTATGTTTCTTGCAGAATTCATTATCATGTGTGTGTGCTTGGAATATTGTTGTGAATGCATTTTGCTAGATTATGGAGAACTGTCATCACCTCTTCTAGTGTGCACTTTGCCTCTGTATTTCACACATTTGGAGACTACTCTCACATCCTCCTTTTCTGGTGTATCACCGCTTTAGTGTAGGCTTTCATTTTATGCATTCTCTTTCCCTAGAGTAGATTGTGGTAGGTAGTTTAGGAGCAAGAACCAGCTTTTCTCGGAGGTCTATCTCAAGTAGCAAGTCCCACAACTTGGAGATAGTACCCATGTTATCCAATCACACCGTGAGTTCAAGTATATCTCAGGGGTGCTGTGATTTGGTGATAACAGTTCTGGCACGCCCGGTGGGACCTTAGAGGTCTTCACTTTCATTGCAACAAGATTGATGTGCACTTGTTGTAAGTTCCAGCTTTGAAGGAGCTTTAAAATCGCACATCTGGCGACTCCAAAAGAGGCATAATCCGCTGGTTTCTGTAGTCCAAGCCTGGCAAATTTATGAGAAGAATACAGACCAGGTCAAGAACTAGGGAGGAAGGATTGTTTGTTTATCTGCATCTATCTCCAGGCAGAGAAAGAAGGGGAAGAAGAGCTCAAAGATCTGTGTCTCCACCTAATAGAACTTTGTCTACACCTCCACCTGGTAGACCTTTTCTCGCATCAACAAGGGTTCTCAGGCCAATCAGAATGGCGCAACCACTAAATCCCTTCGTCAATTTCACTGGCAGCAGCCCACTTGCCCTCAATGCACAGAATCCAGTTCCAATTGCAGCATTGAAGAACATTCCATTTTTCACTGGAGAAAATCATACCACTCCTGGTGATCATGTCAAAGACATTGCTAACGTCTGTGCAATCCATGAGATAAATGAAATGGATGTGGCTGTCAAACTACTGGCATCATCATTCAAAGGGAAGGCATTGCAATGGTTCAGGAGCCTTGAAGCTGGTTCTATCACAAATTGGAATCAGTTATGCATAGTTCTCCATGAGCAGTTTGGAGAAAAGGGAGACAATTTGTCTCTACTAGAACAATTGACAACTATCAAGAGAGCCCCCAATGAGCAGCTGACTGACTTCAACTTCAGATTTCAAAGGTCTTGGGATAGGATTCCAGTGGCAGTCAGGCCAACAGCAGAAGGTGCTTTTCTATACTATCTTAAAGCTTTGAATTCTGATATTTCTATGTTAATTCAATCTATGGGAGGCACAACCTTACCTGCTGCTTATAGCATTGCCATTAGGGCTGAAAACTGTCTTATTCAAGCTGGTAAGCTAGCTCCTAGGCCTCCCATGCCCTTGTATCCGAACTTAGAAAATCCAAGTACTAGCCAAGCGCCTGTCTTAGCTCCTATTCCCACTCCTAGAAATCAAAGTTCAAATGAAACTTCTACTTCATCCTCTAGTGCTTCAAATGAACTCCAAGAGGTCATGAAACAATTGCAAAATTTGGGAAATGAGTTGGTTACTATCAAAAGACAGCAAGCTCAAAGTGCTAGACCGTATCAGCCTCAAGCTCAGCCTAACAGGAAACCATATCAACCTCAAAGACCACCCAATCCAGCTGCAAATCAGAATCAAGCAAGGCCTCCCGCTAATAGACCATTTCAGCCCTATAACCCCAATGTTGCATCTGCATCCAGAGCTTTGGTGCCAGTCCAAAATAACATGGCCCAAGAATATGATTGGTGTTTCCGTGCAGTCACCACATAACCAATCAATGTGCTTTAACGGTGCATTAAATCAGGCTCTAATGGTGCAAACCATTGGTGGGTCGCAAGAGTCCAGCCACGAAGAAGACCAACAGAAGGGGCACCTCAGCAAGGAACATCTTCGAACGAAACTACTCTTTGTCAATCGCGTCAAGTCAAGATTTCTGTGGCATGAATCAAATACCCTCTCAAAGTGTTGTAGCCAACACAAGGTCAAAGAGGAGAAATTTGGGTGAAGAGCAGCCATTGGCTTCGAGTAATCCACAACCTTCTACCGCTCCACAAGCCACTGGCAAGCAAACTGTAGTTCCAAACATACAAGGAGCATCCAAACCAGCTCCTAAACCAACTCGGGATGCAGCCATTCCGCGCTCATTGCAAGGAATGAATGTGCAGGCCAAGGGACATCAGAGGGATACTTCATCTCCATTCAACATCATTGATCAGATGAGAAAGACAAATGTAAACATATCAATGTGGGAATCACTATCTATCCCAGGACAAAGAGATTTGCTACAAGCTGCCATGAAGGACTGGTCAACTTCAAATCAACAGGTCCAAATGCAAGAGAAGGTACTCACAAATGCTGCCCAGCCTGAAGGAAATCATGGAGGACAACAAGGTAAAATGTTGAAGCCCCCTCCATTTTATGTTTCATTGATCGTAGGAGATAAGTTGGTGCATAATTGCATGATCGATTCGGGAGCAAGCAGTTCAGTAATGCCCAAGCAAATAGCTGATCAGCTAGGACTCCAATATGAAGTCATCTCCAAGGGTGTAGTGCAATTAGATGGGACAGCAAAGGACAACGGGGAGTAATCAAAGGTTTGAGCCTCACACCGCATGCATGTCCTAATGTAATAGTTGTTACAAGATGTGTCAGTTATAGACCTACCACCACTCTTTGCATTATGCTTGTCAAGAAACTTCACTGCTAAAATTGGAGGCTATCTTTCGGCGGATTGGTCACACATGTTGTTCAGAACAAGGTATGGAACCAAAGCCACAATCAGGTCTGAACCTATTGCAAACTTCCATATTGAGCCTTACACCCCAAGCCAAATCAATACCAACTGCTCAAAGATTCGATCAAGAAGATTATCCAAGCACTGATGAAGCTGACACCAAGGTTGGAAGCATCCCAAATTTGACTCTTAATGAATGGGCAAGCAAGGTGCATTCTTTTGATCCTTATCAAGAAATAGAAGAATCTAAGCTGGGAGTCTATTGTTTACATGAAGAGAATCAACCTCTCCCCAGCATCACCAAGCCAGATCATAAAGACAAGAATGAAGTATGGCAATTGTTCTTTGATGGGTCAAGGAGTAGGCAAGGTGCAGGAGGAGGAGCTATGCTCATTTCACCGCAAGGTATAAGGTATTACTCAGCCTTCCGTTTCCAGTTTTCCTGTTCGAACAACACAGCTGAGTATGAAGCCTTAATTCATGGATTGCACTGGGCAAGGAAGAAAGGCATCAGGAATTTACAAGTATTTGGTGATAGTGAGCTGATTGTGAACCAAGTCAAAGGAAAAAATGCTGCCAAAAATGATCTGTTGAAGAACTACAAAAATCGGGTATGGGATCTCATTGAAGATTTTGAAGCTTTTAGCATCATTTCCATCCCAAGAAAAAAGAATGAAGCAATTGACAAATGGCAGCAATTGGGGCTGCGTTTGATGTTTTAGAAAGTATCAAAAGTGAGAAAACTCAGCCTCATATCAAAGTGGTTGTGAGACCAGCTGTTCCAGATAACAACACAAGTTGGCAAGTCTTCAAGAATGATCAGCAGATTGTTAATTTCCTGCAAGAAGAAGCTGAGTTCTCCATGAGAAATCAAGACAAGTCGGAGCAGCAATATGGTGACCAAGTGGTGCACCGAGAACCAACAAATTACCAAAAGGCCTCATAACCTTGGAGTCAATCTTCAGCCCGAATGATCGGTTAGGAAGGAGAAAGCGAACATTCAAGTAAAGGGTGAAGATTCGTAACCTATCTTAGTAGATGAAGGCAAGACATTGCAAATTGGTAAAGTACTCCACAAGAGAGATCTCGATTTTGTTCAGCCTTTGTCAAGAATTCCTGATGTCTTTGCTTGGACTTACAAAGATTTAAGAGGTTTCAACCCAAAATTGGCACAACATACTATTGAGTTGGATCCGAATCCAAGCTTGCATAGGCAAAAGCAAAGGCCAGTAAATCCTCATATCGAGCCTCTCATGAGAAAAGAGTTAAGCAAGCTCATTGAGGCCAGTATCATCTTCCCCATCAAACACTCAAGTTGGGTTGCAAACTTGGTGCCGGTAAGAAAGAGAAACGGAGAAATAAGATTGTGTGTGGACTTTCGTGATCTAAATAGAGCGTCACTCAAAGATCATTATCCGCTTCCATCAATGGAACAAATATTGCAGGTTGTAGCTGGTTCAGAAAGGTTTTCATTGCTAGATGGATATTCAGGCTATAATCAGATAATGGTAAAGGAAGAAGATCAATTCAAGACGGCCTTCACTACAAAATGGGGCACGTATGCTTACAAGAAGATGCCATTTGGACTGTCAAATGCCGGAGCAACATTTCAGCGAGCTATGGATATGGCGTTCAAAGGCTTGATCAACAAGATAGTGCTGGTATACCTGGATGATATCACTATCTTCTCAAAGAATGCAGCAGACCATCTCTTTCACCTCAGACAAGTGTTTCAGAGGTGTAGAAGGTTTGGAGTGTCATTGAATCCAAAGAAGTGTGTATTCTTGGCACACGAAGGCAAACTGTTGGGCCACATTGTCTCTAGGGAAGGGCTAACAATTGATCCTGAGAGGGTTGAAGCCATCCGAACGCTTCCATTACCACACCACAAGAAATCTCTCCAAAGCTTCTTAGGAAGGATAAACTTTGTCCGCAGATTTGTGCCTAATTTTTCCACTCTTGTGAAGCCTCTAACAATGATGTTGAAGAAGAGTCTGGCATTCAAATGGACAGCAGAAGGCAAAGAGAGTTTTGAAAGCATCAAGCATGCAATATCACAAGCTCCAACTCTTATCAACCCAGATTTCTCAAAGGACTTCATGTTGTATGCATTTGGAGGATCAGATACAATCTCAGCTATCTTGACACAGTTGAATAGAGAAGGTTCAGAACAGCCCATAGCATTCTTCAGTCAAACCTTGGAAGATTACGAAATAAAGTATTCTTTCATCGAAAAGCATGTCCTTGCTGTCATCAGGAGCTTGAAGAAGTTCAGACATTTGGTCTCAAACAATAAGATTCAACTGCTGGTGTCTCATGCTGGTGTCAAGGACTTCCTCCTAAACAAGGATTTAAATGAGAAGAGAGCAGGTTGGATCACTCGGGTGATGGAATATGATATTGAAATCAAAGTGACCAAGCTGGTTCGTGGCAAAGGCTTGTGTGAGCAGCTCGCTTCCAAACAACCAGATGAGTTAAAAGGTGAAGAAGATGTTGTCTTGCTACTACAGAATGATCAAGAACAACCAGCTGATGATGCACCCGTCCCATGTTGGACTCAAGACTTGGTGCATTACCTCCAGACGGGATTGTGCCCTCCAGAAGTGAGCAAAGCAAAGAGGAGATACTTCAGATTACAAGCCATTCCATATGTGCTTGTTGACGGAGTTTTGTTTAAAAAGGACATCAATGGAGTTCTATTAAGATGCATTGGAACAGGTCAAGTTGAGAAGATCCTACACGAGTTCCATGACGGGGAAGCAGGAGGCCACTTTGCTCCACGAGTGACAGCTCTCAAAATCATGAAAGCTGGTTACTATTGGCCTACTGTGTTCAATGATTGCTACTTGTGGGTCAAGAAATGCAGGAGATGTGCATTCTTCACGGGGAAAGAAAGGTTAGCAGCGCTGCCCCTTCGTCCAATTTCAGTAAATCAGCCATTCATGCAATGGGGATTGGACTTCATTGGGGTTATCAATCCCAATTCAAGTCAAGGCCACAAGTGGATACTTACAGCAACGGATTATTTCACCAAGTGGACCGAAGCAGTGGCACTCAAGGAGGCAAATGAATCTAATATCTTAGATTTCTATGAAGGAATAGTCACGAGGTTTGGTGCCCCTGCCACTATCATATCAGATAATGCATTGGCATTCCTTGGCACAAAGATCACTGAATGGGCTGTCAAGAATTGTGTGTATCTCAGCACTTCATCGAACTATTACCCTCAAGGTAATGGCCAAGCCGAGTCTACGAACAAGAATCTACTAAGGATCATCAGAAGGACTTTGGATGAAAATCAAAGGACGTGGCACTCAAAGCTCAAATCAGCCCTATGGGCTGATAGGATCACACCCAAGAGATCTACAGGAAGCTCTCCATACAAGCTTGTATACGGGAAAGAAGCAGTTCTACCTATATCGCTTGAGTTGCCAGCACTGGAACTCCTGAAACAGTTGGAGCTGGCTGAGTTTGAACCTATGGAAATCAGGTATGCAGAGCTGATGGAATTAGAAGAAACAAGAGAGCACGCAATGCAGACCATAGAAAAAGATAAAGCATTGGTCAAAAAGAGTTTTGACAAGAAAGCTAAGGCCAGGATATTACAAACTGGAGATTTGGTACTGAAGTGGGATGCTGATCGTGCAAAACCAGGAAAGCACTCCAAGTTTGATGCCATCTGGAGTGGCCCATACATGATCATTGAATGCAAAGGTAGCAATGCCTTCCGACTGGCTAAGTTGGATGGTGAAGAATTGCAGATCCCAGTCAACGGGATCTATCTCAAACGTTGCTACTAGAAAGATAGATTTTCACCCTTATAAATATTAGATTAGATTTTCATTCCTCTAAGTGCTTATGCACATTGTACTGTTGTTAGAGTAGTTTTTATTTCCCTAAGTGCTTGTGCACATGTCCTATTGCTTCTAGTATGTGCATGTTTGTAGTTCATCAAGCTCCTGGAAAAGAATTTGCAGCCATAGGAAAACCAGCTCAACGAATGATTCAATGGCTCGAGGACACAGGTTTTCAAATTTCAGATCAGCTGAGAGGTTATCAAACAGACTCCATGCCCAATGGATTGCTACAAGCAGCTGGCCATTCTTCATCTGGTAGGCAGATGACCCCCATTGGAGTCGCCAAAATTGTTATCCAAAATTCACCCCTCAAGGTAATTTTGATAACATGCATCAAATTCTTTAGTCCCAAGCAATTATATTGAGTCCAGGACAAAAAGTCATGTTTCTAGGGTCCCCTCATATTTTTTCTAACTCCCCTGTCCAAGAAGAAGAGAGCAAGTTCTGAGGAAATGTGAAAAAATTGCAAAAATAAGCTCGGGCCAGAAAAAATCATGAAAAATGGCTAAGTCCTAGTCCTTGCAATAGTCGGGACATGAGGGACATCTGGACGCGAACCGGCCGAAAGGCCGCCAGCGCCCACGCAGCATTTGGGACATTCGGACAAAGGGACGCGCGGACGCGGAAATCGAATCGGGTGAAAATTTGAAAAATTTGAAAAAATTGACTAACTGTTGAAACAGTGATGCCTGGGGACATCTGGCAAAAAGTACGTGAACCGGCGGATCACCGAAATGAGTCAAGGCAGCTCGAACAGCTTGGGCCGAAGGTGAAGGCACGCGAATCCGCGAACGCCGGATCGGCCGAAATGAGAACTTTCAGTCAGGGACGCGCGGGACAAAAGGACGCGAACCGGCCGAACCGGGCGAATCGGGAAAATTTGTCCCAAACAGTCCGAAAGCAAATGGGACATCTGGGCCACGAGTATGTGAACCGGCCGGTTTGGCTGAAATGGGAAATTTCAGCACTGTGCTAAATGGGACAGAGGGACGCGTGGGACGCGAAAAGCCGAAGGAGCCGAAAGCCAATCAGATCACGCCACGTGTCACCGGCAGAAAAGGAACATGGAAGCCCATTTCGGGTGGTTCGGAAGAATTTGTCCCGCACAAAGCACTGGGACATTTGGGACAAAGGGACGCGTGGGACGCGAAAAGCCGAAGCGGCCGAAGGAGAAGAAGAAAAGTCAACATTTGGTCCGGAAACTTCAAACGGCCATAACTTTTGACTCCGAGCTCCGATTTTCACAAAATTGGACTTTCTGGAACGAGCACGACGTCCTCTACGCCACAAAAATGGATTTATTATTTTTGATGAGGGTAGATATATTTAAATAAGAGAAATATATTCGGCTCCAATCAGTTAATGCTCATTCCTGTCAAATGACAGAAAATGCCTACTAGGCCCAAAATAGCTGCCCGCACTCAGAAGGCCATAACTTTTGCATTTCTCAACGAAATCACACAAAATTGGTACCGTTGGAATCGTGGTTCCAAGATCGATGCACAAGTAATCAAGAAATTTTATATTTGATCAAGAATTGATTAAGATTTTTAAGAAAACGTGGCCAGGTTCAGAACAGTGTTTTATTTGGTAGTTGGGAGTGCAATTAAGAGGCATGGTCATCATTCTTTCTCTGCTGCAGCACATGGGACAATATGGGGAGCCTTTTACAAGTAATGTGCAATCATTTCACTCAATTTAATGCCTCTTATAGGTGGTTGAAGGACAGATTTCGGGATTTCCATTTTCCCTTCTCTTTCCCTTCTCATTTTTCTATAAATTGGAGTGTTGGGCTCATTGTAAAGAGAGAGAGTTTTTGGGTAGCAAAGCTCTGCCAAAATTGCTTTGTGAAGCCAGTGTGTTGCAGGCCCTTGTAGTGGACTCCTTGCATGGTGATCCAGGCCCTTATCTTGTAATAGACTGAACTGTGCATACCAGGAAGCAATAAAATACAAAGTTTGTGGATGTATCTTCCCCTGCTGTGTTTTCTTGCATTCTTCTTGCCCCTTTTATCTTTCTACAAGAATATTGTGTCTATTATTATGTTCTTGCAGGAATTCATTATCATTGTGTGTGCTTGGAATATTGCTGTGAATGCATTTTGCTAGATTATGGAGAACTGTCATCACCTCTTCTAGTGTGCACTTTGCCTCTGTATTTCACACATTTGGAGACTACTCTCACATCCTCCTTTTCTAGTGTATCACCACTTTAGTGTAGGCTTTAATTTTATGCATTCTATTTCCCTGGTCCCTTGGAAATTTAGATTAGAACAGTTAGCTTATCCCGTATTAGAGTAGATTGTGGCAGGGTAGTTTAGGAGCAAGAACCACTTTCTGGAGGTCTATCTCAAGTAGCAAGTCCCACAACTTGGAGATAGTACCCATGTTATCCAATCACACTGTGAGTTCAATTATATCTCCAGGGGTGCTGTGTGATTTGGTGATAACAACACTCTCCCGATATCATCATGTTACAAGAGACAAAGCTCAAAGAGGATAATATCCTTCCTACGATTTGGATGAAAGCCTCCTTTACCTCCCATGTTTTAACTGGTAACTCTAGAGGGATTTGTACCTTTTAGAATCCTTCTATCCTTTATGGTGAATGCATCATTAATACACCTCATTTCTTGGGTGTGTTCTTTCAAGAAATTGGTTCAAATTTGGGTTAGATTGTAGTCAATGTTTATGCCCCAAATCTTGAATCACAAAGGGATAACATCTTGGAAGCTTTACTGGATTTTAAAAATAGTTACAACCATATGCTTTGGCTCATTTCTATGTATTTTAACACCCCTCTTTCTCCTGAGAAAAACAAGGCGGTTCTCCAGCTAGTTGTAGTAGTATGGAAGCTCTTTCCAATTTCATTAGACATGGTGATTTTATTGATTTTGACCTTCATGGAGCTTCTTTTACCTAGTCAAATAGAATATTAGGGATCAATCATATCCAAATTTGGTTGGACAAGGTCCTCAGATCCCATGATTGGTTGTCGCATTTTAGCGATTTCCATTTGGTGGCCCTCCCCAAAGTTGCTTCCAATCACCCCTTACTCTTGGATGCAGTGAAGTTTCTAAACACTAAGAATCCCCCCTTCAGATTTGAGTTGGCCTGGCTATAGAACCACAACCTGGACAACCTCATTGAGGATTGGTGGAGGGTGGAAATTTAGGGATCAACTATGTTCAAATTTTTGAAGAATCTTAGCTTCATTAAAAACAACTTAAACTTTGGAAATCCAAAACTTTTGGGAGCATTAGAGAAAGGAAGCAACAACTCTCCTTGAAGATAGTTGAGGTTTCTTCACATATTGAACTAACTAGTAGAACCCCTTCCCTTCATCAAAAAGAGTTGAATGTGTGTGTGAGTTCCATAATACTCTTGCTAAAGAAGAAATTTATTAGAGGCAAAGATCTAGGGCTCTTTGGCTACAAAATGGGGATCGCAACACTAATTTTTTCCATGTTACTGCTAGTAAGCATAAGAGTAGAGATAAGATTAGGAACTCTTAACTACGGAGGGGAACCACTTGACTTCTAAGACTGATATATCGCAGAGCTAGTAAATTTCTATACTAACCTTCTCAAGGAGGAAGGTCCCATAAATGATGTGGATGCTACGGAAATGCTGCAACACATCCCGAGGCTGATTACTGATGAAATTAACGAGAATCTTACTAAGCCTTTCTCCCTTGATGAAGTTCACAAAGTGGTGTTTGCCATGAAAGGAGACAAATCACCGAGTCCAGATGACTTCCCAACAACTTTCTATCAGTCCTTCTGGAACATTATCAAATCAGACCTATTGGAGGTAATTAATGATTTCCAAGGAAATGAATCTCTTCTAAAAGAATGGAACAATACTTTTTTAGTTTTGGCCCCTAAATATCTTGGGTCTAAGTCTATGTCTAACTTTTAGCCTATTAGTCTTTGTAATATCTCCTATAAAATTATTCCTAAGATGTCACTACTATGTTGAAGCCTTATATGGATTGTCATCGATTTATGATCGATAGAATGGGTTTATTGGGGACCACCTCATTCGAGGTGGATTTATAATTGTACATGAAGCCATACACTCAGCTCAAAGCATTTGAACATAATGGGGATGATCCTTAAACTAGATATGCAAAAATATTTTGATAGAGTCAGTTGGTCCTTTCTCCGTAGGGTTCTTGAAAATTTTGGCTTCTGTAAGAAATGGTGTAGTTGGATTTGAGGATGTATCTCCTCTCCTTATATACACCTATCATTTAGCTCAAGCAATTTAAATACTTAAATTGCACTAATTATACCCTTTCCCACAAATTGACGACATATCATCAATATCACACATTTTCTCTAGCTATCATCATTAATTAATTACATTACATTAGTTAATTAACTCTTCTATCCAACAATGCCAATTAACAACCTTCTGTTAATCAACTCCCCTTTCTATCTAGATTAATTAATTATTTATAATTAATTAAGCTCCCCTTTCTATCTAGATTAATTAATTATTTCTAATTAATTAATACCCCTTTCTATCTAAATTAATTAATTAATTTTCTCTTCTATTTAATCAATAAATCATCATTTATTTGATTAAAATCCTCTCATAACATAAATCATACTAACTATTCCTCTAAAAAGCCTCTATAAGTTTGCACACCTATTAATTAATCACTTTGGTTAATTAATAAACCCCCTCAATCCCCATGAGTCGCTAAAGGACAAACTAAACTCTCCTAAAGTAAACTCAACCACTTCTAAACCATGCTTATCCATAACTAACCTAGCTTTGCTATTATCCCACATACAATAGGATGCAAATCTTCTTCAAACCATTGGGTTAAAAATGAACCCTCCTCTAACCTTTCTACTTACACCTAAATGAGCATAGAGCTTATACTATAGCCATTTTATCATCTTAGAGAATTCTTCCATTAAAAGAGCTAGCTATCTTCATTTCTTGCATTCATCCATCCAAGTTTTGAAGTCATATGGAGATATAGATCATATTAATATCGGTGTGATTGCATAACATTGAATCCTTTCTCCAAGTGTGGGACTTGAAGAGTGAGAAAGGAATCTCAGAGAAAGGTGGTTCTATTCCTCTGTTCGAGTGCACACGAAATATGCGAGAGGGTTTTCTCAAAATCTAATCTAATGCCAAGGAGACAAGGTAAGAAAATGCATAAAATAAATCTAAGCTAATAGAGGTGATGCACCGAGGAATGAAGGACATATGCTTTGCCACATTAAACACAGACCATGTAGATATAACACAACACCATGCACAGATAGCAAAAATGCAATGAAAGATCAAGAATGACAGTAATAAATATGTAAGAGGGTTTAGAAACAACCACAGACACATATATATTGCTCAAGGATCGATTCAATACATTGCAATAGCCAGAAGGCAAAAAACGGTGTTACAGTCTATATGGGAGGTTTGAAAACTCCACAAATCTTCTTATGAACAGGAGAGAAGGGAGGGTGCAAAGCAGAAAATGTCCAACACCAGAAAGAAACCCCTCCTTACAATATATAGGAAGAATGGGAGAGAAAAGAGAGAGGAATTCGAACTGCCCCAACCACCTCTAGGTTGCATTTAATTCGTCCATCATGGCAGAAGCGGCGGGTTCTGGCAAAGCGGCGGTTTGCCTAACAGAAGCGGCGGGTTGTCTGCTGCATTAAAGTTGTTAGTTGAGCATCACTTCTGCTTATTATTTCGTGCCAGAGGCGTCTTCTGATTTTCTTTCTTCAAACTGAACCAAAATGCAAGATTGACCCTGGAAACGTGTAGAGAATCTCACAAGCTTTCCGTTGATATCAAGAACGTGTAAATCCGAGCTCTGGATCGAAAGATATGTCAATCTGAAGATTTAGGACACGGAACAGGTGAAAACGGATTTTTGAATTTCTTCCCGCGCTCTGCCACTTGGATGACACGTGGCGCGCTCTGATTCGCTGAATAATTCTCTCTCCTCTACTTTTCGGTGGGCTTTCCTTTGAATTTTCCTCGTGGGTTCTTAAATGGGACACGTGGCACGATCCTATTTGTTCGGCTCGGTGCTCGAAAATTCACCCTTTGACTTTTCTGACCTTTACTCCTATGAGGACACGTGGCAATTTCTCAATGGTTCTCGGGCCTGCCGGGTCTTCCGCGTACTTCGCGTCCATCCGTCCCGGACGTCCCTTTTGATTTTGGACCTCTTGGGACAATTTCGGCCGATTCGGCCGGTTCGGGTATTTCTGGCCCGCTTGTTCCACTTTTTTCGGACTGACTTGACTCCTTTCGGCCGGTTCGGGTCCTTTTGTCCCGCGCGTCCCAATTGCTTTTGGGCTCCTTGTGCTGATTTCGGCCGGTTCGGACATTTCGCGCATTTTTGTCCCGCTTGTCCCGAAGGCGATCCTCTTATTGATTAGCCAATTTTCTCTCTTGGATCGGCTTTTCGCGCCGTCGCGTATATACATCCCACTTGTCCCATTTTCTTTTGGACTGCTTGTGCTCATTTCGGCCGAACCGGCCGGTTCGGGCATTTTTGTCCCGCTTGTCCCGAGCAACACTTAGGACTAGGACTTAGCCGATTTTCGCGATTTTTTCTGGATTGACCTATTTGCCTTTCTGCAACCTTTGATGCATGTTATCGAAATTTTACCCTGGGGGGTGAAATTTTGACAACAATTTTGACGACTCAGCGGGGTTACCTGCCTGCTAGGTAGAAGATCAGTGGCCTTTTAGCGGTCCATTGGGCATGGAGTTAAGCATTATCTGAAACAAGCCTGATACTGCAACTTCCCCTCCAGCAACACTCTGAACTGTAGAAAACAACCTGAGAGCAGCAAAACCTATGCCAAAGCACTTAGGGAAATAGAAACCTAACTATAACAGGACAATGTGCATACGCACTTAGAGGAATTAAGAAAAATCTAAATTAATATTTACAACGGCAAAATGTTTCTCTTAGTAGCAATGTTTAAGATGGATTCCGTTAACTTGGAATCGAAGTTCTTCTCTCCATCAATGCGAGACAATTGGAAGGCATTACTACTTTTGCACCCCGTGACCATGTAGGGACCACTCCAAATGGCATCAAACTTGGAATGCCTTCCTGGTTTTGCCCGATCTGCATCCCATTTCAGAACTAGGTCCCCTTCCTGGAAGGTCCTTGCCCTAGCTCTCTTATCAAACCATCTTTTTACTACGGCTGATCCTTTTGATAAATCGAACCGCATGTTCTCGATTTCTTCTAATTCCATCAATTGCATACACGGCCTCCATTGGTTCGAATTCGGATAACTCAAGCTGCTTCATGAGCTCCAAAGTGTGGCAATTCTAATGATATAGGCAATCTTGCCTCCTTCCCATAGACCAACTTGTAGGGAGAATTACACTGTAGACCTCTTTGGTGTTATGCAGCCACCCATGCGCTGATTTTAGCCTTGTATGCCATGTTCTTTGATTTTCATCCAGAGTCCTTCTGATGATTTTTAGCAAATTCTTGTTTGTGGACTCTGCCTGTCCATTACCCTGCGGGTAATAATTTGAAGAGGTGCTCAAATAGATTCCATTCTTGACATGACCCATACGTAATTTTGAACCTATGAATGCTAATGCATTATCTGATATGATGGTGGCCGGCACACCGAATCTGGTTATTATCCCTTCATAAAAGTCTAGTATGCTAGACTCACTTGCCTCTTTGAGCGCTACTGCCTCGGTCCACTTGGTGAAATAGTGCTGTAAGAATCCACTTGTGGCCTTGACTCGAGTGGGATTGATGACTCAGTGAAGTCAATCCCCATTGCATGAATGGATGATCTCTGAAATTGGACGAAGGGAAGTCTTTGCTAACCTTCCTTTCCCTGTGAAGAACGCACATTTCTTGCATTTTTAACCCATGAGTAGCAATCATTGAATACAGTAGGCCAATAGTAACCAGCTTTCATGATTTTGAGAGTTGTTACTCGTGGGGTGAAATGGCCTCCTGCCTCCCCGTCATGGAACTCTTGTAAGATCCTCTCGATCTGACCTGTCCCGATGCATCTCAATAGAACACCGTTGATGTCCCTTTTAAACAAAACATTATCAACAAGCACATAAGGAATTGCTTGTAATCTGAAGTACCTTCTTTTCGCTTTGCTCATTTCTGGAGGGCACATGCCTGTTTGTAGGAAATGTATCATATTCTGAGTCCAACAGGGGGTGAACACATCATCATTTTCCTGTTTTTGATCTTCTTGTAATAGCAGGACAGCGTCTTCTTCATCTTTTGGGCTGTCTGGTTGTTTGGAAGCGAGCTGCTCACACAAACCTTTGCCTCTTACCAGCTTGGTGATCCTTATCTCAATGTCATACTCCATGACACGGGTGATCCATCCTGCCCTTTTCTCATTCAAATCTTTGTTGAGGAGGAAGTCCTTAACCCCAGCATGTGAGACTAATAACTGGACCTTGTTATTTGAGACCAAATGCTTGAATTTCTTCAAGCTTCTGATTACTGCAAGCACATGCTTTTCAATAAAAGAGTACCTTAATTCACAGTCATTTAGGCTCTGGCTGAAGAAAGCAATCGGCTGCTCCTCATTATATTTGTTCTGTTGTACCAGAATAGCAGAAATAGTGTCATCACCTCCAAATGCATAGAGGATGAAATCCTTAGAAAAGTCAGGGTTGATGAGAGTAGGTGCCTGGGAGATGGCTTCTTTGATTGCTTCAAAACTCTCCTTGCCTTCTGCCGTCCATTTGAAAACCATGCTTTTCCTTAACATTTTGGTGATGGGCTTGACAAGGGCTGCAAAGTTTGGGACAAACCTTCGAACAAAGTTTATCCTTCCCAGGAAACTCTGAAGGGCTTTCTTGTGACTTGGCAATGGTAGAGCTCTTATGGCTTCAACCCTCTCTGGATCAATTGCTAATCCTTCCTTGGAGACAATGTGGCCAAGGAGTTTCCCTTCATGTGCAAGAAAGATGCATTTCTTAGGATTCAAAGACACTCCAAACTTTCTACACCTCTGAAAAACTTGCCTGAGGTGAAAGAGATGGTCTATGACATTTTTGAAAGACAGTAATGTCATCTAAGTATATCAGTACTGCCTTGTTGATCAAGCCTTTGAATGCCATATCCATAGCTCGCTGGAATGTTGCTCCGGCGTTCGACAGTCCAAATGGCATCTTCTTGTAAGCATACGTGCCCCATTTGGTTGTGAAGGCTGTCTTGAATTGGTCTTCCTCCTTCACCATAATTTGATTGAAGCCTGAGTAACCATCAAGTAGCGAAAACCTTTCTGATCCAGCTACGACCTGCAATATTTGCTCCATGGAAGGGAGTGGATAATGGTCCTTGAGAGATGCCCTATTGAGGTCTCGGAAGTCAACACATAGCCTGATCTCTCCACTTTTCTTTCTGACCGGAACCAAGTTCACAACCCAGCTTGAGTGCTTGATAGGGAATATAATTGTTGACTCAATCGGCTTGTCAGCTCCTTCCTCATGAGAGGCTCCATGTGTGGATTGGTGGTCTCTGTTTACTGACTTTGTGAGGCTTAGTATTTGGATCCAACTCGATGGTATGCTGAGCTAAGTTAGGATTGAAGCCCTTCAAGTCTTCATAGCTCCAAGCAAACACGTCAGGGAATTCTTGACAAAGCTGTATGAACTCATATCTCTCTTGCTCAGTTGTCATTTTTCCAATTTGCAATGGCTTGTTCTCTTTTACCAAGATGGATACCGAATCTTCCCTCTTGACCTGAATATTTGCTTTCTCCTTTCTAAACTGATCATTGGGGTTAAAAATGGACTCCAAGGTGACAAGTCCCTTGGGCAGCTTGTCAGTTCTCAGCTGTATCACCTGGTCACCATATTGCGTTGTTCCAACTTCTCTTGATTCTTAGCTGAGAACTCAGCTTCTTCTCTGAAGCGGATGATTTGTTGATCATTCTCAAATACACCTTGGTGACATCGTTATCCGGCACTGAAGGCCTCACAATCACGTGGATGTTTGGATGTACCTTGTCTTGTTGAATGTTTTCTACGATGTCAAAGGCTGCCCCTCTTTGTTGCAAGGCACTGTCGGTGACTTGATTCTCTTTTCTGGGAATGGCCTTGATGCCGAAACCTTCAAAATCCTCCATGAGGTCCCACACCCTGTTCTTGTAGCATCTGAGTAGATCATTTTTGGCAGCATGTTGTCCCTTGACCTGATTTACAATCAGCTCACTGTCCCCAAAAACTTGCAAGTTATTTATTTTTCTTTTTATTGCCCAATGCATCCCCTGCACCAAGGCTTCATATTCAGCAGTGTTATTGGAGCATGCAAATTGAAATCTAAAAGCTGAATAATACTTTACTCCTTGCGGTGAAATAAGCATGGCTCCTCCTCCTGCGCCTTGTCTACTCCTTGATCCATCAAAAAACAGTTGCCATACCTCGTTCTCATCCTTGTGGTTTGGCTTGGTGATGCTAGGAATAGGTTGACTTTCTTCGTGTATACAATAGACCCCCAGCTCAGATTCTTCTACTTCTTGATAAGGATCAAAAGCATGCACCTTGCTTGCCCATTCATCAAGAGTCAAATCCGGGATACTTCCAACCTTAGTGTCGGCTTCATCAGTGCCGAGGTGATCTTCTTGATCAAATGCTGAGCAATTGGTATTAATATGACTTGGAGTATAGGGTTCGATGTGGAAGTCTGCAATAGGTTCTGACCTAATTGTAGCTTTAGTTCCATACCTCGTTCTGAACAGCATGTGTGACCAATCAGCGGACAAATATCCCCCAATCCTGGCAGTAAAGTCCCTTGACAAGCATAGGGCAAAGAGTGGTGGAAGGTCTATGACTGAGACGTCTTGTAAGACAACAACATTTGGACATGCATGCAAGGTAAGACTTAAATTTCTAATCACTCCAACCGTTGCTATTGCTGTCCCATCTAATTGCACTACTCCCTTAGTTGTTATTTCATACTGGAGCCCTAGCTGATCAGCTATCTGTTTAGGCATTACTGAACTACTTGCCCCAGAGTCAATCATGCGATTATGTACCAACTTGTCTCCTATGATCAATGAAACATAAAATGGAGGGCTTGACATTTTACCTTGTTGTGCTCCATGATTTCCTTGGTGGGCAGCATTTGTAAGCACTTTGTCTTGCCTTTGAACTGCTTGATTGAAATTGGCGATCCTTCATAGCGGCTTGCAGCGAGATCTCTTTGGCACAGGATGGATAGGGATTCCCACATAGATATATTGACGTTTGTTTTCTTCATCGATCAAATCTTGAATGGTGATGAAGGATCTCTCTGCTTTGTCCCTTGATTTGCACATTTGCTCCTTGAATATGGGCAGCAAGCAGTGGCATTTGATTTGGCCAAGGGCTGTTCTTGGCTGCCCTCGTGCATTTGAAAGCCCGGGTTTTGCTTGCCGATCATTTGTGGAGTGTGGAAGGTTGTGGATTGGTGGGGCTAACGGTTGTTCTCACCCAAATTTCTCCTTTTTGACCTTGTGTTGCTGCATGACACCTTGAGAAACTGCTGATTCATACCACGAAATCCTCTGCTGCCCGATTTACCAATGTGGTGTCATTTGGGGCGGAGTTCTTTGTTGGAATGTTTCTTGTTGTTGGCTGTTTTCTTGACTACTTTCACCCTCCACACCAGCACTTGTTACCATTAAAGCTTGGGTTAAAGCACCATTATAGCACATGGATTGATTATGGGGTTCATTACATGGAAAACACCATTCATACTCCTGGGCAATATTGTTTTGTGCTGGTACTAATGCCTTAGAGGTAGATATGGCATTTGGATTATAGGGCTGGAATGGTCTATTGACAGGAGGCCTTGTTTGATTCATATTTGCAGCTGGATTAGGTGGCCTTTGAGGCTGATATGGCTGCCTATTAGGTTGAGCTTGAGGCTGATACGAAGGTCTAAAACCTTGAGTTTGCTGTCTCTTGAGTGTGACCAGCTCATTACCTAAATTTTGCAGTTGCTTCATGACTTCTTGAAGCTCATTTGGGGCACTTGGAGATGAAGTGGAAGCTTCATTTGAACTCTGATTTCTAGGAGTGGGAATAGGAGCTAAGACAGGTGCTTGACTAGTACTTGGGCTCTCTAAACTTGGATATAATGGCATTGGAGGCCTAGGAGCTAGCTTGCCAGCTTGAATCAGACAATTTTCAGCTCTAATGGCAATACTATAAGCAGCAGGGATAGTTGTGCCTCCCATGGATTGAATCAACATAGAAATATCAGAATTTAAAGCTTTAAGGTAGTATAGAAAAGCACCTTCTGCTGTTGGTCTGACTGCTACTGGAATTCTATCCCAAGATCTTTGAAATCTGAAGTTGAAGTCAGTTAGCTGCTCATTGGAAGCTCTCTTGATGGTTGTCAGCTGCTCCAAAAGAGACAAGTTGTCTCCCTTCTCTCCAAATTGATTATGAAGTGCAATACACAGCTGATTCCAGTTCGTGATAGAAGCAGCTTCAAGGCTCCTAAACCATTGCAATGCTTTTCCCTTGAATGAAGACGCCAGCAATTTGACAGCTACTTGCATCTCATTAATCTCATGGATTGCACAAATGTTAGCAATGTCCTTGACATGATCACCAGGAGTGGTCTGGTTTTCTCCAGTAAAATATGGAATGTTCTTCAATGCTGCAACTGGGATTGGATTTTGTGCATTGAGAGCAAGTGGGCTGCTGCCTGTGAAGTTGACATAGGGGTTTACTGGTTGCGCCATTCTGAGTGGTCTTAAAACCCTTGTATATTGAAAGAAAGGCCTGTCAGGTGGAGGAGTTGAGAGAGTTCTGTTTGGTGGAGATGGAGACCTTTGAATCCTTCTTCCTCTTTGCCTTCTTCTTGGAGATAGTTGCAGGTATTCAAACGGCACTTCCTCTTCTCCAGCTCTTGACCTTGTGATTCTTCTCATAAGCTTTTAGGCCTGACTGCTGAAACTTAGTTGATTCTTCCCTTTGGAGTCGCCAGATATGCAAATAATAGCTCTTTTTAAGCAAGAAAATTACAGCAGATGCATATCAATCTTGCTGCAATAAAAATGAGACCTCTAGTCCCACCGGGCGTGCCAAAACTGTTGATGCAAAATCACAGCACCCCTGGATATTGATCAGTTTTCTAGGTTGATCATATTAATATCCAGTGTGATTGCATAACATTGAATCCTTTCTCCAAGTGTGGGACTTGAAGAGTGAGAAAGGAATCTCCAGAGAAAGGCTGGTTCCTATTCCTCTGTTCAGGTGCACACGAAATATGCAGAGGGTTTTCTCAAAATCTAATCTAATCTGCCAAGGAGACAAGGTAAGAAAATGCATAAAATAAATCTAAGCTAATAGAGGTGATGCACCGAGGAATGAAGAACATATGCTTTGCCACATTAAACACAGACCATGTAGATATAACACAACACCATGCACAGATAGCAAAAATGCAATGAAAGATCAAGAATGACAGTAATAAATATGTAAGAGGGTTTAGAAACAACCACAGACACATATATATTGCTCAAGGATCGATTGATACATCTGATAGCCAGAAGGAAAAAAACGGTGTTACAGTCTATATGGGAGGTTTGAAAACTCCACAAATCTTCTTATGAAGCAGGAGAGAAGGGAGGTGCAAAGCGAGAAAATGTCAACACACGAGAAAGAAACCCCTCCTTACAATATATAGGAAGAATGGGAGAGAAAAGAGAGAGGAATTCAAACTGCCCCAACCACCTCTAGGTTGCATTTAATTCGTCCATCATGGCAGAAGCGGCGGGTTCTGGCAAAGCGGCGGTTTGCCTAACAGCGGCGGGTTGTCTGCTGCATTAAAGTTGTTAGTTGAGCATCACTTCTGCTTATTATTTCGTGCCAGAGGCGTCTTCTGATTTTCTTTCTTCAAACTGAACCAAAATGCAAGATTGACCCTAGAAACGTGTAGAGAATCTCACAAGCTTTCCGTTGATATCAAGAACGTGTAAATCTGAGCTCTGGATCGAAAGATATGTCAATCTGAAGATTTAGGACACGGAACAGGTGAAAACGGATTTTGAATTTCTTCCCGCGCTCTGCCACTTGGATGACACGTGGCGCTCTCGATTCGCTGAATAATTCTCTCTCCTCTGCTTCGGGTGGGCTTTCCTTTGAATTTTCCTCGTGGGTTCTTAAATGGGACACGTGGCACGATCCTATTTGTTCGGCTCGGTGCTCGAAAATTCGCCCTTTGACTTTTCTGACCTTTACTCCTATGAGGACACGTGGCAATTTCTCAATGGTTCTCGGGCCTGCCGGGTCTTCCGCGTACTTCGCGTCCATCCGTCCCGGACGTCCCTTTTGATTTTGGACCTCTTGGGACAATTTCGGCCCGGTCGGCGGTTCGGGTATTTCCGGCCCGCTTGTTCCACTTTTTGGACTGACTTGACTCCTTTCGGCCGGTTCGGCCGGGGTCCTTTTGTCCCAGCGTCCCAATTGCTTTTGGGCTCCTTGTGCTGATTTCGGCCGGTTCGGACATTTCGCGCATTTTTGTCCCGCTTGTCCCGAAGGCGATCCTCTTGATTAGCCAATTTTCTCCTCATTTGGATCGGCTTTTCGCGCCGTCGCGTATACATCCATCCCACTTGTCCCATTTTCTTTGAATTTGCTTGTGCTCATTTCGGCCGGCCGAACCGGCGGTTCGGGCATTTTGTCCCGCTTGTCGAGCAACACTTAGGACTAGGACTTAGCGATTTTCGCGATTTTTACGGATTGACCTATTTGCCTTTCTGCTGACCTTTGATGCATGTTATTTACATATTAATGTGGTGGGTTCTGTGTTAAAATTGAATCTTGGTGAGAAAATTTCAATATTTCTCCATGTTTTCATTTTTAGAGCTTACTTTTTCATCATTCTACATGTTAGTTTTGTCAATTTCTTGAAAATGTTAAGTTTTTTATCGTGAATGTTAATGTTTGATAGCGTTGAGTCTTCTACTCATATACTAATGTGATGGGTTGTTGTCAAAATTGAATCTTGGTTGGAATAATTTGACCTTTTTGCAGATTAAGGGACATTTTTTCACATTTTTGAGTACATGTTAAGTGCATACCGTGAGCATAAGAGCATATGTGTAACCCATCTTCCGAAGGCCATAACTTTTGCTCCCGAACTCAAAATGACTCCATTTTTTTGCGTTGGAAAGGTATTGAAGTGAAATATGCAATGAAAACATAAATTTGGGATTTATACTTACAAAATTTACAAGGTTTTCCCTTTATTGTAAAACTAGTCATTTTCTAACATGTCTAATGTTTTGATGAATGTTGTATTTCCATGCTTTACTTGATTTAGACCAAAGCTTGTGTATGCTCTTCTCTTGCACCTTTTGGTGATCTTGAGAATCAAAAAAACTTTGATCTCTATCTTTTTAACATTTGGATTAACTTGGAAATTTGATTATTCATTTTGCTTAAGGGAATGAACCTTTTACAAAGCATTTTTTATGGTCCTTTGATTTGAAGTTTTCCATTTCTATCTAGTTGGGATAAATTTTTGTATGCTCTTCTCTTGCACCTTAGGGTGATCTTGAGAATCAAAATCAACTTTAGTCTTCATTTTCTAACATTTGGTTAATTGGAAACTTCATCTTTCATTTTTGGTTTAAGGAATGAACATTTATCAAGATTTTTGTATGGTTCATTAATTGCAAAGATTTCCTTTACTTTTTAGTTGGATTATTTGTTGTGTATGCTCTTCTCTTGCATCCTTGGATGATCTTGAGAATCAAAAACAAATCTTAATCCTCTTTTAAATAATGTGATTTTCTTGGAGAACTACTAACGCTTGAGTGCAGGACCTAAAAATACTTGTCAAAGAAAGGAGTTTGAAACAAAATTTTCTAACTACACGTGTGTTGTAGGTTTCCAAATGGTGAATGACTAAACCACATTAAGTCTAAAAGATAAAAAAACACACCACATTCAAAACACTTGATTTGTAGGTTCGGATAAGGGTACGCCCCATCCACTTAAAACTAGGACATAACCCCTTTGGCATAAGCCTTAAGCTACAACAATGGGGGTGGTCTAGGAACCCCAAAGTAGTCCACATGCAAGAGGGAACCTTGTGGATGAAATGGGAAGTGCTCCGCACACCTACTTGACTAGTATACACATGAGATTTAGTGTCAAAGTTATCTATATCGTGACCCTAGTGAGAGTACATGATGGATGCATTTATTGCCCACTGTGCTTGAAGGGGGTAAAGTAAAGTCGAGGATAATCCTTGGGAAACCTTGGAAAACGAGCTCGCTCTTAGATAACTTTTGACACCTAGTTGAGTGAACCACCTAGGAAGCTATCTTTGACCAGGAGCCAACTTTGACCATTTCAAAACCAATTTGAGTTGAGAGCCATTATTCATCATGAAACGTGTGAAGCATTACTTTTTCTTAGTTTTTCACTGCCCTAAGGTGAGGTGAAACTCTGCCGAAGTGAGGCCAACATTTTTCACCCCCAATTGATCTACTTCCTTCACTTTCTTTTGACACTTTTTGATTAGAAGAAGAGTGACTACCCTTGTGTTGCTAATTGATTGTATTCACCACTTTTGTGTCCATTTATGCTCATCCATGTTTGCGGTTGAGTTGTTAAACATCTAAAGTGTGTGGAGACATTTTCATATCATTGGTATCCTTTTTTATCTTGATACCCAAGTCAAGATCGTCATCGTAGTTAGGTTGGATTCATCACCTTGACTCTCCTTTGAATTGTTATCTTGTTTATATCGTGTCGCTACAATTTTTTATTTACGTCTTGTTTCTTGTAAACTTGACCTAAATATCTATATTGTGATGTTATGTTATATACACTTTAACAATTCCTAGGTATACTCTAGCTTTAGTTTGATTTCAATTACTACCTCGATTTTGAAAAGTGTTGAGTGTTACCACTTGTGTGCATTATATCAATATCATCTTGATATTAATACCTTACTTTTCTTGCAAATTTTGGTTAACATATCTTGGTGGAATTGTTGTGTCACTCACAATCGTAACTGCCACTTTTTGGAATATAGGTCTTGATTGGATTCAAGCTTGCTTTTAGTATACTTTGTTTGGGGATCATGTTAACTCCTTGTTATTACTTATGCCTTGTTCATTTATTTGAACTTGACATAAGTAGTGACATTTTGTTAATCATCTTAAAACACCAACTACCATTTTGGAAATAGACTTAGGAAGTATATCATTTGGTTGATTGGTTTTGGAACTAAACATCATTGTGTGATTGTATCTTATTTTGTCACCTTTTGACTTATTCATTTAAAATAATCACTTGGGCACATTTATCCTTTGACATTCATTATAACTCTTGAACTATTGACATTATTTTACATTTCACTTAGGCTTAATCAATACCTTTTGAATAAATTCAAAACACCTTAGTGAAACTCTCATACATCATGGCCCCTAAAACAAGATTGGGAGTCAAAAATTAGGCATTTGAAATGAAACACAAACTTGGGAAACTTCAAACAAACAAGGGTCAAATCCCTTTATTGGCCATGATCTCGGGCCTTTATTTTCCATAGAGAAAGAAGTGGAGGAGATGGTAGATCATAGTGGTGATGAGTTAGGGTCACCACATGGAATTTGATTTTGACCCCACCTTATTAGATGAATTCCTTTTTAGAAACAAAGATCGGGTGCTAGCAAGAGTGGTGGAATTAGGAGCTAGAATGCCTACAGAACATGAGACAATCCCACCCACAAATGAGGCTAATGAAGAGGAACAACCTCTCATTAACATGGAATATATCCTAACACATGGGCATGCTTCCACGTCCAATGTAGGAAATGATAATATGGTGGGTTATAAAATGCCCTTCATCAAGATGCCACGTAGAGTTAGATTAGAACATGAAAATGTAGAACAACCTCCATGCAATGAAGAAGAAGAAGAACCTCTTGAGGAAGAAGTCACTATTCAACAAAAATCCAAAACCTTAGTTGACAATTAGCTTTACTAACATCTCATGTACAGAAGGAAACAAAAAAATGTGCATAAGGTGAAGCCTAAGGTCAAAACTAGTGAACTTCACATGGAAAACCAAGAAGGAGAAAATATAGGAATATAATCACGTATATATTCCTGCTTCTCCTACTAAAGAGAAATTACTTACACAAGAAATGCAATCCATGAAAGCAACACTTACAAGCCTTCAAGAAAGTAATGTTGGGCATAAAAAAGTACCAATACGAAGAGTTATGCCCCCATCCATTTGATAAATCTATGATGCTTCAACCCTTTCCTAAGAAGTTTGACATGCCAAAATTTGACAAAATAGAGAGGAAAGGTGACCCATGAGATCATGTGAAATATTTTTACATGGCATGCCAAGAAGTGGCATATAGCAACAATTACCTCATATGACTCTTTCCAAAGAGTCTAGGGGGACAAGCCTTGGAATGGTTCACTCGCTTACCTCGTGGGTCTATCTTCACATGGCCTGAACTAGTAGAAAGGTTTGTTTGACATTTCTCATACAACATAGAAAGTGACATAACTATGGAAGACTTGTGTAGTACTAAAAAATTCCCTAATGAAACATTCACAAGCTTCTTACAAAGATGGTGAGGGATAGCCAACCGCTTCCCTTGTGTGTTTCTAAAAAATAAGCTTGTGAGCATCTTCGTGCCTAATCTAAACCTGGACATCACTTTTCATTTACAAATGCATTGTGTTTGTACCTTTGAAGAGGTCATTGAAAAGGGCATACAAATAGAAAAATCCCTCATTAAAAGGAACAATCAAATCACCTTCTAAAGATAATCAAAATGCCAAACCATAGAAAAGCCAAAGATCTTTAACAAAAACAAGAATGTGGTGGGAGATGGAATCAAATTCCAAATGAGTAAAAATAGTTCAAGTTGGTCAACCTTTTAAACTGACCAAAGGACCTATTCAACCACCACCTAAGCATAGGACGTTCACTCCTCTTAATGAGTCTTTGTCTGCAATATTGAAGCAATTGGATGCAGTCCACATGGTGACTTATCCTACAACGTAACCTTTTGATGAAAATTCTCCTAAACCATCATGGTATAAAGAGCATGAATATTGTGATTTTCATCATGTAAAAGGACACAAGATAGACAAGTGCCTAAGACTTCACCACTACATCCAAGATCTCATTGACAATGGAGAGATAGAAGTTGACACCCTAGAGAGAAATCAAATGCCAAATGAAAAGATGGGGATATTCAAAGAACCATTCCCTAAACATGGAAAATCAGATGAGAAAAGTTGGATCAAGGAGAGTCACCCCAAAGCTACAAATTTACAAACTATCTATACACCAAAAATGACAATAATCATTATGACTCACTCATTGGATGTGTCCACTCTTCTAATGAACATGTGAATACCATTAGGATCAAGGGAAAGGATTGCATTGCATGGTAATAAGGTGTGCCCATCTCATGATCCCAAAACCCTCTCCATCAACCCCTCAGGATGGTCAGTACAACCTCTTAGAACAACTTGAGAAGACATCTGCCAAGATTTCAATCTTAGATCTTCTTAAGATATCAAATGTACATAAGGACATCTTATACAAAACTCTCTAGGGGTTAGGAGTGCCAATGGAAGTAGACCCTTCACATTTACAAGCCGCGGTGGAAAACATTGCACCACTGAACATATCTCCTTTAACCACAAGGAAATCCCCAATGAAGATCACACACATAATCTTCCCCTGTATATAGAGGTATTTTTAAATGTCGTCCATAGATAAAATGGGTGCTTGTGGACAACGGGTTGGGATTGAATATATGCACATTGAAACTAATTAAATAGTTGGGACACACAGAGGAAGATCTAGAGTCCCATATTATTACCATAACCACTTACGACAACATGGAGCGGGAGTCAGCTGGAACAATCACATTGTCGATGGAGGTAGGACCAACTTGTCACAATACCAAGTTTCACGTCTTAGACTTGGAACTTCCATATAATATGCTTCTTGGCCGCCCATGGATTCATGTCATGCAGGCCATACCATCAACATTCCATCAATGCATCAAGTTAAAACATGAGGGACACACTATTACAATACAAGGAGATCCAAAACCTTTTTGCTCACTACATAGAGCTCTCAATATCTTTTCTCGTAAGGGTACATATGCATGTCCTTCTATTGATATAGTTGTTCCCCTTCAATCAAAAGCTATGGAATCACATGATCTTGATTTGATTGATATTATACTCCTACACTTACTTGTGCTGGACAATGGGTTGGAGATTGAATATATGCACATGAAACTACTTCTCTTTTGATTCACCAAAGGAGATGAAAGTTCATAAGTATGGTTGTGGAGAATACGATGGAGGTAGGAGGACAACTTGTCACAAACAAGCTCTCCTAGTTTTAGAACTTCCTATCTTTATCACCCATGGATTCAAAGCAAAGACCAGGAACATTCCACTTGCATCATTTAAAAATGGAGGATATATGGTAGAGATGTTCATATAAGAGATGAGAACCTCGATTATTTTTGGGAGGATAGCTGAAATTGGGTACATATACATGTCCCCTTTTACTAATATAGTTTTCCCCTTTCAAGAAAGCTATGGAATTAGCATTGTGCTTGAGAAATTCTACATCTACTTATCCTTTTGATTCATGGGAGATGAAAATGTTTTAGAGTATGGTTGTGGAGAATACATGTGCAACAAGTTCTCCTAGTTTTAGACCTATCTTTTCACCAAAAAAAAAAGGAGGTGACCTAGATTTGAATGGCCTAGAGATGAATGAACTATGGGAAATTCTTACCTAGGGGATTACTTGAGAAGAGAAATTTTGGACCCACCTATAAACTTGGGTCCAGAGGACACTCTTTCTTGACTGCTACCAAATCCATGAGTATGAAAATTCTAGCCGAATGATGTATTTTATGGGCTACAAGGGCCTAGGATGTGGAAATAATGAGCAAGGACCAAGAGAACTAGTTCCACTTCCACATTTCAAAATGGAAAATATATGGTATCGACATTCGACCCTATGGATCACACCCCAATGATCAAGATGCTACTTATTCTGAGCATGAGGATAGCTTCTGATTATTTAGAATGACACAGATTCCCACTGTAGCCAATATGAGGATCTTGCCTCCACAAACCTTTTCATGGATACTTGTCCTTACCTTAACCCCCACTGAGTCTAAAATTGACCTTTCTACCCTTCCCTTGTCGATTGGGACCAACAACATCATGTGTCATTGGACCTTTTTGAGAATGATGAGGCCATTGTAGAGTTTATGGGCATATGAGATACAATTCCAATTGGGGACCATAAGAAAGGTTTCTACATTGACTTAGATACTATGCCTATTTTGGAGAGGAAGCTGAGCTTCATGGTCAACAAAACTTAAGAAAAAGTGAGGGAAAAAGTTCCAATGAAAAGCCTTGGAAAAAGCAAAATTCCAAGTCACACAGTGAAAACCTCTTTGAGGGCTGACAAACAAGTAAAAAAATTAATGGACAAAAGAAGTGACCACGCTAAGGGTGAAAATCTCATAGAGACACCCTTGGAAGAATATCTCAACCTTCCTCCCGATCCTACACATATGGAGGATATGTCAAAAATGTTGGTAGAAGAAACCATTGATGTAAATATTGGAACAAAAGAAGACCCAAAGATAGTCAAGTTGGGAGCTTGCTTTCAACACAAGAACAAAAGACATTCACCTTGCTTCTCTTAGAGAATTTGTGGACATATTTGCATGGTCTTATAAAGATATGTTAGGCTTAGATCCAACTTTGGTGGTGCACAACTTAGTAGTGCATCCAGACACAAATCCTATTAAATAGAAGCTAAGAAAAATGCATCCATGAGTGGCCCTTCTAGTTAAAGAGGAGTTAGAGAGATATTATTAGAGTAGGGTTCATTAGACCCATTGACTACTCGAGTGGATATCAAATGTAGTTCTAGTATAAAAGAAACCGGTTGGCATCAGAATTTGCACAGAATTTTGGGACATCAACAAGGCATGTCCGAAAGATGATTTTCCTTTTCCCAATATCGACATGATTGTTGATTCAACTTATAGGCTATGAAATTTATCTCTTATGGATGGATTTTAGGATATAACCAAATCAAGATAGCAGAAGAAGATCAGTATAAGATGACCTTTACAACCCCTTGGGGAACATTTTGTTATCAGGTAATGCCCTTTGGCCTCAAAAATGCCGGTGTGACCTATCAATAGGCCATGACAAGTAATATTCCATGATATGTTGCATGACATCATGGAGGACTATGTAGATGATATCCTTGGAAAGTCCAAGACAAGAGAAGACCACCCTGAATTTTTGTGACGTATCTTTGAACATCTATGGGAATATAAGGTTAGGTTGAATCCAAAGAAATGTGTGTTTGGAGTATTATCAGGGAATTTGCTAGGCTTCATTGTATCAAGGAGAGGGATTGAGGTAGACCCACCAAAGTCATTGCCATTACTAAAATGCCTCCTCCCAAGAATATCAAATAGTTATGTACACCTGAGGAAAAATACAAGCCATTCACCACTTCATTTTGCAACTTGTTGATAAGTGTCATTCCTTTACTCATCTGCTTAAAAAGGATGTTGATTTTGTTTGGGGACCAGAGAAACAACAAGCCTTTTCCTTGCTTAAACAATACTGGCCAATCCGCTGTCCTCATGCCTCCAACCCTAGGTGAGCCACTTTTTCTATACATATCTACTACACAATTTTCTATTGGCACTTTTCTTGCACAATATGACCTAAGCCAAAAAGAAAAAGTTGTGTACTACCTTAGCCATACCCTGATTTCCTATGAGCTCAACTATCCCCAAATTGAAAAAGCTTGTCTGGTTGTTGTTTTTACTTTTCAAAAACTCCTGCCATTACCTATTGAACAATAAAACCAAGCTTATATCTAAAGTTGACCCACTTAAATACCTATTGTCAAAACCCTCCCTTAGGTAGAATGGCTAATTGGATCATTTTCTTAGTGAATTTGACATTGAATACATACACCAAAAATTAGTTAAAGGACAAGTACTTTGCCGACCAATTAGCAAAAGCACCTTTACCTGGAATAGAGCCTATAAGTCTGGAGCTTCCAGATTCATCACTAATGTATATTGAAGAATTTTTCATGTGGCAGATCCACTTTGATGGATCATTCACTTTCCATGGTTCAGGGGCAGGAGTAGTACTAATCACTCCTTCAAGAGACCCCATACCATAAGCTTTCCATCTTGGTTTTCCTTGCACAAATAACATTAGTAGAATATGAGGCACTCATCATTGGGTTGAAGTTGGTGATCAAGTGGAATATCCACCATGTCAAGGTCATTGGTGACTCACAATTGATTATCAAACAAGTCAATGATGAGTACAAGGTCAAGGATGACAAGCTCATCCCATACAAGAAATTGGTGGAAACTCTGAAAGAATACTTTGTGTATTACCTTTGAGAAAATTCCAAGGGCACAAAACCAATCTGATATGTAATGCAATGGAAGATGGGTTCTATGTTGTGGATTCCACCAAAAAAACAATGATATGCCATTTTTGTTGAAAATCTACGTCAACCTACATATGATATACCAGAATCATGTCTGGCATGTGAAGTTGTTGGTCCCTACTCCCCTTGGTATGCACCTATCTATGACTACCTTAAAAGTGGTACCTTCCCTACTGACATTTCCCGATCTAAAAAACAAATCCTTATCCACCAAATAGCCCATTACACCCTCCTAGGAGGTATGCTCTATCATCGTGGCTATGATGGGAATGTTATTGTGTTGTCTAGATGTAGAAGAGTCGGTCAAGTGATCAAGGAAGTACATGAAGGGTGTGTGGCACCCATATGAATGGAATGGTCCTAACAAAGAAGTTGTTATGGGTGGGCTACTATTGGCCTACTATGGAGACAGATTGTTGTAACCATGTCAAGAAATGTGTTCTATGTCAAAAGTATGGAAATTTCATCCATGTGTCATCACAACCATTACAACCAATTACAACACCGTGGCCATTTTCCAAATGGGGATTGGATTTAATAGGGAAGCTCACCCCTACCTCATCTGATGGTCATACCCACATCATCACAACCACAAAATATTTCACTAAGTGGGTGGAGGTTGTTCCATTAACATATGTTACAGGTGCTCAGATATCAAAGTTCATCATGAATCACCTTATTTTTCGGTATGGTATTCCTGCAGCCATAGTTATTGACAATGGAAAATCATTCAAGAACAAGATGGTGAAATATCTTTGTCATTGATTTCAAATAAGATTAAAGTGGTCTATGCCATATTACCCTCAAGGGTAATGGGAAAGCTGAAGCCACTAACAAAAACATTGGTTCGGATCATGGAAAATATGGTGAGTAAGACAGGTCATAATTGGCATTTACAAATTCACCCTAGCCCTCTGGGCTTATAGGACCTCCATTCGCACTCCTACTAGTGTGACACCCTACTCCCTAGTGTTTGGAACAAAATATATCATCCCATTGGAAATAGAGCTTCCTTCCCTAAGGATATCTCTTAGGGATTATCTGGACAAAGATGAGGATTACAGAGAGTGGCCAAACTGGTAGAATTGGAACTCCTAGATGAAAAGTGCATCTCGTGCCCTTAACCATCTCAAGGTATATCAAAACAGAGTCTCCCGGAACTACAAAAAAGGATCATACCTCATCAATTTGAGGTCGGAGATTTGGTCATGAAAGAGAATCGAGTTCAACACAAGGGTAGAAAGAGAGAAGAAAGGCAAGTTTGAACCACACTGGTTAGGACCTTACGTCATTGTGGAAAAATATGGAACATGAGCATACAAACTTTCTCATCCCTGATGGAGATGAGCTCCATGAGCCAATGAATTCCATGCACCTTAAGTGGTTCTATGCTTAAACATGGTGCAAAATAAAAAAAAACAAACAAAAAGTAAAAAAGGAAAAAAAAATATCAAAAAAGTCAAAAAAGAGAAAAAGAAAAAGAGAAAACAGGTCATCCATATGTGAAAACCATGCAATTGTGGTGCTTTGGATAGATCCCTTGGTGAAAACCAACTTTTGGGCACCTTGGGAGGACTCATTGTTCACAAGCATCTAGTTTTAGGGGTACTTTTACTTAGCTTGGGGCTAGTTCCACTCGGCATCCGAGATTCCCTGTGAGCCTATCTGTCAAGCCTTGATCCAGTTGTTTCTCCTCTTGTAAATTGGTGAAGGGATTTCCTTTGTATATTCCCCATCTAACGTTGGGGGCACCTTCACACTTTCACCTTCCTATTTATAAATATGTGGTGCATGCCCTTGTATATTCTCCATCTAATGTTGGGGCATCCACGTTTCTCGGTTTCCTATACATAGCTTCAAGAAAACCTTAGAAAATCACAAAAACATTCAAATATCAAAAAAACAAAAAAAAAAAAAGACTTGAAAAAACGTAAAAAATATAAAAAAGAAAAACAAAAAACAATAGAAAAAAAAAAAAAATAGAAAAATAAAAAACACAAAAACAATAGAAAATTGTTTCACAAAATTCCCACAAACACAAAATGCACTAAAAACAATCTTACAAAAACATAGCTTTAGTTTACTTGCTTTATCTTGTTTCTTGCTTTGTTTGTTAGTTTGTGTACATTGATTGCTTGTATAGTTTTTGCTTGCTTGTACATTTGTATAGTTTTTCACTTAAACATACTTTGTTAGATTCATCTTTTCTTGCTTAGATTAGATTCATTCTTACTTGTACATATGAAGTGTGTTTTTGCATGCTTGTAAATAATTGTACATAGTTGTGTTAATTCATGTTGTTTAAAATGTATATTTGATAGGTTTGTTAACATTTGCTTGTGTTTTTTGTCGCATGTACATAGTTTTGTTATCACATCATCATATCTCCATCTATATCATCACATCTAACATCATCTATACATCATATATAAATAAAATGCTACGTGTACATCATACATGTATGCTAAGCTAATCATCACATATCGTATCATCAAATGGGGGCAAGAGGGATCGCAAATATCAAAATCTATCCCCCCGCACCAATATCATCATATCATCCCATCCACTAATCTAGAACATCACATATACAATACAATTGATATCATCTATGGATCTATCATAAAAATCAAACACATGTGATACATCATCAATATCCATCATGGTACATACATAAGAAATAAAATCAGACAACATCATGATCCAATCCTTATCCATAACCATAGTAATCATCATGAATCATATAAATATGTGGCATGTCTAAATGTTAATTAATGCTAGTAAATATGAAATTAAATGCGTAAAAAGACCAGGAAGGGTTGGGGTACTCATGAATGGTCCATCATCATCATTTTAGATGTACTCTCGAATGGTATCAGTGCATCTATGGTGATTCTACACCCTAGCCATCTCGCTCGTCGCTCGTGGTAACTCACGGTAAAAATTTGGTAGGGTTTGGTAGCAAATGTATTGATCACGATGATTTACCCCCTCGGGAGGGGTATATTTGGCTATTTTAACCCATCGTGATGCCCTAGGGGCATGTTTTGACCATCGTGATCACTCTAACACTTCTTCTATCCACCGTAATGATTGTTTTTATTAAATAATCATTTTTAACTCCTTTTCGCCATGTCGGGGTGTTTTTGCTACTAGCACCCGTTTCTTCTCCCTAGGGAAATTTTCTTGCTTTAGGTGATCTCTTATTTTCTCATTTCTTCTAAAAAATCAAAAATCCCTAAACATTACAAAAAAAAAAATTTTTTTCAAAAAACATAGAAAAATACAAACACATAAAATTTCAAAATTTCTCAAAAATCCTAAAAATTGTAAAATTTACAAAAATAGGTAAACAACCCATAATGGTTGAAACTCGTGTCTTGCGCATGGTATTCATTCCATATCTTTCTGGAATTTTCACGTGTTCACAAATCAAATGACTCATGGATCATCATATTTACAACCATTTACAAAGCTAGCCTGCTTGCTTCGTCGGTACTGGGGCACATCTAGTTGCCTGATATTGTTTCATTGCACAACATGCTTTATCATTGGACCCGAGTCCTTCATCATTTTCCCTTGCATGTATCCTTTTCTAGGGGCATCATTTTTCACCCTTGTCATCAATCATGAACATTTGGGGATCTTCAGCTTGATAACAAAACATTTGTACAACCATCTTGACCATTGTTGGTTTGAGTATGTGTGTTTGTACTTGTTTTCCTGTTAAATGAGCTTGTTTCCTTCTCATATTGCATTCTTTTTGTATGTTGCATTGAGTTGGTGTTTTCAAGCAATGGAAAATTGTTCGTAGTATGGATTTTCATGTCATTCTACTTTTTCGTATGCTTATATTTTTAATAAGGACCGATGACGTAGATCTTTGGCAATATGATGACACTAAAGTTGTTTCAATACATTGGATGAAAGATTTCTCTTTTCTTTCCATCTTCATTCCTCTTCTACATCATTCTCCTATCAACACTATTATTTTTGATTCACCTGGGGCATCCTGCCCCTACCCATTCTTCTATCCATTTCTCTCACCTTTTTCGATCATCGATCACCTTCTTTCATCACCCCATCGACACTCGAGGGGCATCTCTCACTTCTACTAATTTTTCTTCTACCCCTTCAAAATTTTATCTATCTACTATCTTTGAAGTGGCATCACTTACGCCACCCCAAAGAGGGGAAAATGTAGACACCTATAATTTAGCTCGAGCAATTTAAATACTTAAATTGCATTAATTATACCCTTTCCACAAATTGATGACATATCATCAATATCACACATTTTCTCTACTATCATCGTTAATTAATTACATTACATTAGTTAATTAACTCTTCTATCCAACAACGACACCAATTAACGACCTTCCATTAATCAAGCTCCCTTTCTATCTAGATTAATTAATTATTTATAATTAATTAAGCTCCCCTTTCTATCTAGATTAATTAATTATTTCTAATTAATTAAGCTCCCCTTTCTATCTAGATTAATTAATTATTTTAATTAATTATATCTAGATTAATTAATTATTCTTAATTAATTAATTCTCTCTTCTATTTAATCAATAAATCATCATTTATTTGATTAAAATCCTCTCATAACATAAATCATACTAACTATTCCTCTAAAAAGCTTCTATAAGCTTGCACACCTATTAATTAATCACTTTGGTTAATTAATAAACCCCCTCAATCCCCATGAGTCACTAGAGGACAAACTAAACTCTCCTAAAGTAAACTCAACCACTTCTAAACCATGTTTATCCATAACTAACCTAGCTTTTCTATTATCCCACATACAATAGGATGCAAAGCTTCTTCAAACCATTGGGTTATAAAAGGAACCCTCCTCTAACCTTTCTACTTACACCTAAATGAGCATAGAGCCTATACTATAGCCATTTTATCATCTTAGAGAATTCTTCCATTAGAGGAGCTAGCTATCTTCATTTCTTGCATTCATCCATCCAAGTTTTGAAGTCATATGGAGATATGTCAAATGGTCTTGTAGCCATGGATTGACAAGACTCCATTCTTGAAAACCTTGGGATTCAAGCATACAATCAACCCTTTTGATTGCTAAGGATCTAAATAGGTTCATTTCATTAGCATTCAATTAGAGATAGAGGTTAATTTGTTTAGCATGTTAGTTTGAATCTTCATTTCATGTTCTAATGCAAATATGTTAATAGATTAGCTTTGCTTAAGCTCTAAGCATGATGGTATATTGATCTAGTTAGCATTGTATTGAAGCTATTAGGTGTTAGATTTGATTTCCTTTGCATTGTTAATCCAAAGGTAAAAGTGAATAAGCCTATGAAAAAGTTGAAAGTATAAGGCAAAAAGCGAAGGAATAAGCGAAAGAGGTGAGTGAAAAAGTTCAACTATTAGCCTATCAAGGTTTTTTTTTAGAATTATTACTCGGACGGAAATATAAATACATGATGTCGTCTTGGTAAGGTGAATAGGCATTTTATGTAGCAATATATGTTATCTTGAGTAACATAAATTTTTTGTTTTGGATGGCAACATAAATTTGTGTTATCATTGACAACATAAATTTTGTTGTGTTTCATTATAAGCAAGCAAATATGTATTCGTGTGGTGATCGATATCATGTTCGCATAACCATGTTTGGTAGCCTAACCCATGTTACCATGTTATCATGTAGCATGATCTTTATTTTTCATAATTCTTGCATTTATTTTTTACAAATCTTATTTGAAACTTCTATATTTTGTCACATGTGTAGACTTCAAAATCACCCATACGATGGCCCCTATTGCAAATGAGAAAAGAACTCAAGGAAAAAGAAAATGCGACATGGACATTTCAAAATATTTCAATCAGCCCATAATAACACCCAGTGCCAAGAGGTAATTTTGACTCTTATTATGTTAATGTTACTTTATATGTTGATTTACTTAAGGATGTAATAAACAACCCAATTTATTTCAAATGTAGAAAACCCTAGAAATGACCATACTCCAGATGAAATTCCTAATCAGTAGAGTAATTCAATTCACATTGATAGTACTGATAATCCCAATTTCCATCAACTCAAACTTCATATAAACATTCCAGAAACACACATCAGAAACATAAGAGTGGGAAGTGGACTTTAGGAAGGACTTATAAATTTGAATGGTCAGCCAAATATCCATTCATTGAACATTGAACCAGAAAACAATATTGATACTCCTATAGAATGTAGATGTACTATATGTAGTTGGAAACTAGGAAAAGACCACAAAATGCAGTTGAAGTTGGACACAATAGAGAAGACATTGTGGGAAAGTATATGAGTCTAAAAGGCAAGATGATGGAATAGTAATAAAAACAACTAGATGGAAAACCAAGGAAGATTGTTTACATATGAGATATGCAAGAGAATATGAAAATCATCATAAACATCTTTAAGACCTTATTGAGAAAGGTGGAACAATAAAGGCTAAATTTGCAAAAGTTATTGATGCAAGTCTTCAAGCAAAACTTATACAATTAAAAACAATATTTCACATTTTTAAAAAGGGTAGACCAATTTTAGATCTCATTGATTATAAGATATTATTTCAATGTAATGGGTTTCTAAACATTCCAACAACACATTGGTCATATACAAGTGCATGGGAAATGGAAAAGTGTATGGTAGAAATTGAAATCACTAATTTGAGAGAGAAGTTAAAAATGTGAATTTTATCACATTGTCGATTGATGAGGTCACAACAGTAGACAATACATCATGTGGGTTTTTATTCACATGTCTACACTTTCAATTTTAATAACCATTTGAGGAAAAAATCATCTACCTATGCACAAAATGATGGAGAATTGCAATTCTAAGAACCTCTACAAACTTGTTATTAAAATTTTGAAATAAATAGCTAGTATGGATGATCATTCAATCTCTACAAAGCTGATTTGTGTAGGAACGATGAGGGAAGTTGTCATGCAAGGTCATAAAACTGGGCTTTGTATTCACCTTCAAAAATTGTTGCCTCGTACATGATACCTATACACTACATGTCTCACAGAATGAATCTCGCTTACAAGATTGTAAGTAGTTTTGAAAATGTTGCTAAAGTGGAAGAGCTTATATGGGACTTTTCATTCATACATGTCAGTAGTCCTAAAATAAGAGTTTAAGAGATTTTCTTGGAATAACTAAATGGTAAAAAAATGTTAAAAGATGTGACACAAGATGGATATCATTGTATGATCCATCTTGAAATTTTTGAGGAATGGGTTGTCATTAATAGGGTATATTATTCAAGAATCATAGAGAACTGGACAAGGCTTTAATAACCATGATTAACTAAAATGAGAAAATCATCTACTAAATTATGCACAAAATGATGGATAAATAAAAGCAATAAATAAATAAGAACCTCTACAAACTTGAAGGTTATCAAAATAAACCTAATAAATAATAGAGTAAGATGGAACAGATCTCTAAAGCTAAGCTGATTTTAGGCCAATCTGGATGTGGGGTAAAATGAACTAAATATCAAAGTCACAAAATCAAACTTTGTATTCACCTCTGAAAAAAATAATTCACATTTAAAAAAATGGGGCATGAGAGGATCATACACTACATGTCACTCTAGTCTAATGAATCTTGTTTACAAGATTATAAGTAGTTTCGAAACCAAATGCATGGCTGGAAATGATTGAAGAGCTTATACTAGACTTTCATTAACACATTTAAATGGAAAAGTGTATGGTAGAAATTGAAATCACTATTTGAGAGAGAAGTTAAAAAATGCATGAATTTTAAAGCATTATCGATTGATGAGGTCACAAGATTACAATACATGGTGGGTTTTTATTCATGTCTACACTTTCGTAAGTTTTAATAACCATTTGAGGGAAAATCATCCACTATCCATGCACAAAATGATGGAGAATTGCATTTTGAGAACAATAACTCTATAGAACTTGTTATTAAAATGGTTGGACTAGAATAAATGATGTAGATGAACCAACCTAGTGCCTTGTGATGATGATCATTTAAACAAAGCTGATTTGTGATGGATGCGATGGTGAATTTTCAGTAGGTCATAAAATTGGTCCCTTTGTATTCACTTTATATTTAATGGTTGCTCTCGTACATGATAATTATACACTACATGTCGATCACAAGAAAATGAATCTTTTAAAGATTGTAAGTGCCCAAAAAGTTTGAAAATGTTGGAAAAGGAAGGGAGCTTATATAGGACTTTCATTCATACATGTCAAGTCGGTCTTAAAATATTTTTGGAGTTTAAAGATTGGAATAAAAAATGGTATAAAATTCCTTAAAGATGTTGACACAAGATGGATATCATTGTATGATCCAGCTGGGGGTTAAACTTTTTAGGAATATAGTCATTAGCGGGGTATATGTTCAAGAATCGTAGAGAAGTTATACAAGGCTAAAGATTTTGTTGTATTGTATCACTTGATAGATTTGGAGACATTATTAACTTTATGCGGTATTTTCCAATGTTAAAGGAAATAAACAACTTGGTGAAACAAGCTCAAGAAAGATCTATATACATTGTTGATTTTATAAAATTAAGGAAACAAGTATGTATGATTTTGGATACCTTATATTCCACCCAAGAATGGTTTAGAAGCCAATTTTCAGTAGCTGGAAGGTTTTGACAAATAGATAAAAATATCCCAACAACTATTTGAAGTTCAATATCAATGGTCATCTTTATATCTCAATTGATGGGGAAAATATTCCAATGCACACTTTCCACAAAGATCCTTATGTAATAGGTTCTAAAATTGAGGAAGTACTAGTCACAAGCCTTCTTTTTGATGTTGTAGTTTCTGATACATGAAAAAAATTTGATGAAGATATCTAAAACATTATCTTGAGATCATAGAGCATTTTAAAAATAGTGATTTTCTTGAGGCCATGGGAGTTGTAAATCCCAATTTCTGGAATCTGATGATTGGTGAAGAACAAAGAGCTCAACTCTTTGGGAAATACATGACTACACTTATGGATAGTTTTGAAAATCTTCAGATGTTAATGGAGGGGAATTGAATGGTATATTGGATAGAAAATTACTCATATCACAGTCACAACATTTTTTTAATGACAATGAGTGATCAATATAGACTCTTGTTGAACCAACAGAAATGGGAGCTATCACACTATTGTGGAGAAAGTTGTATCAGAGTAGCATTTATGAGAGAAAGTATAAGTGAATACTTCAAATTGTATGAACTCATACAAAACAATGATTCTTGGGTCTATTGAAGATGAAAGGGTATTTAGTGCACTAACATTTGTGAAATCAAAACTTCACAATAGATTGGACAAAAAAATTTGGAAACTTGTTTGAGACTGTATGTTTCAAGATATGGAGTGGACACATTTCCATATGAAAGAGCATTAGCTACTTGGACATCCCTTATAGAGAGAGAGTTTTTAATCAAATAGCAACCAATGGAGTCTCTAATTATGGTGAAATTGACTTGGACTTTGGTGGATGAAAACAACAAATAAAATAAGTGATGAAGGACCATTTAGGATAGGGTTGTTTTAGCTACCAAACAATTGAATGTATTCATTTTTTGAAATATATATTGTGACTTCGTCATTTTTTTTCATTTACATATATTGTGTATATAATGTTTGGAAATTTTAATCGCTTATATTTTTATAATGTTTGGAAATAACATATAGTAGATAGTTGTGCAAACTACAAACTGGATGATGTAATAAAATTTAATTTCATTACTAGGAAAGTATGTTCAATCTTTGATTTCTCAATATCAAATCCACAGGCACACATGTTCACAAAGATATTATAATCCATATATCCCATCATGATTATTAGGATTAATAAAAAACATAACAGTCTAGAGATAATGTTTTTTATAATTATAATCTATCTATACATGATGAATCAACTATCAAGATTCAACATACAAAATGTACATCCAAGTTTTCAATATTGAGTGCATACATGTTTGAAACTAAATTGTACAATGTAAATCCAGATTCCATAATCCATGTATTATTATTCATCAATTGTACAAGCTTGAAAAAAAGATAATGTTTTCATTTAAACAACATGAGAGAAATAAAATGATTGACAATTTGACATAAAGATAATGTTTTCAAATTTCATTTGACAAATAAAATGATTTACATCAATAGTTTTACTTCATTTGGAACCCTTTTCTTTGAACAAATTCTATAACATCAACATTTGAACTATATTTTATCACACCAGACTTGACTAATTCTTTTGCAATTGCATTAATATTTTCTAAATTTTGTCTATCTTCGCTAGCTTCATCTCCTGTTGAAAGGAGAGAAGGATCCTCATCATTTTTTTCTTTAATAGAATATATCGGATCTAGTCCATTCTCCTTTATAATCTTACGCAATGTATTATTCTGCTTGTTTAACAGAACAAGTTTTTCTTTGAAGGCAATTGCACCGCGTACACTTTCTCTCACTTTTTCGGTGCTCATCTAACACCTGCACCTCCATCTTCAATGTCTAGTATTTGGACTGCAATTAAAAATCCCATAATTAGAAAATAAATAAATGATAAAAATATAAATTATAATCTACAAAAAATTAAGTACTTACCACGGCCAAGTCTTTCTTTGCATTTGCAATAGTGACAAGTTTCTTGTCTCTATTCCACTTATTGTAGTAAGACTGCACCTCGACATTCAAATTAGCCAATATGTTAAGCATTATAGTCAAAACATTATCATTATTGTAAATATTATTGGTGACTAAATTACTAGATTGTGCTTGAGCAAGTAAAGCATCAATCATCACCGGTTCATTTTTAATCAATGAAAAAGTTTTTCCTGTGTTCAAAATTATGATATCTTTCATTAATTTCTTTGATAGAGATTTTCTCTAATCTCCCATATCTTCACTCCTTAATGTCAAGAATAATATTTTCCATCACAAGGGTTGTAGCATTATTAGCCACAAGGATGTCTACTAAAAATTTCATTTTCACATCATCATCCAAATTTTCCTCCCCAGTTGGGGAAGGAGGATTTGAAGAGGATGGTTGTTGTGGCACTGACACCTCCTTATGTGTAAAAATTAGTGAGATATTCAATATGTTTCCCCTATTATTGCTGCAATGTCATAAATGTTGTCAAAACCAAGATACTCCTCATCCATATCGATATTATTTAAAATAGAAGTGCCTTGACACTCTACACACCGCCAATTGAAAAGTTGGGGAACTCTAACACTGTAAAATTATGTGTCCCCTGCTCATTCCATAGGAACACTATCCTCTTTCCCCTACCATAATAGAAAGGGGAGGTCATGTGTACTCCTTAAGTGTTGAGTAGTGGGGGTGGCCATGGGTTGAATATGAGATTAAGGTTGCAAAAGTTATGTGAGCATCAATAATTTAACAATATCAGTATGTTGTATTTATGAAGTCAAACAAAAGAAAAGTAAGAACTTAAAAAGAATGAAATCAATAAAGATTTCTTATGTTGTGAATGTTGTTGTCCATAATCAATAGACTGTGGCATTGGGTGGAAGGGGGGTGGTGGCACTACAAAACCTGAATTTAACGAAAACTAGTTAAATAGAATGATAAATTCCTAAAAGAAAGACTAATATAAATAAAATTTAAATCACTATTTATTAATACCAAACTTGAAGGGTGAAGAACTAGTGTAGACTAAATCTCTTCTTGCTCAAGTATGTATGTAGTGTCTACACTAGTAGACACCATGTGTCTCGGAGTCGGTGATGTGCTTGAGACAAGGCTGCACATTAGGAAAATGACATATGTCATTGTCAAGACTCAAATTATCATTATTATATAAACAAATTTAATCAAAATTAAAATGATTATGCATTATGGATTAATTAAAACCTGGATTGGCCTCGAGTACGTGTTTTGTCTTGGTTGTGGGATGATTCCATAGAACCACGCATCCGTTTGGTTCCCGTTCTACCTCTATGTTGTTGGCTGCTAGTGACAACCATAGAGTCATCGGTCGTGGTGACATCAATTGATTGTTGTCACCAGACCCCTCAGGCCCAACAAGGTTATGTGTGAGAACTCCCACCTTACGTCGAGCCATTGTTTCACTTACTTTGACTATTGAAAACAAAGTTACAAATTATATATTTTTAAGAATTGATTTTAAAATGATTTTGTTTTTAAAAGAATCAAGATAAAATGCTTTTAAAACAAAATACTCACCAACTGTTGGTCCAGAGGCATTACATATTTATCCATCTTCTCGTGTAGAGAATTTGGAATATTTATTGATTTGAGTCCATGAAAACCCTCATAATAGAAAGCAAGAACAAAAAAAGAAGAAGAAATAATTGCACTAGGATTCATAATGGCTTTGTCAAGGTCGAATGAATCCTTGTTGAAAGAAATGTACACCAATTAAATCTAACACCATGAAATGGTTTTGAGAAGGTAGTATAATGCCCACTAAGGAAATTCATTGTATCTTCCCTGTAACATGATGCGAGCCTAGAAAAATTCCACCATGGTCGAGGAAAGGGGTCTTTGATTGATTGTGTGTTAATCCCTCTTTTGGAGGGATTATTAACCTCAACCTCAATAGAAAGATCATAATGAGACTCTAAAAATTTCTTTTTCTCATCAGGTAGAATGGTTTTTATGGATACATGCAAATGCATTTTGATGGGGTAGGCCTGTTAGATGATGAATATCATCAGGTGTTATTCTGATGACAAATTGGTGGGATGGTAATGTAATAGTGAAAGAGCCATCAGAAACTATTATACATTTGCATTAAATTATTTAACAACTTGTATTATTTGTCTCATATTGAGGCATGTAAATAATTCCATGGAACCCTAAGTTACCAATCCAATCAGATTGATTGATTATTTGTGGGTCTTCCAACAGTTGTAGTAACTATGGATACAATATGTTTCGTAAACATAAGAAGGTGTGTTAATCGAATTTTTTCTTGGTGTCATGATATTTGAATCTTAATATTTTGATTCTTTAAAAAAAAGGTGTTGGTAGATACATGTATATGAAGATTATAGAACAAATCATGTGGCTAATACTAGGAAGTGGACGAGTAGCGTAGAAACAAACCATTTCCAATAGTGTGATAAGCTCTAAAAAACTCTACCTCGGAGAAACCTGCAAGTGAAAATGGGACAAAATGAATAGGGTTGGGTAAATATAGGCAAGGAAAGGATGGGGCCTACAGGTCAAAGCAACAACGTATGGTGGCATGGGAATGTTAACGAGTGAAAACACAAGGAGATTTTCGTGTGGCAATACAAAGAATGATATAGGTTAAGACTTTCGACACAAATAAACTCTCATAACAAAACCTCCAAACCTCATGATGCCGAGACAAGTAACAAAACTATGTGTTTAATTGATGTCTAGAAACACATTGGTAGTATCGGACGATAAGTGAAATGCTTTAGTGGATGGAAACAAAAATCTCAAAAATAATGACCAACTAAGAAAATTATGTGTTTTGACGTTGGCGTCAGGAATGCATTGGCAATGTCGAGCGACAAGTGAAATGTATTCTTGGAAGACAACAACAAAATGTGAGATGTCAAAGATGGTAACAAAAGTGTGTGTTTAGTTGATGTCTAGGAACACATTGGGCAAAGTGTCGGATGATAACTAAAATGTGTTATCGAATGACAACAACTAAAACTTGTCGTACGTTAACATGTTGTTATTGTTTCCATTCGACAACATTTTGTACTTGTCATCTAACAATATGTTTTTGTTACCTTTTGGTAGCATTTCATACTTTTTGTCTAACAACCAACATAGAAATGCATACATCAACACTCGGTGATTTGAAAAAACATCCATTCATTGTCGTCGCGAAACCCTCCTTTCCTACATTCTCCAACAATGTGAATTACCTTTTCGGTAGATTCGCCACCCATTTTATAATATTTTTTAAAGGGGGTCTTAAAATGAACCCTGTTGATGGTTGATTTGTTAAGTAGAGCCCCGGGGCTACCAAAAATACAAGTGGCCATCTCAGATTGAAAAGCATCTCCAAGGTTTCGGTGGCGACACATAGTCAATTTGTGGATGATACCCTCCTCTTGGGTGTAGCCTCTGTTGTTAAAGCTAGAACAACTAAGAAAATTCTCAATTGTTACCAATCAGCCAGCAAATGACTCATTAACTTTGCTAAAAGTAGTATTGCCTTCATAAACACGCCACCTAGTCAACAAAGAAAGATTGTTGCTATTTTTGGTTATAGAATCTCGATCTCCCATCCTCCTATTTGGGTATCCCTCTTTTCAAAGGTAGACAACTAAAGAATCTCTAGACTCTAGTCATTGAAAGATTCCAGAAGAAGCTGACAAGGTGGAAGGGCTCACTTCTGAGCCAAGCTGGTAAGCTACAACTTGTTAAAACAACCCTTCAAAGCCTCCCAATATTTTTATGTCACTTCTCAAGATGTCCTTAGCGGTAGCTTCTCATATTGAACAAATTAAAAAACATTTCCTCTGGTTTGGCTCTGAAGAACGTAAAAGAATCCATCTTGTGTCTTGGAATGTTTCCTACAAACCTCTTACGGTGGGTGGGCTTGGTTTGAGGAAAGTTTTGGAGATGAATGAGGCCATGTTGGCTAAGCTGGGTTGGGTGCTTGCTACGAAGGAAAGAACCCCTTGGGTACAGTTGCTCATTTCTAAATATCTCCCCCTTCTGGAGATTTTTTATCTTTTGATATCCCTCGAGGTTTTTCCATTTGGAATTTTGTTTCAAGTAACCAACAACTTCTAATGAAGGAACTAAATGGCGGTTGAGAAACGGTTCGACCATTGATTTCTAGAACGATTGGTGGATTGGTGACAAGCCTATGTTAGGTGATACCTTCTGGGACCCGATTCACCTTCATCTCTCTATTATATGTGGCAAGATTGTCAGTGGCTAGATTAACGAAGTGGTGGCCAACCTTGTTGGTTCATTCCCTCCTGGGATGGATGTAGCTTGATCCAGTTGTAATGCATTAATAACCTTAAAGTTCTATTATCCTCTCAATATATTCAATTCTCTTCATTTATGTATGTGTGCATCTAATGAGCACCTCCTCTCGGTTGTTTCTCTATTAAAGATACATATCTCTTACACCCCCACACCCTTGTGGCCCGCCTCTCCATCAGATTTATATCCCTCAAGTCCTCCCAAAAATTGGCTTCTTCTCCTGGCTTCCCTTTAGATGTTATACTCTCAGGGAAAATCTTAAGCAAAGGGGCTTCTCCCTCCCTAGTCAGTGCCCTCTCTGTCTTAATGCCCTAGAATCCACATCTCACCTTTTCCTCCACTGCCCATTCACCCATTCACTCTGGTGTCTCTTCTTGGAAAGATTTGGGGTTGCATGGGTCCTTCCTTCCTCCTTTTAGAGGCATTTTCCCAATGGAAGTCCCATTTTTCTCATCATGTTGCTTCCCTAGCCTGGAATTTACTTCTCCCCCATGTTCTATGGGGCATATAGAAAGAACGAGCCTATGCAACTCCTTTTCCATCTTATTCTTCTTCCCGGTAGTTATGGCTCATGCTAATACTTCCGATCACCCCCTCTTTAGGGTTGGTTGAAGCTTAACACAGATGGCGTGGCCAAGGGCAACTCGGGTGCCTCTAATGGAGGTGTCATTCTTAAAGATGACTCTGGTAACCCCCTAGCTGCCTTAGCCATTTTCTTTGGGTTTGGAACTAATCATAGGGTCAAAGCCCTCACCATCCTTAAAGGTATGGAAATGGTGCTCTGTGATCGGCTCTAGGCGGTTATTAGTTAAAAGTGATTCTCTAAACATAGTAAGATTTCTCTCATCGGATGAGCAACCTCATTAGACCATCCGCAACATTATTGAAGATATAAGATCCCTGCAAACTCATTTTTAGATGATTAAGTTCCAACATATCTACCGGGAGGGAAACAAGGTCATTGATTTCTTGGCTAACATTAATGTCTACTCGGATACATAAAAAAATTGGATGGGAGATTTCCGTAGGATCTTCTTACTCTCATTGCCAATGATCATTGTCGAAATCATAGTTATTTTTGTGGTTAATTTTTCGCTTCAACCTTCTCACTATGGCTTTTATTAGTTACAACATCACTAAGATAAGTACCACCTTTTTCAAATGGTGACAATAGAAATGATACATCATGTACGAATTTTATTGGAATTTATTTCAGAGATAGATTATGTTTGTGTGATGGGTGGTTAGATTAATGATTTTCCACATGCACGAGAATATTTTTAATAAGGGCGGCTTTAATAACAAAATCCTAGCAACACGTGTGGGGGATTTGATTGATGGTGCGACACATTGTTATTTAATCAACTTCTACCTCGAGTTTTTGGCACCTCTCTGTCAACATTTCACATTTCAAAATGGAAGGATCTATCAAAAAGATCGAACCCGCCTCTTGTGAAAAGGTTAAGGATAGCTTGAAAGTCTGGAATATTCTTAAAGTAGATGGTGTATACAACTTTCATGGAGAGATTGATTGGTCATTATGTCTAAATGACTAGCGAATGTGTTGGCCTCTTGGAAGAAAGGCAATGTTAAGGTCGGCTCAGGATGAAATTTTTCATTTCACTTGATTCCATTGCTACTTATGGTTGGTATCTTGGTGGAAGGAGACATTTATTTCAAGCACTTGCTCCAGGCCAAACTGGATGATTTTCTATGCCATGGCGAAAAATTGTAAAAGTACTAATCGGATTTGAGAGGGACTCATTTTCGTAGTATTGGGACAAGGTGGTTGAATAACTAAGGCAATATTTTATGCTTGAGGGATGGTACTAACTGATGTATGGCCCATAGATGTTCCTTCTAGCTCACCTCAGACATGACAGGAAGGTAAACTTCTTTGCTTTTCTATTTCAGTCACTCGAAAGCAATCTCTTAGATTAGCTAGAGAGGAGGAAGGGCCTTTCCTTCACCAAGGCCTTTTAAATCTGTTATTCAAAATGATGGCCTCCCAAAAGGATATCTTTTGGTTTCCCTAAGCTTTGGAAACAATGACATTTCACCGTGTTTCTTCTCAACCTGCGCCTCCACTCCCTTAGCTTCCGATATCACTCCCCATCATCACCCTTGTCGTCTCCATCTTTCTTACAACTCGACTCGGATGTCATGGTCATTAGTCTACGTTCCTAGTGAATGATCCATAGGGATCCAAATAAACACTACTTCATCAAATCAACTAGTTTCAAAAGGAAAAATTAAGAAAAACTAAGTGCAGATTGTAAAGTTACATAATCACCCCTCTGTGCAAAGAGGTGGTTGCGTAACCACCCCAACGGTTGCATAACCACCTGGTATGCAAACACCGAAGCACCTCCGTCACTAATGGATGAAAAATAAAATAAAGCCAAAACTTGAGTCACATATTTGGAATGTCCAAATTGTGTCTCTTCCTCTATGTGACCTTTCTCATTCTCTAGTGCATGGGAGGACATGAGAACAACTATAAATACAAGGGGGAGCAAGTGGAATGGATCATCAAAGTCTTAATGCAAGAAGTGAGCAAGAAACCATTAGAGCTGGAGTTGATTTTGTAGAAGAAAGGTGTAGAAACAGAGCAACCAAGTAAAGAGAGGGAGTGTATACATTGTTTTACTTCCTTTCCTCTTGTTGTAATTTGTATTCATTCATATTGGCCAATAAAATTTGGGAAGAAAGAGAAATTTCCCTTCCCGATTGGTTTTCCCTCAACTTGGGGGTTTCAGGATAAATTTGGTGTTTCAATTGTTATTCCTTTACTACAAAATTCATTCTAAGTTCAATTTTACTCACAATTAATTAAAAATCTATCATTTCATAATTGGAAGTAGAACAACAACAAAATTTATGGTTTGTGAATTGTCCAAAGTAGAAGTTTATGGATCATTTTGGTATACGAGCTTATATAAGTATCAAGGATTGTGGTATTCATTCTTGTGATTTGTATGTCATTGACAAGATGTCGAATGTAATGAAATTACTAGTATAATTCAGATTATGAGTAGCAATATAACACCAAATAACACAATATTTCAAAATAATGATCTCAATATGCAATTGTAATAGCTTCGCCACTTCGAGGGGGTAACCTCTAAACCATATAATAAGACTTAAATGCTCAAATGAAGATGAACTACTACCTACAATCCTCTATATATACTATTCATATGTTATGGCCATCACCCAAGCCGACCTATTAAGCATGAGAAAGTATAAATGATATGATAAAATGATATGGTAAGCCACAAGTCTAAATTTACTCATATCCTAATACAAGCAATAGGTTAAGGGCGTAGCATGCCCTTCCCCTTCAAACCAAATTGTCCTCAACGTTGAATAATCCGGATGTTCTTTGCGCAGAAAACCTTCATCCTCCCGGGTGGCATCTTCTATGCTAAGATTCTTCCACTTGATCAGATATTCCTTAATGTCTTTGGTTCTCGGCCTCTTAAGTACGTGTTTGTAGAATCTTCTCTAGCTCCAAAATGATTATTCCTTCCTTGTCAAGTTTAAGTAACTCTCTCTGGGCTTCAAAAAATTTTCCAATAACCTTCTTCGGGCATGAAACATTGAATACTTTGGGTGTATGTGTGAAGATGGAGGCAACTCTAGTTTATAAGCAACATTGCCAATTTTTCGTAGAACCCGATAAGGGCCATAGTATTTAGGAGCAAGTTTGTTATCTTTTTTTCTGTTGCTTTAGAGACATCTGTTTGTAAGGATGGAGACGTTAAAAACCCAATCACCAATTTCAAAATGTCTTTCACTACGATGTTGATCTGCTTGTTGTTTCATCTGTTTTGTGCTAATGCTAAATTCTCCTTCAAAATAGCAAACTGTTGTTGATGTTGAATGTGTTCCTCAACATCTTTGACGTTAGTTTTCACCCTCAAGGAGGAAGTGATAGAAGGTGGATGGTAACCATGTAATGCTAAAAATGGGGTCATTTGAGAAGAGGTATGAAAAGATGTGTTATACCACCATTCTCGCAAGTGGTAGCCATTTAATCCATATTTCTTGTTTATCTAATACAAAACAACATAGATACCCTCTAAGCATTTATTGACCATCATTTGCCCATCGGTTTGAGGATGATAAGATGAACTATGAGCTTTGAGTACCCAACATGAAAATAATTTTGTCCAAAAATTACTTGTGAAAATAGGATCACGATCACTTACAATTATTTTTGGGGTTCCATGTAGCCTTTGAAATGTCTCCAAAAAAATAACTACGATTGTACTAGCTGCAAATGGATGTGATAGGGCACAAAAATGGGCATATTTTGTGAGCCTATCCACAATCATGAAAATAACATTCTTACCCTCTGAACAAGGCAATCCGGTGATGAAATCCATGGAGACCTCCTCCCATCTTTGGCTAGGAATCGGTAAGGGTTGCAACAAACCTGGTGTCTTAATTGTTTCCCCTTTGTTCTATTGACACACTAAACACTCTGATACAAACTTTTGTACATCCCCCTTGATTCCTTCCCAAAATAATTCTCTTTTTATTCTATGACATGTCTTCAAAAACCTAGAGTGTCCTCCAACAGGCGAGGCATGTAGCTCTGAAAGAATCTTATGCTTCAACTTAGAATCTTTGCTCAAGTATAACATGTCCTTATACCATGGGGCATTACCTTTCCACTCAAATTTGTTAGATGTCATAGATCCTTGCTTGATATTCTGTATTAGAGATTGTGTATCCTTGTCTTGATCTCATTCCAATCTTGCTTCATCCACCCAATCGGCCATCAACATGGACATTCCACATAGTAAGGCATCGTGGATGTATCCCTTCTGGAAAATGCATCAACTACTACATTTTCTTTAGCCTTTTTGTATATGATTTCAAAATCATAACCCAACATTTTTGTTACCCACTTTTGTTGTTCCTTAGATGATAACCTTTGCTCCAAAAAGTATTTGAGACTATCATGATCAGTTTTTACCTTGAAGTGTCTACCCATGAGATAGGGCCTCCATTGCTTGACCGCATGAAGAATAGCCATCATTTCTTTCTCATAGACTGGTTTGAGCAGATCTTTTCCTTTGAATTGGTGACTCTCAAATGTAATTGGTCTTCCTTCTTGCATTAGAACTACTCCCAATCCTGATCCTGAAGCGTCACATTCAACAATGAAGGTTTTTGAGAAGTTGGGAGTAGCCAAAACTGGGGTGCTACACAAGGCTTCCTTCAGTTGCTCAAAGGATTTAGTGGCTAAGTTTGTCCAATGGAAGGCATCCTTCTTTAGCAATGCAGTGAGTGGGGTTGTTATTCTACCATATCCCCACACAAATCTTCTATAGTACCCTGTTAGTCCTAGGAACCCACAAAGATTTTTGAGAGTTTTGGGCCTTGGCCATTCCACCATAGCTTTGATCTTCTGAGGATCAACTTTGACACCTTCATGGGATACAATGTGACCCAAGTACTCTACCTCTTATACACCAAAAGAACATTTAGATGGCTTTGCATAGAGAGTATGTTTCTCCAAAACTTCCAACACTTTATTTACATGTTGTAAGTGTTCTTCCCATGTCTTACTATAAATCAATATGTCATCAAAGAAAACTAATACAAATTTCCTTTAAAATGGCCTGAAAACAGTGTTCATCAAGCTTTGAAAGGTTGAAGGTGCATTTGTAAGACCAAAAGGCATTACCAAAAACTCATAATGGCCCTCATGAGTCTTGAAATCCATTTTATGAACATCTTCCTCTTTTATTCTAATTTGATGGTACCCGAATGAAGATCTAATTTTGTGAAATAAATAACACCATGCAATTCATCAAGTAAATCATAAATTACTAGAATAGGAAACTTATTTTTGATGGTATACTTGTTGAGTTCTTGGTAATCTGGACACATCCTCCATGTTTCATCCTTCTTACGTACCATGACCATTGGGGAAGAATAGGCACTTTAGCTAGGCCTGATGATACCTGCCTTCAACATTTCTTGAACCATTTTCTCGATCTCACTTTTCTGGGAATATGGGTATTTGTATGGTCTAATGTTAGGTGTTTGGCTCCCTAGAATCAACTGAATGGCATGATCATGATCCCTAACTAGTGGTAGTCCCTTTGGAATTGCATCAAAAATAGATGAGTGAGCATCAACAATCTTCTGAAGATTGGGTGGCATTGAAGACTCTATATTTTGTACTTCTATGGAAAATAACTTTGCTATAAATCCATCTACTCCTTTTTTGAGAACCTTCTGCATTTGATGAGAGCTAATAATTTGTGGAGACTTAGCTACCATCCCATTTAATTGTATTTTCCTTCCATCTGAATGAAATCGCATGAACAATTCTTGGAAATTCATCTCTATAGTACCTAAGGTTGTGAGCCATTGGACACCCAAAACAATATCTGCCCCTCCCATAGAAATAGCAAACATAGGTGAGTCTAACATGTAGTCTCCCATGGAAAGCTTGATACTATGGCACTTTCTTGTGCACTTGACTGTCCCACCATCCACAATCATAACTTGCATTTCTGGAGCTATGTAAATAAAACAATTGAGGCAGGCAGCTAACTTACTATTTATGAAGTTATGAGTACTCCCGAGTCAATCAACACTGTCACCTTCTGTTTTTGACATAGCCAATAACTTTGAGCGTTTGAGGAGTACTAATACTGACAATGCATGGCAAGAAATTGTAGGTTGGTGATCCTCTACTTCCTCTTCTACCGGTTCCTCAACCTCTCCTATAATTTTAGCATCCTCATCATCCTCATTACCTCCATTAATATAAAACAACTTCTTCTCAAAGCACATTTGTGTCCCGGTCCATATTTTCTATCATAGTTAAAGCATAACCCTTTTGCTCTCTTTTCTTCCATTTGGGGAGGAGTTAGTCTAATTGGCCTAGAAAATGAAGGGGAAGAGATACTACGGTCTTTGGTGTTAATGAAAGGTGCCTCCTACTATAAAGAAATTTTTCCTCTGCTCGATGTGCTATGATAATAGAATTAGAAAGCTTGAGTGGATTAAACATACATACCTCATGCTTGATGTGGTCCTTAAGACCCCAAGAAATAGGTCATTCAAATTCTCTTCTGGTATATCCTCCACCCTTAAGGATAGGTTTTAGAATTGATGCACATAATCTTTGAGTGATCCTATTTGTCGTAACTTTGCTAATTGACTAAAGTAGTTCTCGAAACACTGGAACTATAGTGTAGTTGCAACTCCTTAGTAAAAACTGTCCAAGTGACATGGAGACCATTCTTCTACCTCTGAGAAAATAACCATCGATACCAAACGAATTGGTCTAGTTCAAGATATAGGGATGCTAATGTCACCTTTTATCCTGATGGTGTTTGATGTAGCTTAAAGAAGTTCTCCATTTGATTTATCATGATGGTGTTTGATGTAGCTCAAAGAATTTCTCCATTTGATTTATCCAATTCAGGGGATCTTTACCATCAAATTTTCACATATCCACTTTCGGCATCATGTTCCATGGTTGCGAATAAGTTAGATTCGATTGGGTGGAAAAGTGATCCAACATGGTTATTTTGTCCATGATTTTGATCTAAAGATCCTCCTTGGTTGATATGGGATGGATTTGGGCCACAATTTTTACCCTTTACATGTTGCATGATATCATCCAAGTGATGATTGATTTGGGCTATGTCTCCTTTAAAGGCCATCTCAGATTGTACATTTCTCGGCTCATACTCAAGTTGACTCACCTTATGATCAATCTGAAGTAAACCCTAGTGTTGAGGAATCTGTATTTACCCCTTATAAATCCATCTCTTTAATCACTATCTCATCTTTATCGGGGTTTTACCGGAGTAACAGGATTATTTTTGCTCTTGTGGAAGGCCCCGCCATGATATCAAACCTTAGGGTTTAGGGTTTCGATACAAATTCGGCCGAACAGGAAAAAACACAGAGAAGATACTAATATTATTTTTTCAAATATTTATGAAAATGTAAAGAACTTGAAAAATTCCACAATTTGCACCCTAGGGAGCGATTTTATGAAAAACCCTAAATTTGTAATAAATTGTGTAAACTAAATAAAAAAAGTATGAAATTTTCAAGGAACCTTACTTGAAATGTTTTACAACTCTAGTAAAAATATCTCCCACCAATTCACTCTGGTTCAAAATATATTGTGGAAACAAAAATTAGGGTTTTTGCCCTAATTTTGGCCCAGATCGCCACTCTGATACCACTTGTAATGAAATTACTAGTATAATTCAGATTATGAGCAACAATATAACACAATATTTCAGAATAATTATCTCAATATGCAATTGTAATAGCTTCACCACTTCGAGGGGGCAACCTCCAAACCATATAATAAGACTCAAATGCTCAAATGATGATGAACTACTACCTACAATCCTCTATATATAGTATTCATATGTTATGGCCATCACCCAGGCTAACCTATTAAGCATGAGAAAGTATAAATGATATAATAAAATGATATGGTAAGCCACAAGTTGGCTACTCATATCTTAATACAAGTAATAGGTTAAGGGTGTAGCACTAAAGGTGAAGAAGTTTTACCTTGCGATCCAGACATATCTACGAAGAAGTGGAAACAAAGAATTTGGGATCAAATGGAGGAAGAGAACTTGGTCCATAGAATTGAGATGCTAGAGACCATGATGGATAGGATGTATAGACATCAACAAGAACTCTTAGATCTGCAAAAGATGGCTTTAGTCAAACAAGATAACATGGACTCAGTGGTTCGAGCTTTGGCCAAGAAATTTGGCATAGGAAAGAGTCACGATGAGGAAGATGTAGAAGAGTGTGAAGAAGAAACTCCAATTGTAAAAGAGAAGGTAAAATATGATCATGCTCCTTTTAAAGTTGAAACTAAGGTTGAAATTAAGATCTTTGAAGGACAATTAGATGCAAAACTTTTAGATAAATGGTTAAAACAACTGGAAGTTTACTTTAGTGTGCATAATGTCATGGAGGCACAAAGGATTACCTTTGCACATCTCAAAATGGAAGGTCATGCTCTGGTTTGGTGGGAAACCCATCTAGCCACTTGTGAAAAGAAGAAACATCCTATTATCAAGTACTTGGGAGGGTTTTAAAGAATTGCTTAGAGCTAACTTTTATCCTATTGGCCATAAGATTGACCAAATGATTAAATGGCAGTATTTTAGACAAGGTAGTGGTTAAAGTGTGTAGGACTATACTACGAGTTTCGAAGAGAAGCCATGTTGCTTAATATGAACTTGGAGGATGAGGATATTCTGACCAAGTATTTGGGAGGACTTCACACTCACCTTCGAAGGAAGGTCATCTCCACGAAGCCCAAAGATCTCAATGAAGCCTACGTACAAGCATACTACATAGATGATGAAAGGAAGCAAGGAGAAGCAGATTCAAAGCTGAAACAGTCAACAAATCAAGCAAAGAAAGAGTAGGGATAGACAAGTAACAAAGGTAAATGGAAGGGAAAGGTAAAAAACTGCCACTACTTTGAATACTTGTAAAGATCCCAAGAATTTTTGTAAGAATTGTGATATCAATGGTCATACTGATGCTACATGTTGGAAGTTACATCCAAAGAACCAAACCAAGGATTCAAAGAAATCCATGACAATCTGTAAAGATAGATGGGGAGGTGGAAATAAAGGATGATTTTGATGTAGACGAGAGGCTTGGATGCATGGCCACCAACATGGACAACCAAGAAGAGGAAGAGGATATGAGTAAACTATTCTAGATCAAAATCCAAATAAAGAGAACTAAGGTAAATGCTTTGGTTGATACTAGTTCTCAGTCTAACTTGATTTCTGATGCGGTTGTAAAGAAGCTTGGTCTTGAAACTTACGAACATCCACTTCCATATCCTTTGGGATGGGTGAAGAAGGGTGGAGAGATTTAGGTACCAAGAAGATGTAGGTTTAATTTTGGGATAAATTCTCAATATATAGATGTATTGGAAGTTGATGTAATTTCACTTGATGCATTTGATGTTATTTTCGAGAGTCCTTACTTGTATATCAGGGATGCCATATTCATGAGAAGGGAGAACCAATACAAATGGGTTAAGGATAGGATCAGTTACAACATCTGGGCATGCCAACATAAGATAAAAATTTCTATGGTAAGTGCTAACCAAGCAAAAAGACTTATTCAGAGTAAATCATAATCAGTTTTGTTTACTTTTATTAAAGGATAAACAAGATGGGGTGGAAATTTCAGATGTTTCTAACCAAGGGATGAAGGATTTGGATAGTATTATTCAGTATTTTTAGGAATTATTTCAAACTCCCAGTGGGGAACCACCAAAATAGGAGGTAGAGCATGAGATTCAGTTGTTGTCGGAGTCCCCTCTACCAAACATCAAGTTTTATAGGCAATCCTTACATGAGAGTACGAAGGTAAAGAAATAACTTCAGGAGCTACTAGACTAAGGGGTGATACACCGAGTACCTCACCATGTGGTTCGCCTATTGTGATGGTGCCAAAAAAGGATAGTTCTTGGAGGATGTGCATCGACTACCGAGATTTGAACAAGATCACCATAAATAACAGATATCCACTTCACCGCATAGATGACCTCTTGGACTAGCTTCTAGCATGAAAAATTCTCCATGAAGTTGGATCTCAAGTCGGGTTATCACCAAGTTAGGATGAAGGAGGAGGATATATGGAAGGCGCCTTCAAGAAAAAAAATAAGGTTTGTATGAATGATTAGTACTTCCTTTCGGTTAATGTAACACACCCACTACATTTATGAGACTAATTAATGATGTATTGTAGGAATTCATAGATTCGTGTGTCATTGTATATTTGGATGATATTCTTATTTTTAGTGCCACATGGGAGGAACATCTAACACATTTGCAGCAAGTCTTGCAAGTTCTCAAGGAGAAACAATTGTTATACAATATGAAGAAGTGTGAATTTTCCAAGAAATCACTTGTCTATCTTGGGCACATGGTTGGAGGAGGAGAGATAAGAGTGGATCCTAAGAAGGTGGAAGCCATCACCAACTGGCCAACACCAATGAGAGCCACATAAACTAGAATCTTTGTGGGAGTAGTACAATACATGAGGAAGCTCATTCAGGCTTCTCCACTATTACAACACCTCTACACACAAAGTGGCCGCAAAGAGCAAGGGTTTTGACTGGGGTAAGGAACATGATAAGGCTTTTGATTTATTAAAATAAAAAATTAGTCATGCTCCAATACTTTCTCTTCCTAACTTGCAGCAACCCTTTGAAGTAGAGACATATTCCAGTGATTATGCTATGGGAGCAGTGTTGTTATAGGGAGGTAAGCCAATATGTTATCATTCAAAAAAATTCACTTCAGTAGTTAGAGGATATTCTATTTATGATAAAGAAATTTATGCACTACTTCATACAATAAAGAAATGGATATATTATTTGTTGGGAAAAGAAACTATTGTGCACATTGACCAAAAAACTCTCCAGTATTTGTAAGCATAATCTAAATTACAGCAGGAAAAGGCACTACAAGTGGATGGGATTCCTTCATCATTTCTATTTGGTGATTAAATACAAGAAAGGTAGCACAAACTTGTTAGAGACATGTTGTCTAGGCCGCCCAAACAAGAGAAAATCTCTTGTTTGGCCACTATCTCTGAGATTGAACCCTTCAGGAAGGAAGCTTACGGGGAGGCATATGCTCAAGACAAAGACTTTGGGGAGACATATCAGCAATTGGCAGTCTCAAGGGTTGAAAGGATGGGTATTTAAGATTGTTATCTCAAAGATGGGTTGCTCTATCGATGGGGGAAGTTCGTGTGCCAAAGGAAGAAAAATTTTGTTGATGAGGGAAGCACATACCTCGAAAGTAGCGGGACATTTCGGTGTTGGTAAGACCATAGCCCACTTGCAAAGGTATGTGTATTGGCCCAATATGCAAGAATAAGTATCTAAATTCATAAGAGGATGTAAACTTTGTTGTACAAACAATCCTAAAATCAGGAAGGAAGGTTTATATATGCCTTTACCGGTCCCTACTCGTCCTTGGGAAGATATTTCTATGGATTTTGTAGGAGGACTACCTATGTATAAACATGGCCATGACTATTTATATGTTGTTGTTGATAGATTCAGTAAGATGTGTGTTCTTATGGCATGTAAAAAGATGATAAAAGCACATGAGGTAGCTAAACTTTTCTTTGCTAATGTATGGGTGCATTTTGGCTTGCCAAAGTCTATTGTTTTTTATAGAGATTCCAGGTTCTTGGGGAAGTTTTGGACTACTTTTTGGGACAAGATGGACACCAAGCTACAAAGGAGCATGTCGTTCCATCCATAGACAAATGGGAAAACAAAGTTGGTGAACAAGACTTTCAAAGTGCAAATTGATTAGACCATATAATAGTAAATATACATCCATAAATTTAGGATGATTTCTTAGCCTACATTCAACATTCCTACAATCAGGTAGTATACACGTCCACTATGAAGTCGCCATTTGAAGCATGCTTGGGATATCTACCTATGAATCCATTAGACATAGCAGTTGGGCAGCATGAGGAAGGAGAGATATAAGATTCAAAGGTGACTAGAGCAACAAAATTCATTGAGAGGATCTAACAAATCCATCTCAAGGTGAAAGAACAATTGGAAAGATCTCAAGCCAAGTATAAGGCTAAACATGATCAGCATAGGAGGGAGAAAAAACTTCATGTTGGAGATAAGGTTTGGCTTTACTTGAGCAAAGAGAGATTACAAGGCCAAACAAGGAAACTCAAGCCACTACGGTATGGACCCTTCACCATATTGGAGCAGGTTGGAGAAAATGCCTTTAGGCTTGATTTGCCACCATTCATGTAGATGTACTCAGTAGTAAATTGTGAGAAATTACACCTATATGAGCCATCCGTGATTGATGAAGACGAAGGATGTCAGTTGTTACCTTCCATGAAGGTTACATCTAGGATTCATGAGGAGAATTGGAGGAGGATAGTGTTGCAGCAAAAGATCAGAGAGATAAGGAGAGGTCCACATGATTCTTGGAAAGTTAGACGAAAGGGAAGACACCAAGAGAGGCTCGGTGGTACTCAAAGGAGCAAGTGAGGAAATTATTTCCAAATCTACTCCCCCACTAAGCTTTTGTGGGACCAAAAGCCTCATGAGCAGAGGAGGTGTGATCCATAAGGATCCAAATAAACACTACTTCATCATATCAACCAGCCAAGAAGGAAAAATTAAGAAGAACAAAGTGTAGGCTATAAAGTTATAGAACCACCCCTTTGTGCAGAGAGGCAGTTGCATAACCACCCCATATATAGAATGACAGTTGCATAATCGCCTAAAGTGGTTGCGTAACCACAGTCTCGCAAAATCGGCGGTTCCGTAATAAAATAAATCCATGAATAATCACGGATTTGAAACATCCAGATCGTGTGTCTCTTCCTCTGTGTGACCTTTCTCATTCTCCAGTGCACGGGAGGACATGAGAACAACTCTAAATACAAGGGGGAGCAAGTGGAAATGATCATTGAATTCTTAATGCAAGAAGTGAGCAAGAAACCATTGGAGTTGTAGTTGATTTTGTAGAAGAAAGGTGTAGAAACATAGCAGCCCAAGTAAAGAGAGAGAGTGTATATATTATTTTACTTCCTTTCCTCTTGTTGTAATTTGTATTCATTCATATTGCCAATAAAAAATGGGAAGAAAGAGCAATTGCCCTTCCCGACTGGTTTTCCCTCAACTTTGGGGTTTCAGGATAAATTTGGTGTTTGAATTATTATTTCTTTTCTGCAAAATTCGGTCTAAGTTTAATTTTACTCACCATTAATTCAAAATCTATCATTTTCATAATTGGAAGTAGAACAACGACAAAATCACGCTTTCAGTAAATTGTCCAAAGTAGAAGTTTATAGATTAGGCGGACTCCCCTACTCCTCCCCATGGTTATCTGCCGTCCTCTCATGCGGGTTTAAACATTGTGGATCCTTTTGAGCGCTCCCCTTTTGTCTTTGTGTGGTTTATATTCTGACCTCCCTTTTTTCTCCGCCCCATACCGTCACTTCTTTGGCTTTACCACTTGTCACCCCGTACATTATCATGACTTAAGTTGGATTTTCTCCTCTAGATACGGATGCCCCGTTGTTCCTCCTCCTTAATATTCCATGGATGTTTGCATAGACTCAAATATTCCCAATGTTTTACTGGACATGTTCACGTTATACCCTGATTCTCCTTTGTCTAAGAATTTGGTCTCCCACACTATCCCTACTTCGGATACTGACTTCACTAAATTTGTAACTTCGAGCATCATGAGCCATTGGAGACTAGTAAACCTGCCCAAATGGAGTCTAATGATGAAGATATCATTCTCAATATACTCAAAAAACTAAACAGGGCCTTCATGACAATCAAGGATTGGAAAATCCACACGAACTCAATTTGGAAGGCCATCAATGAAGACTGCTTGGATGTCATTAATATGGTGGAAGTGTTGGTTAATAGAAGTTCCACTACTACAACTGTGGAAGCTACAACTATCCTTAAAAATATTCACAAAATGTAATATGCTCTATTCAGTTCATGCCTTAGTGGCTTTTTGTTTTTTGCTGCCTATGGGCTTTCTCTCTACTTTGCTTCATTGTCATATTCTGCCTTAAGGGATTTTTTGTAAAAGGATGCAGGTCCTTTCAAAAACCCCAAATTTACCTTTTTTCCAAAAAAAGGCATGTATTATAGCTCCACCATGACCCTCATTTAGATACAAAAGTCTAAAAATTATAAGTAAAAGGAAATTACTCTTTTTATATAAAATAGTACCTAATGGACACAAAACAAATGTTATAAAACTATGTCATGGCATAGGAGGTGACACTCCATTATACTGCATCAATTTCCTACCGACTACTAACAAATAACATCCATCTAGCTACACCACTAATGAAAATTAGTAATATATTAGCCATAAGCGAAGTTAAGAACCCATTTTGTTTCTTCTATGTATATGTTTTCAAGCCCCGCACATTAGTTAATTTATAATTCTCTTACCGATTATTGTATTCAATTTATTATTAATAATTTCACTACAATTATTCACAATACAATGAAAAATATTAATTAACCTAAATCTTAACAAACTTGTATAAACATCAATATAGTAACAAAGTGCAAATTTACATTCAACATTATCACAACATTAACTAATCATTTTGACATTGTTTTGAAAATGTTAAGTACATTGCAATATCTAGACCTATTTGGAGTGTAAGGAATCGCCACTACTCTACCTTACACATCGTATCAAATTGTCCAAGTATAGATGGTTATATGTTGTACATTGTTTGTATTCTTTTTTTGCCGATGACATCATTTTGATGTACCACTTAAAAGGTCTCTAATGAAAATACATATTTTAGCATCCTTTTGTGATATATATGGTCTTTAGTTAAATCTTGAGAAAATAAAAGTTATGCCTTTCAATACTACAAAACAGATTGCTAAAAAAAATTTCCTTACATATAAAGGTCAAACCCGATTGAGATGGTCTCTCCATACGTACATCTTGGAATCCTTTTTTTTATCCACACTTCAACTTGCACGCTAGTTGCTTAGTACAAATTAAGAAAAACAATGTGTTGCCCTCACCACTATTGAGAAATAATGCTTTTGGCTATAGTTCCAAGATATATAGACAAATATTCACCTCTTCCACTCACTTGTTACACTTACTCTAATCTATGACTAAAATGCGGGGCCTTACCAAAGTTGATCAAAATCAAATTGAAGAGTACTTACTTACATGTTATGCAATCATTTAAGTGCTAAAAGATTAGTTCATCATGACAACATTCCTAATGAATTTGGTGCACAACACTTATCATTGTCATGACCTTTTAAGTGGTGTCTATTAAACACATGCTTATACAAATGACCAACTCTCTAATTAATTCATTTAGGTACCCATCTCAAACATTTAAATCCTCTCGTGCTAGCACAATGTGGGATCAAAACTTTTTGGTATGCCAAGGCTTCCTATCTTCTAAGTCTTATAGGTGTTGATACCAATTCAATCTCCCTCCACATAATTTTTTTATTGATGTACCGGATACATGTTTCTAAAAGGGAAATAAAGAGGGGTATCGAAATGCAATCTATGGAGCTTACCTTTAGTCTAAATGGCTAGGCCGTTGTTATCCTCTTTCCTCAAAGCTTCAACATTATTGTAGCATCCATCTTCATTTTTAGGATGGGCTCATCTAATCTCCAAGCTACATCTAGATCCAATTATCTTGTAGTTTGAGGGTTCTTTCGTACAATTCAAAATTTGTTTGCATCACCTTCACATAGAGATAAACCACCATATCCCTTATGAACATCGGATTTTTCACATTTGTTATTTGGAGCCTAAAATTGAGGATCATTTTTTAAAATGTTCTCCTTATTATGAGATATGAGGGCAATTCTTTTGCCTCTTCAGAGACTCGTATAACTCTCTCAAACACTTCGTGGCTTGTGAAGATCAAAGATACTTGGATTTTTTTTTTTAGAGATGTTTGATCTTCGCCCATATTTGATTATAGATTTTACTTATTTAATGATTGGTACCCAAATAATTGTTTCTTTTATTCACCTTATTTCTTCTTCAAAATCGAGTAGGAAACAACCTCCTAAAAATCGTGGATATGGTGATACTAATAAAGCATCATAGGTCATAACATATTTTCTTTATTATACAATCGAAGGCATTTATATAGGCTTCACCATGAGTAATATTTTTCTTCTTCTTGCCAATCACTCGTGTCACATGACAAATTTAATTTCTAACCTCTATGTTGTGTAAAGTTTTTAAGGTAACATTCTTCTATCCTTTATTCAAGTATATTCCATCATTAATTACTTTGATACTATTTCTACCTTTCTAACTTTTCGATAGATGTTCAATCAAGTTGTGGTTGTGATCCAATTTATATATGATGTTGACTATACCAACACTTGTATGCTACTTTGTCACATTATATAAAAGTTGTTACATGTGATAATTTTTAAAAAATTTGATTTGAATTTAAAAAAAAATAGTGCAATAAGACATAAAAATAGTCATTTCAAAACTAAAATGCCAATAAAAAAATAGAAAATCAAATTTAACAAATTTTATGTTTATTTCAAATATGATTTAAATATTCTATAAAATTAGATAACTATACAATTGAAATTAATTCTTGATGTTGATTGGCTAAAAGTGAAAAAACTATTGTGTTTACATGAAATCTATACTATTTTGTTATGGTTATATTATATAGCTTTTATCCTAATTATTAATTTTTCTATTCTTCTCAATTATTTTGTGTTAAATGGTAATTTTTCCATCCTTTATTCATGTACGGGATATTTGTTGACCAATCTTCGCTCATCAATCGATTATTGTCGTTTGCCACAAATGGCTAATGGTTTTTCCCGAGTAGTTAGTAAATGTTTATAACAAATTTTAAATTTTAAATCAAGTGTTTTTTAAACCTTAATATTTGGAGCTCATGTGCATTTTGCTTCCATCAATGTTGTTCTACCAACTATACACCGAAGTGGACATAAGTGACACTTTGAAGTGGACACATGTGACTCGGACCGCTCATTTATTAAACAATAGTTTCATTTACAAATCAAGACGATCAATTAACATCGTTGGAATGCCCATCACTTGCATTTTTTTATTGAAATAGATTAAGTGTGTTTATTTATGAAAATCGTGATATACCTTCGTAGTGGAGGACAAGTTGAGCTTGTCCCCTATTTCTAAATAATTTTTATTATTTTAATATAAACAACTCAAACTTTTTTAGCAAGATATACAATTCAATTACTTCATTTTTAAACATTGTTATTATATGTAAGTTTATTGTAACATGTTTGGAGCATTTAAAAACCAAACTATAATTACATCAATAAAAGTCCTTAACATACACAATATTTTTACTTTATAACTTCTACTCAACTAACTCAAATTTCAGCACTATTAGGGGAAATGACCCACTTATTGCATGGACCAATGGTGGGGAAGGTATATGTGCATTAAAGTACTAATAGTTGTTTCAATTAAAATAAGTACATGCCATTTTTACAACTAAAAATTGAATAAAAAGTACCCAATAAAGTAGGTTACATCAAGTCACATCAAACATTTAACCAATCAAATGATGACACCTAAGTAGACTCCAACTACATGACTTAATCCTCAAGTAATGGTCCACCTTAAAATCCTTTGTATTTAAAATCAAGTATATATTGAAACAAAGCTTATAGAAAATGAGGCAACCAAAAGAGGTGCATAAGAGAAGGGAACAAAGACCAAAACAAGAACAAATTGACAATCACGAGCAAACTTATTAAATATCAAAACATACAAAATTTACTATTGGAAACAAATACCAAATAGCCAATTTATCCTTTAGAACTACATTGGCACCACGACTCATCCTATGTCTAACTCGGGATCCGCAACTTAATTTGATCCAACTGGTGGGCAACGTCCTTGTTCATCTTGGTCAATGCATGTATTTGAGAGAGAAGAGAAGCAATCTAGAAAAATATATTAGAGTAAAGCTTTGAAATTACAATTTCTTGATGAATATTAGAGTTGGAAAATATTGTTGAACATCTAGATTTCCAAATATTCAATAAAATCACATGTCTAATAGAATCAACTATAACATTATTTTTCAATCCCAATCCAAATAAAGCTTCTCTCCAATTCAGATGACGATCAAACACAACTGGTAATGCTCTAAAAACAACATACCATTGCTTTTTAGCAAAGGAACAACTCCAAAATAAATGTTTTATGTTTTCATTGAGCTGACAAAAGGGGCATTTAGAAGTCTGGATAGGCATATATTTCAATCTTTCTCCAACTGGGAGCTTGCAATGTAATATTTTCCAGTGAGTAATTGAGCATCAACATCAGCTTTAGATCTCCATATTTGAGCACTTAATTTAACCCAATAATCGTGGCTAAACTGACACTTCCATTTAATATTGAGGTGAGGAGTTAGAGACAATTTGGGGAGGAGGAATAGATAAATCTACTTTAAAGGAAAATTTGCAAAATGATAAGATGACAACCATTGCCAATCTTTGAAGAAGTTACAACGCATGGGAGTGCACAATTTAATCAACAAATTAGGAGGGACTAATGACTGCACAAATATGAGAAAATGTCATATTTTATTATTCAAGCAAAATCTGACTTTAATAACTTGCCAAGGAGACCATTGTAAATTTTTGAAATCCCATATGTCACTGAATAATTTGACTCCTTTCTTGAAAAAATAATAAGCATGTCTAGGAAAATTGATGGCTAAAGGTTGCCCATGATATTGGATAAGTTTATTCTAGCAAAGTGAAGAGGAAGCAAAGCTAAAACCGCGATGTAAAACAAATTCTTTCCATTTTAAGCAAAGAAAAACACACTACTGACCCTCCAAATAGATTCGATAGGAAGGAAGCTCTTATTTGAAAAAATGGAGCAAGCAAAATTTTGTCCAACCAATGAACTTCTTGCCATTTCCTTTTGGCTAAGGTTGTTTCAATTCTATGACGTAATAAAATTTTCCATGGCTTATCACCTTTGACAGCTCTAATGATCCATTTTACAACTAATCTTACTTCTTGAGTTTTGGGGTCTATGATTCCCAGTCCACCTTTAGTTTTAGGTTGAATGCAATGAGACCAAGAAGTAGCTCTAAAACCAACAATACCATCCCACTTGGACCAAAGAAATTGGTGAATTAATTTAATTAGATCTTCACACCCTTTTTTAGATGACATCTAATAAGAAGAAAAGTACACATGTAAAGAAGAAAAAAATTGTTGGTAACTTGAATTTTCCCTACCAACGAAAAAAATTATTTCACCAACAACAAAAAAATTATTTCCCACCTAACGAAAAAAATTATTTCCCAACCAACGATAAAAAAAAATTCACCAATTAAATAGTTTGTTTTTTATTTTGTTAAGATACCAACTCCACATATCGGAAAGTGATATTCCCATGCCGAATGAAATACCAAGGTATCATGATATCTCTCCATGTTTGACATGTTTCCATTCCTTGGGAATCCACTCAGGAATAGGACCAACTTGAATTATAAAAACTCAGTTTTATGATGAGCTAATTGAGACCCGAACACATCACAATACAAATTTAGAATATCAAGAGCATTCTTTAGTTCTTTTTCTGAAGTTTGCAGAAATAAAATACTGTCATCAACAAAATGAGAATTGATCACAACAACATTACGAGGAATAGAGATTCCAGATATGATCTGTAAATGGTTAGCTCTTTGCAATAAGTAGGCCGGTGCATCATATGTGAGAACATATGTAGTCATTTTTGCATCCCACCAAGAACAAGGGAAGCTCATGTGCGCGGCCTATCACCCAGTGGGCACTGGGCGCTCACCCGAGGCGCGCGAGAGGGAGCCGAGACTCTCTTTTATGTGAGTTTAGTGGAAGGCATAATTCATGATCTTAACTTAGTGATTTAACAAACATGAAGAAGCTATAGAGCTCAGAACGGATTTTATACCCCTTCAGTCATAAAAAGTGAAGCACGTAATGGATTTAATAACTTAAGAAGTTGTAAATCCACAAATATACTCAATCATTCAAGTAAGGTTCATGATTATACAAGATCAAAAGCAGAGTAGAGACATGCAGATAATACAGAAAGAGATCTTAATATAAACATAGTGGTAACCTTATCATATTCATTCATAGTCTTACTACAAAGCATCACAGAGGGACAAACCATAGTCATGCGCCATAACTGGATCCATACATGTATACTCACAGGATAAAATTTTCATTCCCCATTCCCTTATTACATTCTTCCTATAATCATCTACCCATTTTATCCCATAGTTCTCGCAGTAATTTTGCAGAGCTCCGCTACCTCACTTGTGTCTCTCTTACCAAGGGCGCGCGTATAAATAGGCATCTGAGCTCTAACAAACTCCTCTGCAACCTTAGATTTGGCCCCAAGTGTCAAGGTGTGGGTCGCCCCAGGTGCATGCCTCTCCATGTCATGATTAACTTTTTGGATCTTCCTATTGCAAGGTATATTCCTTCCAGGACACCTCGCCGCTGAGGTTGGAACCTTATCCAAACGGAACACGTTCTTCATGTGTTCTGTCCAAAAGGCCGAAAATGGCTAAGTCCCGACCGTGTGCTTCACGGGCACGCGTCCTTGGTTCTCCAAGAACCCCTTTTGAACTTTGCCCGAGCGCCTTTACTGCAAGCGCTTCCTCTGCCGTCGTGCGCACTCTATGCGCCTTTAAGATTTGGAAGCTATATTAGGGTCCCAACAACATATAAGATTGGTGATAAGGGACATGTTTGTATAATGGATCACTGCAAAGGGATAAAATCAGATATGGATTTATTAATAATTATGTGAGTATTAACATATTTGAATAACATTTGAACATGAGCAAGAATTTGGGCTCCAAAACCCAACCATTGCATCATTTTGAGGATAAAATCCCACCTAATTCTATCATACACTTTGTCAAAATCAAGCTTGACTAGCAAAGCATCTTGTCTTGATTGTTGTGCCCATTCACTAACTTCCCAAGCCAAAATCAGGTTATCAAGAATATATCTTCCTCCAAGAAATCTTGTTTCTTTCTATCTAAAAATCTCATGAACCACAAGTTTAATTCTAATAACCAACGCCTTCACTATGATTTTATAAGAAGTATTTAAAAGTGTAATAGGCCACTAACCAGAAATATTATCTTCATTTTTTCCTTTAGGAAGAAGTTTAATTAAACCTTTATTAATGTATGAGCCCAAGGATCCCTTTTCAAAAGCTTCCAAATATAGTTGATAAAAATCCTCTTTAATGTGTGGCCACATTGTCTGATAAAATTTTGTTGGAAGCCCATCAATGCCGAGACTTTTGTTATGTGCCATGGAAAAAAGTGCCCATTCAATCTCTTCTAAGGATAGCATTCGGTCTAAAAATCGACTATAACCTGGGTCAATGTTATTAGGAATACTCTCTTTGACTAATTTCTCAACATTGTCTTGAGTGTTCCTAAAATGATTTTCCTCTTGAAGAGTTTCTTGTAAAAATCCTAGAACACCATAGTTATCTCTGTGGGGTTTGTATGCACTAAGCCATGTTCATCCATTATAGCACAAATTTTCTCCTTCTTATGTTTGTAATTCAGGTAATTGAAGAAATTTTTGAACCTCTATTACCCTCCTTAATCCATTGAATTATACCTCTTATTTTGGCACCTTGACCTCTATAATTATCCAATTTATGCAGTTGTGTTTCACTTGAGACAATTAAATTTTGAATATTAGTGTTGCTAGGATCCTCAAAGAGTCGTTTTCTAGCAAGCTCTAATTTCCCTTAGAGGGATTTTTCTTTGCGTTTTCATTGCCAAACCATTCTTTTACCAAAGGAGCGAAGGAAATTGGTACATTATGAAATTACATCACACCACCAATCAATCCATGATTCTCCCTCTTGTGGTTTGGGATTGGAATTCCATAATCCAACAAGTGCAACAACACAATTATGATTTTTAAGGTGGGAAACATTAAGTTTAAAGGGGAGATCAAAGGAGGTTGATGAATGATAAAAGAAGTTAATCGAACAAAGAATATTGAAGAGGTTATTATCTATTAAAAAGTATTTTCTTTTTCCAAATTTATAAAGTTTGTAACATCCCCATTTTAAAATACTAGAACAAGGAAAAATAAAAAATAAAATTATACAACGTCTCTGTTATGAATTATATAATTCAAACACACGTTCTAGTTTTAATAATTGTTCTCTTCAATTAATGCAATTTGGATCACACAATTTTTTTATAAAACCAATGTTCTCTGCTCACATATTTTCAATATGGAACAAACATTCAATGCCATTCAATCATATAACAGATACCGTATGCTGTTGTAAATGACTCGAAGAACTACCGATCTCCCATTTTATGGCTCGGAGTTTCAACGATCTCTCATTTCATGACTCGGCAACTTACCGATCCTTCATGTTAATCCATGCAATGTATATTAAATATGCCGGGTCCCTTTACCGTTTCCGGTTATCGAAGTGATCCATTTAAGAAGCCTATCTGAATATCTGTTACTGATATTCATCTGACATCCTGCATCGTAACTAGGTGATTAGGACAACGCAACCAGCACTTGCGACACTTTGGCCAAAGATTTTCACATGCTTTGCATGATCATATTCCTAGATGTGATACACATCATTGGAATACGTCCTTCACCTCACTTCGTCTGTTATCTAGAATGGTCTTTCCTGGTCCTTGCCAGTCCTTCCATTATGGTCAAGCTCTATCCCCAACTAGCAATATGAACGAGTATAGGAAGTTACTCATGGTAACTAAAGGTACGCAGACATACGGTGTCGTCCCTAGACAACTCCATGTGTCTGGTTACCTTAAGTCCTCCAGGAGACACTCCGTATACGTGATCACATTCCTATCCCCATCTAAGAACTTAGTATCCAGCTTATGTAAACTTGATGATTTGATTCGGGAGGGCATTGTAATATGTCAGCTATAACATTGTGTCGTCATGAAGGCCCCGCCTTCATGAAGACACCATATTGTAGTTGGCGTATGCCAATGTCCTACGGAATCCTCTCATCAATAGTACATATCCAGCTCGAGTGTGATTTAATTATAATCTTAATATTTAAGATCAACTTTCAGCAACCCTGCGATCCTTAAACCTCGTTCTCATTACAGTTGTATGTAGCTAAGAGATAGACTTAATTTGTCTTCTAGCTTAATATACATCTCCTCCTTCATACCGAAGGGTTGCATATTCTCTTCTTGGTTCCTTTCTTTACACTTCGGACTAATCAGTCCATTATAGATAACGTAATAAGTTTAACCTATTAAACTTAACCAAGTTTTACCCACAACTGTAAATAAATTCAGAATTCCATCTTATTAGACATCATTTAAACGAGGTCTAATTCTAAATGAATTTATTCATTTATTCTCCTTAACCTTACTTCATTAAGGTCTGTTAACAATAGATATGTTTTCCCATATCTATATTTTCTGAATTTAAACATTCGAGGCTATTAACGGAGTCCGAATACAAGGTTCGGCTGCTCCTAAGTTATTTGATATTCCTTAGCTTTCAAGCTAATCCCGAATACCTTTCAATTAAGAGATCATGTTTACCTAAATCCTTTTTAATGTCAATTTAAAATTCATCTTAACCCAAGTATGAACTAATTGCACATTCCAACGTAAAAGTTGCATTCAGGTAAAGAATAGATGTTATTTCCTTTTAAATCCATCCATTAACATTTGAATAATTCCAAATCAAGGAATAATGTTATATTCTCAAACTTATTCAACAATATCAAACTGATACAGTCATTAAAAATATCACACTTTTCCTTGTATTCATCCATCAGTTTTACAATCTATACAATTGCGGTCAAACATTTGGACTTTGTTTATATTAAACAACATTACAACTCATAAAGATAGAAGAATATAATTTCTTCCTTTCTCATTTCCTCGTAGAGGAATAATAGCTATCAATACAATCCATCTTCAGTTAATCAAAAGAAGTATCAGAAAACAACCATGTCTTCGTTTATACTCAAGTTCCATCTGCAAAATTACTTGCACGGGTCAGTTCATTGAACTGAGCATATTAAGCACTTGTCATTAAAATGAGGTGCTTTTAATTAACTGTCTCAATAAAAGAACCCTGCTTTTATGAAACGTTAAAATGAATATCATCCAAGAATTAAGTATCGACAAGGATGAACAGCATAACAACCCGATTATCTAATTACCATCCCAATCAGACAAAGGATTACTGCCCTCTTTCCCAAATAATTATTACAAGGAGTAATTTCCTTCAAACAGTTCCAGATTACAAACATCTGTAAGAACTAAAAACACAATTATGCAAACTGTTGTTCTAACATAAATGCTATCAATTCCATTCCCTTACATTAGTTAGAGAAAAGATTCACAATTAGATTTTAAATAAGACTTCCAGCAGAACCATTTTCCTTTCCTTTCATACTACCCGTCTAATTCCCATCCATCAATTGCTGAAGAGAAAAGTAGTCATTCACCATGAACTCGTTGGTGACAATCTTCAAAATTCAACAACAGGATAATACTTCTTTCAATTCAGAAGAAAGTAAACAGCAATTAAATGCAAATGCTTACGCCTTAGACAGTACAAAATTCATTTCATAACAAGTATAGAATTTCAGCTGTGTAAGAAAGAATTGATCATTACTCCTAATTACCTATCCTACACTTTCTTTCCTTTCATCATAACTGAACTAAATAATTCAATCCGGACGTAATATCAATCAATGATAACAACCCATAGAGAAGTAGACAAATTCAATAACCAATTAAAGGAGGATCATATTACCTCTTCTTATTGTCTAACCAAATATCCACTATTTAGAACAGTCATAATCCAAGAGTATAATTCAATCTGAAATATATATATCAGTATTCAAAACTACTAATTGCCTTTCCCAAAAAGTTGACCAGAGTTCATTGCATGGATTCGTAAGCATTAGTATCAAAAGTACCTTCACATACAACCATTTCCTCTTAAATATTCCACCCAGGAAACATTTTTAGTCCAGAATAAAGCAAGTAAAGATGTACAGCAAACAACATTTCATATTTCATCGTAATAATAATAAAAGGACTAATTTCCCAGATATCAAAGGAAATTTCCAATTCCGACTCAGTTGTAATGCAACAAAGCAAGAAGTTTTTGACTGCAACCAGAATGTAAATACATTTAAATGAAAACTTACTTGTTTGCTAGAACAGTTATACCCAACTTAATTTGAAACGAGTAAAGATTCAACAACTATACTACCATCGTTTCACTGTAAGAAGTAAGAAGTAAGTAAGAAACCCCCCCTCCCTTTAAAAAAAAAAAAAAGAACAAGAATCTATTCAAGTTCAGTTCCAGCCGATTACATTGAAGGAGTTCGAACAAGCATCTCTGTTACTCATATATATATATATACTTTCCAAAAGATTCAAGAGAGATATCAATAAATTTTACTCACTCCTCAAACATTCTAGTTCAGTTCATAAACAATATCCCGAATTTGTTTTTCCCCATCGTTTCCACACAATGAACTCGGAAAAATAGTACTCGCATAACTAATGCAATTATCCACTCAAACCCATATAGGGTAACTGAAGCAAATACTAAACATAGTCAAACAAACTCATACATCAAACACAACCTCCTTTGCTTCACTCATCTGCAAAGAAATACCAAGCCGTGTTCATTTTTATAATGACAGTTCAACCAGACATACGGAATCATCTCATCCTTTCATTTTCACAAGAATGCTCAGAACTCAGAATTGATATACACTTAGATAATGTATTTATTAGCACAAACTCATAATGGTAATAAAATGAATACCCAACACTGTCGAAACGAACCCACACAACATGGACATTATATTCAACTTAATCATTATGCAAAGAATGCTCAAGTCGCATACAGAAAAGAAAACGACTCAACCAAAATCACTTCAACATAACAGCCAAATCAAATAACCAAAACCCCCATCATAAGAGCAGGGTTGTTTTAATGAGATGATTAAGCAAAAGCAAGCGGTTTAAGGAGAAGGGCTTAACATGCCTGTATTTTTTTGTGGTTCGAAGAAAACCGCGTCCCCTGGAGTTGTTTCTCTCCACGACATCTTCAACCAGGCTTTCCAAACAGTCACTAACTTCCACAGGCTCAAGAATAGCCCTTTGTTTATCCAAAGCACATAACAATAACCAAAATACAAAGAGGTTCGACAGAACCATGGAAGAACAAAATGCAGAGCAACTAAAATCGATTGCACACAATAACAAACAAATTTCCTTTTTCCTCTATCCTCTTTCCAAGGCGAGCTGGTCGCTAAGACCAATGTCATTGAATGCATTGAATGCATTACCTTTTCCTCATTCCTCACGCCACCGCCGACTCAGGTTGGTGAGTCTCCATTTTCAAATTTTTGCATGTAATCATAGTTTAGCTTCATAGCTAGTTGGACGCCTCCAACTTTTCCATGTTCCCGCCAAATTTGCGCTGCAACCTGTAAGGACGTCATTCATTGTCCTAATAAATTTCCAACCTTCCCTCCTTATCCTTTCCATCCACATGGGTCCATACGTCCCCTTCCATAGGTTAGGAATAGTTTAGGATTTTTTTAATAGTCCATATCTAGGTCATTCGCCTAGTTCATAGGTTAATAGAATTTACATCTATTTTCACCCTTATGAAATTTAAAATCCATATAGGATAGTAGTTAGGGTATAAGATAAAACTTAGGGGTAGGTTAGGGTTTAATCCCCTAATATTTAATTAATTAGTTTCCAATCAAGTCTTTCCACCTGACAGTCATATTCAACACAATGCAGGACGTTTCGTCCCATGTTCCACATACATGTGCCCCTCGCATCCAGGCCCTTATCATCTTACACTGTCTAGCATTACAACGGTGTGTGGTTCGAGAATCGAACCTTTTTCATTGGCATCTACGTGCCAGATATTCATACCTGTAATCAGGTGCTGCAACCTTTATATCAACCTTCAGTCTGGTTTAGAAGTAAATCGACAAAGCGATCACAAGAAGGCCACAACATACCTTGGATCAATGGAATTGATTCAAGGTGTGCTGTCAATTAGCGAAAAGAGTTCATCAAGCATACGACAAGTCTGTTGTCTCATTAGCAATCACACAAGCAATAATAACTTCTGTCCCAAGTAACAAATTACAACAAACAAGGGTCCAGATTAGCAACACATTCCTTTAAGATCAAAAGATGTGTCTTAACATATTTATCTTCATTTCTGCAGTTACAACATCATGAAAAGTAATTACCATGATAACTTACAAAAATCAAGGCGTTACAAAGTTTAGGTGGATATGTACACCCCTTAATTTTGAGTCCACCATTGGATCATCTTCCTTAGCCATATCATTTAAATAAGAAGAAATAAACAAATTGTTTTCTGGTAAATAGATGGTTTGATGAGGATTGTAAAGCGGCAAGGAGAGCTATTAAAGAAACATGCAAAGAGAAGTTGAACACAAAGTTGTACAAACAGATCATAAAGAAAAAAAAAAGTTCATGATCATAAGGAGGGAAGAGCTTATACACTTAGGGAAACATAACCCAAAAGCATTTTGGAAGGAGCTTCAATCAAAGAAAAAACATACAAATGACAACAATATCACAACCAATCAATGGTTTGAGTTTGTAAAACAACTTTATGAGTAGGATCTAGAAGTTGAAGGCCCCCTTTGGTCAACACGAAAACAAAGCTTTTTATTGTGCAAGAAGTTGAAGAGGGTATTATGAAATTGGGGCTTGGAAAAGCTAAAGACTTTGATGAGTTTCAGACAAAATATTTAAAATGGGGGAAATAATTTTTCACTCCTCACATTATCGACATATTCAACAACATTATTTAACAGGGTTTTTCGAGAGACTGGACTACTAGTCTTGTGATACCTCTTTTAAGAGTGGAGATGTTAACAACCCTTCAAATTATAGAACCATCACGATCAACACACTATTTGCAAAGTTGTTTGGTAGCATGGTGGAATGCAAAATCAACAAGTGGGCAGAAGAAAAAGGTAAGAGAGAAAAAGGGCAAGCATGGTTCAGACCTAAGTATTCAACAATAGATCATGGTATCACTTTGAGGCACATTATTGAAAAAGTTTGGAGTGATAAAAAGGAAGCTTATTGTTGTTTTGTTGACTTCAAGAAGGATTTTGACATAATTCCTAGAACAAGCTATGGGATAGAATGAAGGAGCTGGTATTCAAAGTGCATCATGAAGCAAATTGTTCATAAACTTTATGAAAATATATGAGTCAAAATTAGAACTCAAACTAGTATCTCATAAAGTTTCAGGAGTGGTATTAGGGTTAAACAAGGATGCCCATTATCACCTACTTTATTTGGCCTATATATCGAAAAACTTGAGGAATGGTTAAATATGTAGAGTGAAGATGGTGTTCGCCTAGGAGAGTATGTTGTAAAACTTATCTTTTATGTTGATGATCTTATCTTGATTGCTAGGTCCGCTCAAGGCCTTCAAAAGCATTTATGTGCACTTGAGCACTTTTGCAAAGAAGTGGGGATGCAAGTCAACACCAATAAGACCAAGATTATGATCTTCTCCAATAGAAAGAAAAGAACTCAATATGATTTCTATTTCGATGGAAACATTTTAGAGGAAGTAACGAAGTATAAATATCTTGGGTTTGACTTTAATAACAAGCTCAGTTGGGAGATTTGTAGCAAAAAGAGAACTTTAGGGGGTGGAGAGCTTTTTATGCTTTCCAAAACAAATGCAGAGAGGCAGAATTATGGGATTGGAAAACTATGTAGACTTTGTTTGGGCTTTTAGTAACTCCAGTGGTGCTTTACGGATGTGAGGTTTGGGCTAACAACATTTCAAACTCAAGGTGGAAACAATTTGAGAGGATTTAAAAAGCATGATTACTAACAAGTTCAAATTAAAGATCTCGGTCCCATATGAGATTCTTCTAGCTGAAACGGGGGTTGTACCTCTAGAAGCTATTGTTATGGTTCGTCTCATAACATATTTAAAAAGGATCGAGCAAATGGAAGGTAGTAGATGGCCTAAGGTTGTCCTCAATGAGTTTTTGAGAAAAGAAAGAAGTCATGGATGAATCAAAACAACAAATAACTAAAAATTGGAACATTTACTTGAATGCATGTCCTAATAATAACCAAGAGATAATTTTTTTGTTATAGATAAATTCCGCCAAGTTATGTGAGGAAAGCCATTAGGGAGAAATAAGAGGTATTATTTGGAGGAATTTAACTCTACATGTGATCATCAACAAAAGGCTTTTATAGGGGCTAATACCTGTGGAAAGCAAAGATCTTCATAACTTGATTGAGAACTAATTCACATCGTCTTCGTTGTGAAACAAGAAGATGGAAAAGACCTAAAGAGACATGAGAAGAGAGAATTTGTGTCTTTTGCATGTCTAGTGCAGTGGAGTTAGAGAAACATTTCATGTTGGAGTGTAATGCTTATAATGACATTAGGGCCCAGTTTGCTAGCATGGTGGCTACTACATCATTTCAAGATATTTTCAGCGAGAATATGATTGAAAAAACACGAGATCTGAATGCTAGAAAGATCTCTAGCAAAATCTACTCTCCCATAGGCTATCTTTGGTAGCCTTGGCGTTAAAATATCATCATCATCATCTTCTTCTTCTTTATTCGTTAAAACCTTGATGAAATTATTTTTATGCTCTAAGCTATTTTACACGAAAGCAATATGGCAACCACACGTGATACGACATATTGAACGAACGATGCAGTTCCATTCCAATTGAAACTTTTGGAAAATTATTGAATACCACTTTGCTATTCCCACTCTTGCACTTGCGAGCAGGGAAAATATGGCCCCGCGTTCAAGAAAAACTTCATCATCGCCCTCGCCAACAGCTGATAAAACGCCCAAACAATCTTCATCTAAGAAAGTGGAAAACCTCGTGCCGCAGCAGCAGGAAGATGAAGGCACTATAAGGGATGCCCTGGCGAAGGCGAGCAAGAAATATCCGGGTTTTATTTCAAACGATGCCTTTCACGGCTCTATTGTGGAGGTGGAGTTTAAAGAGAAGTCTGCCGGTTGTGGCTCCACACTCTGGATGTCAGAGGCAGCCATGTTGCCCATTCTTTCTTCCCCGGCACTTGTGTCGCGGTATGTACTTATTTCCTCCTCCTCTTTTTACAGGTCATGTAGATTACTTGTTAATAAGTTAGGGTTTCCAAGTGATGGCTGGTTAGGATTATAGAACGTATAAACCTGTTTCGTGATGGGAATAACAGACCTATACACACCTTAAACCTGCAATAAAACACTATTAACTATGCTGCAAATTTAATTATATTAGAAAGAACTTAGGGCGCAACTATAGGATCCAAAAATCCATAACAAAACTGAATTATGTTCCCCAAATGTTACATGCAACCTGGAACTGCACATAGATGAAAGATTTCACTATAAATTTCAGTTCTTCTCATAAAACATAGACTAGTGCATAAGATTCAATCCTTCTAGCAGCGTCAGGTCCTGCTGCATATTCAACTGGTGTAATCTCCATTTTTTTCCTGCTTATTTTACCACCAATTCTCATGCTCAATCTCCTAAGTCTGATATTTTTCTCCAATTACAAGCTTCTGGTACGTTTTTCCTAATATGTTATTCACATCTAAAAGCAAACAAACATACACATCAAATTTCTATAGTGATTTCCTTACACAAGTCAGAATCTTGGGAACATCTATCATAAAGACTTGGACTTGATTTAAGTTTTCCAACGCCCCAGTCCTGTAGATGATTGAGTCTTTTTTCAAGGACCGCATTAATTTCCCATCTCCCCTATTACTGTAGATTGTGCTTGGGATACCCCTGCATCCTCCTCCTTGGGTTGTAAAAGTTGAGCGCCCTCGCTCAAGCCTACCAACCTTTGGTATGCTTGTTCAGAAATCTACATATTTTCCTCTTCGGATTTTCCTTTCCATTTGATCAAATACTGTCTTAGGCGATGCTTTCCAAGGCGAAGCACTTTCACATTTAAGACCTCCTCAATCTCCAGTGGTTTGCTCTTTGGCAATTGCTGCTGCCACTCAACTACTTCATCTTCTTGCTCATTTGCATTGTCACCTTCATAATAGGAATACAAATCAGAAATATTAAAGATTGGAGAAATGTCTAGTCCATCTGGTAAGTCAATTTTGTAGGCATTGTCATTGATTTTCTTCAAAATCCTGCAAGGTCCAATGTTTTAATATTTTAACTTATTATATTCCCTCTTTGGAAATCGGCTTTTCTCAAATGCACCATAACCCAATCCCCTTCTTTGAAGGTCTTGAACCTCCTAGTAGCATCTGCATCCCTCTTATATTTCTGGCTACTCATTTCCAGCTGCTCTCTAACCGTTTGACATATGTTGCATCTGTTCAGGAAAGCAAAGGCCTTTGCATCATCACCACATCTTTCCTCAATTGGCAAATAAACAAGATCTGTAACCCCTTAGGACTCTTTCCATACACAATACGAAATGGAGTATAACTTGTACTTCTGTTCACAGAATTAGTATAGAAAATTCAGCATGCGGTAACATGAGATCCCACTGCTTTGGCTTATCACCTGCTAGACACCTTAGTAAATTCCCCAATGACCTGTTCACAACTTCAGTTTTCCCATCAGTTTGAAGGTGATAAGCTGAGCTAAATTGCAATTTTTGACTAACATCTACACAAAGTCTTCTAAAAAAAAATAGAAATTAAGTATTTCTGTTTGAAGTAATTTTCCTAGCTAATCCATGCAACCTCACTATATCTTTGAAGAATAGTTCAGCCACCTTACTTGCATTACTAGTTTTTGTGCAGGGCATAAAATGGGCCATCTTAAAAAAGTGGTCAACAACCACAAAAATAGAATCAAAACCTCTTTGAGTATGAGGCAATCCCAATACAAAATCCATTGTTATGTATTCCTATGGTCTATTTGGAGCAGGCAAAGGAGTATACAACCCTTTATTTAAGCTACAACCCTTAGCCACTTGACAAATTTTGCACCTTTGCGTAGTTATATAGACATCCCTCTCCAATGAAGGCTAGTATTATCTTTCTTCCATAGTTACCTAAGACTCAGGACGGTATGATGACAAGAAGAGGTTTTCGGGATGACAATAAATTTCTAAATTTTGGGGACGGCAGGGACGACTAATTAGAAAATATATAAATATTTAAAATATAAAAATATAGTGACTAAACTATATAAATAAGCTGAAATAAAACCTTTTGAGATTTAAATAAGTTGAAACTTGAAATCATAAACATCAAATACATTCCTTAATATGTAAGTTACATATGTCATATAGTAAATGCTTAACTTCTTCATGATAATTATGTTAGGAATTAGTCCTAACATGGGTGCATTTGTGAGTGTATTATAATATTGTGAGTGTATATTTGTAGAATAATAAGTGGAGCACAAATAATGTAAGTGATTGTTACTCACGTAACAATCACATTAGAATAGGGGTTTGGTGAGACTATTAGGGAATGTGAGAGATTTAGGGATATATTATTGAGATGTGTAATAAGGAAGATCTCCTTAATTATAGGAGATATTCCTTCTATATATGTAAGCATTGTGTGGATCAATAATATGTTGAATTGATTATATTGAGCGTATGCATTTTCTTCCGAATATGGGGTAAAACCCACATTTGGTATCAGAGTTGGTTTTCGTATGAGACCTCTCTGAATTTCACCCCACTCATGGTTCATTTGTCAAGTTAGGTAATGGAAATGGGGAGCAGAGTGGACCTCGTGCAAACCCGTTTTCCATTGTCTATGTGCCATCCATTGTTGTAAACTCAAGCGGCGCAAACAAAAGACTAGTGGATACCATGGACCTTGCGCGAAATCTGGGGTTTGTAGCATTCACCTTTCTTGCATATTTGTCAATGGTACTAGTGGATACCCCGGACCTCGCAGTGAACCCGTTGACATCCACCATTCATTTACATCACCTTCTCTTTTCCATTATGTTCATTCTATCCAAGTATTTCCTCCACTTTGTTCATTGTGTACATTCCTTAAATTAGTTGTTTAGCCCAATTTTTCAGATTTGCTCATTATTTTGTGTGTGTGGTCATTTTTGTCTGTTATCTTATTCCGATAGCATTTTGGAGAATTTTGTATATGGTGTTGAAGGTTTTGTTTATGGATCCATTTAGTAATAAGATCCGATCTATTGGAGGTTTTACAATTACAAGAATTATATATAAACTACAAAGATTTACATTATTTTAGATCTTTGGTGTACATTCAAATTTTACACTCGAGGGTTTGATGTCTTAAGGTCATTGGTGGCAATTAGTGGGTTATCTCAACTTACGACTTTGCAGAAGGAATGTTGTTCACTAATATTTGCACAATAAGCTCCAATCCGATCCAACATGTATTGAATCAATCTTGTGACGTTTCTTGGCTTCTCATTCCAAGTTGGGCATGTCCCTCCCGTTCTGGTGGCAATCTCAAAGACTGGAACTCGAATTGCCCACCGTATGCATTCAAATCCAATAGTTAGTATTGGCTCAATGATATCTCGATGTGCATCTAAAGGCTCGAGAATCTGTCATGAAATATATGATCTGCATCTTTGAGTTTCAACGGATCGGTCCTCCCAACATTGGCGATTTAGCTCTCCTCACCACAGATTGGAAATTTCTCCATATCATCTCAACGCAAATCCATGAACAACCTACTTAGATCGTATAACCCTCCACTCCACGAGATCTAATTTTGTATGTTTGGCGAGTTGATTTGGTGTTGAAACGTGATCCTCAATGCATTGAAGGCCCATTTCAGTGATATAGCTCTTGCTCGTAAATATCATTTCATATTCATTCTACATCGATCTTTGAAATTTGGATCGACATTGGTGGCATGTCATAGATCCTACAACTGTTGGCGACATTCAAATCTTCCCTACCGATTGCATCAACGGTGGAAAATATTATCTTGGCATGCATGAGCACTCCAAAGTTGGTAAAGCAAAACCCTAAAATGGTCGGTATTCATTTTAATTCTTAATCGTTGAGTTCTTCAAAAGTTAAACCTAAATTAGTGTAAAAATTGACACCATAGCTAGCTTTGTGGTAAGCGAGATTGAAAAGCACTAAGGGAGGAGGTGTTGAAAGGTTCGTCCCTCCATAACACCTTAAACCATAATTTTTTAATGAAATTTTCTTTCAAAGGATTTTTTGTAAAAGGAGGGTTATTATAAAATGGAGGATTTTTTTTTGAAAGAGGGGGAATTTTTTAAGGGAGATATTTTTTCAAAAAGGGGGAAGGGATATATTTTTGAAAAATTAAAAAGGGGTTCACTATCATGTGTAATTGGATGCATTATCGGTTTAACCGAGATCCAAAGGGTTTTCACATTAAGGGGGGTAATACACACCAGAGAACTTCTAGCAACAAGCAACGACCCGAACGACAATGACAATGCGTGTTGCAGTTTCATATTGCATTTCCTCACCCTCTGTTAGCTCTAAGGGGGAATGTTAGGAATTAGTCCTAACATGGGTGCATTTGTGAGTGTATTATAATATTGTGAGTGTATATTTGTAGAATAATAAGTGGAGCACACATAATGTAAGTGATTGTTACTCACGTAATAATCACATTAGAATAGGGGTTTGGTGAGATTATTAGGGAATGTGAGAGATTTAGGGATATATTGTTGAGATGTGTAATAAGGAAGATCTCCTTAATTATAGGAGATATTCCTCTATATATGTAAGCATTGTGTGGATCAATAATATGTTGAATTGATTATATTGAGCGTATGCGCTCTCTTCCGAATATGGGGTAAAACCCACAAATTACACATTCCTAAATATCAAAATTCAAATACATATAGTTATACATAATTTAATAAAAGAAAAACCATTTGAATTTGAGACTTAAAATTAAATAAGCTGAAATAAATTATAAAACCATTTTGATTGATCAAGTGACAATAGCTGATATTCATATCATTAATCTCATATTCAAATACACCAACAATTGTCTATTGTCAATGTTACGAAAAAGAGAGGACAAGTATAAACCTAAAAATCAGAATCAACATTTGAAACAACTCCTCGCTGGAACTATCATCCTCATCCTCAAAGGAAAGCCCAATCAATCCTCGTTGCATAGTATTGTCCTCTTCAACTTGCCTCGGCTCCTTGGGATATACATCCCATCGTAATGTTAGGGTCTCCTCAGACTTAGGTGTCTTGCGATACGCATATGAGGGTTATATTGAGTTTAAGGGATGAGTCTCAAATTTCACTTTACTTCTAATCCATCATCTTAAGAATTCCATATCGATAACTATATATCACCGATGACACCCACAAGTTAACCCCTTAATGGTTCTAGGTTTAATCTGTTTCCATTTACCCCAAGGAATCTAGGCCTTACGACAAGTCAATACTAGAGTTTGCAATATCCTTAACTCACAAGACCTTTGCAACGCACAAGTTATTTTGTTTACTCGGTTGGTTAAGGGAACACTTTTAACCTTGAGGCTTAGGAATGTTGAAATGGGGTTCATTCACAATGTGAGCTTGCCACCACTAGGAATTCTTTTAGTTCCTTTTTGAAGGTGACAAAATGGTCCATGAGGGAAAGAAGGGGCATTCTCATGGGCCATGTGCGAAGGATGGGCAAGGAACAAGGTTTACCTTCTACAATACGGTTGAGGAAACACAAGTAAAACTCATTTGTTCGACATGTAGAAGAACCAAGTCTCAAAATAGAATGGGAGATGCCCCGGTTAAAATTTTACTAAGGTGTGCAACCCTACTAAGGAACAAGGGCACGAGGGTAAGCTCGAGGGGGCCATTCCATACAACAAGGGTCATTAATTCATGTTATAAGTTTGTTTGTCGCTTTCGCCCAAAATGGAAACACGCAGATACAAGTTATTATTTTCCTTTGAAGGCTAAAAGGTTTCCTAGGTCAACACATCACTAGCAAATAGGTAGGATACACCGTTTTCAATTTATTACCATACATTTTATTGATACAATCCACATCCAAAATTACCATGGTACAAACAATTTTAAATAACAAGATTTTAAAATTCACCCTCCTATAATGATTCAAATACTATCTATATCAAAACCAAAATTGACAAAGCCGCCATGAAGTAATTGTGGATACTCTTGCTGCACTTCTTTGTATTTTTGCTGTTTTTGGTTGCTCTTCAGCACATGTTGTTCGCTCTGGGTTTGTTTCGTTGGGGTAATCGCTCTTGGACTACTTGGGGTTTCTTTGTCTCGGTTGATCTTGATCCTTTTTGTTTTGGTTCTCATTCCTATTCTCGGCTTCTCGGCCCTCTTTTGTACGCAAGGGTATAGTCCCTTTCAAAAACTATTTACCAATAATAATAAAAAATACTATCTATATGATTCTCTTTTACATCAGTTTCCACAGCAACATGATACAATCAACTTATTTTACCTAACCGACATACCAAAGTATGACCAAGAATGAAATTAGTCAACATATAGAAGTACAATTGAGTATGAAAATAGTACACTTTCTCAACATGCTACAATTTCATGTTCGTCATAGAAAACAATAAATAACATTTCTATTTATAGCAATATTTTTGATATATCCTATACAATTACATTGTTTCCAAGATAACATGCTATTATGAAAACACCAATAACGCTTCACTTTGTCTTTATCCTGGTACTTGCAAAGTATCAACCACCACGTGGTCAACACAAACTGCTGGCATGGCATCTACCCAAAACTAGCACAATTCATGATTCATAGTTTTCCATTCACATGATTATAATACTTAGCACGCAACAAGAGAGTTAAAGATACATTCATTTCATTTCATTTCCTAACTAGAGAGAGAGAGAGAGAGAGAGAGAGAGAGAGAGAGAGAGAGACAAAAACACCATTTTCCCGAAAATCAAATTTCTCAAAACAAACAACAAAAGGGAGTTCCATATAGTCATATATTAGTGTCTACAAGTTTTCTCGTCAGTTATTTGACTTGATGAGGGTCCCACGACATTCTTTCACATTTTGCTACAAGTTTGCGAAAACGTCCAAATTTAACCCGAGGGCTATGAAATTGCGTTCAAAAATTGATTTTCAATGGTCGAACGCACCATGAGACAAATCCTATATGCTTTTTTAATACAGGGAATTCATTGGTGTCGACGAAACTCAACACTCGATTTAACAGGTACGAATGGCGACTACTTTTCCGGAGCCACCGATTGAATGGACTAGTTTGACTTGGTCACCCAACGACCAGAGGCCTACAAAACCCCTTGTAAAACTAGTTTGCAAAGTGATTTTATCATAACTGATGGTTGATAGTGATTGTCACGGATAAATACTAGAGGTATACAGAGGCCGATATCCATTTCTTCACCCAGGGTCTAAACGGCAAGCCAAAACCAAACCCAACTTTTTTGATGAGTAGTGCGCACTCATGGGCACTAGATTACATGGATTGTCAAGCATCTCCGCTCATACTTTGGGACGAAGCATATAGCGGATTTACAATTACGAGTAAGCGAACAACTAAACTAGTGATCACCTTCACCTAAGCAGCCTACAAGTAAGGGGCATCCACGCTGCCAAAAGTCACCTAGGGCACGATCCTAGCCTCGATCGTTTTGACTCTTAAGCAGCCTTCCCAAAATTGCAAAAAGGGTTTCTGGTGTCTCCTAGAGGGGTGACGAAAAATGCACGAACGGACATTCGAGGTCGTTCTAAGGTTTAATACAACACTCCACATGATAGGGAACACAATCACAACTTGACTTTCCCATTTTGGGGTTTGGAGAGGTGTTTTGTGAATCACAAAAATTGCATTTTATTAACTTTGCAAGGTAAACAAAAAGGTAGTTTTAAGCTAGAAATCAAGTTGAACTCGTTATTTTTGTGTTTTTTGTTATCCAGTATTGTTATTAAAGCTAACCAAACATCTAAGGAGGTAAAACATAAAACTGGGTCACACTCAAAAACATATCCTTCAAGTTGCGTAGAAAGGGGGAATTTTAAATTTTCGGTGTTACATCTCATTAAAACTCGTGGAAACATATTCATCCAAGGTTTTATTTTCAATAACCGTAAGGAAGGAAAAACTAGAAATATTAAAGTCATGCAAGATGGAGGAAGATAACCATGCTTGTTTGATGGACAAAGCGGGGTGAAAGTGGCTCCAAGTAATTGACACACTTCCCAATCGCATTTGCTTCAAAACTCTATTTTATTTTTGTTTTTGCAGACTTGTTTTGTGCAGCCCCTGCGTCTTACTCATGAACATTCCCATTGTGAAGATAAACCAATATGCCACCCTTTTGTTCCGCACAAAGAAAACTTAGAAGAGACCTTGAGGAGACAACACAATTTCATAGCTTATCAACAGATTCCAAAACCGAGTTCATAAGCACAAATCTACAAATCGCCAATCGTAAAGTAAGGACGAAGAGTTGCAGAGAGCTAGTCACCTCGTTGTAAGGAGAGGGTCGAGCTGTGGCTTGCTCATCAACATTTCCACTGGAAGGATAAACAAAGATATCAACCTTGTGTATACCGTGCAGCCATGCATTCCATGAGAACGCAGCTCTTTCAGGCATTTTGTTAAACAGTTTGCATGCCTTGTGCTTGCTTCCACCTTGCATACATATCTACCAGCGCACTAGCAACTATAGTATATGGAAAAATCCCCTCCAATGCTTCAGTGTACATCCATACCCAGTTTCGAAGTTCCTATTACGGTGCATGCAGGGTGTACGCTGCCAATGGTTAGGAGTCAGATTTTACACCTCTCAATTGCACTTTGCTTGAAAGTTTTGAGCGCCTTTTTAACACACTCAGCTATCTACGAGGACTCAACCCAACAATCCTCACAGCCCACACGCCCTGTCTACTGTTACGTTCCAATGCTAGGAATTAAAAATAAAATCATTCATTGCCCATACCATCTACTGCCAATCTCAATCTCACACCATAGGGTAACGTGACTAAATGGAGGAGGTGCTGCCGCAGGTTGGAATCAAGCTTTACACCTGCCAACTCTATTTTGCTTGAACGCTTTTAAGACTGTTTCAACAAACTCATTTTGTGCATATCATTACTGTCCATGGGAGAACGTTTTTTTGAAACATTTTGCCAAACCGCTCATGTGCTTGAATATGTTTTGACAGTTTACGACACGTCCGCCATATAACTCCCATCTTGGCGTAGGTAAGGAATAAGCTGGAAGGGGTGAGCTAACCAGATTGGACACCTGGCACAGGTCAAGAGCATGCTGAAAAGGGTTGAGGAGACTTGGTGCAGGTTGAGAATATGCCTTGGATGGCCTGGTACTATCTCGGTACTTGGATGGAGTAGTAAGAGACCCCCATCCCACGCCTCAACATCCCAAACATGCCAATGTCTGGGACATCACCACTCTGCTCTACCATGCTCTGGTGGATGTTCAAACACAATTTTTAAGGCTCATTAATTGAGCATGATACTACACCATGACTCTAATGAAAATGTCCTTTGGTGTAGGCTAGGTGGAGTACAGTTGCAGAGTGGGCTCTTTAAGTTGGGCATGCATTAAAATACTTTGGGCAAATCTCCTTCACCAACCACCTTCAAGCCTGGCCACCTACCAGAAACATGTATTACGATCTTTTATTTAATATTTCATTTTTTTAATTTGTTTTATTATTATTATTATACATATATGTTACTATGATTATTTTTAATTCAGTCATGTATTTTAAAAATATCCGTTTGTTTTTATTTATTTTAATCTTAAAGTTATGTAAATATATTCAATGACAATAATGCTAATTATAATATTATCATCATATCGAAAGCATAGGAAAATCTCAAGGATGAGGTTTTGAGTCAAAATGACTTGTAAAAGTAATTCCGTTCCACAATGCCAAACCAAGGTGCTTGGCAAATGACACCATTTCATTAAAGTTTCTTCGCCCTCACCCATTGGGCATACCATAACAGGGCACTACACTTCGCATAAAACATAAATTAGTAGACAAGATTCAATCCATTTAACAGCTTTGCATATTCAGCTGTTCTAATCTCCGTTTCTTTTTTCTGCCTATTTTCCAACCTATTCATATGCTCAATCTCCTAAGTCTGTTATTCTTCTCCTCCTACAGACTGCTGCTACCTTTTCCTAATATCATACTTACATATAAAAGCAACACATTATATCTGTACAGTGTTTTCCTTGCACAAGTTAGATTTTTGGGAACATCTATCATAAAGACCTGGACTTGATTTAAATTCTCCCAACTCCCTAATCCTGTAGATGATTGAGTCCTTGATCAAGGACCACATTAATTTCCTATATCCTCTTTTACTGTAGATTGTCCTTGGGATACCCCTGCATCGTATCGTGTAAAGGCAAAATATGTTTTTAGGTCCAGGGGTAGCCAACACACCACCAAGATAATTCCTGTGGCAACAAGGGAACTTTTTCGCTATAGCTTACAATATTGTTCAAATGTCTGATCGAGTATTGTTTAAATTTGGTACTTATTGGGTGTTGGCCTGGTAACCAAGCTCCACAGTAAATGGGGCATTGTCAGTCCACCTACACGGGAGAACCAATATTCAAATTCCTTAGTGGAAGCATTAACATTCAAATTGCTTGTTTACTTCTCAATATTCTAACATCACAGTAGATTTTAAATACAAATGGCAGCTGAAGGATCCAAAATAATTTTGACCCGTGGCACTTACTTTACAAAAATAATTAAGTTGCACTAGCAGAACCCAAGGTTGGGATTCTTTGCGGATAACATAACATGTGGCATTCTCACCATAGTCACCAAAGAACTCGAGTTCAGGAGGGGGACCCATATGCATGCTCACATCTCATGGTGACTCTACATATGTAAAATACTCATACCCTTGTTTATATACTCCTAACCTATTTCAAAGTGACATCTCTGTCCTTTCTACTTCTTTGATTTATGAGAATATAAGGCATATTTATAAGGTGTTTAACTCTAAGTTGATTGTAACTGGTTGTAACTACATCACCCGTTTTGTAACTACTTCATTTATAATAAATAGATGGACACACAATCTCTAATGTTTGCAATCCGCCTTCCCTTTATTTCTTCCTTGTATACGTCTTCTAACAGTGGTATCAGAGCGAGACCAAGTGAGGAAAGAAAGAAGGGCAGAAAATCTGTTACATTAGGGCTCGGAATTCGAGGTTGAAGAAGTCTGAATTGAAGGTAATTGAGAATCCAAGGCTGAAGAAGTCTGAATCAAATGTAATTGAAGCACAATCATACTTTAGAGGACACAGTCGCAAATATAAGGAGAAAAACGAAGACATACGAAGACATTGTCGTTCTGGTTTTCGACAGAAATCTAGGGCACGTTCATTTTCGTGAGGGCAGAAAAATATAAGGAGAAAAACGAAGATATTGTCGTTCTGGTTTTCGATAGAGATCTAGGGCATGTTCATTTTTGTGAGGGTTGAAAAACGTAGTTGCGAGTACCAGATTGCAAACAAAACACGCGTCTGCATAAGGAGTCGTGAATCTGTGTGCAAAAACTAAGTTTACGGAATGGCACGTTTTTCAGGAAAATAATAGTATTTTCGAGCATGAAATAAGACGCGAATAGAGTCACGATTAACAAACATTTGAAGGCCATTATAATCAGCCATTACAGTCACGAATTACAAGGTCACAAATGTTTTCCACAGACATAGGGCAAGAAAGACGCAAAAGCAAAAAGACAATACTCGTGCTAGGCACAAAAATGTAATTGGTATTTTATTTTATTTTATTCATTTCCAAAAATACGTAGTTGTATTTATTCTATTTTATTAAAATGGAAATGCCCATAGAAAAATATTCTAGTTTAAATTTTGATACATGGAGAGTGAAAATACAAATGCAACTTATGAATAAAAATTTGTGGGTCATTGTAAACGGGAAGAGACAACAACTATCGATGCATCGAAATTGTTAGATTGGCAAAGTAGAGATGATAGAGCGAAAGCTATTATTGCCCTTGCTCTCTCCGACTCTGAACTTCATCATGTAGACCTAGACAAATCATCGAAGGAAATTTGGGATACTATAAATAAATTATTTGCAGCAAAAGCAATCAATGCCAAATTTTCCCTAAAACTTCAGTTATATAGGTACAAAATGGATGAAGGAGTCTCTATGTCAAGTCACATCAATAATCTGAGGTCCTTGATCAAACAACTAGCAGAAGTCAAAGCTGCGATTGAGGATGAGGATGCCAAAGCTATCCTATTAAATAGTCTGTCTTCAAAATACAACAATGTAGTTTTTACCCTTAGTCAAATTCAATCTCAATCTCTAGATGATATGATTGTAGCTCTTCTAGCTGAAGAAAAACGAACTACAGAAGATGCAGAAGGTCATTCTCAAGCAAGAAAGTGCATTCTATTCCAGAACCAGAAACTCTCGTAGAAGATCAGATAAAGATAAGCCAGAGATTGAATGTCATTATTGTAAGAAAAGAGGTCACACAACATGGGATTGTTGTGTTCGAGCCAATGATGTGCTCAAGGGTAAAGTCATATCAAATACAACCAATATAGCCATGGTTGAAGACCCACCGGATGCAGAAGGTAGTGAGGACAGTGATGAATACACAATATAAAGATGCTCTAAACTTTGAAGGCAAGAAAGGATATAGGGTAGATGAAGCTTGGTATGGATGGTTGCTCAGATAGTTCGGGAGACTGTGGATCTTGGGAATTATACCCTCACGAGGGTCATGAGACAACTTGATGGAGCTTGTGGATGGCTCAATATGGATGGTTGTCCAATAATTTGGGAGATCTGTGATTCGGGAGTTCGGGAGGTGGAATCGGGAACTCGGGAATTCAGCTTGGGAGCTACACCTTTATGAAGGTCATGAAGCAACTTGATGGAGCCCTACCTTATCATAGCATTGCTTTCAAAGTGAAAGTGTCTGAAGATTGCGTAGTTCTGTTTTGTTAGAATGTTTGTTTTTTGTTGTATGTAGAATAAGCCTTAAGAGAGGGTATGAGAATATAAGGAATATTTATAAGGTGTCCAACTCTAAGTTGGTTGTAACTGGTTGTAACTACATCAACCGTTTTGTAACTACTTCATTTATAATAAATAGACGGACACACAATCTCAAATGTGTGCAATCCGTATACGTCTTCTAACATGATCGACCACGATTCTTGCTTATTTTAGTAGAGCTCCTGGGTGGAACTAGCAATTTCAGTCTATTCTGATAAGAGCCTAATGCTATTCCAGCTGTCTTCTCTTTATTTCTTTATACGTCTTCTAACATGATCGATTCTTGCTTATTTTAGCAGCTCCTGGTGGAACTAGCAATTTCAGTCTATTCTGATAAGAGCCTAATGCTATTCCAGCTGTCTGGAGAAACACTATTCTATTTTAGTTGAGTTTGATATCTCTGCTATTTGTACCATGTTGTCATATTGGTGAGTGGAGACAAATTTTATGATTAGACTGAGTTTTTGCATGGCGTCTAAGCAACTCTTTTATGAAACAACAGTGTGGATGCAGGAAGAATGATATTGCAGATGCACTTAATCAATATGTGTATGCAGGTGTCAGTAGCAGTATCTGTACGCAACTTTTCATCTGATAGTTTCCCACTGGAGTCACTGGCACACCTTTGCAGCAAGCACTATAACATACAAATTGAGGACGGCATGATGGATGACATTGGGATTCATTTTGCATGTGCTATTGTTTGGCCTTCTCGCAAGGTAAGGTTGTTTCTTGTTATAACATTGGGTGCCAATTGCTATAATTTTTTTAGGGTTTCTTCACTACCCAGGAAATTGGTAAGGGCAGATAATTCAATCTTGGCTGCACACAGAGTATATCAAAAAGTTATTTAGGTCTCAGCAAAATACTTTTGGTAGTCTGTAAAATGCAAAATGAAATTTTATAGAGTTAATTGTGCATTTTTGATTGACAATATAATTTGAACCAAAAGCCATGCATCTACATTCATGTTAATGTTTTTGAATTCTGATTCGCACAGACATTTAAAATTTAATGTTCCATGATTTGAGAAATAATTCATTAGGCCTGTTTCATCTATAATTTATTTTCCTATATCTTAAATTTCCTCTTTGAGTGACATTTGGTTGTGTGCAGCTTCTTAAAAATGGGGTAAGGTTATCCAAACACCTGTCATGTACCATGGGAAGTCCTCTCTCGGCAGAACTGTGTATGTTTCCTCTCTTCATATTCATAGCACATCTCAACATGCAAAGAGAATCGTGAAACATACCGCTCCAAAAAATGATGAGATGTATCAAGTTTCACTGAGTGAATGTGCTGATCTTAGTCTAAAGTGGCTTATTCCAAAGAGTGCTTTAGGATTATCTAGTGAGATTTCTTCTGTAGATAGTGCAGGCAGCAACGGCTGTGGAAATGGAGAGTTTTCGTCTCCAAAGACACCTCTTGGATACAGGTCCATGGTTATCCCTGCTGATAATATCACCAGGAGCAGATCACCTCTAATACAGTCGCCAGCTCTCAATGATTCACCCCAAATTCAGAAAGATGAGGCTACTCTTTTTCATACAGGTAATGTGGAAAGAACAACCTCACCGGGTTTTCCTAATTTGGCTGCGATCAGGGTTGTTATGGAGGATCAGAAGCTAAAAGAGCTCCTTCAAAGATATGCCGTGCGTTGGCTTAGTGATCGTATTTTACTGAGGGGTAATTGTGTGACAATTCCAATATGTGGTCAGATGTGTGTTTTCCAACTGATAGATGCAGCGGTTTCCTCAGAGAAGATCTGTGAATTGAGGCAGATTTCAGAGTATGCAAATTCTTGTAGCTTTAGTAATGCACTTGCAGATGAGGAGAAATATGTGTTAGATACCTGCAAACCACATATAGTTTATGCCGGCTTTCTTGTGGGATGTGAAACAAATATTAATTTTATTTCAGATCTGGATCTGGCGTCTAATTCACAACACAAGGAGATTTATTTGACATCAAAGATGAGAGACAAAAATGGTGGAGACAGAGAACCAGAAAAAGCTTGTTTATCTTCTGAGGGATCGGGAGTTTCTGCACTGGGTGGCCTATCTGAACACCGTGCTTCACTGAAGGAAATTATTAATTTTTCACTACTTCATCCACATACCTTAGCAAGGTATCTGAGAATGGGCCTTTTATGCAATACGGCTACTTACTTATATAGAACAATGGTATTTTCTAAACGGTTGCCTCAGAAAAATGTACATTGGTATTTTCCAAATGGTTGCTTCAGAAAAATGTTATATTTTCTAGTCTAGATTGTAGAAGTACTTACCATTTTTCCTGCTTTATTGGAAATGCCAAGATTACTGGTGCTTTCTCATAGAATTTAGTTGAATGCCTTTTCATAATGTTTCTGTAAGATGGTATTCATTTTTGTTTCTATAATATACAGATTTCTTGTATCTTATACAGGTCATGTATTTCTGTCATAAGAATAACATTGCTAATTTGTGACCCACTGTCAACTGTGTATTAAGATTTCTGATTTGTTTTCACATTCCTTGTGTGGACAAAGAGTTAGGCATGCTTGAATTTCCCCATTTACCTCTAAATACAATTGTTGGTGGATAAATTATGTTAAGAAGATATTGGCTAATGATCTAGAATAATCAATTGTAAAATAACTTTATAAGGCATCGAATATAGAGCTTCTAATCCATATAGTTCACTCACTGTATATAAAGGACAAATGGTTTTGGATTCTGACCAGATGATTCAATATTTTGGGTTTTGGTTTAGGTTTATTCCATCTTTAGAGTTCTATTCTCTTTTGATCTCATCTTTCGAGTAGAGAATTTTGCATTTTAATTTGTTACTAATTATCTACATCATCCCAGGCTAGGACTACAGCCAACAAGGGAGTTCTTCTTTATGGTCCGCCTGGTACAGGGAAAACCTCCTTAGCATCTGCTTGTGCTTTTGAAGCTGGAGTTAAGATCTTTCCCATTAATGGCCCAGAGCTTGTTAGTGAATATTACGGGAAAGTGAACAAGCACTTTGTGCGGTTTTTAAATCAGCAGAACAGTCTGCACCTTCTGTGGTAATCTCTTAAACTGTGTGTGTGAAGAAATCTGGTCTTCATTTTCTGTGTTGTTTCTTTTCAGATATGCTACTTTAACACCTAAGGTCCTATGTGGCATACTAGATTGTTAAGGCAAAGGTAAAGGTGATTATTAAGGTCACAGCCGAGCCAGCTTACCAATTTGGCATTCAAGGCCTTGTGGGAACAAGAACATTTTCATACTATGTTACTGTATAAATCGTTCTAATTTTGTACTCCATTGGTTTTGATCTCATGACTGAGTGTGGGAGTAGACTGAGACTCACCGGTCTACCGAAACCAAAATTTCATGATTTGGATACCTCTTCATTTCTAAATAAAGCATTACATGTTGACCACAAGGGCCCCGTTTTTGGTAAAACTAGGTAGTGACACAAATGAACAATCTCTGCCACAGCTGCCAGAGGGCTTGTGTACACAAGGTACACACTGACATCCTTTTATTGTTATGTTGATATTTGGGCAAAAAAGATGTTAGTCTTCAAGTCAGGTACATGTTTGACATCCTTGAAGTTACCATCTTGTACATGCACATTCCCACTTGATTTCTAAATGTAATGTAATCGCTCATATAAATCTTATCATCAAGCTTAGTCATAGAAAAAAAAGTATGAGAATCATGTGATGTGATGAGTAGCTCCTAAATCTATCATCCAATCATTCATTGAGGAACTAGAAGCAAGTGCAATTGAAATTAATGCATTCTCCTTTTCCTTATACTATGAATGAGGTTGCTTGCTATTCTTATTGGGTGTGTCCTCTGCTATTTCACACTTCTTGTACCAGTCCTCTGTATGATGACCACCATTGCCACAATAACATTCATGCTTCCTATTTTATTAGAAGTGTCTTTCTTTTGTTGCGCTTGATTGTTTTTAGAGCCATGCTTGGCCATAAAAATATGCCCGCCATTTGGCTTAAGCCTGCCAAGCCTAATAAGCTATCATGTCTCTTGAAGAAAAAGGTAAGAGAATTTGTTTAAATGCAATTCCTTGAAATCAACTTAGTGTAACATAATCTCAAATCCTAGTCGAAAATTTATTAAAATATACCCATGTATAAAAATTTCTTATTGCAAGATCAATCTTCTGAATATTCTAGTCATGATTGTGCTCATACTATTTTGTGCTGTATATTGTATATGTGCAACAAGTCTATTTTATTGCATTTGTTTGCTAGTGTAATATCAAAACTAAGGTTAATTTGATAAAGATAGTGCAATACGTGTAAATATAATTCCAGAACAGTAAATATAGAAATATAGTCCTAGGATTATTTAAAGGATGCAATTTTGATCAAACACACTTTCAAACAGTAGAATACAAAAATCAGGGTTCGGGTTTGGGACATATTCACTCAAGATGGGCTCTAGCTATGTAACGGTGTAATGTCCCTTTTTAGGGGGACTTAGGAAATGACCAAAAGCTGAGATGTAACTTAAAAATCAGATTATGGGGCTGCTGTTAGATGGCTGATATAACCCTGCAAATCTGCAAATTAAACCCTTCCTAGGGCAGCGACTTCCTTAGAGGAGTTAAACCCCTCAAAGGTGGGTCAAACCTTGCTAATGCCCTTCAAATCTTATGCCAAAATTATTAGGAAACCCTCAACAAACACAATCAGCTGTTAGAAATCAGAATTGAGCTTAAAAATAATTAATTATGGAACCCTCAACCAACGAACATCATCAAGCTTGGAAAAATAGTAAAACACCTCCAAAATTCACGAAACTCAAGATCTTGGCCTTAGAAAATATGGAGAACAAGATAGTAAATTCAGATTTGCCAAATTATCATCACACATACCACATAATCACTCTCAAGTGGGTCGCTCCACTCCAAATAAATAGATCATTGAACCAAAGAGATAAATCATGCAAGAAAATGATAATTTATTGCCTTTCAAATCAGCTTGCATACATAAATCCTTATGGAAGGGTTTTGTCCTCCACAAGTCCTCAACCAAGGGTTTTGTCCTTGGGAAAGGTCCTCAATCAAAGGGTTTCATCCTTGAGAAAGATAGGGTGCTTCACAAGCAAACCTTAACCAAGATATGAATATTCACCAAAACATAATTCAATAATGCCCAAGCGACCTCCTTATATAACTACAAGGAGTGCTTTACAATATAAAAATGATGGCCGACCCCTAAGGTAAGTGCTTTTGAATATTCAAATTGTATTTGGAGCCTACATGCTCATAATATCTTTATTTCCTAACTACTTAAGTCCTTCTATTGGAGGGCTAGGATTCCCAATAGGATACACGATAATAAATAAAACTACCTAAACAACAATAAATATATAATTCAGATCTTCCCTTGCTTTCCTTAGACCCACTGGGAAGAATGGGTTAAGGTCTTCAAAAATCAGCATTCAAAAATGGACATGACAAACGGTTATTTGAAATTGGATCAAGATCTTTGCGTAAGGTGCCATAAATTTGTTTATAAAATTTGAGAGCCTAAAAGAAAGTGGAGGAGAGGTTCGCTTGCTTGGGACGAGTTCGCGTGGTGAATGCGTCTTAGGGATGCCAAATTCGTCCTTTGCTATTGTGCCTTGAAACCTAATTCTAACACATGTTGCGATTGTGTCCCTAGATTTGTGTGATAACTCCTTTATACTGCAAATGTATTCTTGTGTTGAAACCATAGCTCTTCTCTTTCGATCTAAAAGGGGTTAATCAACAATTTAATTGAGCTTCCTTAGAGACTCTATGGTGAATGAGCGCGCCTACATAGCAAGAATACCCTAAAGAGGCTTCAAACTCATGTAATTCTCCCTCCGCTAGGTTTGCATGAGAACATGTGGAAATGATGTAAAAGACGGAGCCCTAATCGGACCCTCAACACTTGGCAACATTGCTTGACTTGGCTCTTAGCGCATGATGATAATCCAAGGCAACAAAGGATGATGTATTTAGATTTGCATAACTTGTCATTGTAATGCGCTCCAAGGGAGGAGAGATATTTCATTGTTGGGCTCAAAGTCCATAGAGCTTGGATATGGAGATCCCTAGATACCCCTAATAGGCTAGGGTCCCCGTGTGTTTATATAGGTGATTTGTGCGAATGATTTCTTGCTCAACCGACCGTAGTAAGCCGACTAAGGTAACGTTTGCATTTGAAAATGTGTTCATTGCAAGTATACCAAACATGTTTTTGGTCTCGAGATAGATTCATTGATCCATAGGGATCAAAATAACTCTACTTCATCAGAAACAATCATCACAAAGAAGAAAAACAATAAAACGGAGGTTATGTCTTTTAAGTAACATGACCGCCGCCCTATCGCAGGCAGCAAGATTACAAAATCGCCGCCAAGTAGGCGGTGGCCCCAGGATCGCCGGTTTGCAGGGCGGTGGTCTCAGCCATTATGGACAGAAAACAAAATTTGAAACGAACAACCTCTCGAATTTGAAAGGATGTTCGTTTCTCTTCTTCTTCATGACCTTTTTCATGTCCTCCCGTGCATTGGAGAATGGGAAAGTTCATGAAGGAGAAGAGAAACGAACATCCTTTCAAATTCGAGAAGGTCGTCGCTTTCGAATTTTGTTTTCTATCGTAATGGCGAGGACCGCCGCCCGTGTAGACAATGCGTGGTCTGGGACCGCCGCCTGGCATGGCGGGATTCAGAATCAGCCGCCTGCATAGGCGGCGATCTGTTATTTAAAAAGACAAAACCTCCGTTTTATTGTTTTTCTTCTTTGATCTTGGCTATTTCGATGAAGTAGAGTTATTTTGGATCCCTATGGATCACACCTCCCCCTCTTAGGAGGCTTTTGGTCCCACAAAAGCTTAGTAGGGAAGTAGATGAGGAAACAATTCCCTCGCTTGCTCCTTCGAGTACCACTAGGCTTGCCTTGGTGTCTTTCCTTTCGATCCGATCCGCCAAGACTCCTATGGACCTCTTTTAGTCTCTCTCGACTTTCTCGCTGTGTAGTACTACATCCTCCTCCACCCGCCTCGTGAGCCCAAGACACAATCCTCAATGGAAGGTAAAGAATGCAGTTCTTCATCTTCATCTAGCAAGGATGGTTCATATAGGTGCAAGTTTTCGATTTACTACAGATTACATCCTCATAAATGACGACAAATCAAGTCGAAAAGCATTTTCTCCAACCTTCTCCAATATGGTGAAGGGTCCATATCATAGTGGCTTGACCTTCCGTGCTTGACCTTGTAGTCTCTCCTTGCTCAAGTAAAGCCAAACTTTATCTCCAACATGAAGCTTGTGTTCCCTCCTATGCTGATTGTGCCTAGCTTTGTACTTTGCTTGAGATTTCTCTAGCTATTCTTTGACCTTGAGATGGATTTGCCGGATCCTCTCAATGAACTTGTTGGCTTTAGTCACCTCTGTGTCTCGTGTATCCTCCTCATCCTGCTGTCCGACTGCTATGTCTAGTGGATTTGTAGGTAGGTATCCCAAGCATGCTTCAAACGGTGACTTCATAGTGGATGTGTGTGTCTTGCCCGATTATAGGAATGCCGAATGTAGGCTAAGGACTCGTCCCAAGTCCTCGGGTACTATCATTATACCCTCGATCAACCGTACCAAAGTCCTGTTTACCACCTCCGTTTGTCCATCTGTCTCGTGGATGGAAAGTCGTGCTCCTCTGTAACAAGTACCCAAAGACTTTGGTATTTCATTCTTGAATTTGTATGACAGTGACAAGATCTAAAGACGAAGAAGCTTTACCTTGCGATCCAAAGATTTCTACAAAGAAGTGGAAACAAAGAATTCAGGGAGAAATGGAGGAAGAGAACTTGGTCCGTAGAATCGAGATGTTGGAGACCATGATGGATAGGATGTTTAGGAGACAAGAGGAACTTGTAGATTTGCAGAAGATAGCTTCCGTCAAGCAAGACTCCATGGACTCGGTGGTTTGAGGCTTAGCCAAAAGTTTGGTATAGGCAAGAGCCACCATGAGGAAGATTATGGGGAAGAGCATGAAGAAGAGACTTCTAACACAAGAGAAAAGGTAAAATCTGAACATGCTCCTTTTAAAGTTGAGACTAAAGTCGAAATCAAAAGCTTTGAAGGACAAGTAGATGCATAGTTACTTGATAAATGGTTGAAACAGTTAGAAGTCTATTTTAGCGTCCATAATGTCACTGAGGCACAAAGGATCACCTTTGCACACGTCTCAAAATGGAGGGACATGCTCTAGTTTGGTGGGAAACTCATCTAACTACTTGTGAAAAGAAGAAGCATCCTATTGTGAAGTCTTGGCAAGAATTTAAGGAATTACTTAGAGCTAACTTCTATCCTATTGGCCATAAAACCGACCAAATGATTAAATGGCAGTATTTTAGACAAGGCAGTGGTCAAAGTGTGCAGGACTATACCACGGAGTTTCGGAGGCAAGCCATGTTGCTAAACATGGATTTGGAGGATGAGGATATTCTGACCAAATACTTGGGAGGACTTCACACTCACCTTCGAAGAAAAGTCATCTCCACAAAGCCCAAGGATCTCAATGAAGCATGTGTACGGGCATACTACATAGATGATGAGAAAAAACAAGGAGAAGCAGAGCCGAGGGTAAAAGCAATGACAAATCAAAAGTAGAAAAGGATTATGGGCAAACAAGTAACAAGGGTAAGTGGAAAGGAAAAGGTAAACAAGCTGCCACTACTTTAAATACTTGTAAAGATCCCAAGAATTTTTACAAGAATTGTGATATCAATGGTCATCTTGACGCTACATGTTGGAAGTTGCATCCGGAGTTACATCTTCTATAGGATAGATTGTTTGAAGACCTTAGGCCCATTCCACTTCCCGTGGGCTAAAAGGAAGAACAAGGGAAGTTAATGTCATGATTTTTAGTTGCTTTTGTAGTTTTGCATTATTTTAAAGTAATTTTCTAATTATAGTTTAGAAGTCAGGTTGGTTGGGATAAAGGTGAAAAGCCATTTGAAAAATAAAAGAAAAAGGAACTCTTATGTCTCCAAGGAGGTTGGTCCTCTTTGGGAGGATTCTATTTGGTTTTGGCACCACCTCTAGCTATTTAAAGGGGTCGCTTGGATGGAAAAAGGGTATGCTTGCTTTGGAATTTATTCTCTTGGAGTTGGAGCATGAAATCACTCTCTCTCTTGCAATTGAGGACGAAAACCCTCTTTGCACTTGTTTTGAGAATGAACCCCATAATTCCTTCATTGGTGGTCTCACATGGAGATCACACTTGGTGATTACATTCAGATTTTCCTTGGAGCACGCCATTTCTCGCCCATTGTAAACCCTCTCCTAGGGTGGTGACTTGCATGGTGGAGGGTTTTGGTGTCATCTAGGGCATGACACTCCTTTCTTTGCTGATAATTGGATTGTTCCTAATTTATAAGGCTGATTTCATTTCCCGGATTGAACTTTGGGCCTTGGAATCATTATTTCCGGCCATTTTTGTAAGTAGGTTCACTGCTGTCACAAAATTAATTATTATACTTCAGCCAGGGCTCTAAAAATTCATTTCTTGGTTTGTACTTGCTCTAAATAATTATTATTGTTCCCTACATGCTTTGGATGGTGTAAAAGTGGTGTTGGAAGTGAATAATTGCAATTTCTTACTTGCTGTTATAAGAATTCTGTCTTATGTAGTTTTCTGTTATAAATTTCAGTTTATTGTGATTTGGGTTGGTGCCATTTTCCCTCCATTTCAGTTTCAGCCCAGAAAGGGGCATTACAAAACCGGATATATATAAGAACTCAGCATTTGGGCTTGCTGTGTTGCCATCTAGTGTTAAAGTAGCCTATGTCACCATCTTAGTATTTGGGCCTGTTGTGTTTCCATCTAGTGTTAAGGTAGCTTGTGTCACCATCTTAACATTTGGGTCAACTACAACTTGTTATTTATACAACGTAATTGTGTGAATACCATCACATTGTCTACCATGTGGCATTGTGCTTGTGATCTATGTGAACTACTGAAGTGCCCACCATATGCCCCCTTTTGAGACGAGGGATGTCGCAAAGGATTACTTAGCTTAAAAGGAGAAAAGTGTTAGACATAAAAATATATAGCCAACTTGTGAATTGTATATAACATGTAAATAAACATGTTGATATAAACAATGTGCTTAAGATACAATTATTAGAGAACAAGTATATATGTCATCTCATGGGTAGGCATATAGTAAACATACCCACTAATCCAAAAACATTAATAGCTAAAAATGTATTAGTGAACAATAGAGTAGCAAGAAAGTATACAAACAACTTGACACCCTATTGATCCATTGGGACATGTGACACAACATGATAGGCCCACCATAAAACAAAGATAACTGACTATACATGATGACTTGATAAATTGTAATTTCTAAATTAGGTGTTAATCTAATTAAGAGTAATTATGTGTAAATCCTACGGTTCAGAATATAAATATAGTTAAGATAGTAAATACATAATATTTAAACCTTGTGTTGATAAGATACAAATAAACACAACTCTTGTAAGCTATTCAAATGAAATTTGGGTTAAGGTTAGAGAGGTAACACCATTTTGCAAAGTCTAGAAGTGTGACAAAGATTTGGTACTTTGTAAAATGGGTTGTGCAGAGTGTCGTTAGAGTGCTTGGAAAATTTGAAGTGCAAAAACAAGTGTAGGGCACGATTATGCGAACGAGATAGAAACACCTACAATTTTTGACCCTTTGTGGCTGATTTTGCTCTCTAAAGTTCTGATATGTGACTAGGTTTTGACACTTGGTGTGCTCGTGTCCTGGATTTGGAATCTATAATTAAGATCCCGCAATGGCACTTCAATAACTACAAAAGCCCTCACTTCTTGTTTTGTGACTTGAAAAGGGGTTAGTTCGATTTGGTCAAACTAACCTCAACAACCCCCACTACTAGCACTACCTCAAAAGGGCCTTAAATGGATGTGGTTCTCCCTCCCGATGGATGTGTGTGAATGTGCATAAACAATGGTTTTGTCAAGACCCCAATAAGGCCTCCAACACTTGGCAATGATTCTTTAATTGTAGCGCATAAGAGTGTTCTAGGGTAAGAACGTAGGATGTATTAAAACTTGTAGTTTGTTGGTGTGCTCTAAGGATGTAATACTTTAATGATTAGGGCTCAAATTCCTTCTTAGAGTGCTTGAGTGTGAGATCCCCTAGATGTCAAGAGATGCCCCTAATGAATAGGGTGTGTGAAGCTAATTGGGGTAACTTGTGCATTTTAAAATTTGATCATTGGAAGTACATAGGACAAAAATGTTGGCTTGGGGTAGAATGTTAGTTGATTCCGCCTCTGTAAGATTCTACCCTAGTTTAGCTCGGGACTTATTCGAGACACGAGTTGAATAGTTAGGAGTCGAAGATTTTTTCGGTGTGGGGTGCATTGGTTCTAGAAGTGCTAAACTAAGTGACAAGTGTTGCCCTAATGGACTCAAAGTGTAGGAATTGAGTGGGATGCCTTTAGGATTAAGTCAATTTATGTGTAAATGGGAATATATTGGTACAAATGCCAAATGATTATTGCCAAGTGCCTCAAGTCCAAATTTCGGGTACAAAAATTGCCCCCTTTTTAATGCAGTAATTGAATTTTTTTGGATTAAAACAAATGAAATGTAAATGCAAACCTCCCAAAGTGGATACGGTGTATAGAGGTGGGAATGCGTGCTTTCTCACTCTTTATGCCATACACATGAACTTGCAAATCACATGCCAAAACATGTACAAATTCTTGATAATGATGCTTATAAAATTAGTAAAATAAACAAGAAGCTGAAATAAAAGCACGAAATGGTTACACTGATTGCTCGTGTAGTGCGATCATAAGGGATGTGAATATCATGTGCAAGAACTTCAACATTTGAGCTTGCAATGAGCCATTGTAGCACTTAATCGTACTATGGATTCGATGTAGCTCTTGATCTTGCTATGGAGCTAATGTAGCATTTGCTCTTGCAATGGAGCCAACGTAACACTTGAGCTTGCTTTATGGAGCCAATTTGTTGACGATTTCGGTGTATATGTCCGATGCGATGTGTAGAGGCCTGTGATTTGTTCAAAATAATTGTGTGAATGTCATCATATTGTATAAACCGAAGCCTTGTAGCTATAATCTACATGAACTTGTTACAAGAACTCACAAAAGCCCCCTTTTGAGATGAGGGATGCTGCAAAGGATCACTTAGCTCAAAAGTGAGTGTTAATCGTATAAAACACATAACCATAGCATCAAAGATGTAAACCATATCTAGTACATCAACTTAACATGGTAAAATGAGCAATGTGCATTAGATATAAGCATTTTGGAACTAGTAAGTGTCATCATATCATGAGGCATACCATTAAAATGGCTAAATAATTCAACAAATAACATAGCGGTGATTTGTAGAGTAGAATAATGACACCACATGGTAGTGATTTGTAGGGGAGAAAATTAGTGTTGTGCGGTTTTAACAATTGCATAGATCCGTGTTTAGAGTTACGCGGATTTAACAAAACACAAATTTCCGCAGAATGAAGACAACAAACTTCCGCGGAATTGAAACAAAGGGGGTTACTTGCAAGTCAATAAACACACTCCCAAACAAAGTATGAGAATCAAGAAGGAGGCCACAAATAAAAAGAACAAGCCGCAAGAAGCCACGAAACAAGGAAAATAAGCTGCGAGGAGCCACGAGGCAAAAAACAAGAAGTTCAGAATTTCCAAGTTCATAAGTTTGTGGAACAAAGAAACAAATGTTCCATGGGTTTTTTAAAACTTTTAGTGTTCCAGCGGAAATTTAAGGTAATAGCCATGAGCAAAAGAACGTGATACAAAAGACTTCCAAAAATAGTGTTTTGCAGAAATTTAAAGGAAAATCCGCCAAACAAAGAAAAGTCTGTGAAATAAAGAAAAATTTGCAGTAAAAAAGATTTTTGCAAAAAGCTGCGAAACAAAAGAGTTCTCGCATAATAAGGAAAATGTCGTGGATCAAAGAAAAGTCTCGCGCAACAAGACAAAAAGCCGTAGAGCGAAGAAAAGTCTCGCACAACACACAAAAACGCTGCACTGATAAGCGAAAGTCACACAAGACTGGAAAACACTGAGGAAGGTCGCAGATGACCAAAAAAACACAATTCCAATCACTCAGAAGGCTGCGGAAGATAGGAACAAAACACAAACACGATTTTGATCTTCCTCAATTATTTAAAACTTACAAAACTTCCAAATTTAACTTATTTCACAGAGAATTGGAGTTTTGCACCTATAGACCTTGAAAAAGCCGCGAAGCAAAAACATGGTTTCGGATTTTGAAATCTTTCAAGCAATCTTCTTCAAACCGATCTACAAATGAATTTTCCCCTACAAAACAAATTTATCTGCACAACCACAAACTCCTTGCTTTGATACCATGTTAGGAAAGACGAGGATAAATAATAAACCACAAATTAGATATCCACCATAAAAATAGCCAAGGATTATAGTTTATGAATGTACAACAAATTATAATGAATTAGATTGAATTAAATCATAGATTGCATGCATAATAGTGAAAGTAAATAACACATAACACAAGATTTAAGTGGGAAAACCTTTCGGTAAAAAACCCATTGAAAATATCACTTATCTTTATTGAGAATTGAATTTCACCCAACACTCCCACTATTTCCTTGATCCCACACAATTACAACCTTTGAAAGGTTTTATAAACATTTGCTCAATGCAAAGTACTAGCTCGCATATTTCGCATTCATGTTTCTTGCTTCTGCTCACATATAGCTCGCATCATTCATCATGTGTGTGCATATCCAATCTCAAATGAGATCACCCTGTTATATATAGGGTGGGTGATGTGTTTTACCGCTTCACTCTTATAATTCAAATTTGAATTAACAACCGCCTTACACTGGTCGGCATGGGGATCAACTTACTTATGTTTTAAACATAAGTTTTAACCAAATCCTTTTAACAGTCTTTGGTGGGTTTTTAATTAAGTGGTTTCTTGCTTAATATTACAAACCCCAACAATAGTGACCATTGAGGAGTCGTCAAAGATGAAGGGCAAGTAGGACACAACTTCAGTGCCAAAAATACCTTCTTTAGACAAATACGAACTCCTTAACACAAGTAAATGGTACGATATAAACAAAACCAACAACCATTTGAACTCAAAGTGCCATGTACATAAGAGTTTGCTTACACGTGTTGGAGCGAGAAGATCAAAAAGTCCAACCATTTGCATATATAGAGTACATGGACCCGAAAGCTACTTGTCTTAGAGCAACCACATCGACAACGCAAGCTGCTGAAGCATAATTTCTATTCTGTTCACAGATGTGGGTCTAAGGGAAGCCACTAGATTTTCTAATCGATGGCGTAGCTTGAAGAATCTCATCTTTGAAGCAACCATCAAGCGGCTGAATTTGCCAAATGTTCCTAATTTGTGTCCTTATAGTTTGGGATGGATCAGTTCTTGCAACACTAAAGGTATACATATCACTCAACAATTTCATTTCTCCTATGCTATCCATCCTTTCAAAGTGGAGCTAGTTTGTGTAGTGTCAATTGATGCTTGTGATATACTCCTTGGGCATGCATTCATGCATCACCACCAAGATGTGTTTGAGTATCACCATATTAATGGGCAGTCAAAGATATCGGATTCTTGAAGTGATTCCAATCGCTAACCACATTGCACGCAATTCGTAAGAAGATTGCATCACACTCATCATCTATAGTGGCACAACTTTACGTGAAAGAGAAATTAGATTTTGGAAACCATGTACACCTAGGATTTGTTTGATGTAGTATACAAAATTGTTAGGGCAGGTCAAAACAATCACCAAAGAAAATGGTTCATAAAGATGCAACTAGATCCAAGATGCCATGCTTCCTAGACTTAATGCAATTAGGACTATTGCTTCTCAAGGAAGGGTGAACGACCCTTGTACAACCGCATAGATATGTGCTCTTTCCTTGAGTTCCCGTACAATGTGCATCTTTGCACAACTTCTTGCAGCATGCGCCTTCTATGTAGTGCCAGTATACATGTTGTGCAACTTAGAAGATGTAATGTCCCTTTTGGGCTGAAAATGGAGAAAAAGGGTTTACCAGCTATCACCACAAGATCTGATCTGAAAATACCTTCCAGCACACACACAATAAAACTGAAAATAGCTGAGAATATCTTAGAATGATCAACCAATACAAAATCTGCACCTCCTAGGGCAGCGAACTGCCTATGAGATTCGAATCCACTTTTCACTATGTAAATCAATGTAGAATGCCATAAAATAATTTATCTTAGCCACGACAATATTATGCATCAAAAATACATCAATTATTGAAGAAATATCTGATAAACACAACTGGGATTAAATATTTATGACGGTAACAATTGAGCCCAAACCGAGGGCTAGAAAAAAATAGCAAATCCTCTCATAAATTCTCCAAAGTTCAGATTACGGCCTTATAAATTATGCCAAACAAGAATATCAAACCAAAACAGTGAAATCAGCTCTAGAACATACAAAACCCTCCACCCATGCAAGTCGCCTAGGGTAAGAAGGGGTAAAAACCAGCAATAAACCACTTTGAAACACATTAGAAACCCCGTATGGGATTCCCCTCAAGCTTGAAGAGTTTTTGTTCCTCAATCTTCCAATGGAATTTTTTTCCCCAAAGTTGAGCCACACTAAAGGTTTCGTCTTTAGTGGAGAGTAGGGCACAATGCGCACAAACCCAAGATATAAATCTTTAGAATAAACATGCATAACCTTTTTAAATGATCCTTCCTGTCTTTATATATCCTCAAGTGGTGCCAACATCAAAATAGAAGCCCAAAGCATAGGCCAATCTTTAAGTAATTCTATTTCTTCATTAACCTCTATGTAGGCTCTCCAATCAAAGCTGACCCATAATGATTAGAAGTCTTTGAACCAAATAAGAGGCCTTCATGCCCAACTTGCCTTTAGAAGTATTTAAAAATTCTTTTACGCCATTACATCAAGTAGAATTCATCATCCTTGAGCCAATATTGACTCTAACAAAGACATAATGGGAACTAGAAGAAATATGAATGCAATTCTCATTATATCCTAGTTAGGGACATTACAAAAGACAACCTTCACACTTTGAACAAATTGGCAGTCCCTTGCATCATGCGCTTCCTGCATAGTGCTAGGATATATGCCATGCAACTTAGAATACTACTTTCTTCATCCAAAATAAATTTTAGATGATCAATCTCAATACCGTTCGGTGCCATGCTGCATTCTGTGCAGCAGTGCATTAATGTGTTCCGCACCACCTACACAACATTGCGCCACGCCACGCCATGTACACGAATTTCGCATAACATTGGCCATCTGGGCAACTCCCACATACATACTGCATAGCTTGTTCTCAATGCAAAACATCTAGATTATGCATCAGTTGTGTGGACATTCCACGCCATGCTACACCATGCTAAGTGGCACTTCTTGAGGTCATGTTATGCTAGAGGATCCACCAACGTAACACACTTGTCAATCAAACCACTTAACCGTTGAAAGGTGAAGAGTCATACATGGAAGCCCAAGCAGTTCAATTTCCATAACAACTCTTTATGCCTTTACAACTTTGTAATATATGCATACACATATTAGATAGCAAGCAAAATACAAAAATAAGCATCCATGCATCTCCCTTGAGAGTATACCATGTGCATAACGGACAAATTAATATAATTTTCTGTTGCAGTTCTATTATTTTACCATCTCTCAATGTTGTTGATATTGTTTCTGCATATGCACATAACACATCTAAATCCTCATTTAGAGTCTTGTTTCTCGTGCCTACTAGGATCGGGATCAATTACTATAAAGTCATTTTCCTCTTTTTGCACAAAGGGAATTTTCCGGGACATGTTTGATTTTGCTTTAGGATATCTATACTACCATGTTTCGTATGCCAATGGATTGTTGCATACACTTGTGAGGGTAAAAATTTTTCCACTCAATGCATTGTTTTTCCAGTCCTGATTTGTATTTCCAACAAAAGTAGGTTTGTTTTTGTGAGATAATTTGTTGCAATGCAAATTATGGGTTTTCACCAACGGTCATGGGGCTAAGCCCCTCCTTCTTGGGTATGGGGAGGCTCTATTATTGAATGTAAACTACTTAAAACTATGGGGTGGCTGTTAGGTCGGGGATCACACAAGAATACTCCACTAAACCTATGGCAAAATGCTTGTACAATGTACAAGGGAGGAATTTGCTTGGGAGATAGGTAAAGGGGAGTAGGAGAAATAGTGAGAGGGGGTTAATACTGTGAGTAGACTTACAAAATTCACATGCATTAGCCAGAGTAGGTCCACATTCAATTAGAAGAACACAACAATGCAATCTCAACAAGACTAATAAACCTAGAGACACAAAGTTCTACAAATCTATTAATCAAGGACACAAAGTTCCTTCTTGGTTATACAAGATCACAATGCTTGCAATTTGGAGAGTAGAGAGGGTAGAGGAACATAGACAAAGAAATGGAGGAAATGCAACTTTTATTGCTTGATGTAGTAGTGAAATCCAACAACTTACAACCATCTACGATTTCCAACCCTTTCAAATGGAAAAGGCATTACGTATAGATTTACAATATGACCTTTCACCTTCCCCTCACATGACTTTTCATCTCCTAAAACTAAGTTAATACATTCAATTTGGGCACAAATACACTTATACATTCCAAAACATGAATTTATGACCCTTCATATTCCTCTTCTTGGCAAAAATTTGAGAGTTATTGTGAAAACAACCAAACAGTCATCCGGTGGCTTGGCAGAGAATGGAGGAACACTGGAATGTTCTTGTTGGGCCTTGAACACCGACTTCCCCTTTTGCTTTGTATTGTGGATGTGGCGGAGATTTGGGGAACAAAGGGAACAAGGGAAGAGTTCCCTCTATTCCCTCCTCGGTGACATATCGAGATATATCTTGTTAGTGCTTGGGGTTGGGCGGGCGGGAATGCGGGGCACGGAAGGAACAATGGAATTGTTCCTAAAGTTCCACCACCTGGCCGACTTAACCGATGTGCATCAGCCCTTAGGCCCCGTCGGCTATTCGGTGAATACAAGGAACAATTGAACACTTCCCTTGGTGCCATATAACTCCGATTCACCCGACTAACTCTGGTGTGAGGCTTAACAAGAGGATGGGAACACAACCAAAACATCAGATTTTGCCCATGACTTCAAAAGTTTTGAAAATTGCACTGATCTTGTGACAACAACACCATTTACTCTTCTAACACGGAGGAGCAACAGTAGTGTCTTGAGCTATCATGGAAGATTCTTAAGTCTTGGAACAAAAGTGATGTGCCCATCATGGAGAGGGTTCCAAGAGCTTTCCAATGACTATTTGTTTGCCTCCCAACTCCTCCCGGAACTTCCAGAATCATCCGGACAAGTCAGCTTCCACCGTTGGAGTATGACATTTCTAGCTTTGAGATGACCCAAATTGACCTGTTTGATTCCTGAGATCACTTATCTTCACGAGTTTTTCCAAAAATGCCTTGGCTGCATTGAAAACTCTCCTATGCAACTCCCAGGTGGCTTGAATCTTCCTTGTCATCTTCCGGAGGGTATCCATATGCTGCAAAATGGCCAAAAATGGCCCTTTCAAGGCCTCGGGGAAAGTTGTTTCTCCTTGAAACTCAGTGACTTCTTCAATCACCTTAGGCATTCATCCCTGCACATGAAACACACTTGGAAATCTTGTTAGCATGTTCCTCTAGGCCAGAATGAGGATGAAACTGAGGACAGGATGGTCTGAGGAAGGGTTCACAATGACCGGGAGAGGGAATTTTCAAGTGTGGGCTTGGTTGTCATGGCTAAAGTTTTCAATTTTGCATGACAACAATCTGTTTTCTTATTTATACACATCAATTCTTTTACCTTTTTGTAATTATTCTTAGTGTTGGACCAACTACTTTATCTGTTGACGTTTCATATTTTTCTATTCATTTTATATTAAAACAATACAAATATTGTGAATAACACGAGATCAGTATTGTGTAAAAGCGTGAAATTCTAATTTCTTGCTATTCAAGAACCTTTGATAAGCTACTTATTGTTTCATGAATATTTGTATAAGAAAGCACAAGTAAACAATGTGAAAGAAAGGGATTATTGCTGGGCTGTTATTTGACCTTTTAATGTTTGGGATTGTCTTTTGTTTTCTTGCTGTATACACACAAGATAACATTGTTTCTTGAAGGTATTTATAGATGAACTGGATGCAATTGCCCCAACACGCAAGGATGGAAGTGAAGATCTCTCACAGCGAATGGTGGCAGCATTGTTGGCTCTGATAGATGGAGTAAATAAAAATCACAGGATTCTTGTGATTGCAGCAACAAATCGTCCTGAATCTATTGATCCTGCATTAAGGCGACCTGGACGACTTGATCGTGAATTTGAAATTGGTATTGTTTGTTTTAAGTTGTTTGTATTAATCTCAGTGTGGTAGAGGCTACGACAATTGTTTTTATAGATGTATTTACCATTGAAAATGAATTGGGAATCTTGATTCACATACAAAGTTCAACAAGGATTTTCACATGATAAAAAATGTTATACGCCCGACTAAAATCCTACCGTAGCAGATGTAAACCGTATAAAATCTGAAACCGGAAAATGAAAGAAATCTGAATTTGTGAACATAAATCTCAACAGCTCAAAAATCTAATACTGCAAATGCTGTGTGTTTGAAACTGTTGTACAATTTGAAATCTTAAGACCACTGCAAGTTCAAAATCTAAAGCTGAAAAAGCCAGAACCTGGAAATTAATAGAAGGAACCTGAAACTGAACTAATATTTATTATATTTCTTTTGGGAATTGGAAAGAAACACAACCTCACTATTGCTGGAAAATTAGATTTTATAGAGCAAAGACAGGACAGCTTTGTTGAGAAGGTATGGACATGACTCAGGCCATCCAAAAGAATATGGTCACTGACTTGGCCAAAAAGCCCCAAACCCGTGTACAAGAATTGCTTATCTAAAACCATGACCTCTCGATCACCTATGATTTGATTTATACTTTGTCCTTTTGCACATGAATAATTTCCGATGGATCCACAAGATACACTTTAAAACAAAAACCTAATGGACCTCACTGATTGAAGAACACTATTTTTGATGTCATAAACAAAAAAATTATACAAGGTTAAAATTATTGTATAACCAAATCGAAATGAAATGCATCATAAAACATGCACGTTCAGAATACTGCAAACATAATAAACAAAACATAGGCCAGATAACTCTGTTGATGCTGTGACATATTATTCATCAAAGTGTACAGAATTACAAATAAATAGTACATGTTGATGCAAGTACAACCACCTATAACCATTTAGGGTACCTAATCAACATGAGTAGGTCCCTAAATTAATGATAGTATCTGGAAAATCTAAACCAAAGTACATGATACAGATAAAACATAAGTCCTAGGTAGTGCAGTAGACTTTTGATACGAAGGAGCATAAATGCTAACATTTGCCTCTGCATTAAAATGTCTATACTCTTGTCCACAATCATGAGCTCATCGTCTGATCCTCATGAGTGATGATCATGGACAGTTACCTGAAACTTGTCAAAACAGGAAGTCTCATGGTTTGAACCACACGAGAAATCCATCTCCTGATGCCAGGTACTTGTACAACCTGACATGCTATGCGTACAGCCATCTGTTGCAGTCTGGCACTCCTTGACTGTTCCTACTGTTGTCCACAACAGCCTGACAGTATCTGACACAAAAAACTATGTCCAGCCCACGATAGACAAAATTGCGCCAACTCTGAAAACCGGAATGCTTTTGTCCCAATGATAATTGTGTCACTCCAACTTACCATCATGTTGTGACTGTAACCTGTAGCCTGGAACACGTTTGGCATGCCCCAATCATTTCTACCGCTGTCTCCAGACAGTTTAGTGCCTACAAAATCTTGTCAACCCTGGACATAGTCCTCAACCTGAGTGATCCTAATCTGCAAAGTATTACTAGTCCTGTATCCTTAAACCTCTGATTGATCCAAGTCATTGATTGATCATTAGACACCAATCTCTGACTGATCCACGTCACCGATTGATCACCAGACACCAGTCTCTGACTGATTCAATCCAGCAAGAAACGTGTGAAGAGAATAATCCAGGTAAAGAACTGGAAAATATCAGAATAAAAAATCTGAAAACTGTTTGAAGCTTACCAAATCACCTTTTGCTTGTCAGACGAGAGCTAGGAAGTCTGTCACAGCAGTTCTCATCTGTGTACAACTGAATTGTCTTTGGATGGTGAAGATCGTAACTAGGGTGCCATCCATACATGTGAACTTTCAACTCTAAAAGCCCCCTGAAGATGAAAAGGAGGTTGTCTTTATGAACTTGAGACGACACAATATATGGGCACCTGTCAAGCCCTGCTTCAAAGCGTCAACCAATCCAACTGATCAAGATCACTTGATAAATGTGATATCACTTGAATGGGCTTGATAAGGAGTCTTCTCAAAATCTTGAATATCTAAAGTTGTTTTCCATGCAGGAAACTGTCTGAAATGATGGGTGAGACCTGTTAGATGTATGATTGGTTTTCCCAAAATGAAACACAGGTAGAGGTCGAAATATTCATCCTCAGTATGTCCATTTTGTTCAGAATGCTGACACCTATGTGCGGTAGAAGATTTTATCAACGTGAGCAACACTACCTGCATCAACCTGCATGCATCCACCAGTAACAGAGTCTAGAGGTTTTGGATAATTAGGAACATGAAAAGCAAAATCATTTTCATATCCTTACCCCTTCTATTTTTGTTGAAAAATAACACTTCTAATGGTCTACGATACATTGGTTTTGAAAAGATTCATCCATGTCATAGTCCAAGTCTCAAGGAATTTCCTGCATATGATTCAGACCTAGAAGTGATGCAACTTGTTATTGCAAGGCCTTGTTTTGTGACTGAACTACAACCTTTAGAGCTTGCATATGCACTAACTAACACCATAGATAATGTGTGAACCTGAAGGCTTATATTGGTTCCTAATTGAATTTTATCAAGTTTTTCTTTGCAATTTTTTCATCTGTTCTTGTGAAGTATCCCTGATAAAATCAAATCTCCAAATAAACAAAACAAGTTCAGGAACGAGGAGTCTGCCTGGTGACGGAGTATCCAACAATCAAAATACCAAATAAGAGCAAGGAAATTGGTTAGGAAATTGCAATGCGTCCTTTAACTAGTCATTTGTCTACAGTTCTTCAAGCCGCAAACAATGCAAAAACAAACCTCTTTATGACATCCACCTCCATAATATACCTCCCACTAATGAACAACTCTAGATGGGTAATCACATTCGAAAAAACACCCTATTTTGCACCGCTTTTCATTTTTGAAGTGTAACAAATAATGATAATCCTGAGATTTTCAGATAATAACCATTTCCACCCTACCGGCTTGACAATTAAACCTTATAGCACAATGAGAGCTGTATGCCCTCAAAAAATTCTTTAAAATTGGCATAGTCTGTTTTACAATACAATCCCTTTTATGGTTTTTTCCAAGGATGATTGCACTTATGACAATTGGTATAATGGACTCTTTTAATACAAAACATGTAGTTCCCCTTTACAAAAATTCTTTTAGCTTTTGGTGATGTCGTACCACAAAACTATCTCCTTGACTTAGTTTTACTATACAAATACGATAATATCACCACAATTTTTGTTCAAAGTGGGGAAAAGAATGCCTTTAAATCAATTAACAATTTAACACACTTGTATCAAAAGTATTCTTGCTGGATTTACCGCACCAACAGGATACCAATTTTTCTTAACATCTGCACACACGGTTAGGGTCCTTTGTTTGATATAATCTTCTAATTAAAATGCTCGTGAAAGCCACCATGTTAATATAAAATACATGATTGGATTGTAATTGAGTTAATCCCACATTGGTTATGCTACTTGATTGAGTAGCGAATATACCTGTAATGAACTCTTAAACTGAATATGATTTGATCTTGAATGATTTGATGAGTCTTGCGTCACTTGTTTACAATGAGATTTATTTTCAGTTATGCATGTGATGGTTAATGTATGTTTCCACTAAACAATGTTAAATGGAACTACTAGTTTGCTCAGTGAATAGTGAATGCATTGTTTAGTATAAGTTTATGTTTTTTTAAACCCAAAACCTAATCAGCAGGTGCTCATCCCTCACGAGTGTCTTGGGTGAGCGCTTTGGAGAAATACCCAAGTGATAGGTCCGCATGCAGAGGTATAGGCACCCAAGGCTTGAACTTTGGGTGTGAGTCTCTTGGGTAGGAGTAAGGATAGAAATAATCCCAATATTTGGTTCCGTCGCGGGACTTGCTAAACTTGGTTACGGATTTCGTAGGAAATGTCGAGAAAGGATTTCGTAGGAATGCAAGAAGCTGAGTTCACTACAAGCCATTGAAGTTGTGGGAAAGATCGAAGAAAATGTGTGGAACGTGTCTTGTTACTTGTAGGATGAGCTCTAGGAATCCTTTTTGCGAGCTTTGAGCACCTATATGCATGGATAATGTCATATATGCTTGATGAGATTATAAAATTGGGAAAACGACACTGTGGACATTAGAATGAATCAAGCGGTTGCTGACACACAAGCGAGGTTTGGGCACGCGTAGTAGACATACGGTGGGAAGGCGTGTTAAGGAGTTATGTGCTATTAGAATATAAGGCTTACAATTTAGCATTAAGTCAATATTAGTTAAGTATTAACTAATAAACAATTGTAACCACTTCAACCATTTTGTAACCATCTCTCACATAATAAAATGACGGACACACAATGAACAATGTGTGCATTCTGGTTTCTCTTCATTCCTTCTTTGTGCACATTTTCTAACATTGGTATTTGAGCCATCAGGTTTGCAGTTCGAGGAAGGGACAAGCAAGGAGAGGGCTGTGAAGGAAGATTCGACATTCAAAAGGCAGAAATGTGATGATTTAGACATAAATACAACATCGAGGGTGTTTGAAAGCCAAAGCGTCAATGACAAGGCATAAATTGCTATTTGCAAGAGGATAAACTCGTGGAAAGGAGTCTTGAGGGCTGGAAGAGCGAGAAACCGAGGTCGAAAAGTCTTTGAAATGAAGTCGCGGAAAGGGAAAACTGAAATACCACATGCAAAGCAAACTGAAATATGCTGAAAAGTCTACGAAACGAAGTTGCAAACAAGGCAAACTGAAATACCGCATGCAAATGCGAATAACACTCCATTTCCGCCATTAATATCTTGCCAACAATAGCGAATCTCTTTTAGGGAACATGATGAAACGTACATACAAATTTCAGATTGTCTTACATGTCTTATACAGTCCCGAGAAGGGTTTGAGATCGTCTCAAATGTTTTAATACTTCATACCAGTCAGATTTGAGGTGACCTAGGGCAAGTCCATGCATTCATACTTATCTATATTCAGTTATCTATAGGTATAAATAAATATTTCAGAATGGAAATCCTAGTAGAAAAATATTCTGGCTTCAACTTTCACACTTGGAAAGTTAAAATACAAATGCAATTAATGAATAAAAATCTGTGGGGAATAGTTAGTGGGAAAGAGCAATCACCTACAAATGCAACTAAATTATTAGATTGGCAAAGTAGAGATGATAAAGCCAAACCCATTATTGGCCTTTCTCCCTTTGACTCTCAGTTACATCATGTAGAACTAGAAAAATCGTCCAAGGAAATCTAGGAAACTCTAAATAAATTGTTTGGAGCAAAAGATGTCAATGCAATTTTTTTCCAAAACTTCAACTTTTTAGATTCAAGATGGCTAACGAAGTCACTCTGTCCAACCACATATGGAATCCGAGATCTCTCCTTAGACTATGCCATGATAGATGATGAGGATGCCAAAGCCATTTTGTTAAATAGTCCACCTTCTAAATTCAGCAATGTTATTTTTACTCTTAGTCAACTGCCTTCTCAAAGTCTGGAAGATATGATTTCAGCTCTCTTAGCTGAAGAAAAGAGAACAATTACAAGAGATATAGAAGATGATCCTCAACCTGAGATGGCATTATACTAGAAATAATCATAGAAGATCAGATAAAGACAAAAGGGAAATTAAATGTTACTACTACAAAAACGAGGTCACACAACATGGAACTATAGCATTCGAGCCAATGATGTTCTCAAAGGAAAACTCAAATGCATACCAAATGAAGTTAATGTAGCCATTGTTGAAGATCCACCAGATGCTAAAAATGATGAAGAATATGCTAATGAAGAATACATATTTTAAAGAAGCCCCACATGTTGAAGACTGGAAGGGATCTAGTGTAGATGAAGTGGAGTATGGATTGGTGCCCAATTAGTTCGGGATACTGTGAATCTTGGGAATTATACCCTTACGAGGGTCATGAGACAACTTGATGGGGCACTGTGAATGTAGCTCAATATGGATGGTTTCCCTAAAAATCATGAGAAATCAAGAAAGTGACAGCCAATTGTGATTCCACATGACAAAGTTTCATGTTCTTTGCAACATTTTAACTTTTAATGTTGCAAGACCACAATGTCGTTTCAAACATTGTGTCGGTGCAACGATCGATCACACGAGTATTTTGATTGCAACACTCCTTTCCTCTCGAAAAAATACGAATTGTAAAAATGACACTCGGTTTCAAGTATGTTTGACAATGTTATGACCTTTGTAAGTCTCAAGTCTTGAGACCAAAAGTGATCTCCAACATGGTTATGATCATTGTTTATGTACTCAATGAGTACTCGCTGCTTTTCCCCTCGGGAATAATTGCCCCAAAAATTCGCTAGAATGACTTGCCAAGTTTTTCAGGAAAACTTGCCGCGAGTATTCACCAAAACTCGAGTGAGCTTTCCCTCATACTCGCATAATGATGTCATTCAGGACCAAATCTAACCTAAAAGGAAAAAGGATGATAATGTGTTACTTGCATAAATTTATTGAAATTAGATCTAAATTCTATGCACAAATTGGAGAGAGAGATGTACAAGTAATTGATAATGTATGGGTGATTTAAGACCTAAATTCTATTTTGAAAACAAAGTGAAGTGAGATAATAGTTGTGGTTATGGTGATTTTTGGCCTAAATATTGAATGAAATAAGATAACATTATAATGGAAAAGAGTCTCTTTAGCTGCTATGCATACGTAGGGATATTCATAAGTCTGTCATGTAGTGGTTATGGAAGGATAGATGTGTTGCCTCTGAACTATTAAGTGAGAGTTGGCAAGGGAGGTAAAGATTTCTAGGTGTATTAAGAAATACTTCGTGATTCTTCAAGCATAAGAAAGGATAGATATGTGTGAAATAATCCGTTCATAGCATAGAACAACAAAAGAATCTTACTATCTGAACTCGCATGACAAATTAGTCGACTATGTCCATCAGGTAAACATGATAATCAGGACAGAATCTGTTTGGACTTTAGGACAATACTTAAAACTTGGATTTGGTTGATTGTGTAGTAAAATTAAGAAACATGTTACATAATGGTCATGGCTTGAACCATTTTAACATACCAATGATTATAAGCTTTAGGATTATTTTCATAAATTCATAAGACTTATCAGCTGGCTGTTGTATTCGCATGATGATGCGATTTTGTACTCTATTTGTATTCAAATCTAATAGAAAACACTTCCCCAATGTTTTACAAACTCATTTGATACATTTTGTAACTATATTTTGCATAAAATTTATGTTTTTAAAGAAATTTGCATATTATTTAAAGTTGCGAGTCTTGCCGAATATTTGCCGAGTCTTGTTGAGTTTTTGCCAAGTCAAATGTTTTTGGGTTTTTAGAGTATTTGCCGAATACGAGTATGCAAACTAGGGTTATGATGATTTCAAACATTTTCCGTTTGTAAAAACATGTCAAATTGGTCTCCAAAATGATGTTACCTTGATGAAACCATAGAATGGTCTCGAACATGCAGGTTCAAGTTCCTTTGCCAGGAAAGCTGTTGCATTAGAAGACAATATTCAATGCTTTAGTGAAACTATTGTTATTCCATATTTAGCTGAATTGAAGTACTGAATGGTACATGCTTTTAATAATAATGTATTGGCTAGCGACATGAGAAGAAACAAGACACGTAGTGGTCAGGTGTTGTATGCATGGAAAATTATGAGAAAAGATACAACTCAGTAGGTTTGTTCATGTGAGAATCACTATGTTAAAAAAGAAAAATCAAAAACCTTCTAGTAGATAGTTATTTACGGCCCCAAACATTAAGTGAAAATTATTTCAGTTGATTTTGTTACACGCTTAGTCAAAACACTAAACCAACAATGATCAAAATTTAGGTTGTGTCGCATATATTCATATGCCACATAAGCTGAAAAATATAGTTATGCATTGGGTTGTGGTCTACAGGTAAGCTAGAGCACTAATGGCAAGAGTGATACAAATTTAAAACTCAACGAGCATGCTCAGCTATGTTAAATGATATGCATGTGTTTTTGACATATTCAGGGTTCTATTAGTTATGAGTTTCGCAGGGTCAAGGTGTCCGCTCTTGTTCTCTAATTGTCATTTCTTGAGTAGCCCTCGTTTCCCTTCTGCCATAGATATTACCGAGTCAATTTATTTGGCTCTTCCTATGAAGAATGTCTGTTTGCCTTTCCTCTCTGTTGCCACTGGTTTTGAGCCTAGGAATCAACAGTGTTGCTGTAATCTCTGTTGCAACTGTTTTGGTGCATAGGAATCGCCTTCTGCTGCAAAATTTATTGGGCTATCTCTTGTTTGATTATTCAAAGATGTCTTATCCCCAGGCACGACCATTGTTGTGCTTCCGTATGTGGGCGTGCAGTGTTGTGTGATATGTATCTCTGAAGTGTCATGTTGCTGGTGGTTATAGAAAAATCGACATATCAATTTCCTCACAATGCATCTTGCCTTTCAACATTGGATTCCCTTATTGTTTGTAGAAAAAAATGAAGTTATGTCCTAGTTGCTGCTCGATCTTTTTGTGAGGTAATTGAAGAGCTTGAGCTTTTCCCTGGTTTACTAGTAATTGACAATTTGTTACTTTAATGAGTTTTGGCCCGATAAATTTTCTCATAGGCAATGAAATTTGAATCCTGCGAAAGGTTTTTTTGTTGTTGTTGTTGTAAATGTAGCTTACATCTTTACCTGCTTTTTCAAGTCCTTTTTTTGTTGTGAAGTCCAGATGTCCATGTTTTGTGACTTCAGGAGGATCCTGGTTCTTGATGGAGGATCCTGGTTAAGGGGGAATTCTGGGTTGTCCATGTTTTTGTTACTTATGTCCTTCAACTTCCTCCCTTATTGTGGTATGGATGAACCTCTCAATTTTTCTCTCCATTTAAAAAAAAAAGAAAATCTAGAAGTTAGTGGAATCTCTGACAAATTTGTCCTAGTTACAGAAAACTAAAGTCTAAGTCAATCTCAACCCATGCTTGGACCTGTGTTGACATGAATGCGATTAATGCCACGTTGACGAAAATTCTTTGATCTTAAAGCCTAAAGGTTTTAAGTGTTGTCAATCATTGATCATGTTAATGTTTTTATCATGATGTAACAAATGCTGGAGATATGGTCACATTTCTTCATTCTGCCCTTAGAAAGAAATTCACTTACATGTCTAGTTCTTTGTTTGAAATTTGATACTTGAGGTGAAGAAGGATGGATTTTAAAAAGTCAAATACAAGAAAAAAAAAGAAAAACAAGAAAGTAAACCCTTGGCTTAAGAGTCATGGTAATAATGTTAATAAAACAACCTCATAAATCATCTTAGAATTTGAAACACAAGTTCATTCTCCTATTCAGATGAACATAGGTGGGATGACAAGTGAAAATCTTCATCTCAAAGAAAGCGGGACTCTCGAGTGAGTTAAGCTCCAAATCACATTAGTTGTATCAGCAATAAGCTTTGTTGACATGTATTTTTATCCTTGGCAACATAGGGCATTTCACCCTCTAGTTTAGTGGCATTGGTTGGCTAATTTGCAAATATTATATGAAGTTTGCGAAAAATAATGTAATGTCCCCTTTTTCGAACTAATTCATTTCTAAGACTTCTAGCCCATTCCACTTCTCGTGGCCGGAAGAAGGTGAACAAGGGAAGTATTTGTTTATATTTTAGTCCTTTTCTGTGAGCATTTACATTTTCTTTTAGTGTTTTCCTTTATGAGGCAGGTCGGCTGGGTTGGAGGAGTTAAAAAGTAAATTAGAAGATAAAGCAAGCTCCTTAAGAGGTCGGCTAGGTTGGAGAGCTCCCAACATGAAAATAGAAGATAAAGCAAGCTCTTAAGAGGTCGGTCTAGGGGTAATTCACCCCTTAGACCTTTGGCGCCACCAAAGGGGTATAAGAGGAGTCACATAGGCTCATTTGGATCATCACTTTTGGCATATACACTTTTATACTTGGTTCTAGGGTTGATTGCTCTAATTCCATTCCACTAAGGGGCGACAATCCATTAGTGTGGCATCCAAGGAGGATGAAACCCTTGTGGCATATTGGAGAACGAAAACTCTCCAAGTTGGTGGTGGTGAAGGCATTATTGAAGACCATCTTGCTGGTTTGCAACTAGGGCATCAAAGAGGAGTGATTTCAAGGGTTTTTATATTATTTGGAGAGATCATTTGGGTGCCTTCTAGGGCATGAAACTTCATTATTATTTGATATTCAGATTTATCATAATTTATAAGGCTGGTATCTTCCACATTTTGTAATTGTTGGGGTTTGGAGACCTCATTTTTAGCTATTTTTGTGGACTGCACTTCTGCTGTCCTAAAATAAATTGCAGCTGGGTAATATTTCAAATTTGGCACATGTTTTGGCTTGGTAATACTTCCATTAATTATACATAAATTGGAGAAGCATTGATAGATTTAATTTCAACTTGTATGATGGGTGTTTCATACCCTAACTTGCAAATCTCAGTTTCTGCCCGGGGGTTTCAAGGAATATTGGATCTATTGTTTTAAAAATCAGATTGCATTCAGTTTGGGGTTTGTGTGATTTCCTTGTTTGTGTGTTTCAACCCTAGAAAGGGACATTACAAATCAATTCGAAAGGAATGTAACCTGACATTTGAATTCTTGGCATTCAATGCTTTGAAAATAAAATTCTAATTCTAAAGCTTCTATGATTGCTGTACGAAAGTGATAAAAATCAAAATTAGCACGATGAAAGAATTCCAAAAAATTTGTGGCAGAATTTATTCTAAAAATTGACATACTTGAGTGTAGTGAAACCTGCGAAGGAGGATGAAGTGACTCTACCCAAGAGGAATGATTTCGAAGTTGATAGGCACCATGGCTCGAGGAGGAAGATGAGTTTGAGTTATCAAACTTCTTGCTTAGTGAGGAAGAGGATGCGGATCAAAGAGGCAGATTTGTTTGCACAAAAGCAAAACAAAGTCCAATTCAGCTTGCAAACATCCACCACGAGGAAAGTCTGCATGATGACCCCATTCACGGGGATGAGCTTGAAAGAAATGGGCAAATTACAAGGATTAGTCCATTGACTCTTAGAGTTGGATGTCCAATTAGATACTTGGCTAGTTTAGAGCCAAAAGCGAGTGCCACCATTTATGCTCACTTGAGCATGAGGGAGACCATCAAAGTTCCAAAGGATCAAACACCTCTAGAAGCGAAATGCAAAGCCATCAGAGGAGGTATACATCCTTTTCTCAGCTGATACTTTGAAGAACAAGGAAGTGTAGACTATGCTTTCATTTCCACCATGTGTTTTAGTTGCCAAACTGATCACATGGTCCAATTTTGTAAGGAAGGAAAGTTATTTCTCCCAACCAATCTTAGGATTTGTTTAGCTTCCTTTGCCTTTGGTTAGAGTAGGAGTAGATTAGGTTTGCTTATTGCAAAACAAGTGCATTGTGCACACTTTGCATGTTTCCTTTTGGAACATGTATGATTTTCGTGTTTGCACATAGTTTTTGTGCGCCCTTATTGTTGTTGCACAATCCATTTCAAGTAGGTTCCATGATAGAATTCAGATATTTAGAGCAAATTTCAATGTATATCCTTCCAGCTCCAAAAGATCAACTTCAATCAGTCTTAACTTCACTTCGGATTCAGGAGACAATTTAAAGGCTTGAGATTAGTTTTCTTCAAGGTGTATGCTTGACTTCGTTCCCAATGGGTTGCTTAAGGCTACTAGTCTTCATCATCTGAGACAAATCTTCCCCTAGAGTTCGTCAAACTGTTATCCCAAATTGCACCCCTTGCAATTTTGGACAATTTATCAAGATTTTGGACTTGGACAATTTTTTTGCTCAAAAAGCCGTGAAACTTTGAAATTTAGTCTTCTCGGAACCAAGGAACTTCCAATTGTAGTGTTTTGTGGGTTCTCCTAACTGCGGTGTTGGTGCTCGATTATAATCTCGCCCTTTTCGTTTAAAATTTTCAGCCCACTTGGTTTGATGTACTTTCTGTCTTCCTGTATGGATGCGTAATTTTTGCCTTCACTAAGGTGTCATTGTCAGTCCTTTCCTTGGGTCGTGGATCACACTTGAGTCTTGGTATTATTTACAGTTTTCTATCCAAAATTGTGATTTTTTCTGTAAAGAAGACAAGCCAACAACCCGAATTTCAGTTCGAAGGTGAGCCTTTGGAGATAGTGTCAGAGTACAAATATCTAGGCCTTGATTTTCATAGCAAGCTCAAGTGGGACATATGCAGGATGAAACGAATACAAGGAGGATGGAAAGCCCTCTTTGTGCTCCAAAACAGGTGTAGAAACGCTGAATTATGGGATTGGAAGACCACTAAGGTTCTATTTGGGTTGCTTGTCATTCCAGTGTTGTTGTATGGCTGCGAGGTATGGGCTAGTGGAATGACAAATATAAATTGGAGACAACTAGAGAGAATCCAAAAAAGGCTTATAACACACCAGTTCAGAATCAAGGCTACGATTCCTATGAAATCATCTTGGCTAAAACAGGTTCTTTCCCCTGGAGGCAACTTTGCCATGACTAGGATCATAGGTTACCTGAAAAAAGTTAGAAACATGCAAGCAGGTAGATGGCCTAAGGCTGCAATGGATGAAGAGTTACATAGAAGAAAGAACACGTGGATGAAGCAAAACTACAAATGGATGGAAAAAATGGGATATCAACTTAAATGAATGCCCAAAGCTTAACAGAGACATCAAAAACTATGTAAATGAAAAGTTCAGATTGATGATGTGGCAGAAGAAAACAAGCAAGAAGCGTCAGCATTACATTACTAAGTTTAACCCAACTTGTGACCTCGGGAGAAAGCTTATATAGGGGCTGAAATAAAATGGCGAGAGAAGATCCTCATTGCTCAGCTAAGGACTAGCTCTCACAATCTTAGGTGTGAAACAGGGAGGTGGACAATACCCAAGGAGCAGTGGGAAGAGAGAACTTGTGTACTGTGCAATACATGGGCAATTGAGACGGAAGCACACTTTATTCTCCAATGTCCTAAGTTCACTGGTATTCGATCCAAATACGAAGAAATCCTAGCCAGCGGGTCCATGGTGGAACTATTTGAGGAAAATAGAATAAAGAGCTTGGGGGAAATGTTGTCACAGATCAGTCGGCAGAGGAGTAGCCTCCTATTTGTTTTGAAAAGAGAGTAAAGTTGTGAAGTAAGCGCTACCCGCCAACGCCTTGGTAAAGCCACATGTTGAGCCAACATCAAAAACGGATGTGTAACTTTCTCGGACCCTAGACACGTGGAGACTGCGCTCGTTTGGGCACCTACTCTTGAATTTTACTTTTGAAGTTGCTTTGAAGAGACATGTGGAGGTTTCCGCTGGCTCTTCCCATGCTTGAACTTTTCAACGGCCGGTGCAACTTTCTTGGACCCTAAACACGTGGAGAGCCTGCGCTCGTTTGGGGACTTGTCTCTGAATTTTACCTTTGAAGTTGCATCGAAGAGACACGTGGAGGTTTCGCTGGCTCTTCCCATGCTTGGACTTTTCAACGGCTGGTGCAAATTTCTCGGACCCTAAGCACGTGGAGAGCTTGCGCTTGTTTGAGGACTTGCTCCTGAATTTTACTTTTTAAGTTGCGCCGAAGAGACACGTGGAGGCTTCCGCTGGCTCTTCCCATGTTTAGACTTTTCAAACAGCCGGTCTGCAACTTTCTCGAACCCAGGCACGTGGAGAGCTGCGCTCGTTTGGGGACACTGCTGTGAATTTTACCTTTGAAGTTGTGCCGAAGAGACACGTGGATGCTTCCATTGGCTCTTCCCATGTTTGGACTTTTCAAACGGCTTGTGCAACTTTCTCGGACCCTAGACACGTGGAGCGCTGCGCTTGTTTGGGACTTGCTCACGAATTTTACTTTTGAAGTTGTGTTGAAGAGACATGTAGAGGCTACCGGTGGCTCTTCCCATGTTTGGACTTTTCAAACGGCCGGTGCAACTTTCTCGGACCCTAGGCACGTGGAGAGCCTGCGCTCGTTTGGGGACCTGCCTCTGAATTTTACCTTTGAAGTTGCACCGAAGAGACACGTGGAGGCTTCCACTGGCTCTTCCCATGTTTGGATCAAGCGGCCAGGTCTGCAACTTTCTCGGACCCTAGACAGGTGGAGAGCCTGCACTTGTTTGGGGACCTGCTCTTGAATTTTACTTTTGAAGTTGCAGAAGAGACACGTGGAGGCATCCGCTGGCCTTTTTATACTTAGCTGATTTGGGCCTCGAGTGAACAAATAAGCGCTTCAGTTTCGAGGAGGGACGAGTATCAGAAGACTTCAGAGAGACGGTGGCGATCAATTTCAGCCGTTGTGGCCTTTTCGGAAACTTGTGGCGTAGATAAACAAAGGGGAAGCCCAAAAAACGCCATAGTCGGGGGATGTTTGGAATGACAGGAGGGGCAGATACTGTTTGTTGGTGACTAGATGAAATGTGAGGCTTGGAACTAGTTCCTGCTTCCCATGTCCTGGAGAAAGGTGGGTTTTCCCTGGGAGAAGGAATTGGCTGAGGTACTTGAAATTCCCACTCAGAACGAGGGGCACAATGCATCAAACGTGCAGATAGCCGAGTTGCAAACCTTCCTCTGCTATCCCGAGCTGAAGAAAGTGTTGCCCTTGAGCGCGGCGGAAATAGATTGGTCTTCTTCTCCATCCGAGATGATGACCGGAGAGACTGAGTGGAGACGCTCGGTGATCAATCTGAAATGATTGTTAATCAAAATCGAAGGAAATGTTTGGATAACTGCTTAAAAGTGAAAGCTGGATGTCCCGATCGGACGCAAGTGAAATACATCGAAAAGACTCACGTTTCATACACCTGGCAGTACGAGATGAAGTTCATAAATATCATTTTCTAGAACATTTTGTAACAAACAAAGTATTCCTTGGAATATTCTTGTTTTTGGGGAAAAGCTTTGAAGTAAAGCGAATGATATAAAAGTATGAAAAGGCCATGCCAAAGAAAAGAGGGGGTTAATCTTTCTGAAATTTAGTTAGAGAGAAAAAAGGAGAGAAGAGCCGAGAGAAGCCATTTTTCTGGGAAAACTTTTGAGAAACCAGTTATTTCTTGTGTGCCTTTCAAAATTGATCATGTCAAGTTGGTTGTAGATGTATAGCCATTGACAAAACTTTGAGATTGTAAACAAACTTTCCCTTGTTGATCAAATTTGAGAAACCTTGAGTAATTCGTGTAGATCAATGAACTGTGTTATGTCCATTTTCATCTTGAGATATTTTCAAATAGTTATCTATGTGCTTGTTGCAGTCTTACATTAGAAATCCTTTGAAAATCACACAAAATCTCGTCCTCATGACAAGTATTGTGGCATTTGCAATTACATTATGAAGAGAGCTTTCATTTCATAATGCGATAAGCGATTTAAATTCACTTTATTGTCATTTCAGTGATACAGATTGTTTGTCAGTTCATGAGTGTATCATGAGCGTGATATAGCAGGGGTCTTCTAAAGTTTAATTGAGTCTTTAACATGAGTTCTTGTGTTAAAACCTTGAAGAATGTGTGAAGCCGTGTGTCTTTGAGCTTTCATAGATGCACAATTTTCTAGTTGAAGGTTTGTCTTTACTATTTGAAGCTATTTGTCTTTTTGCCTTGTGGATCTGTTAACATTTGTTTAAAGTTCTCAGATATTTGGTATAATCAACTTTATCCTGCTTAACTTCCCAACCATAAAATACACATCCAGAAATGAACCATACATGAACTACCCACAGCACTTTGCTATTCATAAATGCTGAGGGAATTCGTTGATTTACTCACCCCTTACCTCAATATGCGGGGAGCAATCAGTTTTTACCCTGCCTTTAGCAACCCGAATCTTATAGTATGTTTCTTCGTCCTCTAAAGTGATAACTCGTGAGAGTTAGACTACGTTGTATTGACCATACCTTCTAAAGATCTCCTATCAATTTTGTGAAAGGAAAGAAAAATACTATGAATCTGTAGATGTCATCCGCAATATGGGTTACAAAGCGGGTCCTCTCACCTGGTTGAAGGCCTGACCTAAAGTTGTTAGGGGTAGGTCAAACCACATTCACGTGTCTTATCCATTTCTTCCATGCATGAGTGAATGAAGAGTTAGCTAAATCCCTCCATGACTACAAAATGACTCACAGTTTGATTTATCCGCCTCTAAGCATCTTGTTCGCACTACGGTGCTGCTCAGTCGCAAAGGGAGAATCAATTTGGGTACCAACACGCGGAACAAAGGGAGCAATTGTAGTGTTTTGTGGGTTCTCCTAACCCGCGGAATGAAGGAGTTAAACTTAGGACATGGGCGGATTTTTGAAGAGGTTAGTGCTTGCGGCCAAAAATTCGGTGTTGCACGGGATTAGGAAATTCAGACATTACGTGGGGTTGTTAATTATGCTCGCCAAAGAATGAAGTTCGCTCTAGTGAAGCCGCGATGCATAGAGGAGAAGTTCTAAGCGTCGCATGGTAAAGGTAAAAAAGTTGGAATGTGACTAAGTTCAAAAGTCGCGTAACGCTAACTTAGTGTTTTGCGGGTCTTTTAAATATTGTAATGTTCCCCAAAAATATCGAGGATTTCTGCGGAACAAAGGAAAGGGTTGTCGGTCGGTCGAGAATATTAGCGCAGCGAAGGAATAGGCCTCGCGGCATGTGAGGAAAGAAAGAGTTTCGCAGGTGTGTGGGAGCTATTGTCTCGTGTATTTCTCAATCCATGGAGCGTTGACTTCAAAAGCTACTGAGAACAAAGGATACATAGCTGCGGGAGTTTTAAAAAGCCACATAACAAAGAAAACATAGCCGTGGGAGTTTTAAAACGCCGCATAACAAGAAGAAAGCCGGAAAAGCATGAAGTCATTGAGAATGCCGCAAACAAAGCGAGATCGTTGGAAAAGGCCCCGGAATAAGGCGGTGTAGTCGCAAAGTTGGGCATGGAGGGCACCTTCGAAATAGTTCATGGGTTCCAACCGTTTGTTAATCGGCCGCAAACACGTGAGGAAGATCAAACCAAACCGTACATATCGGTGAAGTCGGGCTGCGAAGGCACAAATGGAATTGTTATCTCATTCCTTTACTTCCCATGCAAACCAACTTTCATTGCCTGACCCACAATCAAAGGATCAGTTAAATCAACTTTTGAGGCCCATGGGGAACATTCCCTTGTTTCATGAATTCTCAGAAACTCTACCTTGGCTGATTTGGGATTTAGTTTTTGGCCATAACTTTTGACTCAGACCTCAAATTGCACAAAATTGGTGGCGTTGGAACCATCTCTTCAAGAGCTGCATTTTGGTATCAAGAAATACAAGATTTGATGGAGTTTTGGAGGTCAAAATTGCAAACACCGGCTCAATAGGGAAAAAGCGCAATTCGGGCACTCAACCACCCCAACCACCCAAATTTATTGCATGATGGCACCCATACCTTGTCCTGTAGATCGGATGGCACGGAGGAATGGCCTTGTTAGGCCCCACGTGGTCTTGTAGAGATTTATTGTGTTTGGTGGGTGGTTGAGTTCGAATTTGGCATGCCCTCTCTCTTTCCCTCCTCTCTCTCCCCCTTTCTCTATATATTGGCAAAATCATTCATTTGTAAAGGGTTGGACTCTCTCAATTTGTAGGGGCATCATGCCTAAATGTTGTTCCAGGTAGATATGGGTTACAAACCTCCATTTTGGGCTTTTTGCAATGTGTTCTTGTGCTTTCTACTTCAATTTAATGGTCTGTGCATACTCTTTTGGCAATAAAATCTTATTTTGTGGCTATTTCTCTGCCCTAGTTTGATGTTTGTTGCATTCTTGCCTCTCCATCATTGTTGTGGTATGTTGTGCATGTATTTCTCCTTTGCAGAGTTCCATTTTGTTGTGTTTTGTGTGTAAAATGGAAGGTAAAATGCAGTCTTGGTTTGTGTCACACTTGTTTGACCTCTCCTACATTTCCTCTCTGTTTTCCCTCATGGAGAGTGTTCATCCCCCTTTTATTGGTGCTATCACCCCTTTCTTAGCTTAGGATTTCATTTCCATGCATCTCTCTAACTTTGGTCCCTGTGAATGACTAGTTTAGGCTTAGATAGTTGTGTTTTCAGTTGTAGGAGTAGTGTTAGCATTAGGTTAAATAGGTAGAGGAACCAACCTTCTCTGGAAGTTTGTCTTAAGATCAAACTCCCACACTTGGAGACAATCCCAAGTTAGCCAAAAGTATTGATCTTCCATGGTCAAATCCTAGGGTGGAGGGAGATGGAGGGAGAGAGAGATAGGGAGGGAGGGATAGAGGGACCAACACATTCCATAACAACAAAAGGAATTAGATTGGAGATAAAGCTTGCATAGGCTCAGATTCTTGTGTTCAAACGAAAATGACAATTGACATGTAAAAATGAAGGCATTTATGCATTTGTGTTGTATGATGTAAACCTTTGCTTATAGATGTGATAAGTGTATGATAACAATTAGTGGGAGCTAAGTAGTCGATATGTTTTGGATACAGTCTTTGGTGCGAAGTATTAGATACATGGATACGACAAATTTGTTTTTGGCCCTAGATACTGACATTGGATACGTAGTACAAAAAAATATAAAAATATATAAATTCCAGCCTACTAAATAGGAATTAAGTTATTAACCGCATATTATGCATGTAATACAAGATAACTTATAAGTTATAAGCTAAATATCCACAAAAGACAACTCATAATTTGTTAAAAGCTTAAAAGTTAAATTAAACACAATGTCATAATATATTGAATTCAATTTATTACACCAATGATCAAAGTTCAAACTATCTTTCAATAATCATCATATTCCTCTTCATCAAGAGCATCACCATCAACATCATCATCATTATGTGGTTCATTAGAACCACATAGACTCAAACCACTCCCACTAGGGCCACTACCAGTTGCACCCCCTTGTGCATGTAGGTCTCGCGGTGGCAAAGATGCCTCCAGTCCCTCATCATCTAATGACAGGTGGGGAATGGAAGCATCCAAGTCAACTATCTATGGATCAATACCCCAATGTTTTGTTGACCCTTCCTTGTACTCTGACTACTTGTGGTATAAAAGACGCAAGTTGGAATGTATATATACCAAATCTTCAGCCTTTTTAGACCCCAACTCGTTGCGCTTTTGTGAGTAGATGAAGGTATATGTACTCCGATTGCGTTTAGAGGAGATGAACTTCGCAACCTATTGAGGTAAAGTCAATCAATGCAACCTTAAATTTCAAGAAACCTAAAAGTTACAACAAAAAGGAAAGAGAATTAAAAAAACTTACTCGTGCAAGAGCTTTGTTGCAAGTACAGCGATGCGTGACCATGGAGGTACCACCTCATATGAGCATCCATCTTGTATATTATTTGAAGAGCAAGAAAGCTATGACCTTTCTGCTATGAAATTGGCAAACTCTATCATAACCATGTCCTTGGCCTCAGGATCAGGGAAGAGCCTAGACAATGCTGCCATATATCCCTCACCGACTTCCACATCCCCTGTATGGTGCCATCCTTCCCGGTAAAGAGAGGATCTCTGTGCTGTAGAATCTAGGAGTCAATGCAAAGGCAAGTAGATGTAGTGGGGTGGTCATTTTGTTCCACCGCTCAATGAGGATTGATTGTACTTCTTTGAAAAATTTCTCCTCGGGATCTTGTTCTTTTGCATTTATGACGGACTTTATCTTCTCAATCATTGAGTCGATACCATCATATATCTCTCCTAGACATGGCTGATCCATGTCAGTAAAGCGGATCATGCTCATAATGGGCTCAATAAAACTCAACAAATATTCTACTCGATCCCACCAAGTGTCATCTAAGATCATTGCCTTCACTTTTTGAGCCCGTACAATGTTTGATTGCCTCCATACAACCCATAGGTTGGAAGTTACCATTTTGCTAAGTGCCTCTCGCACCTTCACAAGTCGTCTCAAGACAATTGTGTGTGATACGAATCGAGTCTCAACAACCTAATAAGAAATGAGAAACAATTTTTTTTTAAAATTAAAAACTTGAATCTTTGTATTTAAAAAAAAAAAAACTTACATTATTTAGAAAGAAAAAGAAAGGTAGCTTCCCTTACTTTCAACAACTCCAAATGCGAGAAGGATTTAAAGATGCCTTACGACTGGTGATGGTTGGTTATAAACATTTGGATCTCTTCCCCCTCTGCATACACTTGTTGAATTTGATCTATTTTCTTGCCAACTTTTTTAGCATTAAATTGAGTGAATGGACATCACATGGTGTCCAAAAATATGCCCATACTTTGCCTCAACTAACATCCCCGCGGCTTTGCAATTCTTGGCGTTTTCTTTATGACTTGGAAAACATTTTGAGGATCCACCTTTGCCTCAATGGCTTTGAAGAGGATGTTGGCAATGAATTGGGCATCCTTCACTTGCCCCTCACAATCAACTGCTTTAAAAACATTGCCCCTTTAGGGCATACTGCAACCACATTGATCAAAGGGCGGTTTCTTGCATCTTTCCATCCATCAGAAACGATGGACACACTTGTTTTGGCCCATGAGTCTCTAATTGGTTGCAAGGAGGTTTCCACATATTTTCTTTGCTTTTCCAATAGGGTGGTGTGGATCTTCTCATAGCCTGGCGATTTGTACCCTTTTGGGGCCTCATTGATTGCTTTCACCATCTCTTGCCAATATGGTGACCTCACAACATTGAATGACAATCCATTTGCATACACACATCTTGCGATGTGCTCATCTGCAATATCCCTGCTCTCATTTTGAAAGGCCTTTTCCAATGGTCCTTTTGTCCTACTTCTCTTTCGTGAAAGAGGTGAATCCTCATCATGCATGGAGGTAGCCGTCACAAATGGATGTGGCATGGTCACAATTGGGGAACCAGTACTAGATGGGGCAACAAGAGGCCTTGCTGATCGAGATGAACTTCCTTTTTTGGACAATGGATGACCCGTTTTCAAAGCCAAAGCCATGCCCTACCTCTGTAAACAAAATACAAAGAGGGTACAAAACAACAACTATTTTGTTGAACTGAATCTTGGTCATGATTTGTGAGATTTGAATGCTAGACCTGTAGGGTCTTATAACAAATCTTATACGAACTCATGTATGTTGTATTTTGAGAAAATATGCCTTCTTTCTTTTTAATAGCTTCTTCCTCAAAGCATCAAAATAGCCAGCTTCAATTCTGGACCTTACTCTTCAAGAATAAATGCCTAATTTTTTTAGCCATTTACATTATTCATATATGTTATGAACAAATATTAATTTTCATCATTAGCTTTGGTCTTTTGGTTACTGTGATAGCAATGTGTCCACACAAGATCTGTACATACCCACAGTTAAATGCCGCAAATTAATCAAGTGCTGCACCACCACAGGTGCTGCAGCCATAAAAAAATCACATCTGCTCTTTTTAAAATGCAGCCGTAGTTTTCTTCTGAAACCTCTTCAACAAGTGTCTTTATGTTTAATAGCAAATCAACCAAACCTTCTTACAGCATTTACTTGGCAACTCCTCTTGTCAAAGGCCTCTAAATTTCTCCTCTTTTCTTGAAACGTGTTCTTTGTTTTACATCAATGACATCAAATATTAAACACTAATCTGGATAACACCTATAACAATGTGCGCATAGAATCAAACATGTGAATTTGGAATCCTTTTAAAATTTTCGGTGACAGAGTCAAATGCAAGCAGAGGCATCTTCTATACAACAGAAACACATTTCGTTTTAGCAATATGGCATTTTGACCTCCAATCGTGTATTTGGTTTTCTGAATATTCAGTGTACAAATATGACATCCGCCTTTTACTAAAACACTATAACATGGGATTTTTTAGCAAAGGTATCAGAAAACTACTCTTTCTTCAGTCTGCACAGGCAGGGATGCCATTTCTCCAGGGAATGTTTTGTTCTTCAGATTTCAACTACTATTCACAGCAGTAACTGTCTTCACACCACCTCCATCTACTGAAGTTAACCATAACTCCCGAAATACTCCATGCAAACCTCATCAATAGACACAAAGTAGTGATTCCACAACCATTGTGACACTTCTACACAAGAAGTTTATTGTGATTCTATAGAAGTTTTAAATATCAATTTGTATATTTCTAAAATTTGGCGAATAAGTATGGTTTGTAGATATGAAAAAATTCGCTGTGTTTGTGCATATGGTTAAGATGAATGCCTTCACACATTCTGCTTTGCCGGATGCGTCAAACATTTTCAGTGCCTCACAAATTACAACATGGGTATATTGCTCTTCTGGAAAAAGAAAAAAAAATCTTTTAACTAAGATAGGGTTAATATATTAACTTCTCAAATCTTTCTCCAGAAACACATACCTTATTAATTGAATTTTGGATCCATTATTGTTAGAAGATGTAAACAGAGAAGAAATGAAGACAAACCAAAATGCACACATCGTAGATTGTGTGCCTATCATTTTATTATGCAAGAGAGAGTTACAAAATGGTTGAGGAGGTTACAACTGAACATTAGTTAATATATAACTAATAGTGACTTAATTATAAAAGGTAAGCCTTATATTCTAATACACCATCTAAAGGCTTTAGTACAAGAAGATAAAACAAAAACACGGATAGAAAATTAAACAACAAAACCAAACAGAGCCATGCATTCTTCACAAGTTCTCTCTTTGAAAACAGTCCTTGGATTAGAGCGCAATTGGCTTGTCCTCTACTAAAGCTAAGTACAAAGCAATTGTGAGTGTAGCTAGTGAGTTGATGTGGATTCAAACAGTAATGAAGGATCTTCAACTTGATTCATCTACACCCACACCTATCTTCTGTGACAACTAGAGTGTTCTAAAGTTGGTGAAGAATCCGTTTTTCATGCTAGAACAAAACACATTGAAGTTCACCACCACTACATTCGATAGTTGGTTAATAATGAAGACATATGTCTTTATTATTGTCCTACCTCTAAACAACCAGCTGATATAATGACTAAACCGTTGAGTAAAGATAAATTTGTAAAATTCAGAGATAAGCTTGGAGTTGTTGGTTTAGTCATTAAGGGAGGGTATTAGAATAATTTGCTAATGTAAAGCATATAACACGTAGTGTTATATTTGGCTTGGCTAATAGTTTGTTTAGCTATTGTTTGTTAGCCATAGGTTTACCATGAAGCTTTATTAAGCTTATGGTTATTCTCATTCTTTTTCCACAAGTGTTAGTTCAATGTTTGTAGCGTTTTTATGGGCTATTCAATAACTCAAGTATCTATAATGAAGATAATGCTTGAGGCTTGCAATTAATCTTTTATAGAACTCCATCAAGCTGCCTCGTAACCCTTAAAGATGTAGGTAGCCGAGCTGAATTCTTGAGTTCCAAGATTCTACCTCCCAAACTCCCAAATTACGAACCTCCCAAATTATTGGATAACCATCTATGTTGAGCTACATCCACAGTGCTCCATTAAGTTGTCTCATGACCCTTGTTACGATATAATTCCCAAGTTCCACAAGCTCCCAAACTAACTAGGCAACCATCCATGCTAAGTATCATATACATTAGATCCCTTCTTGCCTTCAAAGGACAGGCTTCTAAAAATACGTATTCTTCGTCAACGAATTCTTCACCACTTTTAACATCCGGTGGATCATCAACAATGGTTATATAAACTTCATTTGGCTTGTCTTTGAGCTTTCCCTTGAGAACATCATTGACTCGAATTCTACAGTTCCACAATGTGTGACCTCTTTTCTTGTAGTAAATAACATTCAATCTACGATAGTTTCTTGAGTATTATGCACGCTTATGTTAAGGATCACCTTCTATATCTCTTGCATAGTTATCTTTTCTTCAGCCAAGAGAGCTGAAATCATATTTTCTAGAGTTGAAGTATGTATCCGATTAAGAGCACAATTGACTTTGCTATATTCGAAGGCATATTGTTTAACAAAATAGATTTGGCATCCACGTCATCTATCGAGCATTGACTTCTGCTAGTTGTCTGATGAGAGACCTCAGATTTTTATGTGGCTAGACATAGTGACTCCATCATCCATCTTGAATTTGAATAGTTGAAGCTTTAGAAAACTTTGCATTAACTGCTTTTGCTCCAAACAATTTATTTAGATTATCCCATATTTCCTTGGATGATTTTTCTAGATCTACATGATGTAACTCAAAATTGGAGAGAGCAAGACCAATAATGGCTTTGGCTTTATCATCTCTGCTTTGCCAATCCAAGAATTTATTTGCATCTGTAGGTGGTTTCTCATTCCCATTTACTATTCCCCACAAATTCTTGTTCATCAGTTGCATTTGTATTTTTACTTTCTAAGTGTGAAAATTGAGGCTAAAATATTTGTTTAACGAGAATCTCCATTCTCCAAAATAAATACCTCGAGAAATCTATGTAGCATTCTAACCCAAAAATCAATGCAGTCTTAACAATTGACTAGCAATTTTTCCACAAAGAAATAACCAAAGAAATAATGACAGTTCTATTGGGAGTTTAATGCATTACAAAAGAAATTAAATACTAGGTCAATTCATGGTTGTTTGCATATTTTTGTGCCCTTGCTTGTGCCCTTGATGTTATCTCGATCCTGGATCTTCTTCATGAATGATTGTTACATGAGAAGCTTACTGACTCTTTTCTTTGGCTTATATCCAACGACATTTCCCTTGAAAAATTTAGAACTTTGGTCTCAAAATGCCCATGTTTTTATTGAATGCTCTTTGAAAATGGTGTCTGACTGCTATTGAAAACATCATAAGCAGACACTGTGAGGTTGTGCCCTATGTGACGGTATATCTGCATGACATGACTCTAGAAAACGTCACGATTTTCTCCTTGTTGATTGTATTTGCCATGGTTCATGACTTCTATCAACCTCTTCATGTGCCCTTTGAGCGACTCTATTAACCTTAGAATTACGAGGTTGGTGGATCTAGTCAAGATCTGGTCCGAGCCGGATTTTTAAGGGCATCCGGATATATTTGATCCGGTTCGCCAAATAAAGCAAAAAAACCTAAAACGAAAACCTTGGCATTCGTAGGAGGCTCTGGCAGAGTGTTCGAGGCAAGGCAAGGCAAGGCAGAGGCAAAGTTTGAAGGAGTTCAAAGAAAAAATACATGTGCAAAACTCTCGCCATTTCTTCTTGTCGTTTTGCGAGTTTGGAGCTCTGTGATTGTCAGCAGTGGTGCTTGGCGTGAGAGATGGTCGAGTGCTTGGCCCTAGTGAGGCGCTTAGCTGGTCACCGGTGGTAGAGGTGTTATGTCCTCATGATGCATTTTGATTTTGATCTTTAGGTTTGAATGTGAGTCGTAGTATGCATTTTAGGAAATAGATTAGGTTTTATTAATTCAAATCGACTTAGGAGTATAATATTAACATATGAATATTTCTAGTTTAGTATATAATATAATATATTAATATTTTTAAGGAGCACCAATTCTCAAATAATATATTAATATTGATATATAATATAAAATAAAATAAGTTTTAATTTTAGTGTATAAATAAATTTATTAATAAATGAATATATTTTTGTACTACAACATATATTAATGAATATTAATTGATGTTAAAAAATATCTTAATTTTATTTAAAACATTATTTTTAACATTATTATTATGATATTAGTGCTTATTAACTAAATAATAATATTTAGTTATTAATGATATTTAATTTATATCGTTAATAACTAAATATTAATATCAAGTTATTAACATTAATTTAATTGAATATTATTGTCTACTTATCTAGTTATTAATGTAAATTTAACAAATAAATTTTATCTCTAGTTATTAACATAAATTTAACTAAATATTATTATCTAGTTTTACATGATTTATGTTATGTATTTGTCACACATGCACACACACACGCACATGCACAGAGTAACACACCCTTAAACTGTAACATGTCCTCAAACTGTAACATGGAAACTTTTTTCAATCACGACTGTGTCGTTCGTGTCTTCAATGGCTTCAAACTCACAAATGACTCGACTCTATTTTAATGTCTAATGACATCCGGTGCCCTTGGGACTGAAAATATTCGATTACATGATTTCTCCCTCAAAGTACCTCTTTACGTCTTCCTCCTTGCTTTTCTCTACTTGATTCAACAGGTTCTGATACCAATGTTAAAAGATGCGAACAAAGAAATGAAGAGAAAACAGAATGCACATATCGTCAATTGTGTGTCTGTCATTTCATCATGTGAGAGATAGTTACAAAGTGGTTGAGGGGGTTATGAAAGAATATTAGTCAATACATAACTAATCGTGATTTAATTATAAGAAGGAAAACCTTATATTTTAATAATTATTTATCAAATCTCTTCTTTTCTCAACTGTTTCATTTCATCTTCATGTTTTCCATTTCTTCACATCTCCCATTCATTCATATATGTACCAAGGTGCAAGAAGGGATGACAGGTTTAATAAATGTCTATTCTCACCAAACTCTAATACCAATTATAGAAAATGGCCAAAATAAATATCTCACCAAACTCTAATACCAATCATAGAAAATGGCCAAACTATTTTTTTGACAAAGTTCGATGTATTTCATTAACATGAAAATGTAGATAAACAAGGTGAGAGATAAAAATCCCAACAACCTCTCCGTGCAAATGGTGGCTCATTTAAACTCTATGAAGGGAATAACCTTCCTAACCACCTAATCATCTTACCAACTAAATACCAAATTACTTAATTGAGTGATTTAGACTTAAAAATATAAATATGAAGCTCCTAATTTTTATTGCCATAAACTCCTATGAACTTTTGGACCAATAATCTAACATAGATCACAATTAGATTGATCTTATTGAAAATTTGTTGATTTAAACCTCATTGCTTTCCCTTGACGGCAAGTGTACCTAGCAATTTGACATGGGCAGCTTCATTGATTTGGGATGAGTGAACAGTAGCTGTTCCACTTCCAGGTGGATTGAATACGGAAGAACAATGAATAATTAAGTGTGAAGGGTTGATGGAGCATAGAAGATGGGGATAAAATTTGGGGAAAAAGAATCTATTGTTGAAGTGGGAAGTAAAGAGGCACCTATATGAATTATTTAAAAAAAACAAAGTGCCCTGTCCTTATCACTTTGTATTTAAGTAATTCATTCCAAAGAACAAAATGGTGGAGTGACAGAATTTCAAACGATGCTTGTTTCCTCTATTGCTCAACAATGTTCAACTTATACACTTTGACAGGTCCCATGAGATCAATTTGGTTTATAGGACATTAAAACCTATCATTATCATCATCATTATCGACAAAGGCAAGCCACCACCTGATAAAAGATTAAATGAAAATGAAAAGTTTGAGTGTTAAAATTGCACTAAAATATTTGGTGCTTCACTTAATTAAGATTGGCCATAAAAAGATAGTATGTAAAATAAATATTGAGAGGTCAAAGATTAATGAGAAAAATAATAAATAAAGATGACAAGCCTCGAGTGTTAGATTGTGCTAAAGTATAAAGAGCCGGAGTTAATTAAGAAGGGCCATAAAAAATGACGCATAAAATAAATTCAGAGGGTCAAGGATTAATGAAAACAATTGGTGATCAAATGCAGAGATCAATGATAAATGGAAGTGCACATGACCAAATGGAAAGAAGTAGAGGAGGTAAAACCAAAATATTTTGAAAATTAAATTTTACCATTCTCTTTATCAGTTTCTTCTTCTTTGAGAGTTCATATCTTGCACTTCTTAAATAACTTGACCTACAAAACCAAGGAGAATAACCATTACAAAACCACTTCTAACTTGACTACAAACGCGACTAAATGGATTTCCAATGATATTAAAATTCTTCTGTTAACTGCTTAGCTTTTTTAGCTTCCAGGTGATCATTTTCTTTATTTGTTCATTGATAGATTTAAAGTACCTTTGTACCCACAGAAAGTAAACATATCACAAGTGCTGATCAGATCTGAGGCTTTTAAGAAACTTAATGCATGCCATTCTTTACGTTAACTAGGATGACTATGTTTGACAATGAAAATGTGGCTTCAAAGGCACTTTGGGAAAGTTGGGTACAACGAACTTTAATCTGAAAATGACAGTTAAAATTCCTTTATTGTAAATTTTATTGTTTTATGACGTTGTGTTTGAATTTGGGAAACACTAAGGATTTAGCTCAAGTATTGATGGAAAATATATCTTCAAACTATGGGCTTCCAAAGAAAGTTGTCATGATAGAAATAAGTTTATATGGAAATTTTATAATAACTACAGGGACTAAATACTTATTTCAGCATTGATTATCAGACATAAATAAGTCCAACAAATGAATCATTGCCTTACTAACATGTAAACTTTGCAGGTGTGCCATCGCCAAGGCAAAGGTTAGAAATACTTCTGGCTATTCTTTGCCAAATGAATCATTGTCTTACTAAAGCAGATCTGCAGTCTCTGGCAACAAACATGCATGGGTTTGTGGGCGCTGATATAAATGCTCTGTGTAATGAGGCTGCGATGTCTGCTCTGCGAAGATATATTAATGTGCATGCTTCCTGCAATGTTAAGAAAATTCATTGTCAACAACTGGAAACTCCTGGGAATGGACATCCTTTTGCCAAGGAATTAAGCGGTTGTGATTCACAAGATTGTAAGATTTCCTCAGATTATTTGCAGTATGTTTCGGGTCTTCTTTCAGAATTAAGTCTTTGCTCCGATAATGGTAAAAAACAAGTAGGGAATTCTATCTCCATTCAAGATACATACACGGATGGAAGTTATAAAGAATTGGAAGACATCAAAGCTAGATTAATTGAGCCTTCACTGCTGAAAATAACATTGGATGACTTTGAAACAGCAAAGATGAAAGTGAGACCCAGTGCCATGCGAGAGGTGAATATATCACTTGAACCAGGGATTCACTGGCATTCTAAATTGTGCGGTACTTGCCTGATAGGTTGTTGTAAACTATTCTGCCTCATGTGAATCCTAACATTCCTTTTTGGAAATTCGGTTGCTTTTTCAAAATTGAATGCTGAAGTAAGGTTGTAAACACAAAGAAAGGGAATCTTAAATTATTTTTTTCGACACATGATGAATTCTTATGGTTATCCTCATTGCTAGTAAATGCTATTTACATTAGCACACATATAAGTCAATTAATTAGCATTGTGTGCATTTAAATTTCATGGTTAAAAAATGTACAAAATAATAATATGAAATAAAAATAACTGGTTGCAAATGTAAGGTTGGCTGGTTTCCTAGCAGATTAATACTCTTTGGAGTGGAAATTATTATGTTGTGTACCTTTTCGTGTAAATAAGAGAAGAGAGCAGGCTGAATTGATCTAAAGTTGTTATTGGGTTCTTTTAAATAAGTTGTACCCATTTTCTCTCAGTTCTACAGTTCAAAATAAATATTTTCAAACTAAAATCTACTTTGTCTCTCACATGTTTCTAGGTTATGTTGGAAATACCCAAGGTGCGCTGGTGTGATATTGGGGGACAATATGAAGTGAAACAACAATTAAAGGAGGCTGTGGAGTGGCCTCAAAAGCATCAGCACGCTTTTCTACGAATTGGGACTCATCCCCCCACTGGTGTATTGATGTTTGGTCCACCAGGTTGCAGTAAAACATTGATGGCTCGTGCTGTAGCTTCGGAAGCAGGCCTTAATTTCCTAGCTGTGAAAGGCCCAGAACTTCTTAGCAAATGGGTTGGTGAATCTGAAAAAGCTGTACGGTCATTATTTGCAAAAGCAAGGGCAGCATCTCCCTCCATCATTTTCTTTGATGAGATAGATGGTCTAGCTGTAGCACGTGAACAAAGAAGCAATGGGGTATCTGTTGGTGACAGGGTTATGACCCAGCTACTTGTGGAAATGGATGGTAAAAGTTAACTGTTTCCTTAATTTTTTTCAGTAGTTTGTCCATAGCATTAGTAAATGCTTTTGATAATTTAGGTGTAACCTTGTAATGAACTTGTAATGAAAACTGTTTAATGGGCTCCCTCTAAAATAGATCATGCTTCAGATTTATTCCTCATTAGCTGTCAAGATGTTGTTTCCTACTTCAACCCCTTCAAGCCAAGGTGTATGGTCATTTTGTGCTTGGTCCAACTTAGCCCCGGTGGCATTTTACCAATGCTACTCTATGGATTAAGACGCACTATTTCTTACAGCTTTGGATGCTGAGTTTGGTAACAAATTTTCTTTTTAATTTTTTTTTAGAGTTGGCGAGGCATAGGGCTCAAATGCACCTGCCTGCTTCTTACCATTGCCACTAGAGATGCTTATTGAGTTGCCACCACAATTCACAATCAGCGATGGATTGCTACACAATGGTTGCACGCATGTGATCCCACCGACCTAGGGAACACTCAAAGTCGTAGGAGCAATCATCTCGTCCCGGTGAATGGTAATGGCCACTGTGTACCCCAAAAAGAGTTTTCCCTAACAACATTGTGGGTAGACTGGTTGGTAGTTGAAGAGATGAATGATGGGCAAATCATTTGGGAAGAGTCAATTTTCGGGATTCCTTTCTTGAGTGTGTGTTCTTCAAATAAGGGCCTTAGGAGTCGAAGTTGTCTATAATTAAGATTCTTGACTTTATTTGAAATGACGCTGTGATCCCAACTGAAATGAAGTGTGCGTATGTGTGTGTGCATGCACGCGCGTGCGTGTGCGTGTGTGTGTCTCTGCGCTTGTGTGTGCGTGTGTGGGTTTGTGGGTGTGCGGGCGCACGCGTGTGCGTGCGTGCAGCATATCCCAAAACAACTGATCTTCAATTAAATTAATCCATTGAACTACCACCTCTGCAGCCAATCTCTTGAAGAATCAACTCGAGCATGCCGAGTGCCTTAATGGAACTTAGTGAAGGTCTTCTCAACCCTTCTAACCTTGCTTCATCTCAACCTATACTCCCAATTTGTCCTTGAGCAATGATAATGACCACCCAAAACATCTCAACATTATCATATGCAACAGTAGGCATCTGCACTCTTCGGGCATATTATTTCAAATCATGAGAGAGAGAGAGAGAGAGAGAGAGAGAGAGAGAGAGAGCGAGGAGATGCGAGGGGGAGAGGGGATTGCCCTTGATTTTAGAAGCCAAAAAATGTGATCAAATCATTAAACTCATAATTCTAGAATTTATTATGGCATAAAAATAGCTGAAACTTGTAAATTCAATAACTCTTAGAAAACAAGGAATCTCCACACATATGAATACTCAAAATGATAATAAAAATACCAGCACCTTCAACTTATCAAAGAAGGATAAACGGCTAATCTTCTTTTTTAAGAAGCAAACCCACATGTTCTTGGGAAAATCATCCACTGAACCTGTTGCAAGAATACCTTGCATCGAGGACTCGGCTGATTTTCATGATGGCTTGCAAAGATTTGCATGAACAAGCTCTAAGAGCCCTTTTGACCACCAAGCACCTTTGGTTAGAAATGGCTTTTGCTTTTGCCAGCCAGCCAAACACCTTGCACATTTATTCCTTTTCCTTGGATAGTTGGCAAACCAAGAACCATGCTGACTCTGTTGATTTTGGCCAGGTATTGAAGGTTGAGATGTTCAAATCTCTCATGCCACAAAATGTTGGTATTACCCTCCACAACTAATGCATGTAAGTTGATTGTGGCAAGGTTAACAAGCCTATACATGGCTCCTTGCCGAGTGCCCGTGGTGATTACTTTGTTTTGATTTACATTAGAAACCACATTTCTTACCAGAGAAGTTTACAAAAATGTTGGAATTTTCAGTTAGTTGACTAATAGATAAGAGATTCTTATTCATTTTAGGGACATATCTAACATTTTTGACTATGAATTTTGCAACATTATTCAATATGATGTGGATATCCCCTATCCCTTCTATTGCATGTGATCTTCCATCACCTAATGAAATTGAATTAGAAAAACTTGAATTTGCATGAAAGTTTACATACAGTCTTTTGACACGTAAAAAACAAGCATCTAGTAGCACTTTCATCTCAACATGATGCCACGAGAGCATACTCCTCTTCAGACTCTCATTCAATTTCAATTGCTGCCACATTTGCTTGTCCCTTTTGCTTTTTGTTATGAGAAAGTGCATATTGTTGCAATAAACAATCCTTAACATGCCCAACTTTATGACAATAGTACCACTTCACTTGGTATTTGGAAGATGATCCTTCAGGTTTAGTTTCCAGTTTCCACTTCCCCTTCGATTGCGTAGATAATGCACTCTCATTTTGTCTAGAATTGGACTCATGTGTCTGTGCCTATCTCTGTTCCTTTTTGCCACAAATAGGAACTCAATCAAAAGTCAAAGTTGAACTTTTAGCCATCAAATGTAAAGCTTCCATGAAAAACTCATATGAGGGAGTCAAACTATTCAAAATGATGACAACCGGTTAATCATCATCCACCATTTTGTTGATGGAACTGAGATGGTTTTGGAAATCTTTCATCTGAAGGTGTTCTAATAGGGACCCACCCTCATGCATCTTTTCTGAAAACAACAAATTCTTCAGGTATAACACCCAACTTTTCTTTGAAGTCAGATATTTGTTCTTCAGATTGGTCCATAGCACACTTGCCTCAGTGGCATTCCAGACCTCGGGTATCAAGTCATTTGACACGGACATTTTTAACAGCAAGGTCTCCTTATGACACTTGTCGTAATCTGCAAAATCTGCAACAGGCCTTCCTTCAGCACCAATTATGATTTTATCAGTCTCGATACATTGTGACTGTTAAAATCTTGTGACTCCAGACATTGTAATTCTAGCCAGTCAATTTCGATGCCTTTGGCAAAACAAGATTCTGAATATTGGCCATTTTTGACACAATCTTTGTTTTCTAGTCTGCAAATCAATGCACTAGACAAAAGAAATAGTCTATATTCTGTAAATCTGACTTCTGATCTTCAAATAAATGCAAGAGAAAAATGCCAAGGCTAGACAGCGATATGCAAATAATCTAAGCACATAAAAATCCCATACAATCCCGGACAGCTACAAACAACAGATATTGCAAACCATAAATTACTGCAGTTCAAAATTAATATTTGACTGGTCTGTGCTTTAAAAAATCGCAAAAATCAGAAAACAATATCAGAAACTGGTCTCCCATTTAAATCACCTTGAAATTCTTCTGCACAGCAAATGTCTGCAACATGTGTGCCCCAGCCACAGATAAATTATTATTTTTCTTACTTACGTTTGTCCTCTGGATTCTGCACCTTGTGTCTGCTAGGAACAGGTAAAATGCGACTGGATTGAATGAATCAATCAGAAATATCGTGTTTTCCTTCAAGTGATTGTATTATCTTTGATTCCTTCTCCTTCTGTCTTCCCTACAATGTCTTTGAAACTGTTAAACATCCAAAATGTGCCCTCAAAAATGAGTTTGCCTAGCACGTTTTCTTTAGATCGCGTTTCTTGTCTGCACTCTCTTAAAAAAAAGTGCCCTTGAATTTTCTGGACCTTCACGAATTGAATACTCTTGAAAATGGTGTCTGGACTGTTTATACGTGCTCTAGTGCCAATCAGTAACTGAGCACAGTCATTGTTGCCTCTGTAAATTCAAATTGTAAAATTCTTCAACTCCCCTCCTGTAGTTCATACCTTGTTCCAAGGTTTTCTCGAACTCCGAAGACCTTGGGCACCAATGGCTTTGATACCAATGTTAGAAGAAATGAGAGAGAAAAATTGAAAGAAACTGGATGGCACATTGAGATATGTGCATGTCTGTCATTTTCTTGTGAGCGAAGGAGTTACAATATAACTAGACAGTTAACCACTAAAAACTGTATAACTGCCATGTGAAATATATTTAATATTAAGCAGGAGGATATCCATCCGCTGTCTCGTCAGTAAAGCTCCCAGCAGCTCTGCAATGATAGAATTTTCCAGTCTTAATTCAAGAGAGTTACCCCTCTGCAGGAGACAATTGGTCCCACCAATTGCGCTCTTGTACTTGTGCTAACTTCTTATCCAAGTCAATGCAAGCGAAAAATGCAAAGGCTCGACAGCAATGTGCAAATAACCAAAGCACATAAAAATCCCATACAACTCCGTACAGGTACAAACAACAGATATTCCAAACTATGAATTACTGCAGTTCAAAATTAATATTTGACTGGTCTGTGCTTTGAAAAATCACAAAAGTCAGAAAACAAGATCAGAAACTGGTCTCCCATTCAAATCACCCTTGAAATTATCTTCGACATCACCCTCAAAATTCTTCTGCACAGAAAATGTCTGCAACCCATGTGCCTTAGGCAAAGATAAATTGTGTTTTTTTTTTTACTTATGTTTGTCCTCTGGATTCTGCACCTTCTGTATGCTAGGAACAGGTAAAACACGACTGAATCGAATGAATCAATCAGAAATGTTGCATTTTCCTTCAAACGATTGTATTATCTTTGATTCCTTCTCCTTCTGTCTTCCCTACTATGTCTTTGAAACGGTTAAACATCCAAAATATGCCCTCAAAAATGAGTTTGCAAGATCATGTCTCTTGTCTGTACTTTCTCTTCAAAAAAAAAAGTGGCCTCAAATTTTTCTGCACCTTCACGAAATGAATGCTCTTTGAAAATGGTGTCTGGACTGTTTATACATGCTCTAGTGTCAATCCTCTGTAAATTCAAATTGTAAAATTCTTCGACTCCCCTCCTGTAGTTCATACCTTGTTCCAGGGTTTCCTTGAACTCCGAACACCTTGAGTACCAATGGCTTTGAGACCAATGTTGGAAGCAATGAAGAGAAACTGGATGGCACATTGACATATGTGCATGTCTGTTATTTTATTATGAATGAAGGGAGTTACGATATAGCTAGATAGTTAACCACTAACAACTGTATAACCGCCATGTGAAATATATTTAAAATTAAGCAGGAAGGATATCCATCCGCTGTCTCTTCAGCAAAGCTCCCAGCAACTCTGCAATGACAGAATTTTCCATTCTTAATTTAAGAGAGTTACCCCTCTGCAGGAGATACTTGGTCCCACCAATTGCGTTCTTGTACTTGCGCTAACTAGGCATATTGGACGAGGACACAAATAAAATTCATTCTTTGTAATGACACTTTAAATTTATTGTCCCACCTCTCTGCAGCAGCTTCTTGTTCTCCATCACATGCCTCCTGGATTATGCTTTCAGGCTAGACAGTCTGGATACGGATACGGGTACGGGAACGGGTACGGGTACGGTACGCCGATACGGCAAATTTTTAAAAATCTTGGGTACGGTACGCTTTTGGGTACGTTTTTATATATATATATATATTTATATATACATGTATATAAATATATAAATATGTATACAAATTATAAATTTAAAGAAGCATTTGCATACTTATTGAAATTTATTATTTCTCTATCACAGTTATTTATCTTAGTGACTGTGATAAGATTCAAGGAGTTTTGATTGTTCATGGTGACCTTCCTTGATCCACTCAGCACGATAGTATTGTCTGACATATTTCCTGAAACATCATAACTAAGCAGGAAAAATATGGATCCAAGCTGGCAGGTGGGACGATTAGTCCGAGCACGGGAGAATACTCGCCGAGTTTTGGAAAGCTATCCAGTATTTTTAATTACTAATCTGTCTACAGGCGATCAAAGCTCATGATTCTTTCAGAAGATTGCAAGAAGTTGCTTGGTACAAAAAGGTGCAAAAATGGATTTTATGAAAATAAGAAAAATATTGCCATCAATGCGTAGAGCTCGAGAAAATATACACTTTTAGAGAAAACGACACTTGAAACGGAGTCACAGAATGAAAGTTATGGCACATGCAAGTTTTTATTGCTACATCTTTCCGGACCCTTTCCAAAAATGGCAAATTTTTTTCTATCCTTGTGATTTTTTCACCAAAAATCCAAAAAAGGAAAGAATTGCCAAAAAAGGAAACAAACAGTCTTTGGCAAGTGCAGCTTGAAACATTTTTTTGATGGGTACGCTTAGACTGCGTACCACCTGTCCCCTGTGGGTATGTTTCAAGCGTACCCGATTAAGTGTACTGCAGTACCCGTGCATCACGCACAGCACGTTTCGGCTGGTACTGCGGGGGCTTAGGCGTTTCAGCAGTCTAGCTTTCAGGTATAGGATGCTGAATTAGTTGTGTACTAGCTAGCACAGGTTTGTGAGCTCTTTATCTCGGTTCCTCTTACATGGACTATGAAATATCCCTTTTCCAGATTTATTTTATATTCAAGATTTCCAACCAAATTTTCACAAATAACAATCTGATTTTTATGACAACAATATATAGAAAAATATGACAGCAAAGTACAGTTATGGCAGCAAGGTATAAAATCAGAAAATAACCAATATCTTCACTTTTATTGCAATTAAACTAACATGCAACAACATGCAAGTAACATGCATCAACATGCAATGACATGCATCAACATGCAATAACAAGAAGTTTCCACTGATAAAATAGATGATCTCTCTTACTGAATATGGCTGTCATATCTTTTTGGACTTGAAACTGGATCAACAAGCCTTTGAAACTCTGAATCTGACAACCCGATCTGAATAAACTCCACAATAGCAAACTAGGGCTGGATCTTTCACCACCGAAGAGTGCTCTACTAGCTAGGGGTAGATCTTTCACTACCAAAGCTAGGGTTCCTGCGGAATTTCACCTCCACAAGCAAGGAAAGCAAGCTAAAAGCTCCAACATAAGATGGCAAAATGATCCCAGATCCTTTTTCCTCCCCAAACACCACCTTTTATAACTTTTTCCATCATAAAAGTGCCCATAAAACCCTAATTCGACCCCCCTTGGAGATATGTCATGTTTTAATCGTCACTTAAAGTGACTTTATTTCTCCTAGGCCAAAAAAGGTCCACTTAAGTGACCCCAACGAAGAAATAGAACATTACCCCACCTTTTTCACTTAAGTCATCATAAAGTACATGCATAACGCCAAAACATAACATATAAGTGAAATGTAGGTGAAAACCATACCCAACAACCATCTACGCCGCTAGCCCCTTGGGTATGACCAAGGCTAAGACGGAAAACCAGTCGCTAGACCATGGAGGTAGGAATGGGGACATTACAGTCCGCCCTTCCCGAAATTTGCTTGTCCTCAAGCGAACGTAAACTAGGGTGCTGTAAAATCTGCTCTCCCTCCCAAGTGGCATCCTCTAGTGGTAAGTCTTTCCACCGCACTAGATATTCTGTGATTACCCCTGTTAGAAGCTTCCTTTGTCTTACCTCAATAATAGATTCTGGTTCTAAGACCAACTTCCCCTCGTCATCCAATGGTGGTAAATCTGTGGAAGGCGCAATATGTTGTCCAAGTGCCCTTTTGAGGCACGAAACATGGAAGACATTATGAATCTTATTGTGCTCTGGAAGCTCCAACTCATATGCTACTACCCCAACTCTGCGCACTATCCTGTATGGCCCATAGAATCGCGGTTTTAGCTTCTCTGCACCGCTCTTCTTGAGTGAGGATTGTCTGTATGGCTGCAACCGTAAGAAGACCAAATCTCCAACCTCAAATGATCTCTCAACTCGTCCTGTCTGCATATACCTTCGTTGATTATGCACTTTCTGTATGTTCTCCTTGAGAGCCTTTAGAATGTCCTGGTTCTCCTGTACCCAATCACGAGCTTTGGGAGCTCGGCTATCTGATAATACTAGGTCTACAAATGAGGATGCCTCATAACCATATAATGCTCGAAAAGGAGTCATACCAATACTCATCTGGTAGGTGGTATTGTAACAATATTCACCCATATGTAGCCATTTGACCCATGCACGCTGATGTCCTGCAACATAGCTACGCAAGTAGCCCTCTATCCACTTGTTCACTATCTCAGTTTGCCCATCAGTCTGTGGATGATAGTTGGTACTAGGTGTCAGCTCCATACTTGCAAGCCTGAAGATCTCCTGCCAGAATGTACTCATGAAAATCTTATCCCTATCGCTAACAATACTCTTAGGCAACCCATGATGCCTAAAAATACCTGTGAAGAAAGTCTGAGCCACCTGCGTTGCCTTATGCCCTGAAGGCATAGAAAGGAAATGGGCATATTTAGTCAACCGATCAACCACCACATATATGCAATCGTGCCCATACACTGAGGGAAGACCTGTGATAAAATCCATGGATATACTCTCCCACTTTTGTTCCGGAATAGGCAAAGGTTGTAGAAGTCCTGTTGGGAAAGAGTGCTTTGCCTTGGTTTGCTGACAAACGAAACACTCCCTGACATGGTTAAGGACATCGTCCTTTAACCCCTTCCATGTGAATCTCTCTCTGATGTACCTGTATGTCTTAAAATATCTTGGATGTCCAGCCAAGGGTGTATCATGCACTGCTCGAAGGATCTTCTCCTTCATTTTGGACTCTGGTACAAGGAAAATTCTATCCTTGTAGTAGATGAGGTTGTCCACAACTTTGTATCGATCATCCTGAATAATGCCATCCATAATCTCACATGCAAACTGATTTTTGGAGTATTCAACAAGTATATGAGCCTTCCAATTAGCTGAAATCTCTGACATAAAGCAAATCATAGAATCAAAGCAAAGTCTCTCTGACAAAGTGCATCAACCGATTCTTACCTTTCTTGTATTCTATGTCGAAATCAAAAGCTTGTATCTTATTTACCCATCTTTGCTTGGCGGTCATTGAGATCCTTTTGCTCCAAAAAGAACCTCAAGCTATTGTGATCCGTATGAACCACAAATTTGCTGCCCACTAAATATTGTCTGAATTTGACCAATGCATGCATAATGGCCAACATCTCCTTGTCGTAAATTGAGAATCCTCTCTCTACTGGACTCAATTTCCGACTCTCATAGGCAATGGGATGCCTATCCTGCATGAGCACTGCTCCAACACCCACTCCTGATGCATCGCACTCGAGTACAAATGGCCGAGTGAAATCTGGCAATGTAAGAACTGGACAAGAACTCATCACCCCCTTAAGGTGATCAAAAACCTGTTGTGCTGAATTTGACCAAGCAAAAGCCCCCTTCTTGGTCAAGTCTGTCAAGGGTGCAGTCAAGCGAGAGAAGTTCTTCACAAACCTCCTATAATATGTGCATAGTCCCAAGAATCCTCTCAAGTGTGTCAAAGTCCTAGGTGGTGGCCAATCCAAAATCGCTGAATCTTCTCCCTATCCACCTTGACTCCGCCTCCTCCGATCACATAGCCCAAATATAGCAGCTTTGTCATACCAAACTCGCACTTAGAAGCTTTCGCATAAAGCGAATTAGCTTCCAAAATTCCCAACACCTCATCAAGATGTTGAATGTGATCCTCCCACATCCATCAGACCAAAATGTCATCAAAGAAGACCAATACAAACTTCTGCAAATGGCGGTTGAACACATGGTTCATGCAGGACTGAAATGTGGCCGGTGCATTAGACAACCCGAATGGCATCACCAAAAACTCGAAGTGGCCATAGTGGCACCTGAAAGCTGTCTTATGCACATCCTCCTCTCTGACCTTGATCTGGTGATATCTAGATTGCAAGTCTATTTTGGAAAAATAGACTGCTCCATGTAGCTCATCTAGTAGTTCATCAATGCGTGGCACAGGATACTTATTTTTGATTGTCTTCTTATTCAGTGCACGGTAATCTATGCACATTCGCATGGTTCCATCCTTCTTCTTCACCAACACCACTGAAGAAGCAAAAGGACTAGAACTAGGTCTAATATGCCCCATGTCCAGAAGCTCGTGTATAGTCCTCTCAATCTCATCCTTAAACCGTTTGGGGTGACGGTAAGGAGTAGTAACCACTAGCTTGTCCCCAAGCTCAATCACGTGCTCAAACCCCCTATCTGGTGGTACACTTGGAGGTATGTCTTGCACTGTGCTTGTCCAATAGGCCTTGGACATCCACATGATACTCTGGATGGTCACTCCTTGTATTCTTGGTCGAAACCAAGCAATGAACGGCCCAATCCACCTCATCGTGCCGAAAGATCCTCTCCATCCTCTTAGTTGTGACTACCCTGGGTGCTCCTGTAGATAGACCCCTCAAGGTCACATTCCTGCCCTCGGACTTGAATTTCAGCTCCATCGTCTGAAAGTTAGTACGAAATTCGCCAAGGGAGTGAAGCCACTGAACTCCCAACACTACGTTGGTCTCTCCAATGCCGACAATATAGAAGTCATCAGTAGCGGTGTAGTTCCCCATGGTGATGCTCAACTGTGGAACTTTACGGGTGCATCTCATAGACTCACCATTGGCTACAACAACATTGAAGCCCTCAAAGTCCTCTGTCTGTAGGCCGCGTCTCTCAACCAAGGATGCATCAATAAAGTTGTGGGTAGCCCCACTATCAATAAGTACCACAACACGCTGCCCCTGCATAACTCCCCTAACTCTGAATGCCTTGTACCTCGGGGTACTAGACAAAGTGGCTATAGTCTCCTGAGGGAAAACCTCCTCCTCCTGCTCATCAGTACCATCCAAAGCATCTTCATCTCCGTCATCCATCTCTTGGGTCTCTAGCTGCTCATCTCCATCACTCTCTCTCTCTCTCTCTCCCTCCTCAAAGACCTCAATGAATTGGGCCTTGCCCTTTCTGTATGCAATCATGTCCTGGGGCCCACGGTGAACGGCAATCGAAACAAAGTTTCTTTCGCCTCAGCTCATCCCTAAGCTCTCGTGAAATAAAATAACTTTTAGCCATCTCTTGTCTTTGTGGTGGCCCCCATTTGGAAACCATCAAGTCTAGATGGGGTCCTCTCTGTTGAACTCGAGGTGGAAACCTTGGCTTCGGAGTGGCTAACTCCAAATCTCGGGCTCTCCTGATGGCATCGTGTAGTGAAGAAGGCTCGAATGCCTTCACAAACCCTGCTAGTGAATCTGTCAGCCCTGCTATAAAAAGTGAAGTCAACCTCACCTCAGAAACATCAGTAACCATCACTGACAACCGCTGAAAATCTGCAATGTACCCATCCAAGGATCTGTCTGTCTCAAATGAGTCAACTCTCTGAAGAATCTATCGGGATCCCGCTGTCAAACCTGCCCACCAGTCTCTCTGCAAAATCCGCATAAGTGGTAATATGCGTGTGTCCCTGTGTGACAAGGCCATGATGCCACCAATCATGTGCATCTCCCTCAAGATGTAGGATTGCAAATTTTATTGCATCCTCTTCGCGCATGGGATTCAAGTCAAAGTAAGTTTTTAACTTTTGAATCCATGATTGCATGGTACACTTCTTGGATCCGTCGAAGTGTGGAACTGAAATCTGCCCCAATCGCCTCTGTAGCTCGGGAACATGAGGGTAGTGATCCCGCTTGGGCCGGCTACCGATCTTCATCCTGCAATACTCCGGGAAAGGCATATTAGCTTTGAACCCTTCACTCAAGGATTCATACTTCTCCCAACAAGTCTCCTCATCAACAATATCCCCTTGTTGCCCTACCAGTGTCACTTCTGGATCTTTCAGGAAAACTGGTTCATGCATGCTCAACCGTGTGTTTTGGGATGAAGGAGTGTGCTGCCCTGATCTGCCGTTTTCATCTTTGTGAGTCCGCAGCCCGGAATTACTGTTTTCACCTCTTTCCATATGGTTCCCAAGGCCACCCTGTGATAATCTCTCTGTGAGTTGGCTCAAGTAGAGGTTTGTAGTCTCTTGTTGTTTTACCATATTTATAAACATTTTCTTCATAAACTCATTCAGCTGTTCCTCTGATTTTCCATCTTTATCCGCCATGTCTGGACCTTCTTTCTTGGGTGTATTCTTCCTGGAATAAACCTTCATACACTACCCAACAGGCTGCAGAAAAGACCACTCTGATACCACTGAAATATTCTTTTTTCGGATTTATTTTATATTCAAGATTTCCAACCAAATTTTCACAAATAATAGTTTGATTTTTATGACCGCAGTATATAGAAAAATATGACAACAAAGTACAATTATGGCAGCAAGGTATAAAATCGGAAAATAACCAATATCTTCACTTTTATTGCAATTAACTAACATGCATCAACATGCGATGACATGCATCAACATGCAATGACATGCATGATAACAAGAAGTTTCCGATAAAATAGATGATCTCTCTTTCTTGAATATGGCTGTCTTCTCTTTCGGACTTGAAAGGGATCAACAAGCCTCGAAATTCTGAATCGACAACCGATTTGAATAAACTCCACAATAGCAAATTAGGGCTGGATCTTTCACCACCGAAGACTGCTATACTAGCTAGGGGTAGATCTTTCACTACTGAAGCTAGGGTTCCTGCGGAATTTCACCTCCACAAGCAAGGAAAGCAAGCTGAAAGCTCCAACATAAGATGACAAAATGATCCCAGATCCTTTTTCCTCCCGAAACACCACCTTTTATAACTTTTTCCATCATAAAAGTGCCCATAAAACCCTAATTCGACCCCCCTTGGAGATATGTCATGTTTTAATTGTCACTTAAAGTGACTTTATTTCTCCTAGGCCAAAAAAAGGTCCACTTAAGTGACCCCAACGAAGAAATAGAACATTACCCCACCTTTTTCACTTAAGTCATCATAAAGTACATGCATAACGCCAAAACATAACATATAAGTGAAATGTAGGTGAAAACCATACCCAACAACCATCTATGCCGCTAGCCCCTTGGGTATGACCAAGGCTAAGACGGAAAACCAGTCGCTAGACCGTGGAGGTAGGAATGGGGACATTACAAAGTATGCCTTGGAGAACACAAGACTCCAATTTCAAAGGCACTTTGAATTGACATCCACGTAGAAAATTTCTGTACAGCCAACCCAAGCCTTCCAAATGAAAACTAAGCTTATATCTGTCCACTACAGCACAACAAAATGGTCAATACAGTCTAATTCTTATTTAGAAAATGGTCCTTCCCTCGACTCTAATGCAAACTAGAACCTTGTTTTGTATTGGCCCTATTCTCTTGGATTTGTGGGGCCTTCCTCTCAGAGGATTGTTTTAATGGCTTTGTATTTACTGTCTTGTCTAGGGTTTATCTGTTTGGGTTATCCCTCTCGTATTTGCTTCTATTGCTTCCTACTTCAGGTTTACCTACTTCATTTTTAGCACCCCCAATTAGCTATTGTAACTTGCTGTACTTTTTGAGTCACATTGACCTGCTTTGGTCATTAATAGTCATCAATAATAATTCTATTTCTTTCTGTTTTGTTTTAATCGAGTCCTTTATGTAGTGGACTGTAATTCCCATCTGGATGTCACTTATCATTTTCAAGCTTCAACTCATTTCGAGTTTCTTTTGTCCATTATGTAAGTGTTTATGTAAGAAAGACTTCACCTATCAAATGTCCTTTGTTCTTTCTATTATCTGAAGCCATAGTTCATTTGTTCCATTGTTTATGTAGGCCCAAAGTTTAGGAAACAGGAGTCTATGTTTTTGGAACAAGTTCTTTGTATCCTTGGCTTGGCATTTAATATCTGAATTAGACTTCATCATCTTGCTCCATCTTTGGCCGCATCTTATAAGGAACTATTCTTGTGTAGTACAAATTGAGTATCTAGATCATGCATCATTAATTTATTTCTTATCTTCCCATGGTCATATTCTGGTTCTGTAGTAGTAGTTCTTAATTTACTTTAGTGGAGCAAAATCAACCATCCTTGTGTAAGGTGTTATAAACGTTAAGAACTGAAGTAATAAAAAGCAAGCCCTGGTACACTGTACCGAAATTGTGCATAAATTAACCAATCTGAAAAGAGGAAATGGCCCAACTGTCATCAAAAGAAAATCAAATAGGCACACTACTGCAAGATTAAGAATGGCAGGGAAAGGAGGTGTATTATAAAGAAAATCTCATGCTATTATTGTGAAGGTAGCAAGCACATTGGTAGCAATCGGAAGGAATATTGGAACACCTAAAAAAAACTTGGAAAGATGGAAGTCCACGTAAGAATTTTCTAAGTAAACATTTCACTGCAACCTTAGGAGGGTCTAACCTTTCATAGTGGCATTAACAAAACAATGTATACGATTCCTCTGGAACCTTGGAATAAGAGCTAGGATTTCTTTGCAACGTCTGGATGGCCAGGTATCCAAGGGTAATCTTTTCCCAAGAAGAAAATGCACGAACATAGTTGAAGACTTGATCAAAATGGTCAATACACAGGAAAATGTGGTAGAACATACATGTTTCAACTTGACTTGAATTGTTTTCCTTTTTGTGTTGTGTGGTAAATGTACTCCTTTATTTCTAGCTGAAACTTAACTTTCACTGAGATGCTTGGACTGATAGGTATCTATTCCATCAAAATCACCTGGCCTTGTACAATGAGATACTCTGCATGAGCATCAGTGAACTGTCAAGGTTGTCGGGAATTCTACATTGTCTCAGATGCAGTGGCTAACTCAGTTGACTGTATTAATGAAATGAACATTCTTTCTTGGATTCAATTAGAAAGAAAGGCCTATTGTTTTAGCAGTTAAGAACAATCCAGCTAACCAGCTCAATTCAGATTCACTGTCTTGCTAAGGCTATCAACTTTAAACTACAAATTACCCATTATAAATTTAGCCAATTAAAATAACATATTGCTTATTATATTTACAACTAATTTGAAAGACAACAATAAGAAAATAACGTTGGACTGATTGAGTGATGATTTGTCATAACAAAATTGTTATAGATGCATAGCTCTTTGCCAAGGTTTATATCCTATAATCATGATTATGCAACATTTTAACTCTTAATATATATTTAATTATCAGTACACCCATTTACTGCTAGATCATTTTCAAGTATGCTCCACCCCGTCTTGAAATGGACTGTCCTTGAGAAATGGTTAAAATTGATGCGAAAGCTGCTGGAATAATCTAGTTAATGTTGCATCATTGTAGTATTATACCGTCTATATGGATACATGATTAAAATTTCATTCTTAATATGCTTGACAGGTTTTTGCTAATCTTAAGATAGTGCTTGTTGAGTTTGTGAAATGCAAAATTGTAAATGTTTAATAATGTGCTTACAAAGCTAGCTTTACAAATCTCACATGCATGCCCAAAACCATCCTGTAAACCCCTTTAATTGTATCTATATGTGAGCATTGTCATTTTAAAACTCCATTTGAATGCATTTTGGGAGGTGCAGGTTTATCTCCTAGGATTGGTGTGACTGTGATTGCTGCCACCAATCGTCCAGATAAGGTTGATGCAGCAATTTTGCGTCCAGGTGCTGTTTCATTTCTCCACCATTGTGAATCTGAGTTTTTAGTTAATGCTTCTGTTCTATTCATTATGGCTTGAACACATGAGGCGTGATTGCAGGACGTTTTGATCGACTAGTATATGTTGGGCCACCAAACCAAGCTGACAGGGAAGAGATTTTTTTATATTCATACGCGTAAGATGCCCTGTGGATGTGATGTAAGAAAGCCAGAGCTTGCTTCTCTTACAGATGGCTTCACTGGTGCTGATATTGCTGCAGTATGCCGTGAAGCAGCTATTGCTGCATTGGAGGTTCACAACATTCTACACAATCCAATATACAAATCATTTATCTAGCCATTATGCCTTGGTTGCTTGGTGTTATTTTTCTTGTTTTGGACAACATTTTTCCTAAATCTGCTAATAATTCTTGATCTATTGAATCTTAGGAGCACATCACAATTTTTTCTGGTTCTCACTTCAGACACATATAGATCATTGGTCCATTTTGAGTACTTGTGTTTTCCCTTTGTACAGAACCTGATGTGCATATTTTGTGTTCAGGAGAACATTGATATTCAGGAGGTATCAATGCGACATTTTGAAACTGCATTGGCTCAAGTTCAACCCTCCGATCTTTCAGAATATAAAAATTTGTCTTCCAGATTCCAAAGGCTTATTTCAAGTCACGTAGTTCAGTAGGTGACTTGGTAATTTTTTCGGCTTTTGTAGTAGATTTAAAATTGTCTGTTATACCCCTTTAATTTGTCTTTTCTGGAATATAGTGTGGAAGGACACTGCCAAGCAAGACACCGATTTGGTGTTATGAGAGCCCCTTATGGAAAGCCCACAAGGGGATTGTTTTCCATTTATCTTTTATATTGTTCAACAAGGCATACATACCCTATCCCTCTCTAATGTGAACTTCCCCCTCTCCATGGAGTACACGTGCCTTCACCATCAGGTATACGTAGGCTGTAACATGTTTTACTTTCAATCCAATGTATATAACATGTATTGGCATATTATTACATAGCACAATGTGTTGTGTATCTTATATGTTTGTTACAATTATGGTGCACGTGTAGCTAAGTTGTCAGCTATCATTACTATTTTATATGGTCTCAGGTTCATGTTCACGAATAGAATGCAATTGTGTTTACTCTCCAAGATTTTCTTAGTTTTTAGGTTCTTAAATAGGTTTTCATAGTCAATCAGTAAGTTGCACTATACATTTAACCTCGTGTAGTGTGCTATTATGTTGACTCTCTTAGGTTATTCTAGTTTTAGGAAGCAAGCAATACGAATTTATAGACAAGTACTTGTGTTTGTAGAAGATAAAAAGTCAAAAATATTGGATTTTCACGTGTGATGATACTCTTTAGGGTAACTTGATGAAAATAGAGATTGTTGGACAGCTTTCTGGAGGCACTGAAGTTTCTACCACAGGGTTTTAAAAAAAATTCTCTTATGTATATGTTTGAAATGCTTATTTATAACAAAACAATTTTGCTATGGAATACTATAAAAAGCTCAATGCTAAAATAACCAAGTAGGTTCATTCAAAAGTAAGGATACTGCCCTGCCCAATGTGTAACATGATTACAAATCAATACAAAATTATACTCAGATAAAGGAAAGCTCTATTCAAGTGTCATGATATATAGATCTGCAATATCAGGTGTCATGGTAAGACTGTTTTGGGGATTTATGATTATACATTGGCATGGAGTTGTCAATATGCGCATGAACATACCAAGCTTCTATGTTCTTAAAACCCTCCATCTACTAGGCACAATTTCCATCATTATCTCATGACTAGTCTTTGGGGTTCTCTTGGTAGCTCATATAAGTATCTCTTCTCACTACTAGCACTGGTTGAATTTCCTTTTGTATTAGATTAGGTATAGGGGACACATTCTGAATGAATGCTCGTCAACCATCGCATAATTCATATTCTACTCAAGTCTCTTATTGAAACAACGGATCTGTTAAGTCCTTGTAACATTTCTTCAAATATAGGAACTAACATAAAGTTTGTTTTTATGCTGCAACCTGGTGTATGTTGACGTTATTTGGTTCTTCAACTTCCCCTTTATCAATATGTAATTGAATTGGTTACAATAAAGTTGAGTAGTATAAGATATCGTCCATAATGATGTAAATTCTTTACTACAAATTTCACTAAAAGTATTTGCCTATAGTTAGTAGGTAATGAACCTATCATACTAAATCTAAACATAGGATCTAAATAAAGGTAGACCAACTTAGATACAAAACCTTAGTGTTAATTTGAATGGATTCGGTTTGTTAATATATGCAAATAAGGTTAATGTATAAAGAAAAAAAAGAAAAAAAGAAAAAACAAAACGTTGAAATAGAGTTGTACTTGCAATTGCACATGGGTTGCAAACTATGCCAGAGAGGATAACAATGTTAAGTTTGTTGGAGTTGTAATTTATAGTAGAATGTATGCTATCTTAAATTGTTTTAAGTTTGTGTAAACTACAATTACGTCGACAAAAACATTTCCTATTTTGCCTTGGTGAAATGTGTGCTATCTTATTTTGCCATGCCTTGCGAGTATGTTGACATAGGTGAGTTGATCGGGTTGAATATCTGTGTTGCATTAGGTGAAATAGTCTCAATGGCTCTTAAGGATGATCATGTCTAAATCTTCCTAACATAATTTATCACCGAATCATAATAAATTGATAAAGGAATCTTTGAATTTATTAATAATGTATAGTTAAAAACACATGCACGTGTAAATGATCATCAATGCTAAATATGGGATGTAGTCATGATCACGCATCCCTCACCTTAGACATTACGAGCGAGCAATCCAAAAAGCATGAAATCTCCCACCAATAAGGATATACCAAGGACATTAACAAAATTTCCACCAACAATAATATGCCACGAATTTCCCGGTGAATGCAATGTTCCACAACACTCCATTGACACATGTAACATGGTCATGGTAGAGGAAAACATGCAAGAGATTGTGTGAAGCTACTATTCGAATGAATATCAGGATTGTTAATACTTATTAAAGATTGACGCCTCTTAATAATAATTCCATGCTTCCTTATATATTATTGACTACTAAACCAAACTTAAAACATAAGACCTAACTTACATGACTTGGAAAGAAGACAAAATGCATGCACATAGCTTCTATGATTAATGAAAAGATTGAGCATCACATTGATTGAAGGTCAAAATGTATATAATATATTATAGAAGTCTTGAACTCTTGGTTTCAATTATTTGTAATTCACAAATTTAGAGTTGTTACATCTAAAACAAGGTTTGGGATCTTGATGTTTCAAGGTGATTTGTTTTTTAATTTTTAGTTTTTTTTGGAGATTCCAAAAGTAAGACTAAAAACATCAAAAGGGCCACATAGGAAAACTCTTAGCATCTTATATGCTTAAACTCCCTTCCACCACATCCCCCACCCCATCCCTATGTTGCTTTTAGAGGATTACTTATTATCGACTTCATATTCAATGCTAAATCAAAAACTTTTCTCGCATATCTAAGATGCCTAAAGTATACTAAATTCCCTTTATTGATGTGCTTATGGTATATGGAGCTATAAATTTAAATGGATTGAAATAGAAATTTAATTACATGCTATGTTTTCCATATTCCTTAGTAAACCCTTTATGGTTGGGGAATTATTCTCGGGAGCCTTATGGCATTAAGCTTATTAGGGTTAAGCACATGATGTAAGGTTTCATTTTGTTTCTTTTATTGATACACAAATTATTATTTTGAATTAGTTTAGTTTTTTTAAATTTATGATCAAAGGTTTTTGAATGGAATCCTACCCATGTTACAAAAGGCCAATGCCCATATTTTCAAAGAATACCTACAAACAAAAAGAGCTAAGAACACCACGAAGGAAGAGCAAACCAACAAAAATAGGGGTCGCCAAACCACAACAAAAGAACATCAAACCCAAAGAGAACCAACACAAAACTACAAAAAGTAAGAAAATTACAAAACGAGCAAAACGAGTCCTAGATCATGTAGACACTCATTTTGGTAATTCATGTCTTGCAACAACACAAATTGTACAACATGCTTGTATTAACTCACACTTGCTCAATTTGGCTAACTATGCTATCACTAGTTATATCCCACTCATTCTTGCTTGCATACACAACCTATTTGTTTGCACAATGGTCATATTAATCCATCAAATTAGGCTATACCCTCGCATATCACAATTCCAACTTTCAGATCACCCACACATGCATCTGGGACCATAGTGGATAAGGAGGTTTATAACACCCATACTCTATGAGTTGACTTGACCGTTTTGGTCCCTCTTCCTCTAACAACACTTTTTCTAATTTAAATCCCTTTGGTACATTCCTAGTTGATCTTATTCGAGTTTTTAGATCCATAACACATATATAAGCAAGTTATTTATCTCCAATTGAAAAGACGACATTCATTCTACTTGACACCTAGTACCCGATGAGCAAACACTAGGAGCAATCACAAGCAAAGCTACTCTAAGACTCCTTGAGCTTCATATACTTTACATACTCATTCTAGGGTAGTCATCCACTTAGATTTGCAAGTATAAAAGACACATTACCAAAGTCAAGTCAAGCTAGGGCAAGTATTAAGTACAATCCCATTGTTACAAGATCATGGTTATCAATTTGGTTGCATACATTCTAGATATCACATGCTAGGTGAGAACGACGTGCGGTTTGAGCCCTCTTCGGAGTAGTGGACGACGTCGACAGTGCACATGGGTGCCCACAACCCACCTAATGTTTGTTTTTTGCAAGACTCTCTCACCATATAGGGTTTTGAAGATTGGATTAGTTGCCTGCACAACGAGTATTGCACAATATCGAGACCCATATTTCAAACATAAGCAAAATAAGAAGCAACGAACAAACGCAAAAAATTGTAGAAGCTAGAAACAAAGAGGGACAATGGTATATAGAAAGGGCCATAATGGGGGTATGTTTTGGTCCATACTATATGCTTTGGTCCAGCAATCGCTTAGGATACAATTTCAATATCGAGGCTTTGTCGAGATCATTTCTAGCCATCTCTAGCCATCGGGTTAGCCCATATTAGCACAATAATCAAGATAACAAATAAGTCATCTTCTCCTCCTCATTGCTAGTGCTTTGTTTCATTATCTATCATTGTTTAGCTTTGTGTAATGATTATTCCGATATTGTAATTAGCCTTGGAAACTAATTGATTAGGATAATCTACCATCAGATACTACCCCCTAAGATATTAGCAATTTAGGTTAAACCATTTGGTGAACCCGCATATTTTGTTGTGATAGGGCTTAGGGCTTAGGGTTTCTAACGATTCTCTATTCTTTCTCATCATGGCTAAGGCTTTTCCATTATATATCCAAGTTAAATTTTGTAACACATTGGTCAAACGTACTTTTGTCAATAATGACTCATGTAACATTTCTTGTTTACACCAAATTGGACTTTCTACTAACAACCTAACTCCATTTGCCCTATGCATTCGTGGGTTTGACAATACGCCTAAGCGAGTATTGAGGAGATCACTTTGCCAATTACAGTCGATCCTTGTACTCTTAATGTTCCATGTCAGGTCATGCCTAATAATACCAATTATAATATTCTTCTAGGTCAACCTTGGTTGCATGCCATGCATGTTGTACCCTCTACTCACCTTTACAATTGGGATATTATACAAGATCTCCTTGATGCACATCCTTTTGAATGAGATATCCCTTCTTCCTCTCAAAAGAGTTTCAAATACTTATGCACAAAATTTGGTTGCAAATGATACATGTGTTCCTTCCTTACTCATGCACAAAATGTTATTGCAAAATGATGCTAGTGTTCCTTCTCTCTCTTCGTAACATGATGTCTTAGTTTCTTGTGAACAAAATGTCATTACAAATCATGATGTATTGATACTATCGATTTTCAAAAGGGTATGTTACATAATGGTGAACATAATGATGTTTCTATTTCTTCTTCTTCTTCCTATGCCAAGGAATTTGTCGATAAGGGTGTCCAAGCTTCCATTCCTTCTAGATCTTCTCATAGTCCTCCTAGTGCCAATGCAACTTCTCCACTAGTTACCCAAATATTCAATTCCAACCCAATAGTGTCCCCATGGCTACATATAATGACAAGATGCAACCAGTCAACGAGCCTCTTACTACCTATGTTATTCCTCCACAAGAAGTTCTTTCTTTAATGCATGTTGTAGGTGACTTACAAAATCAAGTTCATAAGCTTACTTCCGCTACCACTAATGTAATTCTCTATGCTATATATGCTAATGCTGTATACATGGTGCTACTCATGATAATCTTACATATGCTACTTTGTGCACACCTTGGTATGTTTTTATTGCTCATAATGCTTTTATATCATTTCTTATACTTGTGGTTGGCCTTGTGTCTATCCCTCTTCTTGAGGTTGATACAAGCTACCCTCATTACATTGAGTCTCTTGTGTATTTATTATATTCTCATATTCCTCCTGATAACACACCAGTGCTTAATTCATACATGGTTCAACCTTTTTGTCACTATAGGGTTTTCCCTCATACTCCTATTCACCAATCATCTAAATCACACATGGCTTCTTGTGGATCTAGTCTATCTTGCTTTCCTCCCAAAGTTTCTATGGCATATGCACTTGAGTCACATTCTTTGGTACAACTGAGGCCCAAGCCTTCATCTCCCCATGTAACTTCTCCACCTTCTCAAGAGGTTATCATTGGATAGTTCATAAACTACTCATACACCGAGGGATCTAAGTCCCCCTCATTTCTCGATGAGACACTTTGTTTATAGGTTCAACTTGACTGTTGAGGAGCGACTACACACCTTAACCTCACTTTGCATACGCACATTATGGCAACCTTGCTTTCCCACCTTTGGCTGCATAATCTATATTGATAAAAAACATTACAAATCCAAATATTTCCCCCTAGGGGAATTCTTAGATCACCCTTCCTTCTCTTTGGAGAATAGGTTTTCATTTATGCCCTTAGGGGGCCTAAAAATCTAAAAACATTCAAATATATACAAAACATCCAAAAATATTTGCATTGCTCTTGTTTGGTTATTTCTATTGCACACTTATATTATTCATGTTGCACTTTAATTATCATGTTTAAGCTTGATACATAATATGTTATACCCTTTTTACGTACACATGTCCATTCACATGGTATATTGAGTTTTATGTAGGCTCCATGATTGTTACATAACACAAGATGCTTAACAATGCTCTTTATTGGTTCTTCCGCAACTATTGGGGGCTTCCACTATACCCTTGCTCATATATAGGTGCTATTATTCCAATGTTTACTATTTTAATTTCTCTTACCTCATTCACTTAGTACATACATCGTGTCATAATATTTATTACTCTAACATGCTAAAGGGTGCTTCATGCATAGTGTCTATTTTGTGCGAGGCCACTTCCAAAATAACCTCATCTTCATCCTATTGCTTGTTTATTGTTTTACATGCTTGCTCTTTGCTTTCACTTGTTTGCGAGAAATGCCCTATGTTACTTGATTGTTGCTTGTTGGCCTTGAGTGCCTCAATTGTATTACAAAATCCTGAGTGGTGTCCCATGTATGTGGCATATTGTTTCCCATACTATTCTATTTGTGTGCCATTGCATGACTTTTCTTACATCTACTACGTTGTCTCTCTATTTTCTTTCTACTAACACATTGCTAATTTCTCTATTATATTACTATGTATGTGCCATGTCTAGCCTTTACCTTGTGCTCCTTGCAAAGGAACATTGTATGGATCTTTTTCCTCCTCTTTTCCTTTGTGCGATTCTCATGTATTATTAGAGGATTTTTAATGAATTCATTCTCTTTCCCTTGTTTATCATTTTTCTGTCTTTGGAGGTGTGCACATGTCTTCATATGTCTCCTCAACCTCATATGTTTGACCCGTTTTCTTCTTCTTTGGCTTTAAGTGGTAGAGAAGCGTGATGTTTTGTTGCCTACAACTACCATCTCTCCTAGGTTGATTTGGTAGATGTCTATTTCATGTGTCTCCACATATGTGTTCTTACTTACATACTTTTACTTCATGCAAAGGGTGAATATGTTCCGCATCAATTCACAACGCATCAATCTGTAATTTCTTCACATCCTTGATCCGATTCATGGATCACACAAAGTACTCCACCGTGAAGGTGAAAGGAAACTTATCCCAAGTAGACAAACTAGGGCTCTTCATTTTAAAGCACACCAAAGGGTAATGTTGCATCACAAGTAAAAATTACTTCTTCTTCCAACACTTCTTATATTTATTGTAGTACTAGTCACTCCTCAAAGACATATCTTAAATGACTTGGCCAATTATTGAGGCTGATATTGTATACATTATTCAAGGTGGAGGGGTCTAATAATTCATTATATCATTCATCCGGTGACTTATTTTCAATAGAATATATCCATTTAGGCTACCTGATTTAACAAATATTGGAATTTGTAAAACCTTATATATTTCGAGTCACATGCAACAAATAAAACACTAAAGTACAAATATGACCTAAACAATAAGCTAAATGAATTTAAAACCCTAACTACAAGAGAAGGATAGAGTACCTATTTGATTTTTAAATTAATCCCAAAGTATGTTGGACTAGAAAAATGATGAACAGGAGGAGGAAAATTTCGCAACCGTGCTCGAGAAAATTATGCATTGATCGGATATCCCCTGGACTAGGCGCTTGGATTAGGTCGGGCGCTGGGCAGGCATTGAAGACTACAGGCACCTATGTCTTCGTATAACCTCGAGAAAATGATTTTTTTCTTGTATCGCACCAATGTCACTAACCTTCTCTATTTGTTGTTTGTTTGTCATTTGGTGGATCGCCGAATTCACGTGTAACTTGCAAAAGAAATGATCTCTTACAAAACCCTAAAATACATCAAATCCTAAAAAGAAAAAAAGATGCAAATGGGGAGTCAGATCGACCTTGATGGTCACCCGACCGAGTGAGCTTACAACCAAGCGATACACTACATTTTAGACTCCATGTAGTTCTCGTGTGTGTGTGTGTGTGTGTAAGAATCATGCCCTAGGTGGCTCTTGTGCAAGATGCATTTGAATAACGAGTAATAGCTATATGTAACAATGTAGATAGATGTGTGGATGTCAAAATGAAATTCCCCTCCTATGCATGTATGCAAAAATATAGTCCCTTGTCCCTTGAATGAAGCTAGATAAATGCTTTGATGCTCTTGAAATTCCTTTGGATGCAACCTTAGGTGATAGTAATAGATGCTTAGAGATTTGGTACTTTATTATGGTCACATAACTTTATATTTATATGATTCCCTTGGTTGAATTTCACAATTAACAACTAGAAGGCCGACCCATAAGAAAATAAGATGCATAAAAGATAAAAGATGCCCAAAAGGAGTGAGTAAAGTAAAGAGAGGTCAGGGGCACCCAGAGGGGACGAGGGCGTCCAGGTGCAGAACGTCTTGGCTGGGTGCTAGTGTCCGAGTCATAAAATATAATGTAACAAAGTATTAGGTAAAATTTTGTAGGGTGTAAGAGGCTAGAAAGAAGACATGAAACATAGACAAAAGGCCAAAGATAGTTTTCAATTGCTAGTTTTCTCACTTAGGAATCATATGAATAGTAGTATGTGACTAGGACCTAGAAATGTACCCAAAGTGCATGATTTAGTGTTTACATTTTCCCCCACTTTATGTTGTTGAGTGAATACTCGATAACATAAAGTAGATAAGAGATGCGTACCTGATAACCATGTAGATCGATGGCGAAAGTGTGCCGAGGAGACAAGAAAAATCTGGAGTGATAAAAATGAAGTATGGAAGCTAAGCTAGGAAAGAGGAAGTGACCCTAGGGGTGAAAAGCGTAATGTGTGTACCATGTTGTACCTACTTATCATTGTCGTGCTTGTGTTCTCGCTTGAGACTCTGTTGCTTTTTATAAGGAATGACCTGCAAAAAAAAAGAAGAGAAAAAGAGTAGTCAAAGTCGTGTATATGAAAAATTTGATCCAAGTATGTAAAAATGTGAAAAGGAACATGTGCACTGATCCATGATGAGTGAAAAGGATAGAAAGTGTCCTGAAACGTTGTAGAAGAACGAGTTTTTTAGGTGATCTCACATAAAGAATGGGTTTTTGGGCGATATCACGCTAAGAATGAGTTTTTTGGGTGATCTCACGCCAAGTGCGTGTTTTTGTGCGATCTCACGCCATGATAGAATAAGCATTGGGGATAAAGGTCTAGTGTTATTTTCCATCCTGAATGCTTCCCAAAGTTTATACACCACCGCTGAGAAGGTGTGATCTCGCTTTGTTCTAGTTCAATCAAGTTTGATCCGATTCAATCCAAGTAGAAAGAGAAGAAAACAAAGATAGACTGCATTTTGATTCTTTGGAGGATCGTGTCTATACTGTGAAATTTCTTTGTGACATGGTGAAAATTGTGCCCATTTGAGAAAATTTTTGTAACCTCCCCCTCGTCATAGGAACCCGGGAAGGGTCGAAGTTCCCATGCACTCATGTCACGTGTCTTGCGCGCCGACATCCGTGGCTTTATCTTGAGCACCCAAGTTAGATTTGAGCCCTTTCAGAATCGTATATTGCTATGAACATGTATTGTGTAGGTTTGAATTGTGACTATGTAGTACTAAATGGGGTGATTGATTCACCAAATGTATACCACCCTCGTTTGAGGTGCATGCAACGCGTCAATAAGAGGATGTGGCTAAAGGAGAGGACTATTACAAATATATTGTGTAACATTATTAATAAATTGTGTTGTGTATTATTATTTAAATGAGATGTGAAACTCATTTAATAATAATATAGTGTGAAGTTATAATAAACAACTCACAGATAGAATTGAGTGAGTTATCCTAGGGATAAGCTGAGAGATTTGTGGAGAGATTTGTGGATTCAAGATGAGATTTGACTCCACCATAATAGGAAGGTCAATCTCTATATAATGTAATCTCTCATATGAATAAAACATCCCGGATGAATTCAATTTACAGATTATTCTATTTCCGGTGTTATTATTTTATTGTCAAATTTATGTGTTGAATGTATATGCAAATCTTTCCCGTTTTCTGCATCTGGTATCAGAGCTTGGACAGCTTGCACCTGTAAATAGCTTATGCTTGGAAGACGTCTCATTTGGACTTGACCCCTGGCACTAGAGAAGCGTGGAAGCAAAGATAGGCGTCAACTATTGGGAGAATACCGTTGAGCATATTGTTTCTTATACCAACTTAGCAACTGTAGATGTATTTACATGCAATGATTAATTTGTGCGAGGAATCTGCCAATTCTTAGATCACTGTACATGAAGGTTCAGTTTGGCATAGCACAAAGGCTTTCGGTCAACGAGGATCTCTCAAGAGACTCTCATCAGTTTAAAATATTGGATCATCCTTCATCTCGGCCCACTCATGAGATCCCACCTCCATACGTGGTCTCCTTGAAGATCTGAGACATTATGAGTTGGTCAACGTGTCCAACCTGGACTGTGCAACTGTGGTGTTTAAATACATATCGAGGCCGTAAGGAACAAAGCATCCTGCATGTGCTGCTATACATTCAATTCAAGAGCCATACAACTCCAACCTATCTTGGTATTTCGTTCTCCACCTCATTGCATGCATGTCATATGCTTTGCAAATCAAATGGATACGCATGCTGCCATACATTTATGAGTTGTGAGTTTTAATGTATGGGATTATCTATTTGTAGACTTTTGTTTAAAGTTAGGTTGTTATTAATAGTTTGAAGTGTTTTTAGGTTATAAGCGATTCTATGATAAAATTTGAAAAGAAAACAAATCATGTCAAAAAGTAATTAAATATTACTTTTCTCGTTATAATTGTTCAAGTCACAAGTCAAAAGTATTCCTCAATTTGTCAAAAAAAAAAAGGTCAATGTCATTGTTAAGGTTTTGCAAATGTCTAGGATATTATTAAAAGAGTCTTGTTTTAATTCTTTTTTCATTTGATGGTATTTTAGCGGTCAAAATTAGCATTGAAAAAGAGTTTTAATAGTGTCAAAATTTTAAATTGTTTGTAAAAAGGGTGTATTTTCGGTTGAAACCGACACCTATTTGTGTCAAATTGTGGAGAGTCATAATGGATAAATTGGGTTATGTTGAAAAATTTGATGGAAAGGATTTTCACACTTGGCAAGTACGAACTCAGTTGACACTCATTAACAAAGATTTGTGGGACATTGCGGATGGAACATTCAAGAAACCAACCGATGCTGATGAAGCAGCCAAATGGGAGAGTAGAGATCGTAAAGCAACAACAATCATTGGACTTGGGTTGTCTGATGCATATTTGCATCATATAGACCTTTCAAAAAGTTCAAATTTCATTTGGACAACATTGAACAAGTTGTTTGGATCCCAAACCGGAAGCGCAGCAGTGACCTTGAAGCAGAAGTTGTTCGGACTCAAGATGGATGAAGGAGAAAACATGGTACAACATATAAGTAAGTTTCGGTCTATTTTGAATCAATTGTCAGGGATAAAAATTAAAGTAGAGGATGATGATGCAAAAGCTGTTTTGTTGAATAGTATGCCATCTCACTATTCAAACATTGTTTTTACTTTGAGCAAGATCAATCCCAACCTAGAAGATCTAATTTCTTCACTGATAGATGAAGAAAATAAGACCGGTACACCAGAAGAAACTGCAATGTATGGTAAAAACAAGTCATATGATAAAGGGATATTTAAATCTTCTTTTAAACAAAGATCAACTTTCAGAGATACAAAGAAACATATCACTTGTTACTATTGTAAACAAGATGGACATCTATCTATAAACTGCAAGAAAAGAGCACAAGATTTACTTGATGGAAAAATAGAAGAAAGTGCCATGGTTGCTAATGAAGAAGAAGACAGTGATAAAGAAGAACCTTTGGGTGATGGTTATAATTGTGATGATTTTCTATTCTAAATAAGTAGCAGTAGATGGAGGCAGGAGGCAACGGAGGAAGGAGGAAAATCAGTGTCCTCTCGCTAGCCGCAAGTGACGGGGCCGCATAATGAGTTTGTGGCATTTTTTTTGTTGTGTGTTTCATTATTTGTAATAAGAACAAATGTAACATTCTGTTCAGAGTTGTATTTTCTTTTATAACCTCCTGATGTAAATATGTTGTAGTAGAAAGATAAAAGCACAAGAAAAAGTAGCATCATGTTTTTCTTGAAGAGGATGAACAGAGGTTCATGAGCAGGGGCTCGTACCTAGGACAAAGGTCTATTTTTGTCGAACAGGGGTTCGTATTTGGTGAACAGAGGTTCAACGTACCAAGATCATGAGCATGCAGAGGCAGGCATCTGTAGAAGACGTGTGAATGTTTTTCTCTACCTTGTTCACATTAGGGGAGTGTGTAATAGGGATTAATAATGTAAACAATAGGGGAGTGAATGTTACGAATATATTGTGTAACATTATTAATAAATTGTGTTGTGTATTATTATTTAAATGAGATGTGAAACTCATTTAATAATAATATAGTGTGAAGTTATAATAAACAACTCACAGATAGAATTGAGTGAGTTATCCTAGAGGATGTTTGAGAGATTTGTGGAGAGATTTGTGGATTCAAGATGAGATTTGACTCCACCATAATAGGAAGGTCAATCTCTATATAATGTAATCTCTCATATGAATAAAACATCCCGGATGAATTCAATTTCTGATTATTCTATTTCCGGTGTTATTATTTTATTGTCAAATTTATGTGTTGAATGTATATGCAAATCTTTCCCATTTTCTGCAAGGAAAAAACAATGATATGAAAGCGATACCTTGTAGGGGGAGGGAATGTGCATGGTAGAAACCAAGGCACACACAAGTAAAGTGGCTAGAAACATGTGTTAGTGCAATCAAGACAAATACACATAAAAGACAATGTGTACGCTAGCAAGCAAGAAGACAATGTAGACCACGAAAAGTGAGTTTCAAACATGGGACATTGCTCACAATGTTATAAGACAATCATGGCCAAAGAGGCCTAAAGCATACAAACAATGAACAAGTAAGACATAGGGAAAATCCCGCAAACAATGGCAGACAAATGAAAACAATGACAAACAAAAACAAGTAAAGTGATTAAGAAAATATGCTAAACCCTAATTACGAGTCACAACGAATTGATAAAGAAACAAAGTATGGATATGATCTATGCAATAAGCTAGAAAATATGTAATGCTAGGTGCAAGAGGAGGGATAAAGTACTTAGCTGATTTTACAATAATCCCAAAGATGTATTGCGATGGAAAATTAATGGAACTAGAGGAAAGACTGTCAGTAATCGAGCCTAGAAAATTGTTGAATTGTTGGATATCCGGATCGGGGTGCCTGGACTGGGTTAGGGGTGGGTAGGCACTAGAGACCTTCTATAGGTTCTGTGATTGTGTAGAACCTTAGAAAATAATTTTCATTGTGTTACATGAGTTTCGCTTAGCCTTCATTTGTTGATCGCCTATATGTCGTTGGATTTCCACCATATTCACCTATAACTTGTAAAACAAATGATCTCTTGCAAAACCCCAAAACACATCAAATCCTTAAAGAAAAAGATGCAAATAGGGAGTTGGAATGACCCTGACGACCACTTGATAGATTGAACTTACGATTCGGGTCTTTGCATTACATATCGAGAATCCATGTAGTTACTGTGTGTGTAAAATCGTGCCCTAGGTGGCTCTTGTGCAAGATGCACTTGATAACGAGAAATAACTAGATGTAGTAATGTAAGTAGATGTGTGCATGGAAAAATGAACTTCCCTCCTATGAAGTGTATGTAAAAGAATGTAGTCCCTTGTCTCTTGAATGATAGCTATATGGATGCTTTGATCTTTGTTGAAATCCTTTGGATGCACCTTAGGTGATAGTAGTAAATGCTTAGAGATTGGTCCTTTATTATGGTCACATAGCTTTGTATTTATATGATTCCCTTGTTTGAATTTTATAATTAACCACTAAAAGGATGAACCATAAAAAAAAAGATGCCCAAGAGTTAAAAAGGGCCCAAAAGATGCAAAGCGAAAGATAAAAGAGGTCGGGGGCGCCATGAGGGGATGAAGGTGCTTGCAAGCGTTGACATCCTGGCTGGTCGTTGGTGTCTAGACTTAGAAAGTTGAAGTATCAAAACTCAGACTGGGCAATAGGGTGTCTAAGGCCAAGAAGGAAACTAAAAGGAAATCAAAGAATCCAAAGATAGTGGTCAATTAATACTTTTCTCGCTTAGGAATCATATGAATAATGGTATGTGATCAGGGCCTAGAAATATACCCAAAGTGCATGATTTAGTGTGTACATTTTCCCCCACTTTATGTTGTTGAGTGAATGATCGATAACATAAATTAGATAAAGAGATGCGTACTGATAACCATGTAGATCGATGTCTAAATTCATTCGAGAGGAGACAAGAAAAATCATGGAATGATAAAAATGAAGCGTGGAAGCTAGAGAAGAGGAAGTGACCCTAGGGGTGAAAATGTTTGTGTATATGTTGCGTTGAACCTGTTGTCAATGTCACTTAATGCTTGACAATGTGATTGCTGCTTCCCATAAGGATAAACCAGCAAAAAGAGGAGCAAAATAGTTGTTAAAGCCATGTATATGAAAATTTCGATCCAAACGTGTAAATTTAAGTGTGTAAAAAGTATGTAAAAATTTAAAAAGGAACATGTGCACCTGATTCATGATGAGTGAAAGTATAGAAAGGATCCTGAGAATGGTGTAGAAGAACAAGGTTTTTGGGTGATCTCATGCCAAAAATGACTTTTTCGGGTGATCTCACGCTAAGTGTGAGTTTTTGGGTGATATCACGCCACAACAAGAGTTTAGGGAGAAAGGTCTAGTGTTATTCTCCATCCTTTGACTGATTTCTGATGGTTTATACACCAATGGATATGGTGTGATCCTTATTTTTAAAAATTTTGATCCAACACGAATAGAAAAAAGGAGAAAACATGCATCTTTGATTGTTGGAGGACTATACTCGTATTGAGAAAAATACTGTGTGTAGACTGCTAAGAACTATGCTGATATGAGAAAAATGATGTAACTATATCCTGGTCATAGGTACCCAGGAAGGGTTAGGAGTTCTCGTGTGCTCATGTCGGTGTCTGGGTGCTAGCGTCTATGTTGTCTTTGAGGACCTAAGTCGATTTTGAGCCCTTCTATAACTAGAAGACTATGGTGATCCTATCTTGAATCGTGTTATGTTGTGATGATGTGAATTGTTTTATGGGGTGACTGATTCACCTAATGTATTCCCCCTCATTTGATGTGCATGTGATGTCACTAGGAGGATTTCGCCCAAAGGAGAGGACTAGACGCCGATATGAAATTGATGCCCTGCAGGGGGAGGTAATGTTCTTGGTAGAAACTAAGGTACATGTAAAAAAGTGGTTGAAACAAATGTTAGTAAAAACAAGAAAAATATACATATAGAAGACAATGTGTAAGATAGAATGAAAGAAGACAATGTAGACCGCAAAACGGGTTTCAAACATGGGAAATCGCTGAAAATGTCGTAAGACAATCGGGGCCAAAGCGGCCAAAAACATATAATGTGCACACAAGACAAAGGGCATAATCCCTAAACAATAACATACAATGGAAAACAATGGAAAACAATGACAAACAAAGAGTAACAAAAAACCATGTTGGAAAATAGTTCCTACAAAGAAAACACTTGCACATGAAGCACCCATTAGCATGTTATAAAGATAAAAATTATGTCAAAGCATGTATGATCTGATATATTAGTGTGCTAGTATGAATAAGAAACAATTACACATGTAATGTGTTCGAAAGTAGATGTCACAGAAGCCATTGTGGGACTAGTAAGAGGTAAAGTGTCAAGTATCCATGTTGCGTGTAATAGATCTACAAAAAAATCCACATTCACAACTAGAAGGAAAGTGAACATGCATGTGTATATAGAAAAGATAATGACATATGAAGTATCTGTCTAGCATAAAAATGAAGTGTACATGTAACTAGTATAAGCAAGCAAGAGTATGTGCAACTAAGATATGTAGTATGTTGTGAATGAGTGAGATGGAATGATATAAAATGTGAGTGTGATAGGAGAAGTGTACCCCTAGCAAATGTGAATGTGTATGAGTGAGATGAGGTTCATTTATAAATGCCCTCTCAGAAGTCAAGAATGAACCATAGAACAAGAGTTCGTCATCGAGAAATGGTTTGAATTATGCGCTAGAGAGATATGATCAACAAAGCATAGAAAGTAGAGAGTGAGTGAGTATGGTGAGGTTCTTTTCATATTTAGAACCTTAGAAGTTGAGTATGAACCATGAAACTAGAGTGCGTCATCGGTAAGTGTGTTGTGATGAATGTGCACTAGAAAGATGTGCCGTGAATGCACCGAGTGTGGAATGTGTTGTGTTTATGATGTGAGGTTCATGAATGTAGTGAGCCCTCAATAGTCAAGTGTGAACCTTAGCACGATAGTACGTTATAGGGAAATGATGATACAAGTGTAGCAAGAGGTGTAAGATGCATGCGAAAGACTAGATGTGAAGTGTAAGTAGAAATGCAAGACACTGATAATGCTAGAAGGGGGAGAAGAATAAGTATGATGCCCCCAAGTGTATGATGATGTAGAAGAATCAAGTAATGTCATCTAAAAGATCATCATTGTCATGGTCAAAGTCAAATGGAGATGCATCGAGATACCTGGTAAGCAATAATATGTGGTTGATCAAGTAAGGAGCCATTGCGATGTAGATTGTACATGCCCATTGCATATTCTTTGTCAGTGAAAGGTGGTAATGGACATCCATGTGCATACCATTGAGTAATATTTTATGAATAAATGAGAAATGAATCATTGAAAATAAAAATGCGGACGAAGGGCATGGGGAATGAAATGTTGATATGATCAGGATATAAAGTTCCACCAATATAATCATTCCAAGATTTCCTGAGAGTAAGTGGTGAAACGTGTAGAGTGTGTGAAACAAATACTATTAAATGAAATACTCAGAGGCCATAAGTAACAACAATGCAAATGTATCCATGATATAAATGAGTAGCATGCGATGCATGGATGAGATCATCCATAATGAATCCTGGATAAGCCAAGTCATTATTTGTGGAAATAGTGTTAGAGCAAGTGGGATTGAATGGAATGTGCAGCCAATAAGCATTATTCATGAAGAGAGTGCATGTGAATGGAGGAAGTGCATATGCAGATTGCTCATGAGAAGAAAATGAAGGTGGTATGATGTCTAATGTATGGAAAGACCCTCGATAAAGCACCATAGCATTAGTAGGAGGGGGTGATATTGAAGTGGATGGAACAACGTCTAATGTAGAAATCGTTCCTTCGAGTGGAGGCAAGTCATCCGGGAAGTCGAAGATCGTGGATCAACACCAGGATGTATAGTAGCAGTAGTTGGAATAGGTAATGTAGTAGTTGAGTCTATGTTTCAATATTGGAATGTGGCACTATCAATGGGAACTGAATATTCAAAGCACTCATTTAAGAATTTGACGCACCGGTGAACTATGGAAGGTACATTTGCTTGCATTTTATGAAGCCATAGTCTGCCAAGTAAGAAATTGTATGACAGCAGAGAAATCAATAAAAAAGAATACTGCAAGAACTATTTTTTTCCCAAGCGAGATAGGAAAAACATTAGTGTTGAGACATGGACACGTCGTAGAATCACTTGCACGGAAAGAATTATATTTTGGGTTAATATTAGCTACGGAAAGGCCTATATTTTGAATGAATGATAAAGGAAAAATATTGAGCTCAGATCCATTGTCGACTAAAGTTTGTTTAACACCCAAGTTATGGATGCGTACTTGTATATAAAGAGGAGGATCATTATTGTAAATAGAAATATTGTTAGCTATAACATAGGTGGAAAAGTAATTTTCTTAGAAAATTCATCTACAAATGTCGATAAATAATGTCTAGATGAGTAGCAAAAGGAATGTGAGTAGTAGCTAAGAGAGTAATGATTTTAGCTTTACACTCAAGATTAACTAGCAAGAAATCATGAATGGAGGTATCCATGATGAGAAGATCTTAGGAAAAATGAGAGCAATGAAAGTACAAGGACCCTAAGAGTGTTTGAATGAATCGACTTCACCAAATGATTAAACATATATTGAAGATATGGTAAATCCTAATTGGCAGAGTAACAACAAAATGATAAAGCAATACAAGTACATATATGACCTAAGTAATAAGTTAGAAAATATGAAACCCTAGATGTAAGAGAAGGGATAAAGTACTTAGCTAATTTCACAATAATCTCGAAGATGTACTAAGCTAGAAAATTGATGGAACAAGAGGATAGAATATCACAACCGAGCCCAAAAAACTATAGAACCGTTGGATATCTTTGGGGATTGGGATGCATGGTTAGGGGTGCCTATGCATCTGAGACCTTTTATAGGCACCTATGACTATGCAAAACATCAGAAAATACTTTTCTTTGTGTCTCACGAGTGTCTCTAGCCTTCGTTGTTGATCGCATGTATGTCCTTTGGATGATGTTGCAGAATTTTCATGTAAACCTGTAAAACAATTGATCTCCTACAAAATCCCAAAACACATTTAATCCTAAAAAGAAAAAGATATAAATGGGGATTCATACTGACCCTAGTGGTCATTCGACAAAATGAAGTTACGATCTGGTACTGCACTATATTTAAGACTCCATGTAGTTATGTGTGTGTGTAGAATCGTGCCCTAAGTGGCTCTTGTGCAAGATGCAATTGATAGAGAGAAATAGATAGATCTAACAATGTAAGTATATGTGTGCACAAAAAAATGAACTTCCCCTCGTATGAAGTATATGCAGAAGAATGTAGTCCCTTGTCCCTTGAATGATAGATAGATGGATGCTTTGATGCTCTTGAAATTACTTTGGATGCAACTTTAGGTGATAGTAGTAAATGCTTAGAGCTTGGCCCTTTATTATGGTCACATAGCTTTGTATTTATATGATTCCCTTGTTTGAATTTTGTAATTAACCAATAAAAGGATGACCTATAAGAAAACAAGATACACAGAGGTTAGGGGCACCTAGAGGGCGCCTAAGCGGTGGTGAACTCGAGAAAATCTAAAGTATCGAAAGTAAGACCGAGAAATAGGGTGTGTAAGGACAAGAAGGAAACTAGAAAGAAAAAAAAGAATCCAAAGCCAATGGTCAATTAGTACTTTTATTGCTAGGAATCATATGAATAGTGGTATGTGATTAGGACCCAAAAATATACCCAAAATGTGTGATTTAGTGTCTACACAAAGTAACAAATAACCATGGTGGAAAATAGTTCTACTAAGACAAACTCTTCACATGAAGCACCTGTTAGTATGTTAGAAATATTTAAATTATGTCAAAGCATGTATGGTATGATATATAGTAGTGTGCGAGGAATAATATGAAGTAGTACAAAATGAAACACTAAAACCTATAGTGTGTATGAAAGTAGATGCCCCTAGGAGACGTTGTGGGTGCAGTAAGAGGTATAATGCTAAGCATCCGTGCTACGTGTAAAAATATGTGGAAATTCAACATTCACAACTAGAGAACAAGTGAATGTGCATGTGTATATGATAAAGATAATGACATACAAAGTATCTGTCTAACATGGAAACAAAGTGTACATGTAACTAGTATAAGAAAGCAAGAGTATGTGCAACCAAGATATGTAGTATTTTGTGAATGAGTGAGATGGAATGATATGTAATGTGAATGTGATAGGAGAAACATGCCCCATGAGTGAATTTTTATGAGTATGAGATGAGGTTCATTTATAAAAGACCCCTCAGAAGTCAAGACTGAACCATAGAGAAAGAGTGCATCTTCAGGAAATGGTTTGAATTGTGCACGAGAAATATAGATCAATGAACCATAGAGCATGAAGTGGGAATGAGTGTGGTGAGGTTCATTTCATATTTAGACCCTCAATAGTAAAGTATGAACCGTGGAACTAGAGTGCATCATAGGGTAGTGACGATACAATAGGTGTATCAATGCATGTATGATGAATGAGGAAGACTAGATGCGAAGCACAAAGCGTAATACTAGAAATGAGAGACATCCGATAATGCTAGAAGGGGGAGAGTAAGCATGATGCCCCCAAAGTGTATGGTGTGAAGAAGAATCAAGTAACATCATCTAAGAGATCATCATTGTCATTGTTGAATTCAAATGGAGACGCGTCACGTTAATTGGTAAGGTATAGTATGAGGTTGATCACATAAAGAGCCATTGTGACATAGATTGTACATGCCCATTGTATATTATTCATTAGTGAAAGGTGGTAGTGGACATCAATGCACATACCATTGGGTAATATTTTAGGAATAAATAAGAAATGAATAATTGGAAATTAAAAAATGGCCAAAGGGTATGCGGAATGAAATGTCGATATGATCAAGATCTAAAGTTTCACCAATAAAGTCAAGCCAAGACTGCCCAAGAGTAAGCGGAGAAGTGTGTGCAACAAATATTGATAGAAGGAAAACACAAAGGCCATAAGTAATAATAATATGAAGATATCCATGATAGAGATGGGGTGAATGAGGTGGGAGGAGAAGATCATTGAGTGTGAATCCGAGACGAGCCAAGCCATCATATGTGAAAATAATGTCAGAGCAAGTGGGATCAAATGGAATGTGTGGCTAATAAGCATTATTTATGAAAAGAGTACATGTGAAAGGAGGGAACATAGATTGTGTTGGGCCCTAGAATATTAGCCAAGTACAAGAAGGTGCATGGGTGCACAAGACTTATTTGAAGAAGTATACATGGGGTTGAAGGCACACGGGAAGGGTTATAGTAGGGTTTTGAAAAACACACACGACGCATGTGCAAGGCAAGACAAGTTTTGGACTTAGCCATATTCGGCATCCCAGGTAGCACACAAGAAAAGCGCGACCCTTCTAGATGAAGTGGATAAGATGACAACTTGGTGACTGTAGGATCAAAAAGGGAATATTTTATGCATGTGATGGAAGGTTCCAGAAGAGTATCATTGCAAAGAGTGGAAAGCTCGGATCAAAGAAGGTATGCTCCATTGGAGGACCACTTGGACACTTGGTAGCTGATATGTTACCTCAGAAGGAAAGAAAGCTATATATTGAGGTGTACGGATGGTAGAAAGGGCAATGAGTATGTGTACCATATAAGAGTGATGACATTCTTAGAGGGATGGGTCTGCATTCTTCTTTGTAATGTGATGAACATAGTGTAGCTCTGATGCATGATTTAGCTTTGCATTGTTATATAAGGTTTGTTATGACTCCAAGGGATGTAATGTGGATTATTGAACATGTTAATAGAAATGGAAGGCTCTGTTTTAAGGCATATATGTGTTCATGAGTATAATATTTATGCATTTCCTTTATGTATGAATCATTTCCATATGTTGTTTGTTATTTCTCTTTTTTGGATGCAATGAGATGATAACTCATCCTAGGTTCTCAAAATGATGCATGGTTATTTTATATTCACTTACACTTGAATACCTATCATAAGATGATGCATTCTCACAAGACTCACATAAAAGAGACTCGAGACCTTGTGCATGCCTTGAGGCATGCCTCGGGTGATGCCCCACCGTTGGGTGATAGGCCAATGCGCATGGGATTATACTATTAATCTAAGGGTATAAAAATGACTACATCTTGGTTCCATTTCTGGGACCTATTTTTAAAGTTTTGTGAGAAATGACATGCATCTTTGTCCCTGTGATGCGTGATGACAAAGCGTATGACCTTAGAAAGTGTTGAAGGATGGTTCAAGAGCATAGAGGACAAGTTTTCTCAAATATTCAACACTGGACCTAAGTTTGATGTGCATAGATGGGTAGAAGAGAACCTATACCATGAGTTGTATGAGACATTATTCTGTTGTTTTCTAGTAGAACTATATGAATGGATTTCAACATATGCATCTAGATCAAGCTAGTACTATAGATCACATGTATGGACCCAAGATGACTATTAAAGGTTGCAGGATGCAAATCTGACTTGGACGCGTGTTGTTGATCATTGGTGGAAAGAGAGTGTTGACTAGTTATACTCTAGAATATGCCATTTCTACGTATTCTTGCCCAAGAAGTTGTTGAGTTTGAGTTTCTGAGGGAGCCCAGAGGATCATTTTTGCATGTTATTCCTTTAGCTATGAAGATCTTGGTCATTACCTTGAGTTTAGAGGCATTTCCCATGGCCGGCTAAGCTCTCTAAGTGTTGGGAGAGGAAGCTAGGGTGGAGGAAGATGGTGGACATTGTGATGAAAAGGAAAGGGAGGAGAGATGACTCAAGTATATAAACAAAGCTCATGAAAGGGAGATGACTAGACAACATGAGGTTGTAAGTGTGATGGATCTATGGAGGTAGACATTACGAGAAGGAGTTGAGGTTCACACAAGAGGATGTGGAACTGAGTAGTCTATGCTACCCCATCTTGGCAAGCATGGGAGAGAAGCCCCTTCAAATTCTGATGAGAGTTCATCACATGGAGAAAGGAGAGCCATCGGTGTGCATCTGAACCCACCTAACGACCAACCCCTGGTGCTTGGTTTTCTAGATCAAGGGAGAAGTATTACTAACCTAGTTGGCATCAGTGGGAGTAACTAATCGCATGCCTAGAGATATAATTTATCATTTGGAACATCCATGGCTGTGCAGACCATTTTGGTATTTGGAGGATTTTTAGACAAGGTGCAAGTATGCAAGGTTTGGGTATCACATCTGGAAGTGGCACGGGACACACAACTAGTAGTGGGACAATATCACAAACCATCGGCACACAGTGGGACGTTGGGAACACTTGGGTGACCACTTCATGCCTTTTTCCTACTTAGGAGAGGTGGATATGGTGGTGTAGGGATGGAGGACCTAGTGGACTTAATGGATCTAGAGGATTTTGTGGGTCAGGAGATGACCTGGTGGATCTAGTGGATCTGGTGGAGGAGGAAACCGGAGGAAACCAAGGCTCTGGATCAGGAGGACAAGGGCCTTAACCACCTCCACAAGTATTTTTTGAGATGTCTTTGCACTTACTAGACTATAGGGGTATTGAGATGCTACAGAGCATGTGCACAAGTGTGAATTACTATGGCACGTGAAAGGGATCACTACACCCAGTGGAAGGCAAGTCAAGTTTGCAACAACATTGCAAGGATGCACACATAGTTGGTATAGGAAGTATGACCCCATTAGATGGTGGTAGACTACACCACATTGAAGAATGCCTTCCTAGCAGAGTTCCATATCCCTGAGTTTGAAAAAAAGAGCATCAATTGCTCTGAAGGAGATCCAATAGGAATGACAGAGAGTGTATGGGAGTATGATGCATGTGTTTCAAGACTCTCTTGTCAAAACTATCCTATGACATTCATCCTTCTCAACATGCTCAATGGTTTGTTAGAGGATTGATAACACCATTTAGAAGGGATCTCTATCACACAAACTTTCATAGACCCACGCGAGGCATTGGAAGTTGCCCGTGTGCTTGAGGCTATTGGGAGCATTGATACTGGTGTTAGTCTTTTCTGGAGGCTCAAATTTACTGCAATGGCCAAGTAGTTGGAGAAGTTATCTACAAACTCAGCGCATGAGGTTGTAGTGGGCTTTGGTGTATAATGTGTGAGTGGAAGGGCATGCAAAGGATAGTTGCCCTCGAAAGTTGGTACATGCTATGGCGGTAGATTGTGAAATTTTCCATGGGGATCATGATGCAAGTAGGTTCCCTCTACTACAATGCATAATCCACAAGAATGTTTCTTGCTATTGTAAGATTTGTACCTCTATGACCCATGATACCAAGGATTACAGACTGATTGATAGATCCATGATGTTATTGATCTTGGTGTGTGCTAGACTAGCCTTGCAAAGTAGTTCCAAGGATGATGATCATTCATTATGAAGGGAACACAGATGGATGGAGGAGGTGTGGAAGAGGTTTTCATGGAGGATTTCATGGTCATAGTAACCATGTGAAGAGGACGAAGTGAGTTCCCATGAGGAACTTGTTATAACTGTGGATCTACATAGAGCATTACAAACGTGAGTGTCCTGATCTATTACAATGCTCATGGTGTGGAAAGAAACATAAGTATGAAGAGTTTCCAGAGCTTTATGAGCATATGAACCAACAACATAAAAAGGAAAAGGCACTGGGATGGTGAGCATCAAAGAAGGATGATTCACAGTGGATGCCAAGAGTGGCGCGTGAGTCAGGGCTAGAACCTATACTTGGTGATGATGCGAGTAGAGGCCACACATGTGGGAGATGCCAAGACAAAGGACACTAGTTTCAAGAGAGGAAGTGGTACATGGAAAGTATCAGACCCTACTCATCAAAAGGAGGTGTATCAAGAGACTATGGATGTGATTCAAAGTTTGCAAGGGGAGATCCAATGTCTAAAGGAGAAATCAAAGTAGTTGGAGAAAAGGAAGAATGTCGAGGCTCCAAAGGATGACTGGATGAGGTCAAGGAAGTATGTAGGATGTTAAGGCAAGAGAATATTATTCCCTTTCTAGGAGAATGGATGAGGGAGAAGGTACCACATCCAGAGAAGAGATCACGAAAGGTAGGTTTTGCATGCAAACCTTCCTCCTCACAACCTTGACTATGATAAGGAGATTACTTTGAATGTGGTTGTTGATGGATGGCTTCTAAGTAATATCCTCATCGACATGGGAGAAGAGGTCAATGTTCTTACCTTAGATGCCTGACATCAAATGGGAAGGCCCACATTACAACCATCTTGAATGTGTTGTATATGGAAAACAAGACTAAGGAAATGCCCATTGGAGTCTGAAGGATGTAATTATCACCATTCAAGGGGCCAAGTTCACTGGAGACTTCAAAGTCTTGGTGCTCTCATTGAGGTAGACAACTTTCCAAAGCATTACTTGGGCACCCATGGTGTTACAAGAACAATGTTGACCTGTGGTTTAACAAAGGGTATATCATCTTTGAGAACAAGGAAGAAAGGGTGATCATCCTTTAACAGATGGGAAGTCAATGCCCTATACTGAGCCCTTAGGAGAAGAATTCCTTGACAAAATCTATGTGCACTCCATCAGAGATCCTGAGATAATTCATCCCATGGAGGGAGTTATCAATTTGAAGATGCTCAATCCTTGAGTGATACCACTAGCATGGCATGTGAAAATTGGGTGCATGGGACTTATGAGTTGATTGGGAAATAGTTGAGAGGATTTGTAACAAGGGTAATAAAGGCATGCTCTAGTCAAGTGCCTAGGAGGAAGAAGTTTCCAAGTTATTCTGGAGGAGCATATCCTAAAATTTTCTTGTGCAAGAAATGGAGGCTCAATGGAAAAATGAGGATGAGAGAAGGGGAATGCTCAATTATAACCTACTCTGGAACTACATAGCACGCTGGTGGGATACACATCAGAGAGCCTCCTAGAATGGCATGAGGTAAGAATCACATTTTCTGTAAGGTTCTCCAAGAGCAACGCACCCATTATCATACAAGACTACCATGGTAAAGAGACCACCTCATTTCATATCCAAGCATGTGAGAAGGCCTGGATGGGAAGCACAAAGCATTACCACCTTTTTATGGGTGCATAAGTTGTATTCCACCTTACAAGGTTTGTGTGTGGTATGGTATATTCATTTGGAGATGTGTCATCAAACAGGTAATTGGAAGGAGTTGGTGGCTGATCTCATTCAAGCTTTTGAGTATAGGAGTACAAGCCATCAAGTAGATAAGGCATTGTAAGTAATCAAGTGCCTTACGATGGGAGATAGTGCTATGGTAGAGGATAGGCTACTGGAGTTTTGGGTGAGCCTTATTTGGAGATGCACCTCAATGAAGAAGAATAAGAGGAAGTACAACTTGAGTGTGCATGTGCATGGAAAAAGAAAAAGGAAAAATGGTCTATGTAGTAGATGAAGAAGAAATGGAAACTTTGGATGTTAACCATTCAAGGTATGTGAAGTCATAGATAACATGATGAGTGAGCACATGCCTACCATGAGCCCTTGAAAACAAAGAAGGTTAACATTGGGATGGAGACAAAACCTAAGGAAGCTATCATTGGGGACTATTGGTCGAAAAATAAGTTTCAAAGGTCATTGATCTATTGCGTGAGTTCCAGGATTTATTCCCTCATGGGTATCATGAACTCAAAGGCATCCACCATTCCTTAGGGGAGATGAAGATCAAGTTGAAGGAAGGTGTGCACCCGATTCGAGAAGAGGCCTTATCGGATGAATCCAAATTTTGCATGTATGGGTCAAGGAAGAAATAGACAAGATGATAGCATCTAGTATCATTGAGGTAGTGGAAGAATAGAATGGATAAGCCCAATGGTCATCAAGTATCAAGAAGGATGGGAGGATAAGAATCTATGTTGACTACAGGATCTGAATGTAGTATGTGTCATCGATCCTTTCCAACCCCCTTTACTAAAGAAATTTTGGAGGGAGTAGTAGCGAAGTGAAGTCTACTCTTTCACGGATGGGTTCTCAGGGTATCACCAAGTCAAGATTGCAAAGGAAAGGAAGACTAGAGAAAGAAATTTTTCACCACTGAATGGGGAATTTTTTCCTACATGGTTATGCCTTTTGGATTGAAGAATGAATGCCTGTGTGTGTTCTCTCATCGTGGTACAAACATTTCAGACTTCATCCATAAATTTCTTCAAGTTTACCTAGATGAATGGACTATGTATGGATTGGTGAAAGACCATTGTGACAATTTGAGGCTGATGTTTGAGAGATGTCAAAATTGAGGATATCCCTCAACATTAAGAAATGTGTCTTTGCTACTCCATTTGGAACCCTGTTAGGACACATTATATGCAAAGAAGGCTTACTAGTAGATCCCGCCAAAGTTTACAGTTATTGTGGGATTAGGGGAGCCTACTAGTCAAAGCAAGTGCATGGATTCCTTGGGCATATGGGGTATTATAGAAATTCATCAAGGGGTATGCCAAGATCGCCATGCCCTTGGAGGAATTTGCTAAAACACAAGAGTTCCTTTCATTGGGGAGAGGCAACAGAAGGCATTTGACACTTTGAAGGATAGGCTTGTCATGACACCCATATTATGTTTTCCTTCTTGGGATAAGCCTTTCCATGTGCATGTTGATGCCTCAGGGACAATATGGGAGTAGTACTAGCACAACTGGTGAGGGAATTGTTGATCATCCCTTGTGTTTTGCAAGTAGAAAGTTGACACCAGTAAAAAAATTACACAACTACTGAGTGTGAAGCATTATCTATGATCTATGTATGCTACATAAGTTCAAGAAGTATCTATTGGAAACACCATTTATTTTCTACATGGACCACATGGCATTGAAATACTTAGTCAACAAGCCCATTCTGCAAGGGCGCATATGTCGTTGGGTCCTATTATTTCAAGAGTTTGAGTTCACAGTGGTTGTAAAACTAGGAAAAGCAATTCAAGACCTGACCACTTATCAAGGATTAACTCAGGGGAGGATGTGCAAAGCATTGAGGATACCATGCCGGACACACAACTATTTAGGTTGCAGGTGTGCATGCCCTTAGACTTGGAATATATCACAAAGTGTTCTTAAAAATAGGTGTGGTGCCGGAAGGGATGAAGGCTCTAGAGAGAAAGCAATTAGCAATACATGCCACACCCTACATGTTGATTAGTGGAGACCTGTATAAGTTAGGTCATGATGAGGTTCTACGCCGATGCATATTGGAACATGAGCGTGTGGAAATTATGGAGGAAGCACATGGTGGGATTATAGGAGGACACTATGTAGGAAATGCTACCACATGGAAGATTTTATTAGTAGGGCTTTGGTGGGAAACCATCTACCAGGATTGTATTGAGTTTTGTAAGGCTCTGTGACCATTTCCCATGCCTTGGAAAACTTGGGAAAGAGGGATGAAATGCCCTTGTGACCAATAAATAGCAGTGCTGAACCATTTGAAAAATGGGAAATCAACTTTGTAGGGCCAATTTCACCAGCCACGTGAAGGACTGGTTCATGGTATATCATTACTTGCACTGATTACTTAACATGATGGGAAGAGGAAACACCTACAAAGGATCACACACAATGAAAACACTGCTAGATTTTTATGGGAGAACATAATCAAGTAGGTATGGTTCCTTTAAGTTTAACAAGTGATAGAGGTACACACTTTCTCAATGAAATGGTTAGGATTCTATTAGAATAATTTATGGTGGCCCATCACAAGACTACCCCCTATCACCCTCAAGAAAATGGAAAATGCGAGGCATTTAACAAAATACTAAGTCACACGTTGACTAAGATATGTGATGTTGGAAGACAAGATTGGGATGACAAAGTATCATCCATTCTATGGGCATACATGACAACCTACAAGAGGTTGAACAAGGCCACACCATTTCAATTGGTGTTTGGCGTGGAGGTTTTTTCCAGTTGAATTCATGTTACCATCATGTGTATAACACATGTAGGAGGGTTAGATGATGAAAAGTGCTGGAAGAAAGGATTGATAAGTTGATGTAGTTAGATGAAAGGTGATCACTTGCTAGATGGAGTAGAAGATATAAAAAAGCAAGACAAAAGGCATGGCATGATCATCATATCAAGAACAAGAAGTTTGAGGTTGGGAAGATGGTGTTGTTGTATGATTCCAAGTATCTGCGCCATCTGGGAAGTTGAAATTCCATTGGTTGGGACCCTACATCATCTCATACATTCTTGATTAGGAACTTTCTAATTACAAGCTAGATGGGATGAGATTACTAGGTCATTTCAATGGGAGTAGGTTGAAGCCCTACTATAAATAAGTCTTCTTGGTGTTTGTAATAAGGTATTGTTTCCAATTAGCTTAGAATTTCCCTTTATGCTTTTTTTTTCTTGTGTTTCCCTTTTCATTGTTTTTTTCCTTTCTTTTTGTTTCATTTTGTGCCTTGTGCACTGGTAACCACATTATTTTTCCAAGGTTGTGTATATGCAGAGGACCACACATCTATTTTAGTGTGGGGTGGAGTAATGCAAAGAAAAGTATAGGCCTGTAATACAAGTTGAGTGGCCCAAGTAGAAGGAAGTGCGTAAGGTTGAGAAAACATGAGAAAAATGGTGGATAATGAATTATGGTGTCAAGAAGGCTGTAACAAAGACCACATACAAAGGATGAAGAGCAAGAACAACATGAGGTAGGTGAGGGAAAAATTAGGTAAAGGATAGAAGAAGTGCCTTGGCGCGTTGTAGATGCGCATGTAAGAGTCTTCATCAGATTGGATTTTTTGCACGCCAAAAGGTTGTAAAGGATTTTTCACACAGGATTGGGTGCATGGGTAAGGGCACTTAAAGTTCAGCTTAGTGGAAAAATCACATTTAATGTTAAAGTATGTTGGTAGGTGGCATAACATTTATTGCTAGAGGGAAGAAAAAACTATAAATACAAGGTTAGGAAAGTCATTTTTCTATCTTGCTATTATGAAGTTGAAGCGCTCTTGCAAACTAGGGCATCCAGAGAGAAATTTTTGTGAAAGGAAGAAGAATATGAGAAATTTAAGAGTGTGACTAGAGTGGATCTACAAACCTAGGAGGAAGGAGTACATGGGTGTGAGAAAGGTTTTTTGGTGTGCCATCTTGTGGAAGGTTTTCCTAGTTAGGGTTTGGCAGCTAGGGCATGAAGATAGAAGGATTTATTCCAGGAGTTGAGCTTTGGAGTTGAGTTTGGAGTGTAGCAAGAGTAGTAGAGAAGAGTAAGGAGTTTGTAGTTTATCCTGATAGAAAGCATGACACCCAAGAAAGAAACCATTTCACCAAAGAAACCAAAGGGAAAGGGAAAAGGAAAAAAAACCACCATCATGAGCTCCAATGAAGAATGGTATGCAGAAATGCAATACCTAGATGGAGTATTGCTAGGAAAGGAATGGGTGTCACATCTAAGAAAATGATTGTGAGTGATTATAACCATCACACGAGCACAAATGAGAAGGAAATGGCATTAGAGTTGGTCCGACCAACTAACAAAAGGACACCAGATGGGATGCCCTATATACAATGATGAGGTGAAGGTCAAATTGGAGAAGGTAGGATTATTACAACTATATGAGTTGCCTTACTTTGGCAAGCCCGAGCACCTTTATCAATGGTTGATGTCACACATGCATGAGGATCACTTTTATTTTTAGGTGTAAGATGCATAACACCACAACTGATATCCAAGTTCACAGGCCTTATTTGTGAAGGAGAAAGTATAGATGATGATCTGAGTGACAAGGAGGCTATCAAGGAGACAATGTAGCAAGCATATGACTACAAGAAGGGTTCACGATACTTTGACATCACCAGAGATTCTAGACCCTATTATGAGGATGGCCATGCACACTTGGTGACCAAGCTCAATGATCAAGGAATGATGGACACAAGTGAACAAGGCATGGCTAAATGTATGCTAGAAGATATCAGAGGGAACCATCTATAACTTGTCCACTTTCATCATGGATGAGATCATAAGCAAGCATGCGAGGAGGGAGAAAATATATTATTGGTAACAATGTCCTCCTCACCATTGTCTTTTTAGAAATTGGAGTGCCAGATGGGCTGGAAAATTTTGTTTTGGGAGTATCTAGATGAGGATCCCTCACCCACAAAGAGATTTGAAAATACACTTGTGAAACCATGATGGCCACTCACAAGGCATGCACCTGGAGAAGTGGTATAAATGAATGTGTGATGCATTTGGGGTAGAGTGGAGGATCCTAGAGTAGTTTCCCATGCTCATGGATGGAGAAGAAAATTTTTTAGTGTACCAACATTTCTGCATTGGCAGATTTACTTTGACAAATGGGACTAAGGGTCCATGGTGCAAGCTTCCCTTCTCCTTCACCACACAATACTTCCAAGTAGGGGTCAATAGGTTCAAAGAAGCCAAAATACTAAGGTTTGACCTTAGTGAGGTGGACCAAGACCACCATGAGCTGCATGAAATCTCGTGTACCCTAAAAATGCATGCATACATGGAGAAGTATGTCTCCCACGAGGTTCAAATGATGAAACCAATAATTGCCAATCACTGGAAGGGATGCAACAAGGATATACCTTCGCATAAGGCCAAAGTTTGAGAAAGGTGCATATCTTGGAGAATGATGTCTCCATTCAGAAGACCCCATAGGAAGAAAGAAGGCCATGCAAAGAAGAGAGAAAGAGAAGAGGGGCAGGAGAAGAAAAGCACCAAGTGTGCAGACACACAATCGGTGGGTGCGCCTAAAGTAGTTGCAAAGCCTAGCACTTACGTGTAGAGAAAGAAGTCTCCTATCAAGGAAAAGACCCTAGAAGAAGAGGTGCCAGAGCATGAAGAGCACCTCACCCATGAAGAATCACCAATGAAGAGGTCACCTGTCAAGGAGAAAGAAAAAGAAGAATCTCTCATGTATTGGAATCCCTAGTAAGGAAGAAGCAGAAGGTGATGAGATGAGGAAGACTCAGAAAAGAGACAGAGAGTCTAGATGCCTACATGGTGACAAGGATGATGATGATGAGCCTGAAGGAGGTGAAGACCATCCAGTCTATGATGTACATGATTTTGAGGAAGAAGGAGATGAAGAGGAGTATAACAAAGAAGATGAGGAGAAGAATGATGAGGAAGAAGCTGAGGCTCAAGGAAAGGGGGTGAGTGAAGAAGTAAGCACCAAGAACCAAAGAACCCCAAGCCTCACCAAGGAGGAAGTAGAGAAAGCCACAGAGAGAGAAGTGGTAGGCATCATGAAGAAGTTGGTGGAACATAGGAGTTGGAGAGGAGTGGATGAGATTATAAAGGAGATAGAAGAAGAGAGCATTGGGAAGGAGTATGGAAGTATGGGTGGAGATCCCAAATTGGCAGTAAGCTTCCCAAAAGCTACATGCAAATAGGTGGGAAAGGCATAGTGGTGGCACAAGGGTAGGGAATGGGATACATTGATGATCCTAGCAAGGTGTGCTACATGTGCTTCTAGAGCACCATACCAATAGAGAAACTCCTAGCTATGTCATCATTTGATGAAGAAGGTGCATACCCATGGACAAGAAAGATGTTATCTTGGGCATTTGAGTCCCATGTGGATGAACCAAAATTTGAGGTAAGTAAGAGAGAGTGCTAATGAAGTTCCAAAACTAAAGGGATAAATCCATTGGTGAATGCTCAACAACTATTAGATGAACAGGTCTGTAATGTGCTTAACAAGGTTTCAGTCAAAATTGAGGCAAATTTTGGGAGAAATGATAGAGTGAGATTCCTGGAGGAGGAATTGGAGAAGAAAAAGAAGGAGCTCATGGAGAAGAGAAAAGACCTAAAGCAAGAGGATTTGATCAATGCTCAAGTTGAGGTGTGAGATGAAGGAAAAAAAATCTAAAGGTGTGAAGTCTCAAGAAGGTGGAGATGATTACAAATGTAATTGTCTAAAGCACCCTAATTTAGCGCCACCCGATCAAAAGTATGAATCAACCTTGCAATGTCTAGAGGATCTGACTCACATTCTCACAATGGAGAGGTGACCACTTGCTTTAGAATCTATATAAGAGGTGCAGGTGCATGCCAAGAGAAAGAAAACAAGATGAAGGTTGTCGAGATTGTGGCTTGATACACCAAACTTCTTAGAAAAAGTAAAGGCCTCACGCAAGTCAAGTCATTGAAGCTACCTATGATAACTGCATGGATAGGGATAGAGTGGAAAGCATCTTGGTTTCCACCCATGAAATGGAACTCAAGGAGTTCCAAGAAAAATAAGGGGAATAGAGTAGAAAGAGACAAGATCCTGGCCGAGGTGGAAAGAAATCAGAAGCAATCGAGACCTGCATGAGGCTGATCAAAATCTGGTTGAAGGAACTATACCCCCAGATCACCCGTAGGATGGATGCCCTTGAGGACTTGGGAAAGAAATTGAGAGGGTATTGTTGACACCATGAGTGCCAAAGGGGAGGAGCTGAGTTTTGAGGAAGTGAGCCCTGGTGGGTGACCTCTGTCAAGCAAGCTCAGAATGAGGTCGATGCTTGGGGAAGTTAGAGGCAAAAATAGGAAAGGATTTCCCTCTCCTCCTCCAGCAATAAACAAGTTCCCCATTCTTTCATTCTTTCTCCCAATTCTTCATTCCTTTATTCTTTCTTTCAACCATTGTAAGATCCCACCATTCTTTATTCTTTAAAGAGTGTTTTTGAGGATGGAGAACATGTGTAGTGTGGGGTGATGTTGGGCCCCAGAATATTGGCTAAGTACAAGAAGGCACGTGGGCATGTGGGACCTATTTGAAGAAGGGCAGTGCATGGGGTTGAAGGCATGTAGGGAAGGGTTCTAGTAGGGTTTTACAGAACACATGGTGCACACGTGCAAGGAAAGATAAGTTTTGGACTTAGCCATATTTAGTGTCCTAGGAAGCACATGAGAAAAGTGTGACCCTTCTAGCATGTGGAGTGGATAAGGTGCCTGACGACTATAGGATCAAAAGGGAATATTCCATGCATGTGATGGAAGGTTCCAGAAGAACATCATTGCATAGAGTGGAGAGCTTAGATCAAAGGAGGCATGCTCCATTGGAGGACCACTTGGACACTTGGCACTGATCTATTACCTCAGAAGGCATGGCGGTGAAGGAAGGAAAGCTATATATTGAGGTGCACATGTGTGGATAGTAGAAAAGGAAATAAGAGATGTGTGAGAGATAAGAGAGAGTAGATAGTATGGAGAGGTGAGAAGAGAGGAGAAGAAGAAGAGGAGAAAAAAATCTAATGGAGGATTATATGGGTTGGGATTAGAAAATATAGGAGTGATGGCACATTTAGAGGGATGGGTCTGTATTCTTCTTTGTAATGTGATGAACATAGTGTAGTTCTGATGCATGACTTGGCTCTGCATTGTTATATGAGGGTCTATTATGACTCAAGGGATGTAATGTGGTTATTGAACATGTTAATATGAATGGAAGGATCTATTTTAATCATATATGTGTTCATGAGTATAATCCTTATGCATTTCCTTTATGTATGAACCATTTCCATATGTTATTTTTGTTATTTCTCTTTTTATGGATGCAATGAGATGACAACTCATCCTAGGTTCTAGAATGATGCATGGTTATTTTCTATTCACTTTCACTTGAATATCTATCATAAGATGATGCATTCTCACAAGGTGATAGGCTACCATGCATGGGATTAGACTATTGGTCTAGGGGTATAAAAATGACTACTGATTGTAGTCACAAAATCATGTGGTTTAGAAATTATTTAATCCTTATTTCATACTACTATTTAGAGGGTTTTTGAGTGAAGAAAGTACTAATTAACTCTCATATTTTGGCCATCTTGTTTTATTTTATTTCTTCATTCCTAACCTTTTATACCTACATGCATAGTCTATTTCGATCATTTTCCATTATTTTATCTTGGGGTGCCCAGCTAATCTTGAGGGTGCCGTGGGTGCCCTGGTCCTTTTCACACTTTCCATCCACTTTTTGGGTTCTTTATATCCATTTTAGATCCTTATCTTTTGGTGGTAATCCATTTCGGGGTTAATTATGAAATTAGATCAAGACAAACATATAAATATAAAGTAATTAGTCCATAATCGACCTAGCATCATTCAAGATATATAATCCATCTAGAGCTACATCCATCTATAGCATTAGATATCACTTACATCCACATAGCTCGCACAAGGCACAAGGATAGGACATCTGCATCACACTTCATTGGGGGATGGATTCTATTATATTCCATGCACACATCTAGTTATTGCTCGCATTCGCTACTTCACAAAGTGTGACTGACACGCGAGCACTTAGGGCACATTATGCACACACTCACCAAAACTACATTTGGGTCCAAATTGTAGTAAAAATCTTAGTAAGCCCATTGTTATGGCACTTGAGGTCATTCAACACATTCATTTACATTTTTTTTTTAAGGTTTTGATACTCCTTCTTGGTCTTTTGTAGGTCTTTTCATCATCTTGGAATATCAACTACATCCAGAGCAGTGCAGAGAAGTTAATATGAAATATAACGAGGGCTTCGGACCATCTGCCAAACCTTTGAAGATCAATTTTAGAGATTTTACTGAGACCAAGGAGCCCGGTCTACAAACTAGAGCACCCGTAGGTGCCTCGGTTCCTCTCCATGCACTCAGTTCAACCATATACACTAGATCCATCATTTTCGGAGCTTCTACATGGTCGTTCCTACTTCTAGATTTTATAGTAAGCTCACCGTGACATAGTCCCACGAGCATATTCTATTCATTTGAGTTCTTTTCCTCTTTTCTCTTGCACATTAGGGTTAGTATTTCCTTTTGCATAGTTTCTTAGGTCATTTACATACTTCTTTAATGCATTTATTTACTTTATTACAATTGTTCATAGCTTAGATTAATTATCATCACATACTCCACATTCTTATTTTTAGTTAATCATTTTAGTGAACCCGACTTGATCATTCACGCTTCTAGGATCTTCCTTCCTACCTTCTCATTCTAGGGTTTATCCTACTTTTTCCATGGCTCACTCTCATGAGGAGTTTACTGAAGCTCATCTTAAGGCCATCAACGATCACCTTGCTGAGCATCCCCAAGATCTAGATTTACTTTTACATGTTTCTCGTGAGGAAGCTACTAACCTTATGGAACTCACCTCTTCTGCAGCCATACCCACTTCTGTTGCTACTCAACCACTTGCTTCTACTCTTCCTCCTATTTCTATTATCCCCATTTCTGTTCCTACTCCTACCAATCACTTTACGTTACCCTTAGTCTCTCATGTACAACAGGTCTCCTCCATTGGAAACCAAGACTTAACTTCTCTTTATCATGACCTTCAAGCTCAAATTTGTAAGTTGTAACATGCCACTTTGCATGCATCACCATCTTTAGATTCTACTTTATTGTTGCATACTCCATTTGCTCCTATCATTTTTGCTTATCCACTTCCTCCTAAAATTTTCACCCCTAAGATTCCTATTTTCAATGGGCATGGTGACTCACATGAACATCTTACAACATTTCATGTGACTTGCATTGACGTTGCTTAATGATCATATTCTTTTGCTAAGCTCTTTCCTCATAGACTCCACGATTATGTGATGCACTTGTTTTACGACTTACCTATTCACTTAGTAACTTCATTCGAACATCTAGTTGATGCATTTATTACTCATTTCTCCATCAAAATTGGCTTCAATATCTCTTATGCTCAGTTAGCAAAACTTAAATAGGGCTCAAATGAACATATAGCTAACTACGTTTTGAGGTACAAGAATAATCTAACTAAAATGAAAAATGTTCTTGCTGAATTTGAGCTTCAGGACATGTTCATTCAGAGTCTTTTACCACATCTCCAAGATATTTTCCTATTTAAAACCTCTCCTTTGTTCAATTAACTTTGTTATACTATTAAGATTCATGAAACTAAGCTCCTATCCATAGGTAAGATTAAGTATCATGAACAAGCTTCATCTTCCAATCGTTTTCCAAAGCAAGATGACATTCAAACCTTCCGCAACTAAAAAAACAACACTAAAATCATTGTCAATGCCATCACTCATACTAAGGAGGTTAACACACAACAACCTCAACACATGTTTAAAAAATTTCCAATGGCTCCACACCTTATCTTAAAACAAGCTGCTCAAGAGAAATCTTATTACCCTTCCACCACCACTCGAGTTAGACCCATCACAACCAAAGATATGAACTACAATGAGAGATTTTGCTATAATTATCATTGATACGTAGGACACTCAAAAACTTGATGTTTCAAACTATGTACCATCATCCATGATCTCATTGATGAAAATAATATAGAATTTCTAGAGTCTACTAGCTCTGCCCCAACCAATGAAAAACGTAAAATCAACCTCTTTAACAATAAATCTCAAAAACATGACAAGAAGACATCAAAATCTTCTGCCAATCATGCATATCATGTAGTACCACCTCTTGGATCGGGATCTCTATATTTCCTAGTTCTTTAACACGAATCTTCTCTGCCAATAATTTGTTTTTCCCACATTGATTATCATTTAAATTTTACATCTAATCATTTACATATCAAGGCTTCTATTGGATCGAAATCCATCGTAAATACTAAGGTTGAATCTTCATGGCTCGTTAGTGCATGATTGATTTCACTTCTTAAGGATATTAGATATCCTCAATCACAAATTGAAAATCCCGGCAACAAACCATTTGGTGTTGTTAAGTTGTATTCTATAGTAAGTACTCTTACTATGTTGGTACCTTTCCTCATTGGAAATATAGTTGAGGGATGCGACATGATTCTTGGTCTCAACTACATTCATCACTCTCAATATATTGTTTCTATGAATCATTTATGCCTAAAGTTCATTTATGATAATTAGGTCATTTATATTAATGATGTCCTTCCATCTACTCCATGGTCACCATCTCCTCACACAATAGCTAGTACATCCCCTACTTCTTCTACCACGTCATATTCTATGTTGCCAAAAATACAATCTACTCCTATCTCACCTACTCGAGCATCATTTACACAACCCCATCCTTCCACTAATCCTACACATAGGCATAGGACCATTCCTAAGACAATAACTAAATTGAGACGCATGAGTCCTAACCTCAGTTTATTCCACGTGGTTTCTCATCACCTTCATATTCAATATCACATAGATCTCCATCACTAATACATTTTATTATGCCCCAATATTCATCATATATTCATCCCTCACATGTGCATCGACTTGATTACCAACACAACTCTTAAATACCATACCACCACTATTAGATCATGGTCATACGCTTTCATCATCGTATCCATCGGATGGAGGACCTTCATCCTTCACACTAATTGGTTAGATTATTCATATATATTTGGGTGGCATTTCTTCTATTACCCCGTACTCACCCTAACATCTTCCTTCTTTGAATTTGCATATAGGCATTCTTATCACGTGTTCTAGCATCATCATTACCAAATGATAAACACTCTGTGCTTCAATTCACACTTGACTGTTGAGGGATTATTACTACACATGAACCACACACACTACACTATACACATTACCCATTGCGTTTCCTCACACATCATCTGCATCATGAACCATACATTTTACATTTAGTCTACAAAATTTTGAGATTTGTGCATTTACACATCATATACCATACTAGTCTTCATCCCACATGAGTATAACATTGCATCATCCTACACATTAAGTCAAAATCCTATCCACATACACTACATTATACTTTGCACATTCTACACATCTAGCGTTACATTCTACATACTATATACGCTCTTAAACACATTACACATATTACACTCTACACTATAGATTGCACTGTTATACATACTACACTTACTTTACATCACACATATTACACTTTTTAGTTTATATTATACATTACACATTGCACTCTTCACATAGTCATTTATCATCTTCCTTATATATACTACATCATCTTCTATGCGGTACACTCACTACTTGATGATGCACTTTAGTTCCTCGGTCCATACTCGATTGTCGAGGGTTTACAAATCAAATGGAACTTACATTCATCACACGGTTATCAATCAACCTTTCATCATGTGACATTTATAGGATAATGACATACACTTTAGGATAAATGGTCACCTATTCCTTCATCTTGTAGTGGTTTACACCCTAGGTTACATCACCACTTCCTCTTTTCATCTCATAGTGATATACGCTTAGGGATAAATCATCACTCATCCATTAATCTCATAGTGATATATGTTAAGAATAAATCATCACTTATAAAATCATTTTGTCATGATATACACTTGGCTATATGGTTCATGTACATAAATTCTATATTTCACATATCATCATCAATACACATATACACATTCATCACAGGGCGCAGACACACACACATTATTTAGCCATTTCCCAATGACACACTCTCATTTACGGTTCATTCTTGACTGCTGAGGGGGAAAACAAAATGAACCTCATTGCATACAATTCCATTCACTTAGGGGGCACACGGATCCTCTCATTCCATTTTACATTCCATTCCATCCATCCACAACATGTTGCATATCATGGTTTATTTTACTCTTTCTTACTTGTGCATGTTCATGGTCACTTTACTACACATGCTAGTTAGCTTACTTGTATGTCATTTATCTTTATCATCCACACATGGACGTTCACACATTTTTCTAGTACTGATCATAGATACATGTATCTTGCATGTAACATGGATGCTCACCTTCTACCCTTCCTACATTGGTCGCTAGGGTCATCCACATTCATCTCTTACATGTGCTATTGTTTCATTTTGTACTTAGTAATTTACATTGCTTGGTTAGACATGATTTTGACACAGTAGTTATTTTCTAACATGATAATGGGTGATTCACATGCAACATTTGTTATGTAGGGATATTTTCTTCCATACTTGTTTGTTACATTATTTGTCTTTGTTTGCTTATTGTATGCGGGATTTTTCCCTATGCTTGGTGTGCAAACTTATTTTTTGTTTGTGGCCATGATGGCCTTATGTGTCTTGCGACATCATGAGTGATGTCCTATGTTTGTGACCTGCTTTGTGTGACTTCCTTTTCTTCTTACGTTTTTACACTACTTTTCTTGGTATCATATACATTATTGTTTACATAGATTACACATAGTATTTTACATGCATCTCTGTTTATACTAACAATTGTCTTTGGCTAGCCATACTTGTTTTTGCATGCCTTGGTTTCTACCAAGCGCATTCCCTTCCCCCTATAAGAAAGAGTTTCAAGGTACATGTGGTTATTCCTCTTTTGGGGCCGCATTATCTTATCAAGCGATGTCGCATGCACCCGTAAAGAGGGGGCATCATTTGGGGTTTTTTTACATCTACACAACGTGTTTACACTAGTTCGATTCGGTGTGATTTTTCCCTTTCCATTTCAAGTTTACATACAACGAGTGAGTTCAAACTAGTCTACGAACTCCATACACAATGGATTTTATAGGACATGGAGTCCTTAGCATTCTGGGAAGTAGTTACAGGCTTGGAGGTTACAGTGGGTGTGCCTCCCTACACTACTTCGGCCAGTGGCGTCGGATCACCCAAAAACTAGAATAGTACATATATCTCTTCATGAACATTTAGGGAAGTAGTTAGAGCTTGGAGGATATAGTGGAATTCCTCCCTACACTTCTTCGTCCTATGGCATCAAATAGCCCAAAAAAATCAGGAAGTATAGGATATAATTTTACACTCTATTTCTTGACATGGATCAGGTGCACATATTCCATTTACACTCTTTCATTTACATATTTTACATTTACATAATTTTACATGCATCTTTTACATTGCATTTTTACACATACATATATACATATTTGACTACTTGATCATTTTCTCCTTGTAGGTCCGGCCGTAAGAAATAAATAGTCAAATGGGGGCAACAACATGCAACAAAAAAAAATGACATCAACAACGACAACACACACTATACTAACCATGCAGGTATACTACACACATTAGCATCAACACACACATGTTCCTCCCTAGGTTCACTCTCATTAATTTTTGCACATTTTCATCTTTAGTTTTCACTATCCTCTATCATTTTTTCATTCCACACTTTGTCTAGTCATTCAACACGTTTTTACTATACTCTTCATGGACACTAGGTACACATCTCTATCTACTTTATGTTACCAAGATTTCCACTCACCACTATAAAGTGGGGTAAAATGTAGTCACAAAATCATGCACTTTAGACATTATTTAATCCCAGTTTCATACTACTATTTAGAAGGTTATTGAGTGAATACAATACTAATTAACCCGTATCTTTTGGCCATCTTGTTTGATTTTATTTCATCATTTCGACCTTTTACACCTACATGCCCAACATCTTTCAATCATTTTCCATTATTTTAGCCTTAATTGGGGCGCCTAGGCTAGTACTAGGGTGCCCTGGGTCCCCCCGAGGTGCCCCTATCTTTTTCACACTTTCCCACCACTTTTTGGGATCTTTCTAGTGGTTTTAGATCATTATATTTTTGGTGGTTGACAATTTTGGGGTTAATTACGAAATTAGATTAAGAGAACCCTATAAATATAAAGTTATGAGACCATAATGAGGGACCTAACATCATTCAATACTATCATCCATCTAGAGTTGCATCCATATATTGCATTGGAGATCACTTACATCCACATAGCTCCATCACAAGGCACAAGGATATGACATCTACATCACACTTCATAGGGGGAGGGATTCTATTCTATTCCATGAACACATTCTATTACATTTTCTACATCTAATTATTTCTCACTACTTCAAAACATGTGACTGGCATGAGAGCACCTAGGGCACATTATGCACACATTCACCAAAACTACATTTGGGTCTGAAATTTAGTGCAATGCTTAGCTAATAAGCCCATTGTTGTGGTAGTTGAGGTTAGTCTAACCCATTCATTTGCATTCTTATTTTTAGGGTTTTGATACTCCTTGGAATTTTTCAGGTCTTTTCATCATCTTAAAATATCAGCAACATCCACAGTAGTGCAGTGAATTTAATGAGACAAACATTGAGGGCTTTGGATCATCTACCAAAACCTGTGAAGATCAGTTTAAGAGATTTTGTACATGCACAGGGTGCTAATTTTGCAGACTAGAGCGCCTGTAGGAACTTCAGTCCCTCTCTAGGAACTCTAAATCCATAATTTTTGGAGATTTTGCATGATTGTTCATGCTTCAAGATTCTCCAGTCAACTCTCTGCTACATGATGGCCCCACAAGCATCTTCTATTCATATAAGTTATTTCCTCTTCTCTCTTGCATATTAGGGTTAGGATTTCCTTTTGCATAGTTACTTATGTCATTTATAAACTTCTTTACTACATTTATTTACTTTATTACAAAAATTCATAGCTTAGACTAACTATCCCCACATACTACATATTCTCATTTTTAGTTAATCACAAATGCGGAGTTGCTCATGAGAAGACAAGGAAGGTGGTATGATGTCCAATGAATGGATGGACCCCCAATAAAGTATCATAGCATTAGTAGAAGAAGGGGTAATACTAAAATGGATGGAATAATTTATAATGCAAAAAAATTCCTTTGAGTGGAGGAAAGTTTTCTGGATAGTCCATGGGTCACGGATCAGCAACATGATGCATAGTGGTAGAAGTGGGAATAGGTAATGCAATAGTTGGATCTAGGTAGAAATATTGGAATGGGTTACGAACAAAGAAAATGTATATTCAAATACCTCATGTAAGAATTTTATGCACCAATGGATTGTAGATGGAATTTCCTATATAGCGTGAAGCCATGGTCTACCAAGTAAACAATTGTATTGGATTGGGAAATTGATGACAAAAATACAACATGAATAGTTTTTGGCCCAATTGTGATCGAGAAAGGTGATAGTGCCTATATATGGATGCGTAGAAGAATCATATGCATGAAGAGAAATGGATGTTGGGTTAACATTAGCTATGGAAAGGACAATATTATGAATGAATGATAAAGTACAAATATTGATCTCAGATCCATTATCGACTAAATTTTGCTTGATACATAATTTATTGATGCATATTTATATATATAGAGGTGGATCATACCCATAAACAAAAATATCAACAACTATGTTAGATGGAAAAGTAATTTGTTGAGAAAATAAATCTACAATTTTATTATAAAATATGTTTGGATGAGTAGTAGAAGGAATGTGATTATTAGCCAAGAGCGAAATGATTTTAGCTCTACACTTAGGATTAGCTAGCAAGATGAATGGAAATATCCATGATGAGGGGACCATAGGAAAAATGAAAGAAGTGATGAAATGGGGACCTAAGAGTGTTTGAAGGAGATGGGTTCACTAAATGATTAAACAAATATTATAATTTGTAAAACTCTAGATATTTTAGAGTCACATGTAATAGATAAAACACTAAAGTACAGATCTAACCCAAGTAATAAGCTAAATGAACTTGAAACCCTAAGTGTAAGAGAATGATAGAATACTTAGCTGATTTTGTAATTAATCTCGAAGTATGCCAACATGAAAAATTTTATGATCGGGAGGAGGAAAATTTCGCAACCATGCTAAAAAATTCTGCCACTTTCGGATATTCCCGGATGGGGTGCTTAGATTAGGCCATGGGTGCTGGGCATTGGAAGCTGCTTCAGGTGCATGTGTTCACTCGGAACCTCAGAAAATGATTTTTCTTGTGTCACACCAATGTCACTAACCTTCGTTATTTGTCTCTGTATGTCGTTGGTTGATCACCGAATTCCTTGTAACCTACAAAACAAATGATCTCTTGAAAACCCCAAAATACATCAAATCCTAAAAATAAAAAGATGCAAATGGGGATTTGGATTGACCCCAAACGTCACCTAACTGAGTGATCTTACAACTGGGTGCTACACTACATTTCAAAATCCATGTAGTTCTCATGTGTGTGTGTGCAATAATTGTTCCCTACGTGGCTCTTGTGTAAGATGCACTTGAATAATAAGCAATAGTTAGATGTAACAATAAAGATATATGTGTGGATTTCAAAATGAACTTCTCCTTCTATGCATGTATGTAGAAAATTCAGTCCCTTGTCCCTTGAATGAAGCTAGATGGATGATTTGATGGTTTTGAAATGCATTTGGATGCAACATTAGGTGATCACAATAGATGCTTAAAGCTTGGTCCTTTATTATTGTCACATAACTTTATATTTATATGATTCCCTTGGTTTAATTTTTTTAATTAACAATTGGAAGGCCAACCCATAAGAAAATAACATACCCAAAAGATAAAACATGCCCAAAAGGAGTGAGTAAAGTAAATAGAAGTCGGGGGCACCCAGAGGGGATGAGGGCACATGGGTGTTGGAATCTTGACTTTTTAGAATTAATCTAAATAAGTACAACAATGAAATAACTGAAGTATAAATGCTAGCTAATTTTATTTGATATTTTAAATAAAATGGAATAATTGAAATAGGAGGGAAAAATTATTAACTGAAAATTAATTACCTCATAGTGATTGAAACTGGGTTGGTTGATGAATAGGTAGAAAAAGTATGATAACACACCTTAGGAAGTTGCAACAAGATGAAGATTTGGCTAGACTGGGGCGCCTGTGGGAGGATTAGGGCGCTTGTGGGCACCTTGGTTCTATAGTATGGGCACTAGTCTTGAGTCTAGAACTGAAACTTGAAACTTGAATTTGAGTTGGTCTAGGTCTTCACAATAACTCACCTCTTGTCGCGTGTATGTCGCACTAGATTTTGTTGATGTCATTGTAAGTATTTGATGAATAATATCCTACAAAACCCCACACAAAGCATTAAACCCTAAAAAATAAAGATGCAAATGAATGGGTGGTGACTATCCTCAACTACCAAATGGATGGACTTATGACTAAGCACAACACTACATCTCAGACCCGATGTAGTTCTATGTGTTTTGTGTGTGCAATCATGTGCCTAGGGTGCCCTAAGCCAATGATGCCAAAGTAGTGGGAAATAGCTAGATGTAAGATGTAAATGGTGGATGGAATAGAATGAATACAACCCTTCTTATGTAGTGTGTGATGTAGAATAGTGCCCAAATGTAGTCCTTTCCTTAGTAGATAGCTATCCCTTAGTAGAAATAGTCATTCCCTTAAGATAGTGTGTATGTTGTGTTTATATAGGGATATCTTGCTCAAATTTTGACACTAATGACCCGACATGCCGACTAGTACCTAGGGGAATGAGAGGAAAACTATAAAGACCGACCTCAAAACTCTAAATGAGAACCAAGTGCAACTATGGGACCAGGGCACCTAAAAATGAGGATAGGGCCCATGGGCACCCTAATCCCTTCCTAGGTTCCCTAGTCAAAGACTAGAGATGATCACTGAGTAAATAATGATAGATGAGACTCCATGAGAGATGAATAAAACTATGTAAGTAATAATGAACTACTGTAAGACACTTAATGACAATGACTGACTAAACTGATGATAGGACTAGGGGATGAGCCATTAGTGAATACTTTTCTTATGTGAGATCCATATATAAAACAACATACTTGGTGGTATAATAGTAGTAGTAAGTGTGTGATTTTGTGACTACATTTTCCCCACTTTATGTTGGTGAGTGGAAATCTTGGTAACATAAAGTAGATAGAGATGTGTACTATGAGAGAAATATGGAGAAGCCCATGTTGTAGTAGAACACACAGATGTGGTAGTAAAAGTGTGCCAAAAGAAACCATATGTGCCGAACCATGGATCAATGTGTTGATCCATGCAACATAGTGAAAAGCGTAATATCATGATGAAGTGCACTAAATGAGAGTGATGATTGTAATGTTGGATGATTGATGATTTTGAATGCATATGATGATGATAAGATGGGGTAGGGAGTGATCAATTCCCAACCCTGATTGTGTGTATATGAATAATCAACTAGAGGATTTGGGCATCCTACCACCAGAGGAAGAGTGTAGGGAGAAAAGTGTGTTATTCTCAATCTCTAACTACATCCTCAAGATCTAGCCATTGCTATAGATGGACTCAGATCAAACATTTGTGGTTTTGGATCCAAATAATTTTGATCAAATAGTTGACCCATATAGGAGTGGTATAGGAAAGGCACTCTTGCCCCCACTCCATGGGTGTCACCGTAATGTGATGGCTTCCAAGTTAGGTCATCTAGAAGAAAACGTGAAATGTATGATGGCTTCCAAGTTAGGTCATCTGGAAGAAAACACCAAATATATAGAATAACTTCCCAAGTTAGGTCATCTGGGAAAGTAATGAATGTAACTCCCAAGTTAGGTCATTTGAGAGGTATATGTTATATTGTATTATTGATGAATGATGATTTTAGATATTTAAATGATTGATTGATTGATTGATTGATTGATTGGTTACTCATAGAGATTTTATGCTATTTTCCCCCAGGTTATGTCATTAGGGGAATTGATAGAAATTGATGTATGGAAATATTTTAACATTTTTTTCCCCCATGTTAGGTCATTAGGGGAAGTGATGAAAATGCATAGGGAATTTTTATGTTTTTGCCCCAGGTTAGGTCATTAGGGGAATTGATGGTGAAATGTCACATGGTAAATTAGTAAATGTTTGAAAATGATAAATTGGTAGTATTGATCAAACACATAGTGATATAAGGGGAATTATAGGATGACCCCAATGATATCCCCCCTTTTGGTGAAAAGGGGAAGTGATGATAAGAATGAATGCTAAGCCGAAAGTAAGCATGAGATAAATAGGAAGTGTGATAAAGATCATCAAAATGTGTGTGGATTGATTGAAGGACAATGTGAAGGAGAGATAATGCACATGTGTAATGTGTATGGTATGATGGTAGGAGGAAATTCTAAAAATAATTCCACAAATGGGGTGTAAATGGAGTAAAATGCTCAAGATATGACAAAAAATAGAGTAGTGTGTATTAGTTGTGAGAATAAGTGTGAAATAATGACCATAGTAAAGTAGGTGATGAAAAGTAACTATAAGTAGTGAAGTGAAAAAGTGATTAGTCACTTCATTTGGTTTTACGTGATTGTGAGATTGAGTGCTAAGTGAGTGAAGATGTCGCAAGTGAGAGAGCAACACATCCTAGCTGGTTTGAGAGGGTGGTGACCACCGTAGCATCATAGATGACAACAAAATTGGTAAGTATGATGTTTTTTTGAAAAAAAATGTGTGTGTAGTACTTGGTTTTATCAGATTTTTACAAATTTGAGATTATGAAGTTTTTGTCATTTTAGACCTGGACAATAGTGGTGAGGGTGCTAGTGACCCTTGGGGATAGGAGCACCCAGACTGGGTGTTAGTGTCTACTGCTCTAGGGGTGCCTAGATCCTGCATCTGGGTGCCCTGGTCCAGAATGTGTATATTTGATCTATAATGGTGTAATTGAGATTTCTAGTGTATAGTAATGTGATAAGTGAGTGTATTTGGACTTGTATAGTGTTCTAACATTATGTTTTTTTGTCATTTTGTGGTGTGTAGAGGGATATTCACTCAAGGGAATTCCATGGAGGTCATCATTTGAGTACTTTCTTGGGTTGGGCTTGTCAGATGATGAGTGGGATGTTATGGACCGTGTAGCCTATGGACACATAACATGGATGGGGATGCCCACAATATGCCTATGTTGACAACATTATGTGAGAGGTGGTGTGTGGATACATGTGTACATTTTGGTTTCCTATGGTGAGATGATCAGTTACTTTGGAGGATGTGTATCACATATATTGTGATTTCTGGTTGTTGGGGAGAGAGTACAAGTTATGCCATTGGAGGATATGGAGAGACAAATGTGAGTTGCTACTAGATGGTATTTTGTGGGGACTCGAGTACCTACGAGGCCCATATTAGTTTGGATGTTATTTGAGATCGGGGTTCTGTGTTTGCGGAAGTTCATAGCCATTGTGATTGCTTCATCTATAGTAGTAGAGGGAGGAGGTGTAGGCATCTTGTATAAGATGCATGATATATGTCGGTGGATAGAGGAGGAGAGCACTAGATATGCATGGGCATGGTGTGTGTTGGCCCACCTATACAAGGATCTATACAGGTTTACTCATGATGAGCATGGTGGTGGGATAGAGCCACCACACTATTGCATGTATGGGTGTATGAGCATATAGCCATGTTGAGGCTAGTTGGAGGTCCACATGAGAGAGTGGGCTAGGCAGAGATATATGTGAGGAGGTGGATTAATGTTTGTGGGTGTAAGATGGACACATATACTTACAAGGAATTGATAGATAGGATGGGCCCGAGGTAGTTATATGGAGGCCATACCATGATTATGGAGGGTGGCCAGAGGATGTTGTAGAGTTGTGATGTATTCGTAGGACTATGTGGTTGGAGGATGATTTCTAGGAGTGGATGAGCTATTTCAGGTAGAGAGAGTATCACGATAGTTTGGCATGGCTCAGGATGTGCCCCAGAGCCATATATATATGGTTGTGAGTGATTAGAGCACCAAGGAGGGGGGGGAGGCTAGACCAGGGCCCATAGGAGAGCAACTAGTACCTCCTGGGCTAGATGAGGTAGACATGGATGATAGAGCCGATAGATTCTGATGATGCAGGTTGTACAAGAGGAGTATACACATGGTGGGGACACATCGATGGGTTCTTGTTTCCATTTGTTTGTAGAAAACATATCGGGGTTACACATGGAGGAGGAGGAGGAGAGGGGAAGCCCATGCCCCCGATAATGTAGCAAAAATAGTATAGATGAGTGTAAGTATTTATATAGTTTTGTTGTGTACTTTTTTGTTTTCCTATGTTATAATGATGGTTATCTAAGTCGTTTATTTTTTTTTTGTAGGTGACATGTATTGGTCCCTGATAGTAGACACATCCATCCACACATTTGACGTGGAAATGTTCAACCGATGTACTTGGTGGAGGGATACTTGAGCATGTGGATGATATCACGGTGAGCATGCCCATTTATTTGAGCCAAGTGGCCATAGCAATGATAAGTGACATGACACTATTTTTGCTAGAGTGAGAGGGATGAGGCATGTGAGGAGACTCGATGAGCCAGAGAGGTGGTGGGTGGTGGTCCCTTAAGTGTAGGATGTATTTTCACATGATACGTGGATTTGTAGCATCATTTTTAGAGTAGTTTACGGAGGTTACCTTATTATGGAGGTAGGTTGAGAGGTATTGAAGGCAGCTGTGAACAAATGACATAGAGTTAGTGGTGAGGCATCTAGTTCTAGGGCTCTCGCAGTACCCAGAGAGTGATAGTGATGATGAGATTTGATTTGTATTATTGTATATGATGTGGGGAGTTTCCCCCAGTGATGAACATTTTTTGTAATGATGATATGATATTTGATATATATATATATATATATATGGATAGATGTTATTGATATATGATGATTTTATTTAGTTGTTTATGATGTGCATAATATGACTCAATGTTTTTTGTTGTTAATGTGTTATATATCATTCTTGTGTATTGATGTAGATTCACACTATAATGTTGATAATGATAGAAAAAATGTGTAATGTGAATGATGATAGATAACATATGTAATTTGATTGATGAGTTATATGAAATGGTTGTTGAATGGAATTTGTAATGTGGTTAGTGTAATGATAATGATTAATAATAAATGTAATGATGAATGATAATGGAATATGAAGTAATATGTTAGTATGATGAAACTAGGAGAGGGGGGATTAGTGATGCCCCCCAACATGTGAATGAATAGGCTCATTTAGTTAAGACCCCTCAGTAGTCAAGAATGAGCCACGTAAAAAAGAGTGCATCATCGGGAAATGATTGAGTGCACTAGATGAATCGATGAAGTGTGATGAAAGGTTCTTAGAGAAAAACCCTCAACAGTCATGTAAGAACCGTAAGAACACAAGTGCGTCATTGGGGGTAAGGTGATAGTAATCACCTACCAAAGACCAAGGTGGACGTGAAGTGGTGGAAGCATGTGGGATGGAAGAAGCAACATGAGTGTATGAACCAAATTGAATGTCATATGGAGTTGTGGTGGGATGGATGAATGCAGAGGGTTGTGGAAGCTGATGTGAAGAAATAACATGATGTGATAGATGAGATGGATGGAGTGGATGGTGGATGCGATGGTGTAGTGATGGATGGACGTGGTGGAGAGCATGCATGAGTGACAACCTATGGTGGTGGATGCATAATAACCTTAGCATTAGATGGAGGAGACAAGTCAAATGTGGGTAGAAATGTGCGTTGATGAGGTAGAGGAGAGATGGACCGCTCACGTGAGAGAGCCAAAGGAAATGATGCCCTTATCCTCTAATTGTTGCAATATATCATGAAGGGAAAAACAATCATTATCCCTATGGCCATTGATGCGATGATAATTACAATAGGGTTGATCATGTTGATGTTGTAGACAATGTTGTGGATGATGTTGGTTAGAGGGTAAGTGAATTAGATGCTCATTAAGTAAAACACGTAACACATCATGTGGTCGAGCATGATGAGAGAAGTGTAATGGCTCATGCGAGATAGATGGAGTAGGTGGAGAAGTAGTCTTCCTGCCAGGAGGAGGAGAAGAAGTATGCTTTTGTGATGGAGTAGGTTGAGATGCTTGCTTAGGTGAGATGGAGTTGTGTAGGACGCTCAACTGATGTCAATGGAGAGCACTAGATGATGTAATAGAAGTGGAGGTAGATGGAGGGTCAATGACATGTGCTGAGAGAAGATCTTGTTTGAGGTCTATGAATTTGTAGCACAAGAGAGTGAATGAATCACATGTATCATATTGTAATCTTTTCTTAAGCACAAGAATCAAACCATGACAAAAAATGAATTGCTTCTCTAAATCAATGGGTTGGAATATTAGTTGATGTATACAAGCATTGAACCGTAAGATATAATCCATGATAGATTCGATGAGCCTTGATGTAAAGTAGGTAGGTGGTCATAAGTAACTCTAGGGCCATTGTTGATGATAAAATGATGGAGGAAAGCATCCTCCATGTCATAGTAAGTACTAATGGACCCAAAGGGAAGATGAGTGTACCATTATAACGCCTCATCGATAAGACTGTGTCGGAAATCCTTAAGCAATAACCTATCATTAGAATAGGAAGTCATAGCCATGTGGTAATGAAGGAGATGAGCATGAGGGTCACTAATACCATCAAAACATGTGAATGTAGGCATGATAAAGTCCTTAGGAAATGCGGAGTTATGAATCCTCTTGGGAATAGGGTTACCATGTAATGAGTTATTGTCAATAGAAGCATAGTAAGCCCTAATTTCTAAAGTGAGAGACTAAACTTGAGATTGTAATTGACCTATGACATGCATGAGAGATAGGATATCTGTGAAGGAATAGTAGAAGATGGCAATAATGTATTGAGTGGTTGTAACTTGCCATTGTGAGTGATCATAGGAATATCAAGAGAAGATAAAGGAGATTTCGATGCTAAAGGAACACTAGGAGTGGGTGTTGAAGAAGCTATAGTAGATGATATAGATGGAATATCCATAGCAGTGGTAGGAGTAGCATTAGAAACATCCCTAAGAGGTGAAGCCACCGATGGAGATACAATGATAAGAGGAGATGGAGCAACAAATGTAGATGAAGTGATAGGAGAAGATGAAATGGTAGGAAGAAGAAGTAATAGATGGAGGTGACTCATGCACAATGTTAGATGTAATCTCAGGAGAAGGTAGTGATGGAATAGGGATTCACACTCGGAAATATGAAAAGAAGGAAAATCATGGCTATCAACCACCTCATCACCATCAGATAAAGACTCAGAAATGAGAGTGTCACTAAGGATGCTATCAATAGGATCATTAACATAATATGAAGGAGTATGTAAGCTAGTATGAGATGTATCATGAGAAGAAAGATCAGAAGTAGGATAATCATGAGATGGAACCATAATAGTGATCTGGCTAGAAGAATCGGTATGCACATGTGAGTGATTGTCAATACCAAACATGTAATTGATAAGAGAATCATCTAGAATATCCTTAGAAATATCAAAAGGAGGATCACTAGTAGCCACATAGTCATGGTGTACAATGAGTAAAGGCTACTGGGTCCTCAACAATACTAATGCCAATAGGAGAATTTTCAAAACTAGTAGGCACATATTGTTGACCATCTAAGAGTTGTTGTTGATATCATCTGGCATAGTGGGATTATTATAGAGGTCCGTGACCTCAATGATGATAACTTCATCATAGTTTAATCTAGAGGAAATTTCAAAGGATATATGTTCCCTAAATATCCCATGATTGGCACAATACGGAAGATCACTCCGAGAGATTTTTGGTGACTATTTGAATGCTACAAACAGAGTCCGTACACACATCTGGTGGCTGGTCAAAGTTTGGTCAACATTGGTCAAAGAAAAAAATGAATGATTTTTAAATCAACAAAAGTAAGCACCATTGTGTAGAGCTATCCAAGAAATTTCTAATTAATTTTGAATGGACCAAATCTGAGTTCGTATGTGAAAGTTATGACCGTCAAAGTTCGGTTAATTGGTGGTCAACAACCGAAGGATGCACCAAATGGACAAATGACATGGTGACACATGGCACAACTACATTTGACACATGGAAAATCTACATTTGATCAGGTGGATGTGGCATTAAAGGTGGGTTTATGGTTTTTACCCACATAAAAGGTTTTATAATCTTTTATAAAAGAAGAAGAAGAAGAAAAGTCCACATGAAAACAAATTATGGTGGATAAAGCCTATTAAAAAGGCTTGCATATAATGTGGGATTTTTCCCCACATAAAGCTGCTCCATCCACATGAAGAGTGGATATTATTATGGGGTTGATTTTTTTAAAAATATGGCTTAAGCTTATTTAAAAGCTTAAAAAAGAGAATTAATCCCTATTAACCCGCTCAAAGCCTATTAAGGCTATGATATTATTTGAAGCAGATTAAATATTTGGTGGCTAAATTATTATTATGCCACGGGGAATTTTGGCTAAGCCCAATCCATTGAGGATTATTATGGGATCTTTAAAAATAAGCCATGGATATTATCAAATATCCTTATATTCCAGGGCTCCTAATCAATATAAATAGGGGACCCAGTACATTGTAAAACACACAAGCCTTAAGCTTATTAAGTTTTGTAAAGGCATTTGAGGTGTTATTAAATATAGCTTCTAAGCTATATTAAAGGCCTTAATTATTTTTTAAGGCATTATTTTTATTGGCCTATTATTTATTAGGCAATATTTGAAGATGAAGCTCTGAGTTCTCTCCAAGAAGCAGTGATCCATGCCCGAGCCATGGTGAACAACTGGTGAAGTTTGAAGATGATCGTGGTGATGTAATGGAGACATTATGGAGAGATATAAATGCTTATATCTTATTAGTATAAGCATGATGGCCTATATTATTTGTTATAGGCAATATGAAAAATGAAGAAGTCCTATATTATTCATTATAGGCACATGACAAAAGTCACGATATTATTGTTATCGACATGTTGATAAAGTAAGACCTATTTATTTTATAGGCATATTGAGGACCAATATTATTTGTTATCAGAAAGACCTATTATTAAATAGGCACATTATGGTTTGGGAGTTATTATTTTTTTAACTCACTGATAAAGAGACTTCTCAAGTTGGAGCCTGGAGACGCCATGGAGCCGAGGGACATGACAGAGCATCAGAGAAGCAATAGAGCTTAGAGCCTCAATACGTTGGATGTATCATCAGATCATTAGCTTTGGAGGAGGGTCATTATTTAGTATGAGCTCGTTGGTGACAATTGATGTTTGCTGACATCTAGAGACTTAGCACCTTGCACTGGAAGCGTGGAGGTTTCTAGAAGAATACTTAGCACCGTACAATGGAGGCATAGAGGTATTCATGGATAGAATACTAGATCGAATCTACTAGGGTAGCCACTTGGTGTTAGGTTCTTGTTCCATTTGTATTCAGTATTATCATGCTTAGATTGTATTATTTGTTACAGTCATGGAAGTGGATAATATATCAGTTCTATTGATGAACCTAGAGACGTAGGCTTTCTGTTGAACTCCATTATCAATCTTTGTGTAGTGTGTTTTTAATTCTTGCATTGTTTAAGGTTGATTCTAATGGGGTAAATTCAGAAAATAAATTAAATCCTATAGGGGTCTGTGGTCGAGTAAAAAAATTTAGTCAATTTTCAGATCATAGATAGGGTTGACACTAAAATGAGACATGATGGGACGAGAAGAAGATGAACTATCTTTAGCCATTAAGGTTTGAAATGGATCCATGAGAAAAATATTCTAAAGTTCGGGTTCACCAAAATGATTAACTAAAATTATGAATTTTATAATTAATCTAAACAAGTACAACAATGAAATAACTGAAGTATAAATTCTAGCTAATTTTATTTGATATTTTAAATAAAATGGAATAATTGAAATAGGAGGAAATAAGTACTTACTGCTAATGACTTACCTCAAAGTGATTTGAAACTAGATTGGTTGATGAACATGGAGAATAAAGTATGACAATACGTCTTAGGAAGTTACGCAGCAGATGGATATTTGGCTAGATTGGGGCACCTGTTGGAGGATTAGGGTGCCTATGGGTGCCCGATTTTTAGAACAATTTAAAACCTGAATTTGAGTTGGTCACTAGGTCTTCGCAATAACTCACCTCTTTTTGTGTGGTTGTTGCACTAGATTCACTGATGTCATTGTAGGTCTTCAATGAATAATCTCCTACAAAACCCAACACAAAACCATCAAAACTTAAAAAAATAAAGATGCAAATGAATGGGTCGATTGTCCTTAGTGCCAAATGGATAGACTTACTGTTGAGCACTTCACTACATATTAGACCCGATGTAGTTCAATGTACATATGTGTGCAATCATGTGCCTAGGGTGCCTTAGCGCCAATGATTCTAAAGTAGCGGGAAATAGCTAGACGTAAGATGTAAATGGTGGATGGAATAGAATGAATACAACCATTCCTATGCAGTGTGTGATGTAGAATAGTGCCCAAATATAGTCCCATGCCGTAGTAGATAGCTAACCCCTTAATAGAAATATTACGCCCTTAAGATAGTATTTATGTTGTGTTTATATAGGGATCTCTTGCTCAAATTTTGACACTAATGACTAGACATGCCGATTAGTACCTAGGGAAATGGGAGGAAAATTATAAAGACCGACCTTGAACATATAAATGAGAACCAAGTGTGACTGGGACTAGGGCACCTAGGAATGAGGAACGGAGTGCTCATGGGCACCATAATCCCTTCCTTGGCACCCTATTCGAGAGAATAGAGATGACAATTTGAGACTCCTTGAGAGATGGCCATAATTGTGTAAGTAATTGATGATTTGCATGCAAAACACTTAATAACAATGACTAACTAAAGCTGATGATTGGACTAAGGGATGAGCCATTAGTGAATAATTTTCTTACGTGAGATCCATACATAAAACAACATACTTAGCAGTATAATAGTATTAGTAAGTGTGTGGTTTTGTGACTACAAGTGTCTACACAACCCATCCCCTTTGACAAACTTATTTCATTAAATACCATAATAATTAAAATAATGTCTCAAATGAATTTACCGTCATTTTAGTTCTCATTCTTTGTGTATTTCTCAATATTATCCACAATAAATTAGAGAGAATGTAGTGCATCTCTTTTTCCATATTTTAACTAATATGCAAAATAATAATAATTTTGACTGATATTTTTGTGTTATCCATCTTGGAAGTAAAAAGGCACACCACAATCCTTGTTCATAGGTATTCAATGTTTGTAATGGGGAATGCATGACCCCCTTCTTATATTTAAATACATCACATGTTTTATTGATATCCTTGTTATCACATAAGCACAACCTTAAATCATGTCCACTATTGACTAGTTTTGTCACCTTGTTGATGAACATGGAAGTTATCCTCATACGCCTACATATAAATATAAGTACCCTTCATAAATGGATGAAATTAAGAATAGCACCAATTCTATTATTTTTTTGAAGTATGGAAATTCAAACAACTGCAAGACCCTAACCTTTTTACATAAATTATTTATGTTGTCATCAAATATTATAACCCCTTTGGTGGTTTTCTTATCTATTTGTCATAGATAGTATTGAAACAAGGTGCCTTCTAGTCCAAGCATGTGATGATTGAAGTTTTTATTTTTCACATTTGCACCTTATTTTTCCATCTCTCTTCTTCCAAAATAGATTTTGGATATTGCATTTCTAGATTCAAGATTTGCATTCATGGAGGAGTTTTGTCCTTAGTCATACTAAACATCATTTCTTGCACACCATTTTTCTTTGTTTGAGTAGAGATGTCGATTTATCTTTGGATTCAAGTACCTCTAGTTTCTAGACTACCAATCACTCTTCTTCTTCCTCCTCAAGCTCCCTAATTATGGTATTATCCAATCCTTCTTCTCCCAAGATCGATCCTCCAAACTACTTGAACTATTCATGCTAGAAGAACTGGATTATTGCACATCCCAAATCTTATGTGTATCCTCCTTTCTATTATTTATCATGCATCTAGTTTGGAATCCTTATTGATTCTCTCTGGGTGGTTTAAAGCCCCAAATTTCCTCATTTACACTGAAATATCTTAACCTCCACGTTAATGGTTGTAGAGATTATTTTAATCAAATCTTGAAGAACCCATTTCATCTATCGTAACATGTATTCTCCATATATTTTTCATTTATTTTCACCATTTTGTAACTTTTAATATATTGAACTCTTGTTGTAATCTAGTTTTTATTATAAACTCAGTTTTTACATTTAGTTGGAGCTCTAGTTTTTCTAAATGTAAGGTAGTATTAGAAGTGAGCCCTTATCCTCCTTTTATAACCCTTCAAATTGGTGAAAGCCACATTATTTTTTCACATGCGTAAAATCTCACTTATTCACCAATTTTATTTAGTACCAATTGGCTACTAATAATCCCCACTCCTTATTTTCATGCCTTTTCCTTAATTCAAACTTGAATTAATGAACCCAACACACTTGTGTGTGTGTGTGTGTGTGTGTATTGATAAATTATTAGATATGCATTAATTTTTCATATACCTCTATCTATGATAGGTAGATTATGTTTATAGGTTGTGTTACATTCCATGAGCACATTCCTTTTCTTGTGTCCTTCTTTTCCTCGTAACATTCCTGTAATCACTTTTCATTTTACATTTCTCTCTTCTAACACACTAAAATTATCTTATGTCTTTCTTCATCATTCCTTATTAAGTATTATCCTTTCCAATCCCTCCATGTTTTTATTATATCATTACGTGCCATGTCTTATCATCTAGTCTTGCACATCATGCACATTACCTTTCCATATTTCTAATAGTTTTATGTTCCAATCGGTTGTCAAACTATAATGCACCCTTACTTGCTATGTTTTAGTACACCCACACTAAATTGATACTCCTTGTTCCTATCATGTGATAATTCTAAGACATATATCAAGAACCTTATTTTTATTTATGCACATTAAAAAATCCAAATCATTAAACCTTTGTCATTTTCATGCACCGATTCATAACACATGGAGAACATTTGTCTCACCACTTATCACAACATTTTAATTGTATAAATTTTCTTTTCATTTGCTAAAAGATGCCAAGGAATGACATGTGGAGAAAATTGGTTCTTCCATTCTCCAAAATATATTTATTTTATCTCCAATTGTAAAATGTCATGATGGGAAACTTGTGGTCTTCATCGGTGCCATTTTTTCATAAATATTCAAAATTTGGCTTCAATATTTGCTTCCTTCATCGCATTAGTTCCTTTCACATGAAATGCATAAATTTACTATTCTTCTATGAGATTTTGAATATTAAAGTGTATATATATCTCATCCTTACCAATTACGCACACAATTCACACATTTGCTTTGAAGTATAACTTAGAATAAGACTAATATTTTTTGAGAACTCTTATTTTCTTCAAATTTGAGAACAATATTTCTAAATTTATCGAAAGGATTAATTCATGCATGAAATCGTGTGCTTATTACAACAAAAAGAAACATTTTAAAGAAAACTATTCTACATGTATGAAAGATACTATCCTAAAATAATAACCGATCTAATGGCATACGACTTATTTGATTACAATCAGTACCCTCACTAGAAGTAGGGTTTACACCTACTCCCATTGAAGTGATATGATAGGAATTCCCCATTAATTTCCTTCAACTTACATGCCCTAATAGGAAAGATATCATGTATTTCATAGGGCCCTAGCCAAAGTGTTTGAAGTTTCTGAGGTGTCGCATGAATTTTAAGTCATATAGTAACTCTTTTATGCCTATGGTGAAGGTTTTATTATTTATGTGTCTATCATGTCAAGATTTCTAGCACGATTTCTCTACCCCTTGGATCCATCTTGCACGTTCTCATATTTCATTCAAATATAATAGTTTCGTAAGGTGTTCTATTATTGATGATTCATCATCTAAGTTTTAAATGTGTGCTATCCTTATAAATGAAACCACAAACTCACGAGTCTTCACCAGTTCATTTTCAAACACTAAATAAAAAGGAACTAATCTTTTTAACTTTGTATATGTGGTTCTGTATACCCATAAAAATGTTGATACCTTGTCATCCTAGTATTTTATTCTAACGTCGAATATATTTTTCAATGTGTTTCTTAATATATTATTAAATGCTTTGAATATGTAATTTTATTGCACATGATTTAGAGTTATTTTATGGTGCACTACCATAAATTCCATCAACAATATGCACACTATTTCATATAGAAAATTAGTGCCTCTATCACTTGTTAAGAACAACGAACACCCATATCTACTTATAATGTTTTTCCAAATGGATCTTATAGTTGTGGCTATTGTAAAATTCTTTGTGGGCATGGATTTTTCCCACTTGGTCAAATAATATGTTGTTGTAATAATCTACCATTTGTTGGTTATACATGTGGTAGGATTTATTGGCCCTACAAAATTAATGGCCTATTTTTCAAATGGTTCTTATACTGAAAAATAGATGTAAACTAATTACATCTCTTTTATTAGGCTTTCCAATGTGTTGATAATTACAAAACATGTGTGCATATTTTATAAAGACTGGTGCTCCCCTTCTTCCATAGAGCCACACAATAGGATATAAAATATTGCAGACTTATATACATACACCCTTATGACATCTTAAAATAAATGATCTCAATAGATCTTTCAACACTCCCTCATGGAATTATCAAAGATTTTCAATGTCCTCTTAAGGACCAAACCTAAGATTGGTTACACTCTTGACTCAGCTCTACTTGGTGTATAAATACCTAGCCACTCTCATACGTTTCTTGAACTCTCACATGTGTATTTCACAATGCCTTCTCTGTCTCTCCTCGGGAGCCCCAAGTTGGTGAACTCGTCCCCTTTTTATAGTGCACACACCCTACTAATTTTATTGATTCTCTCTCCATGATAGCTCTTTTCATATTTCTTTCAAAACTCAAGTTGAATTTGGGATCTTAAGTTCCCTCAAACACTTTATCACCATCTAGTCATTCTTTTTGTGCCATGTTAATCTGGTCTTTGGGATCCTCTAGTCATGTAGTCGTTGTTAGTCATCTTAATTAGAAAGGTCTGAAATTTTTGTCATTTTGTGCCCTCTTGGTCATACTTCTAACATTCATGTCAAAATTTCTCTTTTCTACCAAACCTCAAAATATTCAAGCCACACCTTAAAATTATTTTCATCCACTCCCTCTGGGATTATGGTCCTCCTTAAAACTTTTGGATGCTCCATTGAGACTAATGGCCCGCTCCTAAGTCTCCTCACTCCTTTATTCCACACATCCCTCACACCCTTCTCTTCTTTACAAAATTATTACGCACACAAACCTTAAAAGTTTTTTCTAATTCTCTCCTACTTTACCTACTTCATCTTGTACTAAACCTATATACACTCCTTTCTTCTTTATTTCACATAATTTTATGCATTACCACACAATCATCTTCTGTTCTACTATGCCTCTTCTTCCTTACACCGGATGCCTTTATTCTTATGTGCACCCATACTTAGGACAAATTGAGCATGATTTCCTTGGATCTAGGATGATCCCGTATCAAATACATGAGGTAAAAAAACTTGAGTTCCACCTCAAGTAGACCAAGTGAGTGGTTAAACCACCCTTTGGAATATATGAAAAGATATTTTTGGATTTTTCATCTAATAATTTTGGCTATGGAATTAGTGCTTCTTCTAGTATATCTTCTAGTCCTTCACCAATTCTCTGTGACCTTTCTACACTATGCCACACACCCTTGTGATCCACTTCTCACCATTGAATGACAAACTCCTCTAAATGGATATCCCTTTCGATACTTCATGAGTCTACACTCACTCTTGTCTGTCCACCTTCACCTAAAACCTTTAGGGCCTTTTTTCTCTCCTACCCATTTTATCTTTGGGATTCCTTCCTTAACATGTTCCATATGTTCATACCCCTCTTATTTTATTTTTCTCTTGTTCTCATAATTATCCCCTTTCCCTACCTCATGATTCTTTTCTCTTATATGTTGTTCACTTTTTCTCCTCTATAATTTTTCCATTCTTTTGTTTAAGGGATTCTGTTGCACATTATATTTCCATGCACTATCCTTTCTTCTCTCTTTTCATTTATGTTCCATTATGAGCTCTTGTATTTATGATTTTTTTCCTTGCACACCTACTCCTCCTTGAGTTATCCTCCATATAACCCTTTCTTGTTCCTTTTATTATGTTGTATTCTTTCACATGTTTTTCCTTCCACACACTTGGGGTTGTTTCCCACCTTTTGTCATCCTTTTCTTGGTCCTCCTTTCCACCTTTGTTTTCCTCTTCCCAAGGCTCTCCTTTACTACATGTTTATGTTCTTGCATACTTCCCATTGTGACTTTTATCCTTGAACTCCTTTCCTTAGTTCTTGATATCCCTTTGTGGGTTCCTCCTTCCTTGGTCTCTATTAAACTACACTCTAATTGCTGGAGCATTGTCAAGATGTCATCAATACACTTGCAAGTCTATTCCCATTCCAACTTTATGGATTTTATGCCATCTCCTTCTCCTTTTTGGTGCACCATCATTTTCATGCACTCTCCCTAGGCGGATGTGAGGCACATATCCTCTTCCTATTTCACAGTCAAACATTCTCGGCCTCTCTCCATCCCCTTCCTCTTTTTGTTTCGTGTAGGGAAGCCTTTAGATCTTCTTGTAGTACATTCAAACTATTGTTACACTTCCCTTCATTCTAGCAATCTTCTTCTTTTTCACACCCTTCTGTACACATTGCCTTGAGATATTCACATATCTCCTTACTAAGTATGATTTTTTTGTATTTACTTTCTCAATCCTATCAAAATAATTTGTTTCCTTTATAGTGGAAACATTACTATTGCGTGTGTCTCCACCTCTATGTTTCCTAACTCCTATTGAATCCTCATTTCTCATGTTTTCTTATGCATGCTATTCCTTTTCACATGATTCAACCCCCTTATGCATCCTATTACACGCTCCATCCATTATTCCTTTTGAAATTCTTATACGCATCTTGTTTTTGTAGTTGGCCCCTTAGTTTTAGTTTACACACTTCTCTCCATTCTTTCTCAATGTGTAACATTCCCATTTTAAGACTTTAGAAACAAGGAATTTTTTTTTTGTATGATTAATGTTCTCTGTTCTAAATACATAATTTAGAACACACATTTCATAACAACCATTCTTATAACAGATAACCATATGCAGCTGTAATGACTCGGTGAGCAACCGATCTATTCATTCCATGACTCGGTGAACTACCAATCTATTCATGTGTAACATTGAGTTTTGAGTATTCTCCTGAATACTTCGTATACTTGGTTCTCTTACCCTACTCTGGGTATTGAGTGATCTGTCTAAGGAACCTAACTGAATATTTTCTACCAATATTCATCGGCATCACGATCCTTAGACTAGGTGACATAGGACAACGCAATCAGCAACTTGCGATACTTTGGCCAAATATTTCTAACATACTGTTTGTATTACTTATTCCTTGACGGCATACTCATCAATCCAAAATACATCCTTCACCCCTCTCCTTTGTTATCTAGAATGTATTATACCGACTTACATCGGTCCCCTTGCCCAAGAGTTTAAATCTAGTTGAGGCTAACATCATAGGTCATGATATGAAGAGGCTCACAAAGACTTAGGATAAATTGGCATACTGGGTCAACTTGGGTTATCCCCATGTGCCAAGGTACCCTGAGTCCTAGAGGGATAATTCATATCCTAACTATGTTACTATCAAACCTAGAGGGAAAACTTGTTCAAGTTCAAAGGTGTGTAGATCTTGACGATCAATGCAGAAGGGTGTTGCCACATGTTAACTGTACTATTGTATCCTCGAGAAGATCCTAATATTCTCAAAGGTACAACCTTGCAGTTGACGTGTGCCAACATCCTACAAAACAACCTCATTAGGATGTACATACCTCTAAGAGTTTACTTATGTTAAGTTAAATTTGGGTTAATAGACGACATGTTTTGGCAGCCCATCTGACCCTAAGTCCAACACTCTTTAAGTCCTTTTTAAAAGTCAGATTTAATTAATCCTAAGAACTTAATTAACTTAAGGTTGCTTCCAGATTTGTTAGTTTTGGCATAACATCCCGTTATCCAAAAACAAGACAACAACAACACAAGTTCCTTTCTTTTAAAATGACTTAACCACTTAAGGAATTGTAACAACCTACTAGGCTGAAACTTATCAGACTTATTACAATTAAGTCTTAATGATTTGCAATCATATCTTCCTCTTTTAAGTATATCTTTGTTAGAGAGGAAGAGTCTTCCTCCTATAGTAAAATGCTAGGGTATAACACACCCCATTTATGTCCTTTACAATTCAACAATTTTCATTATAGTTTTACTTCACATCACATGATATAATGAAATACTTAGATAAGAATGTTGCATTCTACCACTTATTTAACTGCAGCTTACTTAGGGAATTCATCTAAGTTCCTTTTACAATTCTCATCAAAATTCACATCCAATCATATAGATAATAAGTAGAATATCCTCAAGACAAGATACCATCCTACAGACAAAGGTATAAGAGAATTTATACAACCAATGCTAGAAAATTCTCAAATTTCAATTCATAGTCAAACTTATACATTTGCAAAATCTATGCATCTTAGAAACACGAAATAACAACAACCTTTCCTAAAAAAGAATATAACTTTTCTATTCCGTACAATCAATGTCAATCAGATTTATTTAAAAGAATCAGATTTAAAATAGCCAATGAATCATATAAGTTTGTGCCTTCTTTTATCACTTACGATGTCCATCTACAAAAATTACTAGCATGAGTCAGTTCAATGAACTGAGCATGATAAACACTAAACCTTAAAACGAAGTGCACTCAACTAATTGCTTCCATAAAACAACCCTGCTTTAAGGATCAATTAGTATATCATACAATAGGCGTAAGTAATTACAATCAGTAAAGAAGAGCAATAACATCTTGAAATCACTTCCAAGGGGGAAGAGCGGAATATGATATGTATTATCAATCCTAACATTTTAACATAGTATTTATTCCATTGATTTCCTTCAACAATAATAGATCATACTATCACATTGTATTCCAAACCTCATCACAATAGTATAGGATACTTAGTTATTTATCTTAAGATAAAAATGTTTCTTACAACATGATTCAAATTAAGATGATTCATCTAACATTAATTAAGATGTTCATCACGGTAGGATAATATAAAAATACCCAATAAGGGGAGAGAGAATATAACTCAATTCACCTTCACTAATCATCATTCACCTTCTTTTGTATTTCAGTCCAAAGATAAGTAAGATAAGGCTAATCAACCATGTTTAACTTTATCCTAAGAACATTCAATCATAAATCCTTACAATTGAATTTACTCTTCTTGAATATAATGAAGCATAACAACATGATGAACCTACTACAAAAATTATCTCTTTCACTTTCATTAATAACAATTCCTTTTTCAATCCAATAACAATTTTATGAATGTATAAAAGGTTCCAAGGAAGAGATCCAAACCTTTTTGAAGCAAGAAGGAGAAACTTATAAACCTATTTTAAAAACAAGATCTCCCAATCAAACAAGTGATCCCTTTCATTTAATTCATTAACACAGTGAAGGCTATACACATCCATAATACACAAAGAGTCATAATATTCCTTATAAAATCTATATTAATTCAATGAACCCAATCAAGAATTGAAACCCGCGTAAGAACTCGTACACATAATTTTCCCAAGAGCTCAGCCAAGACATAATTAATTGCCTACTTCTCAACTTAACACTCCTAAAGTAAAAGATTGAATTCCCAACAGGAATAGAAATTACTAAACGAATTCAAGTCAAACCTTCCATGGTTACCAAGAAATTAGACAAAACTATCATTTCCAGTTTCCTCCAAAGTACATGCAACTAATCTTTTAACATGCAACTGAGAATGGTAACTACTAAACTAATTACAGTCAAATTTCAATGTTTACCAAACAATTAGCAGACTATCATTTCTAGTTTCCTCCAAACACATGCAACTATCCCAAACATGCAACTGTCTCATTTCAAGTACTTCGTTTACAAAATTTCAACCAAAAAAAGGCTAAATTTAAATGACAAGAGCTAGCAGGATTTACAACAAAAACCTTTATGCTCAAGTCTCGAAATAAAACTCGAGAACCTAGTTCAACATGTGCTCTCACCAAATCAAATCATTCAACCATTTATATCCAGTTCGGGTAATCACAACCCTTTAATAATTTACAATACATATAAGGAAAACCAATCATCTTCTTAACTGGACCGACACCTTGCCTAGATATCATTTCATTCATTATAAAACAATTTCATTTAATTTCCTTGCAACATAATTCCCCAATGAATCAATAAGAGTTTCCGCATCATAGAATAAGATCGAGAGTGGTAAGAAAACCATAAAACTAACTTAGTCAAGACAGTTTTCTCAAACACCTTACAGTCCTTGGTTATCAACAGGGATGATTTGAAAGATTAAAATCAAAGTTCAAACCAAACTCCCATAAATATCAAAATCATTTCCCTTAAAGAAAACTCCCTATAAACCTTTATAGGGTCTCAATAAAACATTCAACTCCAACCAAATACGGGTTCACTACAGGCCCTAGTTTCCTTGTTTATATCACATAGTTTCCAAACTTCACTCATAGTTTTATCAAGTTGGACGAACAAGAATAACCCATCTTCAACACAACGTGGTTCTTACCACTATGAAACGAGTCACAAAATCATAAGATCTGGGCACTAAATCCACGGAGTAACCCGGATAAAGCGATAAGTTTCAACTAAGAACACCGTTGCAGATGAGATTCCTCAAAAAATAACACAGTTCTATCCATATTAAAACCATAAATCATTCATTTCTATAGAAATAGAAAGAACCCAAGGTTCCCAAGAAAACTCGTGAGTAACAGTAGTATAAATTTAAACAAAAACCAATACCTATGATTACCACCTCCCATTATGCCAAGCAACTTACAGAGTTCCCTTTTTGCATAAATTTTCATGTGCTAACACTAACACAACGAATATTCTAATCAACATTATTCTTTGTAATGGATTTCAAGCCAAGAAGAGAAAGATTTAATAAACCCAATAAAAATAACGAGGCAACATGCAATGTACTAAACTAATAGAGAAAAATTGTTTAAATAAAATCATTGAGAAGAGAGTAAAAGATTTTAATGATTAGAGCCTATCATGCCCGATAGTGTCTCGGTCGAATCAAAGAAGACCTCGGCCGAGCTCACCACTTTTTGTCTTTTCCATGAAAGATCAAAAAACCAGATACTTCTTCCACAATACCTCTTTAAATTCCATGAAATGAAAATAGATTGGAAAACTAAAAATAGTCATGAAGTGCGGTTTAATGTCTTTGGTTCGAAAAACCAGAGTTCATGCAGAGTGAAAATTGGAGAACATGCAAAATGAAACAACCCATGTGAAATCCACTAGCATGCCTACCAAAGTGGTTTGGACTCGAAAACCAAATACAATTAATTTCATTAATTCCAAATCTCCCGCTCAATCCTCCTTGCCACCGCCCGCCAAGTCTGGTTATTGCCAAGTTGAATTTAACAAACATTTCAAATTTTAGTGATACTGCCACCTAGGCCTCTGCCAACCCAACTAGCCCCTACCAAAGTTGGCAGTACCACAAGTCCTTTCATCCTTATCAACAACATTAATGCCTTAGGAACCGTCACCCAATACTTGCGACCCCTTAGGTTCCCCTTCATGCCAATAACTTAGGATAGATTAATGGCTTAGGTTAGATCTTAGGTAGATTAAAGTTTATACCTTAGGATATAACACTAACCACTAACCCCTAACATAGGTAAGTAATCAAAATACAATAGCTTTAGGAACTAGGTTAGATCACCAAATAACCCTGTAGTATTAGGTTCTAGTTTTATTACCTAGCAACCCTTCCAACTCCTTAGTACCAAGTTTAGGTTAGAGTCAGAATTATATCAAGTAACATAGCTTAGGTAGGAAATACTTTCACCTAGCTTAGGATTCCAGTTCTCTCCAATGCCATGAATAGGCTGAAATCCCAATTACACCAGTAATGACCTGCCAGGGTCGATTTCCAAAGATCCAACGAAACTTTCCATTGAATGGAAATATTTTCACACAAAAAGAGAATTAAAGAACTTATGTCTACTAAGCTCAATCCATATGATCTTAATTCATGGAATTCCAATTCATTAGTTGTTCCTTACGGACATATTTAAAACATTCCTTAGATAATTGAAATTGATCCAAGGACGAGTCATATAAACAAATAAGTTTACAATTTTCCTTAAATCAGAATACACTCATCTATGAGAAGTGAAAAATGAATCCAGGAAACTTTCTAGTTCAATCAAAAGATCTCAATAGCAGAAAAGACTTAACCATATCAAGCATGATTTCCCATGATCAAAAGAACATATTCTCATAAAGAAAAGCACATGTCAACACTTGAAATGTAAAAGAGAAAATATCAACTTTAAAGGGTGTTACACAATGGCTTCTAGTAATGAAATAGAGCCCAATGCGAAGCATCATCAAGTACATAAGGAAATTACTATTTTCCATCAGTTTTGGCTTGCTTTAGGTGTTAGAGGGTCCTTTTAGGTGTTTTAGAGTGTCTTGAGTCCATTTGGACCTCCATGGCAATGTAATGATGAATTTATGGAGTTTCCCTCCAAAACTTCCTTTTCAAATATTTGAATTTGTTTAGTGGTGTTTAGGAGTTTTAGAATTAGTTTTGGTGGAATAAGGTGATGTAAAGGTCATTAATGACCTCTTCTCTTGTAAAAATATGTGTATATCCTCTCCTAGGGTTTCATGAATTAGAATCTACTTGTACCTTAGTTGATTCATCTAGTAACTTGTATAACTACTTCAATTTATGGTAAAAAGGGAGGCATTTGAATTGGGAATATTTAGTTAGGTTTAGGAATAATTTCAAAGGTGGGAAGCACATGTGAAGGAGCCATGAAGGCTTAGGAAGACTGCAAGAATATACAAGAAAGATAATGTTAAACAAATTTCCATTAAATAAAGCAAAGAAATGCTTGTAACTTCAAGAAGCTCTATGAAGAATAAATGTGTGATTGTATTTAATTTGGTTTGGTATTATTTAGAAGTTGAATTTGTGGTGTTTTAAATATTCTACAATGAATAATCAAAGTTAAATTACATATAACGAGGTTAGGAAGTGTAAATATCAACAATGGGGTTATGTAGCATAAGAGTTCTTAACATCTCCAATACAAAAGGTAATCACTTTCCATCATTTATGTTTTGATTGGTTGAGAAGGTATTAAAAGGAATCAAATAAAGGAAGAACAAGCTGGTCTAATGAAGGAGTATATAAATTTTGAGAAGTATTTACCCATGATATCTTTTGAATAGCCCAATTCTGTAATTTTTTTGCACGATCATGTTGATTAACTAAACTTGGGAATATGGGAAGGTAGTTAATCTAATAGGAGGACATAAATGTAGTAAATAACTATGCTAAGACAATATGTAAATTAACTAAATAACTAAAGTAATGTAATAAAAACCTAATATGTAAGAAGGAGGTAAGGAAAGAACTCAACTGATAATTGGTGACTATCACATAGTGTTGTTAGGGAATAAGGGATAAAATATGTGGAATAATCCCTTATAGAATCACAACAGTAGAAACTAATATGTAGAAGATATTACAGATCTCAAATAAAAGTGCAGAATAAAATAACACAACACCAAGATAGTATTTAACATGGTTCACCCAATTTGGGCTACGTCCACCAAGAATCACTTTCTCAGATTTTATTATAAGCCACCACTCTCTCAATACAATACCCAGATCTGTTTGGAGCTATGCTTAACAAACTCTACATAATTCACACCCGAATTCAAAGCACATCTGCAATGTTTTTCATACTTCTATCATATGCATAAAACCATATAAATAGACAATTTCTTAAGCAATTTTACAAAACTGTGGGTATCAAAACCATGGGCAAAAATCGTCCCATAAACCTATGGGTCAAAATCCCGCCCATATGAGAAAATCATGTTTCTGATATATCGGGCACGTTTTAAGGCCCAAAATTGTTTTTTCAGGGGTTGTGCCCCCAAACCCCAAACTGATGAGGAAACATGAAAAGTGTACATTACTCTTAGTGTACAGTCTTCAATACTTTCACACATGAAAATAGGCTCCACAACCTAACAAGTGTCGCGAGAGGTAACTAGATAAAATAAGAGCTAGAAAGACTATGTAGAGGTCCTTAAAAATAATGGATCACGGAGGATCCGAGTGGAATGGGGCACTTAGAGGAGGACCTGGGCACCCACAAGCACTCGGTCTACAATATGGGTGTCCCTGGTCTATGAAAAAGATTTGGAATTGGTTCTTATAGGGTTAGAGGGTGGTGTGAAACCCTCACTATGTGTCACATTAGGTTCGTTGTCCCGCACTGTATGTCACACTAATTCAAGATGATGTAAAGACATGTAAAAGACCAAAAGGAAGTATCAAAACCCTAAAAATAAATAAAAATATAGAATGAATGGGTTGAATGACCTCGGTTTCCACAAAATGGACTTACTACTGAGTGTTGCACTACATTTCGTACCCAAATGTAGTTCTCGTGAGTGTGTGCATGTCATGCCTTAGGTGCTCTTGTGCGAGTCACACTTTTTGAAATAATGAGTAATAGATAAATGTAGAAAATGTAATATCATGTGTGTATGGAATAAAATAGAATCCTACCCCTATGAAGTGTGATGAAAATTTCTAGCTTATGCCTTGATGATGGAGCTATGTGAATGCAAATGCAAGAGATGGATGCAACTCTAGATGAGTGATAGTAGTAGATGATGCTAGGTCCTTTATTATGGTCTCATAACTTTATATTTATAGGGTTATCTTTATCTGATTTTGTAATTAACCTCGACATGGCTGAATACCAAAAATATAAGGATGAAAAATGGATGGAAATAACCCAAAAGGTGGTGGGAAAGTAGAAAATGGACGGGGCACCCCTGGTGGGACTAGGGCACTCGTGGGCACCCCAAGACTACCCTTGGCGCCCGAGATGAGGCTAAAATGATGGAAAAATGTTGAAACAAATTGGGCATATGGATAAAAATGTGTGGAAATGATGAAATAAAAGTAAAATAAGATGACCAAAAGATGAGGGTTAATTAGTATTTTCTTCACTCAAGAACGTTTTAAATAATAGTATGTGACCGGGATAAATATTGTCTAAAATTCACAATTTTGTGACTACATTTTCCCCCACTTTATGTTGGTGAGCTGAAACCTCAATAACATAAAGTAATTAGAAATGTGTACCTAATGTCTATGAAGAGTGTAGTAGAAACGCGCCGAAGGACTAGAAAAAGCATGTAATTACAAAAAGATGGAGGAGCATGGAAACTAAAGATGAAAAATACACAAATAAAAAGTGATGAGAGTGAACCTAGGATGAAATGAATGTGTAGATACTGTGGTGTGTAATGTACCTGCATGGTTAGTAAAGCATGTGCTATCACAGAGTGTTGTTGCCCCCAATTTGACTTCTTGTTTCTCATATGGATGGACCTGATACATGTCGAGAGGAAGAGTGTAGAAGGATATCCTGTATTATGATTTTTGGATGATCTCATGCCACCTTGGATGAAGAAGTGTAGGGGGTAAATGCTCTGTGTCCTCTAAGCTCTAACTACTTCTTCTGAAATGTGTGTGAACAGATCTCTGTATTGTCTTGGTTTTTTGAGTGATCCAATGCCATTGGTCAGTAGTGTAGAGAGGCACACCCAATGTAACCTCCAAGCTTATAACTACTTCCCATAATGCTAAGGACACCATGTCCTATAAAATCCACTATGTATGGGGTTTGTAGATTGGTATGAACCCACTCTCTATAGAAAAATTAAGCGTGTCAATGTAAAATCTCTGTGTTATATGTAAAACCCCAAATGATGCCCCCCTCTTTGGGGGCACATGTGACATCATTGATAGGAGACATGCGGCCCTAAAAGAGGAATAAACGAATGCATGCTATAATCTGGAAAATTCTTGGTAGAAACCAAGGCATACACAAACAAGAAGGCTAGCCAAAGACAAGTGTAAACAAACAATGCATGCATATAGAAGACATGTGTAAGCTACACAAACAATGTAGTAAATGTAAACATGCAAGAAAGCAAGTAAGACACACAAAGTAGGATGCAAACATGGGAAATAACTCATGATTTCACAAGACATGCAAGGCCATCATGGTTGCAAACAACAAACAAGTGTGTACAAAAACATAGGGCAAAGCTCGTATAAAATGGCAAACAATGGCATACAAATACAAATAAACAAACAAGTAGTTATGGAAACATATAATCCTACAAAACAAGTGCTACACATGGAACACCCATTAACATGTTAGAGAAATAACCAATATTTCAAAGAATGAATAACTAAGTAATGTAAAGTTTCAAGTACAAAATGAAATAATAACACCTGAAAGAGATGAATGTGGATGCCCCTAGCAACTAGTATAGGAAGGGTAGAAGGCAAGCATCCGTGCCACATGTAGGGTCCTATATCTATGATCACACTAAGAAAAAGACATGAATGTGCATGTGTGGATGATATAGATAATGAAATATAATAAATCAATCTAACATGTGTAGTAAAGTGATCATGTAAAACACTAGTAAACAAGAGTAAATGCCCACAAGACAATGCAATATGTCGTGGATGGATGGAATGGAATGCAATATGGAATGATAGGAGCCACATGCCCCCAAGTGAATGGATGTGTATGAAATGAGGCTCATTTTTTTGTCCTTAGATGTCAAGAATGAACCATAAACAAGAGTGCATCATCAAGAAATGGTTGAGTAGTGTTTATTGTATCTAGCGCACTGTGATGAGTGTGTAAATGTGGTGATGAAATGCGACCAATAGAAAGGATGTGTGTGAACCCTATAGCTGAAGCATATATCAAGACTTAATGAATGGATGAGTGATGATTTAGCCTAAGCATATATCACTATATGATGAATGGACAAGTGATGATTTAGCCCTAAGCGTATATCACTATAAGATGAATGGACAAGTGATGATTTATCCTTAAACGTATATCAATATATAATGAGTGGTAAGGAGTGGTGATGTAACCTAAGGTGTATACCACTACAAGATGATATAAAGGGGGTGTTGATATTTCCTAAAACGTATACCACTACTAGATTGAACAAATGAGTGACTTATTAAATTTAAACTATAAGAAACTTGCTGAAATAAACACACATTGCTGAAATGAATAATCTAGCAGAATTGAACACACTGCTTGAAATAAACACACTTTACATAATTAAACACACTGCTGGGAATAAACACACTTTGAATATGTTGTTAAAAATACTTTTAAGGAAATAAAAACATATACTAGAACACCTACAGGGACAATAGATAACTTATGTAACAAATTTTAATTGAAGAATCAAAAGTACTTATAGAATTACTAAATAACAGGTTTATACAAATTGCTTGAAAATATAAATACCAATAGAATAAAAGATCCTTTTTCTTGGAGGAGTGGGCCCTTGCTCCACCTTGAATAAGGAGTTAACACAATATGTTTCTCTCAAAATTAAATGGCTATCTTATTATTGAATTATTCTATCTTACAAAACTTAACTATAGATATATTTGATCTCCTTTGTATATGTGTATATATATATTTTCCCCATCCAAATATGCATTTACAATTATGAGTGTTCAATAGTTTTCTACAGATTCTAGTGGAACCGAATAGTGCCCAAAGTAGATATGAAATTTAGAAAACTAGTTGGACATACAATTGTTGGTCTTACATATGTATTTTTGGAGCGTGAAGAACCAGAAAATTGTTGGTCTATTTATGATTAGAAGGCCCCTTCTTTACTCCATAACTAAATTTTGATAGAATAAGGAGATTCCCATTGATTTTGGAACTTTGGAGAAGTTCCAGAACTAAAGGGAAACCTTCCGAAACTAACTGCTAAAGTTCCAAAGCTAAGTGATAAAGTTTTGGAGCTAAGTGACCAAGTTCCAAAGCTGAGTGATAGAGTTCCAAAGCTAAGTGACCGAGTTCGGAGCTAAGTGACAAAGTTTTGGAGCTAAGCCACATTTTGGCCATCTTCCTTGAAAAGGTGTTGGTTACTTCACACTTCACTTATCTTGACCAAATATGACTTGTTTATTAAAAAAACTAAATTTACACACAATTTGTTAGGAATTAGAGAGTTTTAGACATCTGAATTAAATAAAAAAAAGATGGAAAATTACATCCTAAATTATATTTAGATCAAACAAAAGTTATGAAATGTAGACAAACTTGATTAAAAGGGAAGTAAAAAGAGAGTATTTATTACACATTAATGAGACATATTTTAGCCTCATCATCTCCCCCACACTTACTTGTTTGTAAGTCCTCTTACAAACTCTATTCTTCAAAATTGGGATCGTGAATTCTACACTCCAACTAATTGCTAAGGTCAAATGGTTGAAACTGAATGTCTTAGTGCTTCTGTTTAGAAGTGCTATATCTTGATCCTTCCTCTAGCTTTTTCTACCAATCCTCAAAATGAGTGGGATCCTGAGGTTCTCTATTCTGCCATGGAGACATGGGTGTAAGAAGGAGAGGAGGCCTTTTTCTCATACCCATCCACATACCCCTACGTTTTCACAAATTTGAGGAATGAGTGTACATAAAGTTCTAGCCCTTTCCAGACTCCATATTAGATTTGTGGGAGATATCACTTCTCTTCTTCTTAATGCTATAGTAAGGAATTCCCATCTCTTTAGGCATCCATCATAAATTTCTTCAAAGTTTTTCTCTTCATATGAGGTGAATGCATCAATACTCTTCTACAAGCTAGAAATATAATGTTCTTTAAATCAGTTGTCAAAGGCATGGGACCTGAAATGTATAACAAATGCAGATGGTTTCCCATAATGAGCTCTCATACATAGGCCAGATGAACTAGCCTTTATTAAGTGTTTAGTATCCCTTTCTTTCTAGGCTATTTGATTCTGGAGCAAAAACAAATGCATTAAGTTGGATTTCCCCACATATAGATTAATCATGAAGCTTGTATTCTTTTCTAACATAAAGTTGTAGAGATAAAATTCACAAAGAATATTTTCTGCTCTAGAATGGTTGAGGAATATGTTTCCATGAATTCTGCTTCATCCTTCAATTCATGTGGAAGGCCACATGAAATCCTCAACAATTTCCAATGGATAAATTTTTCTTCTAGAAAGACATTGTATGCAGGAGAAGGTCTTCTACATGTGAGTAATTTTTCACTCATCATATAGACCATCTGTATTTTTGCCAAACATTTAAATTTTTCTTCCTCAATCTTATAGAATTTTTCTTCCCATTCTTTCCTTGCCTTCTTCTCTTCTTCCAACTGGATTTTTAGTTCTTGATTTGATATTTTGAACTCATTAAGCTTCCTACAGGTATCATCCCATATTTGTTTGAGTGGTAAGTAAGATAACTCTATTTGTACAATTTGATCCATTGAATATACTTTTTCATAGTACTCTGCTTAGCATCCATTTGCTATTTTACTAATGCCAATTCTTCATTCTTATTTGTGAGATGAGTTCTCAATTGTTCAATAAGAATTTCTCTATGTTCCAATTTGTGTTTGAGGAAGTTCAATTCCTCATATTTCTCCTTAATTATAAGTTCTGCCCTAGACAAGAACAAAGTCTGCTTCAACCGCTATTTTTCTTCTTTTTCTAGGAGTTCCTCGAGGATGAACATTGTTCCTCCACCAAAGGGAATTTTCCTTTCAATCTCCAAGATGCCAATTGTTCCTCCTCATGTGATAGTATTTGAGTCATCCATCTCTGAAAATCTTTCTCTTCCATTATTTCAGCTTCTCTCTCCAACTCCTCAGTTTGACTTTGTAGAGGAGAAGTTTTCATGCTGCCAAGAATATCAACAACTTCTTTCTCTAAATCCTCCTGTACTTCAATATTTCTTGGAGTTTCCCTAGACTTTTATGAATTATTTTCCTTTTAGGAGCTTCAACATTTTCTGAAGTGGACTTCCCTCTTGAACTTCTTCTGATTTTTTCTCCAAAGTCCAGCTTGGGTGAACTATCACTATCAGAGACAAGTATTGGTTCTTCTAGTATTATTAAAGGGGAAGGAGTTTCTTTTAAAGAAACGGTAGATTTTGCAGCTTTGATCATCCTCTCAGACCTCCTCCTCTTTGGTATTTTAACCCCAATTTAATACTTCTTCTTATCATTAGGGGATTAATTTATAAGTTAATTTTAGGAGAGAAAGGGGTTGGTATTCCCCTTATGATAATATCGAAGTTTTTCTGAATTTGTGGAGGAATTTTTCCCATGCTTCTTCCCCATTTTTCTTAGAGAGAAAATGATGCTGACAGACCAGATGAATTAATCCATGGTGCCTAATTTTCCCTACACCCCAAGAATATCTTTGAGCCATTTTATGGATGGAATCAAAGAGGAAACTAGGAAGGTTTACTATATACTCCTGCTTTGTTGCCCCATACCTAAGATATATCAGCATTTTAAGGACTTCCCTTCCAATAGTCCCATATTGGCCATCACATGTCAGGTATTTTACTACCCAAAATGCTACTCTGTTAAAGGGTGTGGGTAGGCTAGCTCTTTTGACCCCTTTTATGATTTTCTTAGAGGTATAAATGTACCAGGGGCTCAGGTTCACCTTCATATCTTAAGGTTTCTACCAATTCCTTCAGAGTTCCCCTTACAGAGTTTGGAACATTTACAATTGGTACACTAGATACATTGCTCATTATATTAATAGTAAAGGGATTACAATGCCTTTAACCTTAGTTCTAGACTGCTCTAAATTCACAACAAATTCTCTTACCAGTTCATCATTGTATTTTGAGATTTTTTTTAGAAACTCCAGCCAACTTACCTATTCAAAAATGGTTATTACCTCTCCATCTGCAAGGATTTGTGTATCATCTTCTAGCTCTGACTTATTTTTGATACCCATGGCCAAGAGGATGATTCAAATTCTTTCTTCTTTAAAACCCTTTCTCTCTGTCAGGAGATAAAGCTGTAGAACTACTAGATTTAGCTGCGGAACTCCAAATATGCCTTCACTGTTACCTCCTTGAATTTCTCTGCAACTATTCCCAATTTTCTTTTATTCCACCTAAATGACAGTTCATTATTAATATGCTGCCACTTTCATTTATTTAGTTGGCATCACCTCCATGATTATTCCCCTTTAATCATGATGTGTAATAAATGACTCATTATACTACCGACTTAAATCAAGTCTAATCACACATGCAAAATTTTAATTTAACCTTTAATAAGATCAAGACATAATTACCATCCTTGCTGATGTAATCCATCACCTTGATGACTCATCATTCCTAAAAAAAAGTGAAAGAGAAAAATAGTTAGAAAAGACAACTGGAATTCCAAAGAAGTTCCTTTTATTTGAATTAGCCACTTATTGATGAGACCAACTGCCATTTTTGGTTTTCAATTGGCCTTTTGAGAGATTTTTTTGGGGAAGAGAATGCCATTTATTGGTTTTCATTCCCTTCCCTTTTTTTCTTTTTTATTTTTTTATTTTTATTTTTATTTTTATTTTTGGGGAAGAGAATGCCATTTGTTGGTTTTCATTCCCTTCCCTTTATTTTAGATCCTTGCATCTAATTACTTGATCATTTTGGAAGAACTAGGTTCTTCCATATGATCAAATTCCTTGTTTGCTTCAATTTGCTTCAAGAATTCATCCCTAGTAGGAGGCTTCCTATAGAGTTTTAACCTATGTCCATTGACCAAAATTTTCCTACTCTTTTGTCATCAATGGGAAGTATATGAACATATCCATTGTCATATATCTTCCCAATCTAATAAGGTCCTAACCACCTAGTTCTCAACTTGCCTTTTCATTGTTGGTACTTGGAATCAAACAATAATGCCCAATATCCTATCTTGAATTACCTTTCCTTGATATGTGTATCATGCCATTGCTTCCTTTGGTCTTGGATTATCTATGTCTGTTGAAGTGCTTCCAATCTCAACTCATCCAATTCATTGAGTTATAGAATTCTTTCCTTTTGTGCTATATCTAATTCAATACCCAATTTAGCTATTGTCCTCAATGTTTGTAGTTCAAATTCAATGGGTAACAAGGGATTATTCCCATAGACTAACTCATATGGTGAGAATCTTGTTGTAGTCTTCCAAGTTGTGTTATAATCCTAGACAGCCTCAAGTAGCCTTTTCACCCAATCTCTTCTACTTGCTTCAACTATTTTGGTGAGAATGTTTTCCAATTCCTTGTTTGTCACTTCTGCTTGTCTATTGGATTGTGGGTGATAGGGATATGAATTCCTATGATTGATTTGATAGTACATTGTGAAGGCATGAATCATATTAGACATGAACTGTGGGCCTTGGTCTGAAACTATACTTCTTGGTGCACGAAACTTCATCATAATTCTATGCTAAAGGAAATCAGAAACTACATCTTCATTAATATTTGTTAAATCTTACACCCTACCCATTTTTTTACATAATCAATACATATAAGAATGTGATATGTAGACACCCATAATTACACCTGAGAAATATAAATACATAAATTGGGCTAATTATCCCCCTTCTTGCAAATTGGTGACATATCGTTAATAAGCGCTCACATTCCCTTTTATTGTCGTTAATTAATTACAATATACTAATTTATTAAGTCGCCTATCCAACAAATACCCTAATTAATGAACTTGTTAATAAATCACCTCTTCTACCTAGACTAATTAATTAATATTAATTAATTAGCTTTCCCTTCCATTTAACCAATAAATCAATATTTAATTGATTTAATCCCCTTTAATAGCCTAAATCATACTAATATTCCTCTAATTAACCTCTATAAGATTACATCTACCAATTAGTTAATCACCTTTGATTAATTAAAACACCCCCAACTCCCATGACTTGCTAAGCATAAAGTAAGGTTACCTTTTATAAAGTAACCTTATCCATTCCGATCATGTTTTACCTTTATCCCACATGCAAAGGGATGAAGTGTTTCCTTTATCAATTGGGCTATATAAGGAGACCTCCTTCTACCTTTATACTGAAACCTAAAATTCTTAAGAGAGAAAATGCAAAGCATATAGCAAAGAGACTAAGAGCTTGCATTTTGTCTTCTTGAGAGGTCACCATTGTTAAGAGCTAAGCTTCCTATTCTTGCATTCTTTAAGGATCAAACAAGCAATTTTTGATTACCATTGGAGCTAAATAGGTCCATTCATTCTTGTTGGAAATCTAGGAGAGTGGAGATTTTAAATAACATGCTAGTTTTGGTCTTAGGTATTTCAAAGTTATGATGTTAATTTAGATCTTGTTTAGCTCTTTAACTTGATGGTGCTTATGCTTTGTTTTAGCTAGATTGTAGAACTATTTTAGGTGGTATTTCTTGCTCCATTTGATTTAGCATTAAACAAAGTACACATGCACACATTTGGCATGCCCGGTGGGACACTTAGTCCCATGGCATTTTAGTTTAAGTTTCATTATTTTGGCTAAATTATTGATATGCACATGTAGTAATTAATGTCCATTTTCTTGGAATTTTTGCTAATTTGATATGTGTAACTTCATGTTCATAGCCATCATTTTAATGGGTAATTTCCATTCTTAAGCTAACTTATCAAAATTTGAGATATTGTGAGTTTTATTGTGTTTTTTGCCATATTTTAGTTACAGGTCTAGTGCAGACACATTTTTAGGAGTGTAGGCACAATTTTTGTGGTGCACACGCATCTCTAGTGGCACATGCGCCACCGTCAAAACCTGGTTCTCTATTTATCGACCCTGGTGCATACATGCTAACCTTGGTGCACACACCCTAACCAATGCACAGATGAACTAACCTAGGCGCATGAGACATCGTTTTGTCTTGTACTTTCACCGTATTCTAAAAATTGTCGGATCAACGCATACACCCTAACCAAAGCACAGACATTGTTTTAGTGGTGTAGACACATTTTGGTGACGCAGATGTTTTGTGGGAATTTGGAGTTGTTTTATAAAGTGGTGGCACACACATTTTCCCGGTAGCGCACATGTTTTCCGGTAGCACACACAATTTTCCAGTGGTGCACACGTTTTCTCGGTGGTGCGAGTGTTTTGTCTATTTTTCTGTTTGTTTTTCTCGAAGGTGGTGCATACATTATTTTTGTGGCACACACGCCTCTCTGGTGGCACAGGTGCATGGTAAGCAAAAAATACATAGAGTGGTGCATGCATTGATTTTGTGGTGCACACACCTCTCGGGTGGCATAGGTGCACTTGTAATTCAAAAAAAAGAGAGTGGCGTATACACCCTAACCCACGTGCAAAAAGTGCTAAAAAATGGGTGCAGTGTCATTTCATATTTTTGAAATTAATGTGTTGAGGTTCTAACATTCTTGTAGGTTTTATCTAATCATATACTTGTCTTTGCAGGCTATTTTTACATGTTTGTACTTGATTAGATAATATTTTGCATTGTTTACTTATAGGAATAAGATCACGTATGCTCTTCCCTCGCATCCCTTGGGGTGATCTTGGGAATCAGAAATGATTCTTAAGTCCTTTTGATGCTTTGAGGTTGTTAGGAATATTTGAGTTGGAATTGGTTAACTTGGCGTAGTTGAATTAAAGTGTTTTTCCATTTTGATATCTTTTTGGATTTTGAAGACATCATGTATGCTCTTCTCCTGCATCCTTGGATGATCTGGAGAATCAGAAATGGTGCCTTCTCTTTTGATGGAAAACTAATAAAAATTGTCATACCGCCATTGCTTGTAAAATAACAGAGGAATCAAAACAAAGTCAAAACTACTAATACAGTTGTTATACAAGTTGCTAAATGGTGTTTGAGCAAACCAAACCTAATTAAAAATATAAAACAAACAACATATTCAAAACAATGTATTATAGGTTTGAGAAAAGGGTACGTCCCTCTCCACTCAAGTGGAACATAACCCCTTTGGCATAACGCCTTAAGCTATAACAATGGGGTGGTTCAGGGAACCCCAAAGTAGTCCATACAAGAGGGAACCTTGTGGATGAAACGGGAAGTGCTCCACACTACCTATCTGACTAGTGATTCCTTTATGAGATAGCATTGCAAGTTGTCCCTACGTGACCCTTTTAAGTACATGATGGATGCATTTACTACCCACTGTACTTGAAGGGGGCAAAGTCAAGATACTCCCAAACTAGTTAGTGTGACTTTTTGGGTAAATCACCCCGCTCGTGGACAACTTTGTAACACCTAGGATGAGAGAACCACCTAGGAAAATATACTTTGGCTAGGATCCCACTTTGACCATTCTAAAATAGTGTTGAGTTGTGAACCATCTTTTCATCGTGAAATGTGTGACACGTTACTTTCGCTTAGTTTTTCACTTGCCTTAAGGTGAGGTGAAACTCTGCCGAAGTGAAGCCAACATTTTTCATCCTCATTTTAATTTTATTTCTTCACATTCTTTTGAAACTTTGTTGATCAGAAGAAGGGTGACTACCTCTGTGTTACCAATCGATTGTTTCTGCCACTTTTTTGTCCATTTACGCCCATCCATGTTTGTGGCTGGGTAAGTTAAATGTCTAAAGTGTGCGGAGGCATATTCATATCATTGGTGGCCTTTTGATCTTGATACCCATGTCAAGATCATCATTGTAGTTAGGACTGATTCATCATTTTTGATCCCTTTGGCATGTCACCTCATTTGCATTGTCTTGACATAATTAAGATACTTATGTCACGTTTCTCGTAAACATGATCTAAGTGTCCGTATTGTGGCGTTACACTTGCCCATGTTTTAACACATACTTGGTATACTTTGACTTAGTTTGATTTCAAACATTGTCCAAAATCTTGAAGGGTGTCACTTACTTTGTTTACATCATTTCGATACCACTTTGACACTAATATCTCACTTCTCCGTGAAGCTTGATAGACGTGTCCAATTGGTGTGGTTACGTAGCTTACATTTTGTAAACCTCGCCCTTTAACATTTAGGCCTTGTTGGTTTTTAAACTTGTCGTGGTATCCTTTGATTGGGATTCACATCTACCCTTTGTTAATATTTATGCCTTGTTCATTTCAAGCTTGACGTAAATATTGACATTGTGTTGATCATCTTTGCAATCGCATTTTCATATGGTGTATTTCCTTGTTAATTGGATTTTTGTTTCACACTTGCATGATTGTTCCTTGTGATTATTCATTTAGAAAACTTATTTTCTAGGAAAATCCCTCTCAATCTCATTGAGATTACATCATCACGATGTCTATTTTCCTTAGACCTTCTTGAGAAAATTATGTACGCATCTCCATACTTACACAATGTCTGGTGGTTGTCCTTATGTTACCCAAATTGACAAGTCATTTCCTTCCCTTTGAAGGAGTTCCATCACACTATCTAGATCTAGACATTTGTGATTAAAATAGCACCAAAAATTATTGACTATCACACGGTTCCCCCATACTTACAAATATATGAGAACCTAGGTTTAGCAATTCAAATCAAAAGATTCCCATTACAACTAAACCTCATTTGGTTCTTCATGCTAGAGAGCCCATATGGGTAACTCGTTCCCCACCTTCAACTCATAGTCGGTGGTATGATTTGGATGCTTCTGATCCAAATTATTATTTGAGTTCCCCCCACCCTTCTTCCGAGTATTCCAATCCAAATATTTCCTCTCGAATCTTCGATGATTCAGATCTAGACTACTATTCAGATTCATCTAATTCGACTCCTAAGTCATCTAATGTGACTCTTATGTCATGGTCCTCCCTATCTTCATAGGAACCTCTTCATCATACATTTAATATGACTCCTACGTCGCGGTCCTCCCTTTCTTCGTAGGACCCCTTTTATCAATCACCTCGACGACGTCTTCTTCCATTGAAGATACATGTGACTCCAAATCTCTCCAATCAAACATCTAATAAAATTCTTGAATCGCGGTCCTCTCTTTCTTTACAGGACCCTTGTTATTATTCATCTGATGTGATTCTTGAATCATGGTCCTCCCCTTCTTCGTAGGACCTTCTTCATTAATCACCCCCAATAAGTCTCCCTTCTTTGAAGGTTCACAAGACTCAAAGTCCTTCGAGTCAAATGTTTGAATCGACCTATGCATCACAATCTATAGACTTTGGAATTAATCCTACTAGTTTACAGATGATATATCATCGTATAGGTAGGCCCACACCACCTTATTCTACTCGAGACATCTAGCTACACATCTTCTTGATCCCCTACATCATTTTTTTCTATCAATCATCATCAAACATCTTCTAAGTAATCCACACCAATTGGATCTCTTTCTTCTAATCAACCCCCGGTGTTTGATCAACAACTCATACCGATTGATCTCCTTTAGAATGAAGAAACAATCGGGGCATTTATAGGAGGATATGAAGATATTCCTTTAGCAGATTACGAGAAAGGATTCTCTTTAGACTTTGATGCGTCTTCCTATTGTGAGGAAAAGGTTGATTCCTTTTATCAAGAAATGGAGGAAGAGCCTCGGGTCATGCAACTTGACCCTCCTCTTATTCTTCTATCTTCACATTCTTCATTATTTGATGAAACTCCTTGGTCTTGCATTGATCCATGGCCAATCTTCTCATCACCCAATAACTCTTTGTCTATCATAATTCCTCAATCAAAATCTCTTATGGGGTCAATGCCAAGTATCCCTTCATCTTCATCTAGGTGTGGGTCACCTTCTAGTAGCCCTCCCTCTGCTATTTGTGGGACATTTTCGAGTAGTCCACTATATTTTTCTTGGGGCACGTCCAATTAGCCCCTTATCTTATATGTATGGATCACCCCGGGTAGTCCATCATCTTCTATTCTTGGGCCACATCCTAGTAGTCCATCATCTTACATCTATGGGTCATGTCCTAGTAGCCCTTCTTCTTCTATTCTTGGGCCACATCCTAGTAGCCCTTCATCTTCTATCTATGGGTCACATCCTAGTAGCCCTTCTTCTTCTATTCTTGGGCCACATCCTAGTATCCCTTCATCTTCTATCTATGGCTCACCTCCCAAGTAGCCCATCTTCTTCAATCCTTAGACCGTATCCTTTTCATCAATCACATCATCCTTCTACCAATGACTGGGAAATCCCACCATCATTTCTCTCGTTCCTATCATCAATCGTAAATGTTCACTTTCTTCTCCTTCTCGAGGTCAAAAAAGTCATAAGTCAGCTTATAAGAAACCCAAACAGGTTCATTATAAAGCTCGGTCAAAACTTCCAAGAGCTTAAAATCCCCAACAAATTAAACAATCTCAAATTTGTAAATCAAGCACGATTCAAGAACGCACATCAATGTAACCATCAAGTATGGCACAAAGTGCATAAACCTCTGGATAGGGAACTTAAGCTCCTGCATACAAAATCCATGTTTTAGGATAAATCACAGTCCTTTGTTGAGTGTGAACTCACCACGATCATTGAGATTGGGGAAAACATGACTCTTGATAAACAAACACACCTAGTCTCCCTTATCAAGGAATTTGCAAACATTGTTGTCGGATCTTACCACACATAGTGACTTTGTTAGTCCTAACCTCTTAAAATTGTCAAAAATCGAAAAATAGAAAAAAATTCAAAAATACAAAAACATTGAGAAAACACAAGAAAAATCAAAGGTACAAAGACATCACCGAAGGGATGAAAATGGTAGGGAGACTTGCGAGAAGAATAGCAAGGAAGGGAAGAAATAAACATCCATTTATATGCAACTTTGATTAGCTTATTCACACGCATTTTGTGACATTTATATCTATGATATCTGTTTGACCCTAGTCTTTCATCACCTTGTTAAATTAAAGAACGACTAACCTCTTAGAGATCCTATCACATTCAACAACTAATAAAATTTTTGCAAAGAAATTTTGGACATATTTGTTGACACTAGCCAATATCATCATCATAATCACTTCCACCTCCTTCCATCAAGCCATCAGTGGTTCTTAACCCCTTGTTAAACAAGAGAGCTGAAATAAGTTTTCAGAAAGAAAAAAGAATGAAAATCAATCAAAAATAAAAATCTAAAAGCTAAAAGCAAAATTAAATTGATATATTACTCTCTCTTGGGGTATTTCCAATAATCTCTATCGGGCTATGGACACTGACGAATTTGGAAGTAGAGAAATGTTTTGATTAGAATCAAATGCATTTTTGTCGGGGCTATGGATGCTTGGTGGTAGCAGAGAGAAATGTACGACTATCCTTCCACTAACCATTCACAAAATCACCTATCAAACTATATCATTCCTACACATTGGATAGGGTGTCCTCACTTGTTGTCTATTAAATCTCCCCTTCAAGAGGTAATTAAATTCCACATGCACACACTGGATCTCTATGAGTAGGTAGGATTAGTATGTTACCAAGTGTCTCTTTTTGGACCTTTTTTAGACTCTTACTCTAGTCCATATTTTGTCTCATGATTTATGCCTTTGGATAATCACTTCTTCATCGTGAGGCTTCTAAGATACATTCATATCATTCAGATCATTCTTCTACTTCATTTAGAACATCCATGTGTATAAGATTAATTTTTTGCCATGTTTTTAGACACCTTTGTCCCTTTTCAAAAAAACAATATTCTCCTTCCTTTCTATCATGTGCTTTTAAGCCAACTTACACTGGGGGCATCCTTACTTCTTCCCAACATTTCATTGGTTTATGTTCATCATCATGTTGAACCTATCCATAATGGCCTTGGGTCCCGCTTATACCTGTGAAGAGTTTACCTTTGAATACTCCCACCTAATCGTTGGGGAATTTTTTCATCTTCACCTTTCTGGTATGCACATGGCCTTATGCCCTTGTACATCCCATCTATCACTAGGGGAATCCATGCTTCCTTGTCTTCCTGTACATAGTTTCATAAAAATTTCAAAATCAACCAAAACATTCAAATATGTTAGAAAAATCATCAAAAACATTCAAATATGTTTCAGAAAACTTCTAAAAATTGAAAATCATCCTACAAAATGTCACTCTTTGGTTCTCACTTGTTCATGTGTCTAACTTGCGGATCATCTTGATCTACCTCCATCAACAAAAGCTAGGCTACTTACTTCATCTGTACTTTGGGGCACAACGAGTTGCTGGTAATGTTTTGTAGTGCACATTGATTTTCCATCAGACCCAAGTGTCCTCCGTTATTCCCCTCACATGTATCCTTGCTTGGGGCACCATCATCAACCCTTGTCATTAATTTACATAGGTCATAACTAAAGCTTGATAATAAAAACATTATATTATGTTTCTCTGTTAGTTTATCTTGTTTAATTTCTTGTATTGCATTACATTTTATATGTTGCATGGAGTTAGGCATCTTTCACTTTCTCGTATTGCATTATATTTTGTATGTTGCATGGAGTTGGTGTTTTTAGCAATGGACAATTTTTTGTAGTATGGATTTTCATGTCATTCTAATTTTGTCGTATGCTTATATTTTTCATAAGGACCGATGACGTAGCCCTTGTGGAAATATGATGACATCAAAATTGTTCCAATATATAGAGGCTAGAGGCTAAGATCTTCTCTCCCCTCCTCCATATTTCTTTTGCAACGCTTTTCTCTCACCCCTAATCTTCCATCTTACTAGGGCATCCTACCCCTTTCCATTCTTCTATCTATCTCTCACCTTTTCGATCATCGACCGTCTTCCTTCATCACCGTATCGACACTCGAGAGGGCATCTCTCCTTCCTACTAATTTTTCTTCTATCCCTTCAAAATTTCTTCCGTCTACTATCTTTGAAGTGGCGTCACTTACGCCACCCCAAAGAGGGGAAAATGTAGACACCCATAATTACACCTGAGCAATTTAAATACATAAATTGCACTAATTATCCCCCTTCTTGCAAATTGGTGACATATCATTAATAAGCGCTCATATTCCCTCTTATTGTCGTTAATTAATTACAATACGCTAATTGATTAAGTCACCTATCCAACAAATATCCTAATTAACGACCTTATTAATAAATCACCCCTTTTACCTAGACTAATTAATTATTATTAATTAATTAGCTTTCCTTCCATTTACCCAATAAATCAATATTTAATTGATTTAATCCTCTTCTAATAGCCTAAATTGTACTAATATTCCTCTAATTAGCCTCTATAAGCTTACATCTACCCATTAGTTAATCACTTTTGATTAATTAAAACACTCTAAAGTAAGGTTACCTTTTATAAAGCAACCTTATCCATTCCTAATCATGTTTTACCTTTATCCCACATGCAAATGGATGAAGTGTTTCCTTTATCCATTGAGCTATATAAGGATCCCTCCTTCTACCTTTATACCGGCACCTAAACTTCTTAAGAGAGCAAATGCAAAGCATATAGCAAAGAGACTAAGAGCTTGCATTTTGTCTTCTTGAGAGGTCACCATTGTTAAGAGCTAAGCTTCCTATTCTTGCATTCTTTAAGGACCAAACAAGAAATTTTTGATAGCCATTGGAGCTAAATAGGTCCATTCATTCAGTTGGCAATTTAGGAGAGTAGATATTTTAAATAGAATGCTAGTTTTGATCTTAGGTATTTCAAAGTTATGATGTTAATTTAGATCTTGTTTATCTCTTTATCTTGATGGTGCTTATGCTTTGTTTTAGCTAGATTGTAGAAATATTTTAGGTGGTAGTTCTTGCTCCATTTGATTTAGCATTAAGAAAAGTACACATGCACACATGAACCTTTCCTTTTGAAGGAGGACTAAACGTATCAAAAAAATCCAACCCAACCTTTTAAATGGTTCAATCACCACTTGAGGTTGCAGAGACATTTCACTAGTAAAATTTGGTTGTCCCATCCTTTGATAGGGATCACACTGCTTGATGTATTTATTCACATATTTATACAGAGATGGAAAATAATATCGAGTGCAAGAATTTTGTGGTCTTTTCTTTTAAGCGAAAAAGTGTCCTCCACTTGGTTCATCATGACAAGCCCTAAGTATGTAAAAATTTCATCTTTTCTCACACACCTACGTAAAACCAAATCAATACCACATTTAAATAACATTCCATTTAACCATTTAAATTGTGTGATAGGTTTGATTAACCTTTAAATTTGTTTCTTAGTAAAAGGAGGAAACTTCCTGTTGCAAGATAATTCTCCATATTAGCAAACCATGGTGTATCAGCTGAAATATAAAATAATTGTTCATCTAGAAATTTGTCCTTAATCTGGATCTTGTTCCCCTATAGTAGATAATCTTGACAAGAAATGAACTACCACAATAGTAATATCAAATTCTTGTCAAAGTAATAACCATATGATTATCCTACCTCCAACCACTTTGGTTTTTTCATTACATATCTAATTGTTGAGTGATCGTATGTAAATTTTTTTACCATGTAATATAATGTCTAAACTTATTAATTGAATAGATCACAACAAGAAATTATTTTTCAGTGGGAGTAATATTTTTACTAAGGTGGTACATAGCATACATTTTTCCTTCTTCATCTTTATGTCCCAAAACTACACCAACTGAGTTATTTGAGGTGTCTGTTAGGATGTGAAAAGGTTTCCTCCAATTAGGTCCTCTTAATATTGGGGCAAGTGATTTTTTTTTCTTTAATCTCTTCAAAAGCATGTTGAAATTTTTCATCCCAAAGAAATTCACAATCCTTGGTAAGTAAACCAAACATGGGGGCAAAAATTTTACTAAAATATTTGATAAAACACCTATAGTACCCAACATGTCCTAAGAATGAATTGATATCCATGGGAGTTTGAGGAACAGGTAAGTCTGAAATAATCCTAATTTTGTCTTGGTCAACTTGAATTCCTCTTTTTGAAATGTGGTGTCCCAGTACAATTCCCTCATCAACCATCATCAAACATTTATCATGACTAAGAGACAAATGGTGTTCCTCACATCTTGTTAATACTTTTTCCAAATTTTTCAAGGCATCAACAAATGTGTCTCCATGCACAATAAAATCATCCATGTATAACTCTACACAATCATTGGTTAGATCTACAAAAATTACTAATACAACCCTTTGTAAGGTTTTTGGAGCATTACATAGTCCAAATGGCAATAAATTTTAGGAAAAGTTACCCCATGGAAAAGTAAAGGTATTTTTTTCTTGATCCTCAACAACCACCCCGATTTTATTATATCCACTAAACCCATACGGGAAGGAAAATTATTGTTTACTTAAGAGATTGTCTAAAACTTGATCTATGAATGGTAAGGGAAAATAATCTCTAAGTGTAAATTTGTTCAATTCCCTATAATCAACAAAGATTCTCCATTTTCCATTCTTTTTAGGCACAATTACAAGAGGAGACACCCACTAACTATCTGAGATGGGGTAGATAAAGCCTACTTGTAATAGCTTTTCAATTTCCTGCTTGACTATGTCCCTTAAGGCTGGATTGATCCTTCTATGAGGTTGCCTAACTAGTTTAACATTTTCAGTATAAATGTGATGGGTGCAAATACTTGGGTGGATTCCTTTCATGTCTTTATAGTCCCAAGAAAAATCTCTAGTATGACCTTTCAGAACATCAAACAATTTAGCTTCTTGATCATTTTCCAACCAGCTGTTAATGTTTAAAATTTTACCTGGTTGAATCTCAATTTGTTTGGTTCCAGTATGTGATGAACTGATTTGTTGAAAAGGTTCCATTAGGGTGTTTAGTGAACATGAATGAGGTAACAACATATGATATGCAATAATTTCTCTAAAGTTCCCTTGAGAAAGAATACTAGATAAAGGACAGTAAGAAGAGTTATGATACTTATCTTGACATTGGTCAAGCTCCTCATCACTGATGTTTTCTAGAGATTCCTTACTATTTCCTGATATCTCCGAGACTAATGCTACTAATTCCGTAGCTATTTTTCCCCCCGAAGAGAAGTCATGTTCCTCTGGAGAGAAATTATTTACATCTGCATGGGATTGATGTGGTTCCGAGAGATAAGTATGAATGTTTCAGAACCAAGTATGAATGTTCCAGAACTAAATATAAAGGTTATGGAACTAATTTTGAAGGTTCAATTTTTTTTTTTTTTTTGAAGGTTACGGAACTAAGTATGAAGGTTCCAGAACTAATTCTGAAGGTTTTGGAACTATCTCTGATTGTTCCAAAGACAATTGGTGATCACTCAATGGGTGATTAATAATATTCTCCACCTCGTACATGATCCTACAATGTTATCATAGTTAAAGAAGAAAAGTTTGGTTTATTAGTATCGGGATCATCAACCCATAATTGTTCTTGATTATCAATAAAAGGTCTTGCAGAAGGATATAGGGAAATTTGTTTAGAATTATTACCATTAGAGATGGTCATATCACTTGATCTGTAATTAATTAAGGCACCAATTGTAGATAACCATGGTTTTCCCAAAATGATGGGATAACTAAGTGTTTTACCTTTTGGTCATAATATAAGGAATTCCACTAGATAATCCCATGACTCCACCATGATTACAACATCTTCAATGATCCCTTTTAGTTCAGCTAAACCGACTTATCTCGCCATCTATATTATGGTGTTAGTAGGTTGTATACCTCTCAATGGTAAAGTTTCCAAAGTGTCTAATGTCATCACATTTATAGCTACTCCCAAATCAACCAAAACATTATGTATATGTTTATTCCCTATAGTGATATAAATAATAGGGCTTCAGGATCCCCATATTTGGGAAGTGAGATTTTTCCTGCTAATAAATCAACAAGTTTCCCATCTACCTTAATAGTCCTAGGGTACTTGATTCTTCCTTCCAGTCTTTTTAAGCATAACATTTTGATTAATTTTTTTAATTCAGGAATGTCCTTGATTGCTTGTAACAATGGTATTTCAATATTTAATTTCCTCAACTCCTACACCAATTTAGATTCCTTGGTCTCAATAACTTCATTAAGTCTTTCTGGAAAAGGGGTTTCTATGGAATTTTTATCTGGTTGTTTCTCTTTTTATTTTCCATCAACCTTAGGGATGACTAAACTAGGGGTTTCAATATCATCTAACATCTTAGTAATTATAACAGGTGGACTATTAATTATTTTACAGTGTGGTTTAAATATATTTGATCTATAACATTAAGATCAATGTGTTTTTCTTGCTTTGTTCTATGATTGGGGTTGTTTGTTTCTTTTTGGGATTATCCACTAGTTGTGTTAGTATTTTTGTTTGAACCACATTTTTAGTTTGTGAACCTTGTGATGGGGAACCCGTTATGGCTTGTTGATGATGATTGGGATATGTCTTCCCTTGAGCATAATTATTAGGGTTATACCGAGGTTGTGACCAAACATAAGGGTTACCTTGACCAGACCATGGTTGTTGGTGTCCCTGAGCATACCAAGCTTGTCCTTCCCAATCCCAGGGATTCCATGTTGGTTGAGGTGCCCAAGGGGGTTGTGCCCAATTTTTTGCTACTATCTCGATTTTGCTCATGGCATCATCCATGGATTAGGAACATATCTTGGTATGAACTACCCTTGGCTAGGTTGTCTTTGGAAAAAGTTAACTTCTTCTATAGTGGATGAAGTGTTGGTTTGTTTAAGATTATTTTTTATGAATGGAAGAAGAGAAAAATCATTAAATTCATGTTCCCTAGATTCACAAATAAGACATATTTCTGTTTTATCCAGAGGACAATCTCTTATTGCATGTTTCTTTCTGCATCTAGGATAGTACATAGCTAATGGTTCAATATTAGCATTTTCTTTGGCTTGCAATCCATCCATGGTGGAAGTTAATTGAACTAGGATATCTATTTTAAATTTTTCTAGTTCATCCATAAGTTTGTTCATGTATGGATTCATACCTTTCACATTTTTTCCTTTCCTAGGTCCACCCCTTGTTATTGAATAACTTCTACAAAGGTCTTTAATATCATTCATTCTCAATTGATTGACATTTCTGCCTCCCATTAAATTAAGGGATTCCCTAGATTCATCATCCAATCCTTTAAAAAATGTTTTTTCTTATATCTTCTTGAAGTATAAATCCACACCTTTTACCTATGAAGAGGAATCTATCTAAATAATCTTCGAATTTTTCATCCTCTTCCTATTTAATCCTAAAAAAATATTCCTTCTTGTTTCTCCCTTTATAGTAGTCCTGATATTTCTCTAAGAAGGTAGTTTCCATTTTCCCCAAGTGGTAATGGAATTGGATGCTAACCCAATTAACCACCTCATTGCGTTGCATCTTTCAAAGTAGATGGGAAAAACTTGAGTTTTTAATTATCTATTTTGTAGTCATAAGTTTGACATAATACTTTAAATTCAAACAAAAATTGGTTAGGATCCTTAGATGAAATTCCTCTAAATGTAGGAAAGTGTGCAGGTGAAATATTCTTCATGGGTGTATCGTCATCCTCCAACTGAATTGGATAAGTAAAAGTCCTATCAGGTTCTCTTTTAGCTTCTCGAGCCATATCTGTAATATATTCGAATATTTTTCCCAATCAATGTGGTATGTGATCCACTTTGGAGAAGGTGAGAAGTCAGGAGTAGGAGGTTGACTACTTAATTGAGAATCAATACTTTCTCTAAACGGGTCTTGGGATATAATCCTTCTTCTAAAAGTTCCACCCCTTCTGGTGATTGATCCAGAAATTCCAAAGGTGGGAGTTCTGCTTCCTATCTAACATGGGACAATGGTGCTTCTAATTCTTGCTCAACTTCCTTATTTGAACTAGGGGATGCTGATAATTCTTGTTGAGATATTTTTGGGAGAAATCTACCCTTTGAGTCTCTTGGTCTACTCATAAATTTTATGATAATGTAGGGAAGATTTTTCAATTACTAGATGTGTGATTGTTTTTCTTGTTGACACCTAATTAGAAAATTCTAACTAGTGTAAGTCCCTGAAATGATGCCAAAAATGATGGGTGTTGTTATTCCCTTCATTTAATCAACTCATGGTTGATGTCATATTCAAACCAGGGGTGTGTTTGAAGCTATATGCAACAAGAGAAATCTCAGTGAACTAGTAATTGATTATAGATATTTATTATTTTTATTTCTGGGGGTTTTAAAGTGTCTTAAGATTTCTTGGCCAAATCCTTATTAAAGCTAAACTATAAGAAACTTGCTAAAATAAAAACACATTGTTGAAATGAACAAATCTTGTAGAATTAAACACACTACTGGAAATAAACACACTTTACAGAATTAAACACACTGCTAGGAATAAACACACTTTGAATATGTTTAAAATGTTGTTGAGGAAATAAGAACATATACTAGAACACTGGAGGCATAATAGATAACCTATGCAACAGATTTTAATTGAAAAATCAAAAGTACTTACAGAATTGCTAAATAACAGATTTATACAAATTGCTTGAAAATATAAATACCAATAAAATAAAATATCCTTTTTCTTGGAGGAGTGGGCCCTTGCTCCACCTTGAATCAGGAGTTAACATAGTATGTTGCTCTCAAAATTAAATGGCTATCTTATTATTGAATTGTTCTGTCTTACAAAACTTAACTGTAGATATATTCTATCTCCTATGTATATATATATGTATATATATATATATATATATATATATATATATTCCCCATCCGAAGATGCATTTACAATTATGAGTGTTCAATAGTTGTCTACATATTCTAGTGGAACCAAATAGTGCCCAAAGTAGATATGAAATTTAGAAAACTAGCTAGACATATAGTTGTTGGTCTCACATATGTATTTTTGGAGTGTGAAGAACTGGAAAATTGTTGGTCTATTTCTGATTGGAAGGCCCCTTCTTTACTCCATAACCAAATTTTGATAGAATAAGGAGATTCCCATTGATTCCAAAACTTTGGAGAAGTTCCAACCAAAGGGAAACCTTCCGGAACTAACTGCTAAAGTTTTGGAGCTAAGTGATAAAGTTCGAGCTAAGTGACCGAGTTCCAGAGCTAAGTGACAAAGTTTCAGAGCTAAGTGACCAAGTTTTGGAGCTAAGTGACATGTTTTGGAGCTAAGCCGCATTTTGTCCATCTTCCTTGAAAAGGTGTTAGTTACTTCATACTTCACTTATTTGACCAAATATGACTTGTTTATTAAAAAAACAAAATTCCATGCAATTTGTTAGGAATTATAGAGTTTTAGACATTTGAACTAAATAAAAAAATATGGACAATTACATCCTAACTTATATTTAGATCAAACAAAATTTATGAAATGCAGACAAAATTGATTAAAAGGGAAGTAAAAAGAGAGTATTTATTGCACATTAATGAGACATATTTTAGCCTCATCAGTCACTAGCCTAGGAATGTCATAGGATGAAATGTCGCATGGTGAATGTAAGGTCCATTTGATTTGTAAACCCTCGGCATTCGAGTATGGACCGAGGAACTAAAGTGCGTCATAGGGTGGTGAGCGTAGCACGTAGAAGACAATGCAATGGTGAAAATAAATGACCATGTGATGAGTAGAATATGTAAATACGCAGTGTATGAAATGTGATGGTAGGTATGTAGCATGCATAAAAGGTAATGTATAATGCACAGTGTAAGTAATGTAGTATGTAGGGATGAATGTAATGATAAACTCATATGTGATGAATACTAGTATAATATGTAGAAAATGTATGATATGAAGAGGCATGTTATTATGTATGGGATATGCATAGATAACCAAACATGGTATGTAATACACAATATTAATAGTGTATGATAGTGAACACATGGATGATATGAAGATATTATATGTAAGGTGAAGACTAGTATGATATGTGATGGATAAATGTAAAAATGCCAAAATGGTGTAGACCAAATGTAGAATGTATGGTGTTTGACACAAAATGTGGGATGAAATGCAATGTGTAATGACTACGGTGTAGTGCATGGGTTTGAGTGTAATAGTAATCCTCAGCAGTCAAGTGTGAACCAAAGCAAAAGAATGCATCATTGGGTAATGAAAATACTAGATTATAGGATGAGTATGCCTATGATAAGAGTGTGATATATGACTATGGAAGTATGGGTGGTGTGTCGATACTAAGATGGGGGGATGTGTCCCAAGTGTGTAAGATGATGATCTATCTAGGTATGGAAGAAAAATCATGCCATGGTGGTGGATGTGGCAACAAGTTAGGAGTAGTTGGCGTACCAAAGGAAGTTGTGGTAGGAAGAACAAATGGAAATTGCTTGTTGTGATAATGAGGATGTGAAATGGTGTATACCTCAAGAGGAGATGCGGAAGGAACAAAAGAAACAAGCTTGGGGTGATATCGAGGCCGATCCTGGTGGATTGTGTCGAGAATGGAAAGAGGTTCTTTGACTCCTTTTGCATGTTTTCCTAATCCATTTCCATTGAAACCATAATGGTGCAGGTACCGATACCTAGGGCCATATTGTTCGAAGTTAGGAGGAGAGGTGGATGAAGTATGGGATTGTGGTGAATGATCAATAATGTTGCAATAAAAAAATGGATATGGATCTGTTAATGCTTCATAAACCACACTTTGATATAGAAATTTAATACGTGCATGAAGGGTTGAAGGGACTGCATTCATGGCATGGATCCAAGGCCATTTGAGGAGAAGATTATAGTTAAGATTGTTAGGCATGACATGGAATGGGATGGACATAGTGCATGACCCTAGAGTAATGGGAAGGGTGATTATACCTAAGACCCGTTTAGGCACATTATCAAAGCCACAAATGCAAATAGATGATGGGGTTAAGGAGGCTTCAGATAAGCCAATTTTTGTGAGAAATGTGAGATTACAAATGTTAAGCCTAGATCCATTGTCGACTAAAGTACATTTAACTCCTATTTTATTGATACATACTTCAATATAAAGGGGGGAATCATTACGTAAGATAGACTGAGAAGCAATTTCAGTAGATGTAAATGTGATATGCTCTTCATTGATAGATAAATCAGTAGTAAACATGTGGTAGAGATATTCGGGAGAGGTGTGAGGATGAATATAAGTGTTAGCCAAAAAATATTTGAGTTTATTTTGAAAATCAAGATTATCATGCAAAAATGCATGGAGAGAAACCTTCATGGTGAAAGGACCCTAAGATAATGAGGTGGAGAAGAAGAGAGGACCTAAGAGCGCTCGAACTTTGAGTTCACCAAAATGATTAACTAAAATTGGGAATATGGGAAGGTAGTTAATCTAATAGGAGGACATAAATGTAGTAAATAACTATACTAAGACAATATGTAAATAACTAAATAACTAAAGTAATGTAATAAAAACCCTAATATGCAAGAAGGAGGTAAGGAAAGAACTCAATCGATAACTAGTGACCGTCACGAGTGTCACAAAGGTAACTAGATAAAACAATATCCATAACAACCGTGCAGAGGTCCCGAAAATACTAGATCTGGAGGATCTCGAGTGGGACTCAGGGCACTTGGAGAAAGATTGGGGTGCCCACGAGAGCTCTAGTCTAAAATTTGGGTGCCCTAGTTTGTAAAAATCTCTAGAATTGGTTCTTATAGGGTTGGAGGGTGGTGCAAAACCATTTTGTGTGTCACATCAAGTTCACCATCTTGTGCCGTATGTTGCCAATAATTCAAGCTTATGTAAAGATCTAAAAAATACCAAAAGGAAGTATCAAAACCCTAAAAATAAAAATGTAGAATGAATGGGTCGAATGACATCATCTGCCACAATAAGGGGCTTACTACTCACGAATGCTACACTACATTTCGGACCCAAATGTAGTTTTGGTGAGTGTGTGCATGTCATGCCCTAGGTGCTCTTGTATGAGTCACACTTTTTGAAATATAGAGCAATAGCTAAATGTAGAAAATGTAATAACATGTGTGCATGGATTAAAATAAAATCCTCCCCCTGAAGTGTGATATAAAATTCCTAGCTTGTGCCTTGGGGATGGAGCTATGTGGATGTAAATGCAATAGATAAATGTAACTCTAGATGAGTGATAGTAGTAGATGATGCTAGGTCCTTCATTACGGTTTCATAACTTTATATTTGTAGGGTTCTCTTGATCTGATTTCCTAATTAACCCCAACATGGCCAAACATCAAAAAGATAAGAATGAAAAATAGATAGAAAGAGCCCAGAAGGTGGTGAGAAAGTAGAAAATGGACCAAGGTGCCCACGGGCACCCTAGTACTACCTTGTACACCCCAGATGAGGCTAAAATGACTGGAAAATGCAAAAATAGACCGGGCATGTGGATAAAAATGTGTAGAAATGATGAAATAAAAGTAAAATAAGATGGCCAAAAGATGAGGGTTAATTAGTAATTTCTTCACTCAAGAACCTTCTCGTAATAATATATGACTAGGATAAATATTGTCTAAAGTGCATGATTTGGTGACTACACATGTGAAGATTGAAAGGTGAATATTTGTAGTTGGAATCAAATTTTTAAGGCCTGAAATGAAGTAAAAAGGTTGTAAAGGTAGATCCAAGTCTATGGAAGGATTTTAAGGTTTTGAAGATAATTTTAAGATCATGAAACAAAAATCTTTGTAAAAATCCCTGTTCATTGGTCTCGTGACCACGACTTAGGGTTTAGAAAGGTAAGAAACTTGTATAACTTGTGTTGTAACCAATATAAATCGCTATAAATTGGTGAAAGAGAATATTCAAGAATGTGAGAGGTATGCATAAAGTTCAATTTGATTGGAAAATATTGGATAGGTAAAAACTAAAACCCAGTCCTATTTGTGTGTGTATACCCTATTTTATGGGTTTGAGAACAACTTTGACTAAAAATCCCAAGGTGACACCATTATGCCTTATAATATTGATATGGTAGATGGAATAAGGTGTCAAGAAGGTGATTGTTGATTTTAAAATGAAATAGAATAATATTTATAGGTGAAAGAAGGGAAACACAGTCCAAAATTGCCATTGGTACATTGTTTGAGGATTTTAACACAAATTTGATCAAAAGGATAACAATCCTAAGTTTATAACTCATGATAATGGTAATGTAGTGGAAATGAGGTGTGATGTAATGGTGTGAAAGGAATATCAAAGGTTTATGGAGAGATAAAGTCCAAAAACTCACTCAAGAATCCAATTTTACAAGTCAGAGAGATGAAGAGTGTTGAGAGATAATGTTATATAAGTCCAATAGTAATGAGTGAAGTTGTTTTCATTGTGGTATGATTATGAGGAAGGTATGAGCGAATATTAAGATAAAATAGATAAATATTTATAACAATAACATACAAACTTGTGAAACTCGGTCCTAAACAATCAAGAGACCTAATTTGCCAAGGTGATTAGTAAGTTAAAGGGTTTAGAATAAGATTTAACTTGTGAAATTTGGTGGAGAGCATGATGACCATAAAGGCTACTCAAATGTAGTTTCAATTTTCTAGGAAAGAGAATAGATTGTTTTAAACATCAAGATTTGCACTCAGAAATGGCTAATTGTATAAGAGGCCTGATTGGGAATAAAAAGTGTGGTTTCAAGGAGTTGTACTATACATCGTGATCTGAATTTTGGATATAAGATGAATGAGCCTAAAGGATATATAAAAATATGTTTTTTTGGTCTGAGACCTAGTGAATCTCTCTAAGCTACAAGCTTTGCATCATTTTAGGGCTACTAGAGCATTTGGGAAGAGAAACTAAGGTTATGAAGGTGAAATGACATTGTAATTGTTTGTGAATGATATAATCATGCTTGGTGGATGTTATTTAACAGGTTTAAGAATATTTTACCCTTTGTAAAAGGCTCGACTAAGAAATTGGTATTTTGGTAATTTGATGAACTAGTATTCTAGAGTATATTGGATTATTTGATAAAATTGCACTCATTCCTAACAAAGTGGATGCATTGTGGAGTTATCGGGAAGATATTTTTTCATCAAATTCACTCCAATCTATGTGTGTATGGCCTTCCATGACCATCTTCTTCTCAACTTATTTCTCTTTCTCCTCATGCACAATATTCTCACTCACTACCATGAGACTAAAATGCACTCACTCACATTTCTTATATGCTTGTGGTGTCCTTTTTGTCCTCCTTAGTGAATCTATCTTCTTATTTCACCATTTTCTCAACTCCTAAGTTGGATTTCCATGTGATTTCTCATACATTTTCTTGTTGAACTCCTGCGTTTTCTTGGTCTTCATTTCTTCTATACACCATTATATGGTTCTTATTCTCTACACCTTCATCTCTCAATAGGGATAGATGAAACATATTCCCCTCGTGCACTTTAACTTTATTAGATTTACTAATGTAGAGTATTTCCCAATCATACAACCACAAACTTCCCAACAAGACATAACATGCATCCATCGACAAGATTCCATACATCACTCGATCAATTAATCTCCCAATATTCATATCTAATTCATATTGTTCGTGCATAATTCCTTCCTAAAATTATACTAACCAAGTCAATTGATAAGGTTTATGGTTCCTTTGCACCAAACCCAATTTTTGGACCATCTCGTCCACCACAAGATTATATTTTTCTCCTTTATTGACCATTACAAGGCCTGCAATGACCCTTGGTCTTGCACCTCATGTGGAATATTTTTCACCTATTTCTCACGACTTCACCTTTGTTTTCTTCTTCATCATCTATAATTTTCTTAGGCACTCTTCATTTTCATATACCTTTCCTTTCTCTCCTTGTGCATTTTTAACACACTCACTTCTAATGCACTCGACCATCTCTACACCAATGTTCTGGGACATTCATCTTCTCGATGCCCTCTTTCTTCACATACATACCAATATTCATTGAATTATGTGCATTGGTCTCTTCTTACCAAGATATTACGCATCTAGCCCTCATTTTTATGTACTACTCATGTAATCATTTCCCAAATCTTATTTTTATGATGTTGAATCTCCACCAAGTCTCCTTCCTTCTCAAGAATATCTTGTGTATTTTGTGCATGATTCACATCCTCATGCATCTAGATCCTTATTGGGACTTAAATATTCTACTTGTGCATTACCTTCATGTGCCATCACCTCCTTTTCGTCATGATGATTTGAAAAATATTTTTTCAGTCTTATTCCTTTTCTAATATGGTCATAACACCCTTGAGTTCCTTCATGATCTCTATATATCATCCTCATCATTCTGGATCCAATTCACCTTTTCAAGGTTACATATCATTTCTCTCCTTTAGTTTTTACTCTCTAGATATGTTTTCATCCTCTACCCACCTTTCCCAACGGTGGAGAAAATAACCTTCTCATGTTAGTTTCCTCACATTCGATATTGTACCAACTCCACTAATAATAAAGTAGCCTTATTTGATACCACTTGATGAAGAATGGTGCTCCTCATCTTCTATATAACCACAAAAATTCCACAAAACAAGTTGTATATTTGTATACATACAAATAGCCTTACAAAATCTACAAATATATACTCTTAGTGGAGCTTCTAAAAATCTATCATGGAGTTATTAGAGACTTTTGGTGTCCTCCTAAGGACTTAACCTAAGATTGGTTACACTATTAACTTACCTCTATTGGCCTATAAAGAATTAACCACTCTTAGTTGGTTCTTGCACTCTCACATGTACATTTCATGACCCCTTCTTGATCTCTCCACAACATCCCAAAGTTGGTGAACTCATTCTCTTTTATAGTGCATGCCCTACTTATTTTTCCACTTCTCTCTTCACGTTGGCTCATTCCAATTTTCCTGCTCAAACTCAAGTTGAATTTTGGATCTTAAGTTCCCTTAACCACCTTATCACAATCTGGTCATCTTTGTTGTGCCATGTTGATTTGGTCCCTAGGATCCTCTATCAATGTAGTCACTATTAGTTGTCTTAATCAGATATGTCATACACTTTTTTCATTTTCTACCCTCTTGATCATGCATCTAAGATTAATGCCAAAACTTATCTTTTCTATCATGCCTCGTAGTCTTCTAGCTAAACCTTTGAAATATTTCCGCACACTCCCTTTGGGATTTTGGGCCTCTTTAAAAATTTCACACAATCCATTGAGCCTAACAACACATCTAAGTATCTTCACTCCTTTATCCCAAACATCCCTCACACCCTTCTCTTCTTTGCAAAAATATTTCACACTCAACTCTCTTGAGTTCCATCCCAATTTTCCCATGTTGTACCTACTTCCATTTTTGCTAAACCTCCACACTCCTTTTTTATTATGAATTAAAACCTAATCATTTCCCATTTTACTACACCTCTCTTCCTTACACCATGCACCTTTATTCTTGCATGTACCCATACTTAGAAAAAAATTGAGAAGTATTTCCTTGGACCTAGGATTCTCCTGCATCAATATTCTTGTACATCTTGGAATACGTTATTCCTCCATAACCTTCTTGTTAAAATATTATGTACTATTACATCACATACATAGTGTCCTCCTGCTTACTCCCACATAAACTTCTTATATGATTTTTTTCTTATTCTAGCACACATCACCTTAATATCTCATCTCATCCCATTTTGTAAAGTTCTCCATTGATAATTTGATATGATGTAGGTATTACTATAAGTCGTTTATTTTTTAATGTGATTCAATCATCCAACATAATACCCCTTTACAAAAACAATGCTCTATCATTGAATTATTTAGGTATGCTCTGAATTTTAATAAATTTGCATCATACATCCCATGTTCAATTGTTTTTACCTCTTATCTAGTATTTATGTATGAGAGATGACCAATAGCTATATTTTTATTTCATGCTTCACTACTACTAATAATTGAAACTCTTGAAAATATATTATCCATCGACATATGCACCCATGAAATACTACTTTATTTAATAGATGTTTTTGCACCATATGATTTGTATAAAATACAAAGGGTGTCTATAGAATATACTATATAAAATTTTAGAGTGCATATACCACTGAAACCCCTTCTCTTTTTATAGTATAAATTTTCTCTATGCAATTTAGCTTTATACTTGCAATTTATTTTGGATGATCTAAGTTGTCTTATCTTGGATATAAAATACAATGGAACTCAAAGTCAGGGATTTAATTTGGACTCAAAATATCGATTATGAAGGTCTCCCCTTCAGATGTAGAACATGCTTTGCTCTTGGTCATCTTGTCGCTGAGTGTAGTGTTGTGAAGAAGCAGATTAAAGGTCGAGTCTCGTGGTGGAAGGATTTCAATCCAGAAAATTTGACTGTTGAGGCTGAGACGGATAATGATTCGGAAGTGTTAGGCAGTTGCATTGGAAATCAGGGAAAGGAGAAGGACATGATTGTGGAAGAAATTAAAGTGACGAATTTGGGTGAGACTGACTCTCTTTCCACTTTACCTGTTAATGATGCTGAAAAGGGGGTTGCTCCTTTGCTACCCTTTGTATCCTTGTGTTCTCCTGGTCAAAACATTGTGTCTCTTGAAATTAGTCTTCCCATTAACCCTTATGAGAATGTTGATCATACTTGGGGGAGGGTTGGAGGATGGTGAACAACAAAAAGAGAGGAAAATTTGGATAGTTGCCTCTCAAGATGAGTCTTAGATCTCATAAAGGAACTCTAGGTAATTGAGTCCCTCGGTTTGTGGGTCAAGTTGTTTTGACCTACTTACCGGGTTTGAGCTTCCCCTGTCCTTGGGATATTGTTTTGACTATTTTTCTCCACCCGTGGGCTCTTGTTTGTTGTTTCTTCTCCTTTGGGATTTGAATGCTTTATCTTTTGGTTGTAAAGGGTTCCTGATCCCTTCAAAATCTCATTTTTACCTAATCTAATAAAAAAATTGGATATGAAAGTATTACTCGACTATTTTTATTAATGCATCCACATATAAATAAAATCATTTAATTAAATTAGGGAATCATAAGATATTTGTTCTTTAAAATTACTCATTTCACTCATTGAACATTTTTTTATCCGCACCCCACTCAAATAGACCTTTCTTTATGAGAATATTTTCCAATGGCGTAGCTATTTTTTTCATATCCCTAGATGAAATTTATATAATATATACAATGTTTAAATAATGTGTGCACATCCCTTTGTGTTCTTTGGAGTTACAAGTGTTAAATTACCACATTCTTTTACTGATTGACAAGCAAATCTTCTTTCTAAATTATGTGGCCTAACAACATCCCAAAAAGTCACAAACATGCATTCTTTTAGGTTTCTTGAGATTTACAACTGTCAATAGCGTTAAAATAGTTAACAAAATAATTAAAAATGGCACTTGACCAACCCATAACTGATCTAATAATCTATATAAAATTGTAATAATTTGAATATGAAATCCTCAAAAGAATCCGCAACAATGTATGAAAAGACTGTTAGTGTATTCTTTAGTATAAACAACATTATTGTGCATGTAAAGACCCCAATTTAGTTATAAAGGTTATTTTTGCATGGTCCTCTTCATATATTTGTACTTAATGATACTAAAAAAATCCATATGTAAATGTGTAGATATCCTTTCCTCGCCCATTCAAAATTCTCTATGTAAAGGGTGTTGGAAATGGATCCACTAAACATATGACATTGAAATCTTTGTAGTTGATCCATATCCTTGTGTGCCCATATTTATTTATGACTATGACCATTTAACTTACCCATTTTTATTACTTTATGGGTACAATTACTCATGCATCCAACATTCGATCTATCTCTTCTTTTACCTTGTCACACAAGTTTGGGTTCATCTAATAGGGTATTTTGTGCACAGTTTTGCACCCTTAACAAATTTTAAGTGCATATTTACTAATGATAGATACATTACTTTCATCTCCTAGTAAATTCATCTAAATAATTCTTCATAATCATGTATGAGTTCTACAATATTAGTGATTTCAACTTGAATCAATAGTTTCAATATTCAGCGCTTTTTGTGAACCAATATTTACTTTCTTTAATTTCAATGTCTCACTATATGGACTACTTCTTGTACCCTTATTTTTAATTATATATTTTTATCCATATGAATTTTTAAAATCCAAATGGTTATTATATGTTTCTTCATCAATTTACAAAACTATCTTTTGTTTCCCTTTTCATTCAATTGTACACCATCCAAATATCCTCATCCTCTTCACTAGAATCATTATTGTTGTATTCTTTAAAATTTTGAGGTATCACCATGCCCTAATATTTATGAAATTTTGACATTTTTATTTCATTATAAATTCATTCCCAAAAATTTCATTCTTGATACTTTGTGGTGAAGTGTTTAATCTAGATTTCTTGGATGTAAAAGAGATTGTATGTACAAAATATCTTTTTAATATTCCCACTTTTATGTATCTCTAATTACTTTGCAATATACATAATGTGTGCATGCAAAAATTCACAAGGTATGGTATAACTCGCGGGTCTAAAATTATTGTTTTAGAATTATAGTGCTTGAATGCCAAACTTTCACCTTTGTTATAAGTGGTTATGTGGTTTAACTACCCCATTATAGCTAGGGAGTTTTCTTGTATGATTCCTTTGTTCAAACTCGATGTGAATGGACTCAATTACTTGTTCCCATGTATTTAAGTTTTACCAATGAGTATCCCACCATGATTTTATTATACCCCTAGTTGTATATACCATATTATCTACGTGCACTTGTTTTATGGGCGTATATGTCTCCATTTGTTTAAGATAATCCTAGACATTACCTCTACCTTGGTAATTTGGATTTGGATCCATGTTCTCTTTACTTGGTGTCCCCACATAACTTTGATTTAACATGGACATATCAATGTTCTAGTATTTTTGGTTTGATCTTATTGTGGCACAATCATGTCTAATAAATTCATAATATCCATTCGCTTAGTTGTCACATGCTACACTTGTGGTGTCTAAGTTTGATTATGCATCATTACACTATAATAATACTTCTATATTTGGATCAAAATTGTCCAAACATTAAACCTTAATATTATATATGTGCTCCAAATTTTCTTGTTCTCTGCAAAATTTTCAACATACGAGAATTCCTTGTCTAGGATCCATCAAAACTATTACGCATTGTGTATTATTTTTAAAGCTCATGTAACCATTTTTGAAGCAAATTTTGACATTATTGGAATATCACCATGGCCTAAAAATAATTCTATAAATTTATCTTCCTCCTATTTAATCACTTCAAATTATTTGAGTAACTTTACCACCATGATGCTAATAACGACATGTTTAAGAAATCCAATTGACATAATGCATGTTTTGTTAGCCATTAAAAATGTGTGGTGAAGGATAAGTGCAAGTATCCCCATCTTATTCTAAGTGTTTATTAAGATATTAAATTCAAATAGTATTTCTACCAATATATCATTATGTTCCACCCATCTATACATGCATTAACAATAATTTCTCTATCATACTTCTTTTTTATAGACAATTTAATTTCCTTCTTTTGTGCATGTCCTAGTTATTTTCCAAATGCCATATTCTTGATTTCATGTGACAACCATTGGATAAGTAAAGGAATTAATTATTTAGTGTGCAATAGTATACATACTTCCCAAAAGTCGTTCCTTTCCACATTATCAAATTTAGGTATCCTCTATGATTTTTTTCTGACGTGTGCTTCTTCTCTCAAAAAATTAATTTCACCTTGTAATTCATGCACCGATTCCTTAGTTTCTTGTAGAATTTCCTTGTTTCCTTTCATCTGGGTAGATTTTCCCTACTTAGGGATTCTAACACTAAATGTTTTCCAATGGGAATTGAATTTTTTCATGTGCATTGCATCTCCTCTAATAACAATGCATATTTTTGGTCCTTGATTAGTTTTTGGTGTATCTACCTATTATGTTCTCTCCATTACATTGCACATGATATTGATCATTCCTACACCATTTCACTCTTTTCTAATGTAAAGGCCTAGTGGGCCCAAAAATACAAATTCAACAAAAATAATCATTAGAATAATCACCTTCAAAAACACCAAAAACAAGAAATTTTCCTTCAATAAGCCCAAGTTTGGCTTATATTAACAAAATTGATATAAAAACTCATTCAAGAGCTAAAACTACCATCAACATGCTCTAATAAAAACCTACGCATGTTTATCCACTTCAAGTGATCTCAAACTATCAATTTCCCTCAAACTCCAATTAGACCTTCAAAATAGTAGTAGTCCTTCCAAAGAACAAATTTTGATGAAAAAATCAAAATATAAATAATATTTTTGACTGTCAAGATTAAAGAGTACCCATTATGTTTGTTACGGTGCTTGCAAATTTTCATCAACCAATTTTTTTCCAATTAGTTTTTATTCCTCTCTTGTTTCAAACTAGGTCTTGCAATTATCCCTAAAAGGGACAAAGCTTATTGTTTTGAGAAGTATTGAAATATTCATGAATAATTGATCATTGTTCTATGTACCCTTTATGATTCTCCTACTTTTTGGTTGATTTCAATGTCTAACTTTCAAGATCTACAACACCTCTAACTACAAGCTCTCCTTAAAAACTAGGTCTCTTTTAGGCCAACCTAAGGTTTGGAGCACTTTCTTAGGGTTTATTACCTTTCAATATTTTTAAACCTTCTTAACACCTTTATCCACCTATTTCTAACTTGTTCCAACACCTTCCAAGATTCATACACTTCCTTGTCTTCAAATAAGCCATTTTCACAATTTTGGCCTTCTAGGCTTGTATTGTTCTTCTCAAGTCTTATAACTCTATTTTTGGATCTTATAAAGGCTTTGGATAAGGGTTAATATCTATCCCATCAACCCAATGTTATTAAATTTTTTTCACAACCCCCTTAAGTCATTTACTTGTTCTCCATTTAATATTCCAAGTACAAAATGTCAATTTGCTTTACTAGAGCCTCTAGGTTACGAACGGGTTTGTCGAGGACAACCAATGGACTAGTTTGTTTTATGAATCCTATGATGACTTAGAAAAATTATAAAGGTTATATATCACATTACCAACACCCCAAAAATTTTAACTATTAATTATTTTAGTATTTCCTCTAACACACTAACCTTTACTTTGGCTCCAGTCATCACGAGTTTCTTGTGTTTGTACCCTCTCTCTTTATCATCCCAATTACTTAGTGTACCAACTTGTAAAATGTTTATTATGAATTTTAAATAATCCTTGACACCTTTAATTGTCTCTTAAACCTCCTCAATGACTCTACAAACCTTCAAATCCAAGAATAATTACTTTCACTCAAAATACTCCATCTAAGTCTTCAAATTTGGGAAACTAAAGTCAACTCGAGTTTCTGAATTTTGTCACTATATCATCCTTCTAAATGAATTGATACCCAATTTTCAACTTAAATGTACTAGTAATTCCCTAAATTCTAGTTTTTAATAGGCCTATATAGTTTCTCTTTAGTATTTACTCAAAGCTCTTTCCTTCTAAACCTTGAAATAGGGTATCTCTTCCCAATAAGAGGTTTTTGATTCTTAGTGCTCTAACTAAACTTCTCAAGATTTATCAATGACTAAAAATCCCTTTAATTTCACATGACGACTATATTACTATTCTTGTATATGAAATGGGCTACAATTCACATATCAATTTGTTTAAAATAATATTAACCCTTAAACATAGTTTCAAGAATATTCAAACCCTCAAACTAGTACATTCATCATATAACCATCTTTTATCATTGCATAAAACCAGATTTTATTAGTTTAGATCCTTCAACAAGAGTACATGAAATTATCACTTTAAATTCCTATTTCATATATTCAAGACACATATACTCAAAATTACCTCATACACAATTAGGAAATTCCTTGCATATATGATTTGTTATTACTATCCGATCATCTCCATTAGAGAACATTTATGATTTTCTTGTGGCTATATAGTCTCTATATACCTAAGAAAACATTCATTCAAAATTTAGACATAAGAATCATTCACAAATTCTTAACATTCAATGCACAATATAAAAACAAACCCTTATACATAGTTCTCCTTCTAAGATGCTCTTAATTTGATCAAAGTCATGGATGTTACAAAAATTCATGAGCCATAAGGATCTATTACAGAGTTTCCACCTTCCAAAATAGACTTTTCTAAAATCTACCATGCCTCCCTAATTCGAATGCCTCTATATCAAAATGTGAGGACATAAGGTGGTTATGGTTATAACTCAACAAACCCCAACTATAGTTAAATTATCCAAGAGGAGTTAGATCCTTAATAGAGTTAAGGGAGTTATGTCTAGGTGATAACATGTCTTAAAACCCCATTTACATTTATTTATTCATCCTATACTAACAACTAGACCTTAAAATTACTAACATGACAATTTCAAATATTCAAACCTAAGGTTTTGGAGGGAAACTATAAAAACCACTTATTACATGCTTAGAGATTCCAAATGGACTAGTAACATCACAAAACCATCCTAAATGGACCCTTTACATCCTAAAACACTTAGAACAGACAAAAATGACTATTTACAAGGATGATCTTGCATCATACTCCCAAGTGAAGAATTGATCCCATTAGTTTGTTCTTTCTTCTTTTTAATTTTCCAATTTATTTTCTTTCTTGATCTCGTCTTGATCCTCTTTTGCTTTGAGATATTTCCTTCTTGATTTTTCCTTCTCTTTTATTTGTCCTCTTTAATATTTTTTTTTCTTGCTTGATCTTCACCTTATTTATTATTTTCTTCTCTCTTTTTCTTGTTTACTTCTTCCATTCTCAGATGATCCTTCAAATCTGATTCTTTAACTTAATCTTCATGATATTTATATTATTAACCATCACTTATAATATTCTTTAGTTATTTTTAGATTTATTATAGTCTTCCTCACCCAAAAAAAATATCTGAATTATCAAGTTCATTCATGATTTGTTGACAAATCCATTATTCATCAACTGTCCATTCTTCTTCTTTTTCATTTGTTCTTTCATCTTCAGTTTTTGTTGGTCTTCATTGTTGATAAATTTCTTTGTTTATAGCTCTTCATATTTACTACCTCCATTCACACATGATAGTGATACATTATAACAAAAACTATAGGCATTATAGCCTCATGAGAAGCTGCATTGATGATATTTTCTTCATATTCACTTTGTTGATCTTCTTCTTCAATTTCTTGCTCTTTCTCTTCACCCAACATTATACCAACTTTTGGATAGCAATAACTGATTTCTTCACTTATTTGTTCCCTCTTCTCTTATCTCTTTAAAGAAATAAGATACTTCCTCACAAAAAGCCACTTAATGGGTCATTTTACTCTTCACTTCACACTCCATCAAAGAGCTTGAATCTCCTTCTTCTTTCTCTATATCATCCACTTCAACAAATCCTTTTCTATCTCACTTATCTCAACCAAAAAATATTAATTTTTTAGAATTTATTTTCTTTCAATTTTATTTATCTTATCAAAATAGCCAATTGGAAATAAACCTCTCATTTTTTCAATTTTTTTCTCTTATTATCTCTTTTCTTCTCTAGTCTTCTCACTCAAGCAAGTCTGTTTCACCATGCATCTTCAAGTACCTCACCTAGGAATCTTATCTAGTATTTTGGTACTAATTTGTCTTCTCTTTCAACCCCAAGTCTGTTTCACCTTGGATATGTTATTCATTTCTTCTCGATCTCTCTTTTAAGCCTTAAAAGGATAACATTTCTTCCTTATTTTTCTTCACTATATTCTTTACTTCAACAAATTTACTTTCTCCAAGAGAAAATATTCTTTGATACTAAATGATGTAGAGGAATGGTGGTCCCAAAAACATACCATTTTAACCACAAAAATTGTTAGAACAATCACTTTAAAAAACAACCAAAACAATCAATTTTCCTTACTTGAAGAATCCCAAGTTTGGCTTATAATCACCAATGTTTTTAAAAATGCATTCAAGAGCTAAAACTACCATCAACCTGGTTTAATATAATAACTAAGCATGTTTAGACACTTCAAGTGATCTCAAACTATCACTTTTTCTCAAAATCCAATTATACCTTCAAAATGCTAGTAGCCCTTCCAAAACACAAATTTTGATGAAGAACTCAAAATATAAAGAATATTTTCTGAATATCAAAATTTGTAAGTACCCATTATTCTTATTAATGTTCTTGAAAGTTTCATCAACCAATTTTTTCCAATTAGTTTTTATTTCTCCTATCTTGTTTTTAACTACGTCTTGAAATTAACCCTAAAAAGGGAAAAAGATTATTGTTTTGAGAAGTCTGGAAATTTTCATGAAAAAGTGATCATTTTTCTAGGTACCCTTTATCCTCCTCTTGCTTTGCGGTTGATTTCAAGTTCTAAATCTTAGTACAACACCCCCAACTACAACCTAGGGTTTGAATAAATTTCTTAGGGCTTCTTAAATTTCACTATTTATAAACCTTCTTTACACCTTTATCATACTATTTATAACTTGTTCCAAAACCTTCCAAGATTCATACACTTCCTTTTCTTAAAATAATCTATTTTCACAATTTTGGCCTTCTTGGCTTGTATTGTTCTTCTCAAGTCTTACAACTCTATTTTGGATCTTCCAAAGGATTTTACTAAGGGTTAATATCTATCTCATCAACCAAATGTTTTTAAAACCTTTTCCTAAACCCTCTTAATTCATTTACTTGTTCTCCATTTAAGATTCCAACTACAAAATGAAAATTTTCTTTACTAGATCTCTAGGTTCTCAGCAGTGCATCAAGGACGGTCAATGCACTAGTTTGTTTGATGAATCCTATGGTGACTCACAATACTTATAAAGGTTATATATCACATTATAAACACCCACAAAAATTTGAATCATTAATTCTTGTAGTCTTTCAACTAACACAAATGACCTTCATTTTGGCTTTGATCGTCATAGTTTCTTATGATTTGTACCTTCTATTTTATCCTCCCAACCACTTAGTGTACCAAATTGCACAATGTTTATTATGAATTTTAAATACTCCTTGAAACCTTTACTTGTCTCTCCAACTTACTCAATGAATCTACAAACCTCCAACTCCAAGAATAACAAATTTCACTCAAAATGCTCTATCCAAGTCATCAAATTCGGAAAACTACAATCAACTCGAGTTTCTAAATTTTGTTAATATATATTCCTTCTAAATGACTTGATACCCAATGTTCAACTTTAACATACTTTTAATTCCCTAAATGACAATTTTTAATAGGCTTATATAGTTTCTCTTTAGCATTTACTCAAAGCTCTTTCCTTCTAAACCTTGAAACAGGTATCTCTTCCAGTAGGAGGTTTCTTAGTCCTTGGTGCTATAATTAAAATTATTAAGATTTATCAATGAATAAAAACTCCCCTTAATGTCATGAGACAACTATATTACTATTCCTCTCCATGAAATGAGCTACAGTTCATATACCAAGCATTCAAAATACTATCAAACATTAAACACAATTACAAGAATATGCAAAACCTCCAACTAGTAGATTCATCATATAATCATATTTTATAATTACATATAACCAAATTTTATTAGTTTATCTCCTTGAACAAGAGTACACAAAATTATCAATTTAAATTCCTCTTTCATCCATTCAAGACACATATACTCAAACTTACCTCATACATGTTTAGATAATTCCTTGCATATGATTGTTATTACTAACCTAATCACCTCCATTATAACACATTCATGATTTTATTGTGACTATATCATGAACCATCATTTATATTATGAAAAATCCTATTTTTCATGTCATCATTTTGTACTAAGTATGATATTGTCATTTTGTAATTAATACTTTATTATATTTTGAAAGGAAATGTTGTGAATAACCTTGTTATTTTTGTCATATATTTGATTCTTCAAAAATGGGTTGAATAAATATTTATGTGTATAAACAATGTATTTTAAGTGCATATCTTAAGCTATCACATGACCCAACTATGGACCATCACAAAACTTACTTTGGAGTGCAGGACTCACCTGTGCATTAGCACATGAATCATTTGTGGAGCACAAGACTTTTCGAAGCACTAATGCGTAATCACTTGGAATGAAGAACTCGTAAAAGAAGGAAGATGAATCAGATAAAAATAAGTCGAGTTGATATAGTGACACACTAGTTGACACTATGAAAGGATCATGAAACGTGGGTTACCATCTCAACCATCATGAAAATTATGAGGACCATGCAATATGGACTTAACACCAGTTGATTAAAGATGTGGAGCAGAAAATCTAAAAAATTATATAATTATAATCATCATGATTATAGGGATCTAATGTAGGATCTTTGATATCTTCTGGTGTTGATTGACTATCACAACTAAGATTCATTTATAGACCTCATATGTAGTTACATGACAAATTCAATCCAAATGTGGCACGTAATAATCATTCCACAATTTTAACTCCTTAAACAATTAGTTATGAATATCTTCTATTTAAGTATTTATAAATAATTACAAATAATTAGTCTTCTTTTAGAGTGACTAAAACTACTTTGAGTATAAAAGAGAATCGTAGTAAGATTAATTTTTTTTTATTCTTGTATGTTGGCGAGAAAATTTATTGGGTGGACAAACTTGTGGATTTCTTGCCAACGATTTGGGAATCTAAGTCCCTCTACTTAACCGGTGCAATTGCTGTATATGCATGCACATGAAAATGTGGATTTTTGTGGTGGCCTTTCGACCGGGGATCTAACAGGGACACTCCAATGACCATGTGGAAAAGCTTGTAGATACCTACAAGAGAGGAATTTTCTATAGAGAGAGGGAAAGGGAGTGAGAAATTAGATATGAGAACTAATGTTGTAGGTAGAAAATTAGATTCATGCATACATAAATTAGAAGTTTTATCACATGCATTAAAATTAGGAGGAAAAAACACTACGCATAAGAATAACAAGACCAAATGGAATTTTTGATAAAAAATTATCAAGAAATCCCTTAGTCAAAGAAAGCTAGAAATTCCTTGTATTGATTGCTTAAACCAAGTTGTACATAGTGTGGGACTAGAGGAAAAATAGAGAGTGGGGAAAGGAAGAATTTGGATTTATCCTTTTTTATCTCAAGGTAGAATGCACTCTTGAGCTTACAAAATTAATGACCAACCCTTTGAAATGGGAATGACGTTACAATTTATAGAATGAGAGGTGACTTATCATCTACCCCCAATGGCTTTTCATATGTCCTTGTGTAACTTAAAACTTTTGACTTCCTAGGAGAATATTAAGTCCCTTTTTATAACATAAAGGTGACTTATTACATTAGGAACATTAGGACATATGAAAAATTGCAACCCCAATGTGAAATTAGAATATTGGAAAGTGAGAGAAAGTTGGGGGGAAGAGGAGAGAAAGAGAGAGAGAGAAGAAGAAGAGGATATGTCATTCTGATGAAGTCCATTGGTCCTCATTGATGGAAAGATCCAAATGCAGTGAAACTATGAATCTTAAAACTCCTTACACACTATGAAAATCCTTCAAATTAGCTCACAAATGCTTTCCAAGTTGAGTGATCTTTGTTCCGTTGATGACCACAACTCCTAGCCTGCGTATGATATACCTGTGACCGAACTATGTAGTGAGTGTCGAAAAACATTGTCCAGTTCCTTGAGATGATCACCCCTCTATGTCTCATTATGCCAAACTTTCCCTTTGAGAACAACCTAATATTAATAGTAAGTGTCCAGATGGAAGGCTTACTATTTTTAGTGAGAGGTGATTTTTTCCTCTTCTCGACCATCGTGATGTGATGAACTCCCTCATTCGATCTTGTGCACACTACCTTTGCTTTGACCACTTCTTAGGGTGAATTACTATTTTTAGTAAGAACCTATATAAGGGACTTACTATTTTTAGTAAGTGATCATTTTCACTATTTTTGCTCCAGATAATCATTCTGTTTTCTTGGAGGTCTTCAGTGCACACTACCTTTTGCCACAACTACCTTTGATGATGACTTTCCAAACATAGCAAGTATGTATAGGAAAAATTACTATTTTTAGAAAGTATGTTTCCAGTGCTTGGTTTGTGACGAACATATATTTTAGACTTGTCTTATTGTCATGACCACATCCTTTGAATTTCACATAATTTTTCCCACTAGAATGCGGGAAATAAAATTTAAATTTTCACTTGGCAGTGGCTTCGAGGATGGAGCTGCCATGGAAGTCATTAATGGAGCTTGAAATTTTCAGATACGGTTTTTGTCTCCATTTGTAATGAAAAAAACTCCATTGTGATAGGTTTTCATTTGGAGCTTGTGTGTAAGTTTTTAGCTCATTTCCATTGTCGGAATGATGGGAAATTTGATGAATGTGAGTGATGCATGAAGTGAGGATTTTGTTGGAAAAAATAATTTTGGGCACCATTTGACCTCTAGTTTATTACATCGTGATCATCTTGAAAAATGTGGAAGTTTGAAGAAGACAACACCTTGATCGACTTGTATCTTGTGAGATATGAAGATTTCTCGATTGGGTGACTTCACGGTTATCGAAAAAAAAACCTTCATTTTCTTCCTGTTCTTCATTTCTTTGATCCACTTTTCTATGATATTGCTATGTTTTCATGAAGTAGAGTATTTTTGGGTCATGGCAGAGCTGCTTTGTATAAGAAATTGTAACATTCCCATTTTAAGACTTTAGAAACAAGGGATTTTTTTTTCACAATGTACTCTATTCTATATAAAACATAATTTAGAACACACATTCCATGCCAATCAATCTCATAACAGATAACCATATGCGGTTGTAAATGACTCGGTGAATTACCGATCTCTCATTACATGACTTGGTCTCTAACCGATCTCTCATGTTTGTCTTTAAGTATTGAATACTTTTATGTATACTACGTATACTTGGTTTTCTTACCCTAATCTTGGTACTGAGTGACCTGTTTAAAGAACCTATCTGAATATTTGTTACCAATAATCATTTGAAATGACGTTCCTTAAAATAGGTGACATAGGACAATGCAACCAACATCTTATGATACTTTGGCCAAAGATTTCGATTATAATGTTCATGTTACTATTCCTAGACAACATATTTGTCAAATTGGAATACGTCCTTCACCTCACTCTTTTGTTATCTAGAATGGTCTTTACTAACTTTTGTTAGTCCACTTGCCCAAGGTTTGACCCTAACCTAGGTTAGTGACATAATTTATTATAGGGAGACACTCATGATGACTTAGGGTATATGGGCATACTCAATTGACCTAAGTTGATCGAATGTGCCTAGGTACCCTGAGTCATAGAAAGCTACTTCCTATTCCAATTCATACAGCTAGCTTGACCTAGAGAGAAACTAAGTTCAAGTCCAGATGTGTGTAGATCTAGATGAACTAATGCAGAAGGGTGTTGCAACATGTCAACTACAACCTTTGTATCCTTGAGAAGACCTTAGCCTTCTCGAAGTACAGTTCTATAGTTGGCATGTGCCAACATCCGACAGAACTACTTCATCACGCTGTACATACTTCTAGGAAGTCATTAACACCTAATTAATTTTGGATTAAGATTCAAATTACAACAACCTTGCCATACCTTAAATCCAACACCCCCTTAATTTCTTCATCCATATTTGATTTAATTAATAGTAAAGAACTTCATTAACTCATGATTGATTTTATGTTCGTTAACTTTAACTTGCCAAAAAATTATCCAAAAATAGAACAACATACATCGTAAGGTTAATTTAATGTAACTCAATTGTTCAAATAAGGTGTAGTAACCACATAGGTTCAACTAGAGCAGACTTCATAGAAAATTAAGTTTGAATGATTAACAATCATAAACACCATTCTTTCACTTTACATTCTTTTGAGAGAGGAAGAGTCTTCCTCCTCTCTACATGGTTATGTGTTAGGGTTTATCATACCCTTTATATCTTTCACACTTTCTATAGTTTAATATATTCAATATACATCCCATTATCATAATATATTATTTAGATAAATAACGTCATCTTATGCAACTTAATAATTTTCTTTCAATTAAGAGAGAGATTGAACTATTTCCCTTCATCCAACTTATAAAATGACAACAAAAATACGAATACATACATATATGCCAAATATCAACTAGATAGTATTCCAAATACCTTCATAAAATGTACAAAAGAAATTACACAACAATTCAAAGTAAATCTCCAACCTTTTCAATTCATCATGATAAAATACACCATTTACAAGACTATGCATCTCGACAAACTACTGTCAATCAAGTATTAAGATCATTAACAATACAACTTTTCTTTTTAAATAAAACTCATGAATGAATCGGAATTCTCTATAAAAAGAGACAAAATTTAAATCAACCAAGACATCATAAAAGTTATTTCCTTCCTTTATCACTTACAAAATCCATCTGAAAAAATTGCTAGCATGGTTCAGTTCATTGAACTGAGCATGATAAGAACTATGCATTAAACGAAGTGCATTCCACTAATTGTTCCATTAAATCAACTCTACTTTAATGAAACAATTAATGTAATGATTAAAAAAAAACATATGTAATATAAACCATAAAAGAAGCGCAATGAACAATCTGAATTCACTTTTGAGAAAAGGTCATAACATGATCAACCAACAACTGCATTATATCATATAAGTATTGTCCCAAAAAATTACTTATTTATATCAAATAACAACTCCTGTCATTAAATTATTTCATAATTCTTCCTGAATTTGAAATACAGAATTAACTTCACTATATAACAAACGAGTTTCTTTCATAATCAAAAGACCTTCTTGTCATCTTTACCAAGTTTCCAGAAAACATGTGAAGACAAGTTCATTTCAGCATCGTTACATTTTTAAGATGAATCAACCAACAACTTAAATAAATAAGAGATTCACAATTCAGATTTGACATCCTAATTCTTGGTCAAATAAATATAACCTAGGTTCTTATATTAGGCCTCTTATTAACAATAGAAAAGTATTTTTGCAGCAACAATGTTTCATTTCAATTAACTGAAACAATTATTATTTCCTTAAATATAATTTAAGTAGAGAAGTAATTAGTAATAACTACTAATCAATTACTTAATAAAATTAATACAAATGATTCAATTAAACCTATGAAAAGTTTTATATAAAGAAATGAGAACGAGCTGAAAAGTAAACAGTTTACGATTTCCTTTATCATTCGGTTAAACCAAATTCTCATATGCATCTTCAGAAAAGAAGAGTCAACTTCCTACCCTACAGTTTCCAGAAATGACAAAGGAGAAACTTTCCTCTGAAAATGGAAGAGGAAGGAGTTATGCATTAGAAAGGATTTCTATTACTCATTCAAAAGAAATAAGGTAAGAAGAAGAATCAGTACAGACCCTTCACAAACCCACTATTCTTTTAAGAAATAGAAAACAGGTTCAGAAGATACAATACCGAATACATAAATAACTGAATCAATCAAATAAACCAACAAAGAGATTCATCTTTCAAGAACAAAAACCGTTAATAAAATTCTTAATCCATTCAAGAAGGATACATTAAACAAGTATAAGTTAAACAATTATCAATTCACTTCAACCTAACTGATTTATTCTACATCCTTGAAGATTTCAGTCAGATCCAAAACCATTCGTAAACAATTTCATAATGGTACATCAAAAGGTTAACATGACTCAGCCATTGAAAAAAATCAGTCAAATAAATGGTTAAGTTTTCCTTTCTACAAGACAGGCTCAGCGACACACTGCCATGAATCGACAAGACATTCGATTCCACTCAAATAATAGAGATCAAGAAAGCACACAAACAGGAAAGGTTTGGTTTGTCCCATATACAAAGATAGCAGTCCAAAAGTTGATTATACATTCAACGAATCCCTTGAAATTTCATGTTAGACCTTAACATGTTTCATTAACAAGTTACCCAGAATTTTCCCAACTCTGGCGAGTAGGTTTCCATCACCTCATCCAAGTTCAAAAAGGACAGAAAATCAAACTTAAGAAATTTAAACAGACCTAAAAAGGTAATCACCTTAATGACTTGGAGAGGGTCGACCAACAATGTATTTTTAAAAAAAAAGAATTTCAATCCAAGACAACCATCTCACCTTCCAAATTCCAATTAATCCATTAATCATTTTACAAAGTTTTAGAAGAGAATACCAGTACCAAACATCCAAAGTTTAAGTCATACTTTCCTTCCCTGTCTCCTTACGAACTCATAATATAGTAACTCAAATACCATAACTCACTTAGCACCATTAAATATAAAGTTTGAAGCAGAGGAGTTCAATAAAAAAAGAGAAAGTTATTCCTTCACCATTTTTATACAAGTTGAAGTACAAAATGTAGACAATGCCATAAACCACATTCACCCATTGACTGTTGTTTTAAAATGAGTTTGAGTTCATACTGAAGAACAAAGTATTCAATTACAGTCCCGAACAAGGAGTATAAAAACTTAATAGAACATGATACAGTTTAAAGGGTATTCTTCTACCTTTCAAAAACAAGCAAAGGCATTCAGTATAAGCATGCAAGTTTACCAGTATAGATACAAACTAGATGTCCATCCCTTGCTTTCACGTAATTACGTGTTCATATAATGAGATGAACCATATACCCATATAGATCACAAAGGATTAATACAACTTTAAAACTCAAGTATATAATAGAGAAGCGTATACTTTTACTTTCTACCTTTAGAAGAGATTTCCAGTTCGAAGCTTAAGACAAAAACTAATTACTCAAAATATTTTTCAAGCAGACTGTCCAAAGTATATATTTCAATCAAAACATTAAAGTCACAACAGTTGTAAATGCATTTCACCATTTTAACTCACTCAGAGAGAACACCCAAAAACAACATTATCATGCAAGGGTTCCAAAACCAAAAGCACAGAGATTCTTTCAACAAGAAAGAAAATAACCAGAACAAAAACAAAAACCCATTTATCTCATGAGAGTAGAGTCATTTTAATGAAGCATTTAGAGAAAAGCAAGAAATCTTAATGGATAGAGCCTATCATGCCTAATAGTGCTTTTGCCAATTCGAAGAAGACTTCTAGCTGAGATTCCAACACTTCTTCTTCTCCAAGCAAGATCAAAAACCAAAAATCTCTTTCCCCAATGCCTCATATACTTTCCTTGAATCAAAAATAGACCAAGGAAATAAAAAATAGCCATAAATTGAAAATAGAACTGCTAGTTTGAAGAACCAGATAGCTCCATGCAGAGTAAAAATTAGAGAGCATGAATGACCAAACAACCTCCAAAAAATCCACCCGCATGGTTTCCTAGGTGGTTTGCTCACCAAAAATGAGGCTCATTAATGCCATTAACTCTCAAATTCCTGCCTATCTCTCTTTTCCACCGCCATCCAAAATTGGCGAGACCCAATTCAACTTCTACATGCATCACTAAACCTTAGTGATGTCTCCACATAGACTCCCACCAAATTTCATGCTTCTACCTAAACTGGCGGCAAGATCTGTTGTCTAATTAAATCAAAAATCAAATCACATTAATAGCTTAGAAAATGTTGCCAATATTAAATCACAATATAGTAACTCAAATACCATAACTCACTCAACACCATTAAATATAAAGTTAGAAGAAGAGTAGTTCAATACAGAAAAAGAGCAAGTTATTCCTTCACCATTTTTATACAAGTTGAAGTACAGAATGCAGAAAATTCCATAAACCACATTCACCCATTGACCTTTGTTTTAAAATGAGTTTGAGTTCATATTGAAGAACAAAGTATACAATTACAGTCCCAAACAAGGAGTATAAAAACTTAACAGAACAAGATACAGTTTAAAGGGTATTCTTCTACCTTTCAAAAACAAGCAAAGGCATTCAGTATAAGCATGCAAGTTTACCAATATAGATACAAACAAGATGTCCATTCCTTGCTTTCACACAAGTTCATGTTCATACAATGAGATGAAACATATACCCATATAGATCGCAGAAGGAGTAATACAACTTTAAAACTCAAAGATGCAACAGAGAAGAGTATCCATTTACTTTCTACCTTCGAAGAGATTTCTAGTTTGAAGCTCAAGACAAAAACTAATTACTCAAAATAATTTTTCGAGCAGACAGTCTAGAGTATATATTTCAATAAAAACACTAAAGTCTTGACAGTTGTAAATGCATTTCACCATTTTAACTCACTCAGAGAGAACACCCAAAAACAACATTATCATGCAAGGGTTCCAAAACCAAAAGCACATAGATTCTTTCAACAAGAAAGCAAATAACTAGAACAAAAAGAAACCCATTTATCTCATGAGAGTAGATTTTTTTAATGAAGCATTTAGAGAAAAGAAAGAACTATTAATGGATAGAGCCTATCACGCCTGATAGTTCTTTTGCCAATTCAAAGAAGACTTCATTGACTTCCAACACTTCTTATTCTCCAAGCAAGATAAACAACCAAAAATATCTTTCCCCAATGCCTCATATACTTTCCTTGAATCAAAAATAGACCAAGGAAATCAAAAATAGCCATAAAATGAAAATAGAACTGCTGGTTCAAAGAACCAGATAGCTCCATGCAAAGAAAAAATTAGAGAGCATGAATGACCAAACAACCTCCAAAAATCTTCCCGCATGGTTTCTTAGGTGGTTTTCTCACCAAAAAGAGGCTCATTAATGCCATTAACTCTCAAATTCCTACCTATCTCTCTTCACCACCACCATCCAAAATTGGCGAGACCCAATTAGACTTCTGCATGCATCACTAAACCTTATTGATGTCTCCACGTAGACTCCCAACAAATTTCATCCTTACGCCTAAATTGGCGATCTTTGTCCAATTAAATAAAAAATAAAATGACATTAATAGCTCAGAAACTTTTCCAAGTTTACCACTTGCCATACAACCCTTAGGTCCCCTTTCCATATTTCATTAGTTTAGGATAGATACCATTAGCTTAAGATATGACCATAGGATAGTTTTAAAAGTATTTACCTTAGGTTTAGAAACATTTCAATAGGTAAATTGCCCTCTTAGGTTAGGTCATAGCTCATAGCCCTTTAGTATTAGATATCAGGTTAGAAATAAGCCTAACATCACCTTAGGTTATTTCCCACATCCCAATTTAGAACATGCAACCTAGGTTAGGATGTTATCCCGAATGAAATAGGCATAGATAAAATATAGGTACATTTACCTTAGTTTAGAATCCCGTTAGGATAGATCTCATAGGCCTAGGACTTAGTTTTTATTTTCCTCCATAGTCCTAAAGTAGGCCTCATACCACTTGACAAAATTAGCATCCTAAAGAGATCAATCAAGAAGATCGAGCACATAACATACAATGGAATGCAGGCACGATCTTACAAGGAAATAAAAGAATTTGTAAACATACAAGAGTTTAGTCCATTATGTCCTCCAACCTCTGAATGTTAGTTTACCATTCAGATCAAGTAAGAAGATTTAAAACATACATGAGATCAATGGAATTGATCCAAGGATTTGTTAATAAAAAGAGATAAGTTTGCAAACTTCATTTCCAGATTACAACTTATCTATCAAAAGTAAAAATGGTTTCTTTGCAAACAATATCATTTCAGCCCAATGAATCTAAGAGAAGAAATGATTCATCCATGGCAAGCATGATTTCCAAAAATCAAAGGAACACTCCTTATCCAGAAAAATCACATGTCAATGCTTGCAATGCAAAAGAGGAAAGATAACAGTTTGTCAAAGATGTTACATGCTTCCCTCCTAAAAGAATCATCGTCCCGATGATTATCTCCTTAAAATAATTTACATCAAGGACAATCATTTTTATTAACTTTCTTTTCATATGTTCAAAACATAACAAAATTTTAAAATTCCCAAAACAATCAGCATTTACTTAGTTGTTTATTTTAAACAATGAAATATCTACCCAAAACTGGCAGGTTTATTGTCATAAAAGAATTAAATCACAAATTATATCAGTCAACAGAATCAATTCTGTTCAAATAAGTATGGAAAAGTAGTTTTCATATCTTCCAGATTTTCCCAGTGTTGCACTTTCTTCATTAAACTGGTCCCACTAGACCTTACATTGACTTATTTCATGATTTCTTAAGTGCAACTGGTGAGTTTCTAGCACTCGCAAGGGTTTAACCATGATTATTCCTAGGTCTTGGACCTGTAAGGAATTCAATTTAACACATGTGATAAATTTGAAATGTATTTCTTAAGAAAATAAATATAAAAAACATCATGCATTCGTGAAAAGAAGGAGGTAATGCTAAATGATAAGCTACATGGTTGATTAATTTAACTATTTCAAAAGGTCCCACAAAAATGGTGATAACTTGAGCCCCCGCTAAAAGTTATAAACTCTTTTCAGTTTAACTGAAGAAATACCTTCTCACCGAGTTCAAAATTCCTATCAACCCGCTTCAAGTCAACATAAATCTTTTGCCTATCTGCTACTTCTTTCAAGTGTTCAAAAATAATTTTAACTTGCTATTCCATTTCCATAAGGATTTCAAGTCCAATTACCTCTCTATCTTCAATGCCATCCCAAATAATAGGGGTTCTCGCATTTTCTTAGTATAATGATTCGAAAGGTGCCATCTTAAGAGAGGCATGATATGTATTATTGTATGCAAATTCAACTAATGGAAGGTACTCTTCCCACTTATATTTCTGATCCATACAATACATCCGTAACATATCCTCTAAAACTTTATTAACTCTTTTAATCTATCCATCCGTTTCCAAATGATACACAAAATTGAAATTCAGCTTAGTTCCTAGAGCTGCATTAAGGGTTTTCCAAAACCTTGAAGTCATTCTAGGATCTCTATCAGATATGATTAATTCAGGTACTCCATGTAATATGAAAATCTCATGTACAAACCTTTTTGCCAAAATAGGAGAATCATCCTTAAGATTACCAACAATAAAGTGAGCTACTTTTGTTAGTTTATCCACAACAACCAAAATAACATCATGTTTATTTCTTGACATAGGAAACCCTTGTACAAAATCCATGCTTATTACTTTCCATTTATATTGTGGTATGCTGTGATGATTCAATAAAAATGGTGGATGCATATGTTCAGCTTTAACATGTTGACATTCCAAGCAATGTGTCACAAAATCAATAACATCCTTTTTCATCCCTTTCTAGAAATATTGTTGTTTTATATCAGCAAGCATCTTTGTAATACCAGGGTGTCTAGAGAAAGGTGAATTGTGAAATTATGCTAACAATTTCTTTCTTAAATCATTTAGCGAAGGTATGTATACTCTATTTTCAAATCGTAAGATTCCTTCGTTGTCAAAGTGAAAATATTTATATCTCACATCATTTGGATCTGCAGCAAGTGCTATTTTTACTTGCTAAAAATAAGAATAAGATTCCATAACGCTTTTTACTTCCTCCTTAAACTAAGTTCTTAATGTTATAAGATCATAAATGTGCTTCCTATGAGTTAGAGTATCGGCTACTCTATTTTCCTTGCCTTTAATGTAATTTATGTCAAAATCATATTGAGACAAAAACTCAACCATCTTCGTTGTCTTGCATTCAGATTTGGTTGAGTGAAAATATATTTCAGCCCAAGATGATCAGTTTTTAATTCAAAAGGTTTACCAAGCAGATAATGTCTCCAAACTTGAAGTGCATGAACAATGGAAACAAACTCTAAATCATGTGGAGCATAATTCAACTCATGTAACTTTAGTTTTGTACTTTCGTAAACTATGATATGATAATTTTGTAACAAAATACCTCCAAGACCTTCCCTGGATGCATGTTACAACAATAAAGTCTCCATTAGGGTCTGGTACAACTAAAATAGGTGTTGAAGTTAATTGATCCTTCAAAGTTTTGAATGTAGATTCACATTTCTCATTCCAAACAAACTTCTTATCCTTTTTTTGTAATGAAGTTATTGGTGCAACAACTTTGGAAAAATCTTTTACAAATTTTCTATAGTAACCAACAAGACCCATGAAGCTTCTAACTTCATGTACATTCTTTAGTGTAGGCCACTCAGTTATAGCTACAATTTTAGAAGGATCTACAACAATTCCATTCTTACTTATAACATGACCCAAATAGTGCACTTCTGTGTCATAGAAAGAACATTTAGATAGCTTACCATATAACCATCTCTTTCTCAAAATTTCCAAAACTATCTTCAAATGCTCATGGTGTTCCTCAATACTTTTAGAATATATGAGAATGTCATCCAAGAATACAAGCACAAATTTGTCCAAGTATTCTTGAAAAATATTGTTCATTAAATTCATAAAATCTGTAGGTGCATTTGTTAATCCAAAGGGTAAAACGATGAACTCATAATGTCCATACCTTGTTCTAAAAGTTGTTTTATGAATGTCCTCATCCTTAATCCGTAATTGATGATATCCATATCGAAGATATATCTTAGAATATACCGATGCTCCACGCATCTGATCAAATAGATCATCAATTCTAGGGAGTGGATATCTATTCTTGATTGTTTCTTTGTTTAACATTTGGTAATTAATGCACAATCTAAGTGTTCCATCCTTATTTTTCACAAAGATTACTGGTGCTCCCCAAGGTGAAACACTCGGTCTAATCAAATCCTTAGACAAAAGTTCTTGCAACTGTGCCTTAAGCTCTACCAATTCAATAGTAGTCATTCGGTATGGTGCCTTAGAAATAGGCTCAGTTCCAGGCTTGATTTCAATTGTGAAATCAAATTCTCTTTTGGGTGGAAGACTTGGTAACTCTTCTGGAAACACATCACTGTAGTTTTGTAACAACGGATATTGTTCCATGAAATCACTATTTTCCTCAGTGGATTTAAATTTTTACTGCATATAAGGTACAACCTTTATTTTTGGCCTTTTTAAGTTACATAGCTGACAGTTTCCTAACTGAAATCTCATGTTTCACACCCTAAATCTCTTGTTTTTTGTAGGTCATCTAAACAACTAATATGTTTTTCAAAACAATCCACTTTTGCTTTATGCTCAGCTAACCAATTAACACCTATGATTACATCATAAGACCCAAAGGGAAACATAAAGATCAAATTTGGTGGAAAAACTAGGTAAGTCAAGGACTGCCCCAAAAAGACACATACTAATTGTATGAACAACATTGTTTCCATAATGTACAATCCATGTTTTATCCATTTTTCCATCTTTTCTTTTTAGTTTCGATGCTAATTTACTAGAAATAAAACATTATGTAGCTCTGTATCAAAAATAATAGTTACAGGTATGCCAAATAACTTACCCAAAACTTCTATGGGCATGACTTATTTTTCAACTTGTTTGTCAACTACTACAACGTGTATCTTGTGTTGTTGATTATGTTCATCCTTTTCAAAGGACATTGGTTTACGTAATGATCCTTGCCATAGTTATAACAACCTCCTACATGTCCCTTTTTAGGCTCAGATTTATTTCCAGCCTTAAAGTTATCATTTTGACCTCCATAGGACTTTTGTCATTATTATTATTCTTGAAAAAGTTGTTTTGTGCATTTCCAACAGACTTATTTGTTGTTGTTTTCTTATTATTATCAACTGAAAACTTACTTTTCATACCAAACTTCTTCCATGGTCCTTTCTTAGGTGTAAGAGATGATGAAGAGGAGTTGGGAACTTTCTTCCTCACTTCCTCCTTATGAGCAGAAATTGCCTTTAATTTTTGTTCCTACCTTATGGATTTTTCAACAACCCCTTCCATAGTGGTTGGGATGTGAACATCCACCTCTCCTCCTATAATGGGATTCAATCCCATGATGAATTTATGTATCCTAAACTTCTCGTCAGTTTGATACTGAGGTACATACTTAAGGAGTTTAGTAAACCGCTCCCAATACTCAGTTACAGTTAGCTTTCCTTGTGCTAAGTTCTGAAATTCAGTCATTTTTTGATCATACTAAAGTTGTGCCCACCAATGTTGCCTAAAGTAAATTTTAAATTGATCCCAAGTGATATTAGTTTCATCAATATTCAACTCAGCCTTACGGTTGTCCCACCATGAAGATGCTTCATGGGAAAGATGATATGCTCCCAGATTGCCTTTGTTTCTTTTGAGAAGTTCCTTATTGCAAAGTACTTCTCCATTTCATTGAGCCAATTCTTAGCTCCATCTCCTAATGTGGTGCCATCAAAATTAGGTGGAATTATCCTTTTTATATCATTAGTGAGTTCAACTGCCAGCCTAGCCTTTTTATTTTCCAGGCTGATCAGGCATGTTCAAATTATTGTTATCAACACCCAAATTGGTGTTGTCCTCAGGAGGTGGCTGATTATTATTACCAGCACTTCTTCTTCCTCCTCATTTCCCATTACTTGATGTTCAAGTACAACCAAACGATCTCTTGTGTCCAATAGGGTAGTAAGGATCTCATCGAGTTTTTGGGCAGTTGTTGCTCCTTTAGGTGGAGGATTATTTGCAACATTTCCTCTTCTTCTAGCCATTTTTTGTTAATAAGAAATTTAAGTTTTATCATATTATGGACACAATAGGTCCAAGAGCTACAACCTTCAGCTCTGATACCAAGATGTAACATTCCCATTTTAAGACTTTAGAAACAAGGGAATTTTTTTTTCACAATGTTCTCTATTCTAAATAAAACATAATTTAGAACACACATTCCATGCCAATCAATCTCATAATAGATAACCATATGCAACTATAAATGACTCGGTGAATTACCGATCTCTCATTACATGACTTGGTCTCTAACCAATCTCTCATGTTTTTCTTTAAGTATTGAATACTTTTATGTATACTACATATACTTGGTTTTCTTACCCTAATTTGGGTACTGAGTGACCTATTAAAGAACCTATCTGAATATTTGTTACCAATATTCATCTGAAATCATGTTCCTTAAACTAGGTGACATAGGACAACACAACCAATAGCTTGTGATACTTTGGCCAAATATTTCCAACATACTATTCATGTTACTATTCCTAGACGACATATTCATCAAATCGGAATATGTCCTTCACCTCACTCTTTGTTATCTAGAATGGTCTTTACTGACTTTTGTCAGTCCACTTGCCCAAGGTTTGACCCTAACCCAGGTTAGCGGCATAATTTGTTATAGGGAGATGCTCACGATGACTTAGGGTATATGGGCATACTCAACTGACCTAAGTCGATCGAATGTGCCTAGGTACCCTAAGTCATAGAAAGCTACTTCCTATTCCAATTCATACTAGCTTGACCTAGAGAGAAACTAAGTTCAAGTCTAGATGTGTGTAGATCTAGATGAACTAATGTGGAAGGGTGTTATAACATGTCAACTACAACACTGTATCCTCGAGAAGACCTTAGTCTTCTCGAAGGTATAGTTCTATAGTTGGCGTGTGCCAACATCCGACAAAACTACTTCATCACGATGTACATACCTCTAGGAGGTCATTAACACTTAATTAATTTTGGATTAAGATTCAAATTACAAAACCTTGCCAAACCCTAAATCCAACACCCCTTAAGTTCTTCATCCATATTTGATTTAATTAATATTAAAGAACTTCATTAACTCATGATTGCTTTTATGTTCGTTAACTTTGACTTGCCAAGAAATTATCCAAAAATAGAACAACATACATCATAAGGTTAAATTAATGTAACTCAACTATTCAAATAAGGTGTAAGCAACCACATAGGTTCAACTAGAGCAGACTTCATAGAAAATGAAGTCTAAATGATTAACGATCATAAACACCATTCTTTTACTTTACATTCTTTTGAGAGAGGAAGAGTCTTCTCTCTACATGGTTATGTGTTAGGGTTTATCATACCCTTTATATCTTTCACACTTTCTATAGTTTAATTGTATATTCAATATACATCCCATTATCATAATATATTATTTAGATAAAGAACGTCATCTTATGCAACTTAATAATTTTCTTTCAATTAAGAGAGAGATTGAACTATTTCCTTCATCCAACTTATCAAATGACAACAGAAATAAGAATACAACAGATATGCAAAATATCAACTAGATAGTATTCCAACTACCTTCATAAAATGTACAAGAGAAATTACACAACAATTCAAAGTAAATCTCCAACCTTTTCAATTCATCATGATAAAATACACCATTTACAAGACTAAAGACAAACCGCATGTCAATCAATATTAAGATCATTAAGAATAAAACTTTTCTTTTTCAATACAACTCATGAATGAATCGGAATTCTCTATAAAAAGAGCTAGACTTTAAATCAACCAAGACATCATAAAATTTATTTCCTTCCTTTATCACTTACGAAGTCCATCTGCAAAAATTGCTAGCATGGTCAGTTCATTGAACTGAGCATGATAAGCACTAAGCATTAAAACGAAGTGCATTCCACTAATTGTTCCATTAAATCAACTCTACTTTAATGAAACAATTAATGTAATCATTCAAATAAAACATAGGTAATATCAACCATAAAAGAAGCGCAATTAACAATCTGAATTCACTTTTAAGAAAAGGTCATAACATGATCAACCAACAATTGCATTATATCATATAAGTATTGTCCCAAAAAATTACTTATTTATATCAAATAACAACTCTGTCATTAAATTATTTCATAATTCTTCCTGAATTTGAAATACATAATTAACTTCACTATATAACAAAAAGAGTTTCTTTCATAATCAAAAGACCTTCTTTTCATCTTTACCAAGTTTCTAGAAAACATGTGAAGACAAGTTCATTTCAACATCATTATGTTTTTAAGATGAATCAACCAACAACTTAAATAAATAAGAGATTCACAATTCAGATGTGACAACCTAATTCTCGGTCAAATAAATATAACCTAGGTTCTTAGATTAGGCCTCTTATTAACAATAGAAAAGTATTTCCCAACAACAATGTTTCATTTCAATTAACTGAAACAATTATTATTTCCTTAAATATAATTTAAGTAGAGAAGTAATTAGTAACAACTACTAATCAATTACTTAATAAAAGTAATACAAATGATTCAATTAAACCTATGACATGTTTTATATAAAGAAAGGAGAATGAGATGAAAAGTAAACAATTTACAATTTCCTTTATCATTCGGTTAAACCGAATTCTCATATGCATCTTTAGAAAAGAAGAGTCAACTTCCTACCCTATAGTTTCTAGAAATGACAAAGGAGAAACTTACCTCTGAAAATGGAAGAGGAAGGAGTTATGCATTAGAAAGGATTTCTATTACTCATTCAAAAGAAATAAGGTAAGAAGAATAATCAAGTACAGACCCTTCACAAACCCACTATTCTTTTAAGAAATAGAAAATAGGTTTAGAAGATACAGTATCGAATACATAAATAAATGAATCAATCAAATAAACCAACAAAGAGATTCATCTTTCAAGAACAACAACCATTAAAAAAATTCTTAATCCATTCAAGAAGGATACGTTAAACAAGTATAAGTTAAACAGTTATCAATTCACTTCAACCTAACTGATTTATTCTACATCCTTGAAGATTTCAGTTAGATCCAAAACCATTTGAAAAAAATTTCATAACGGTACATCGAAAGGTTAACATGACTCAGCCATTGAAAACAATCAGTCAAATAAATGGTTAATTTTTCCTTTCTACAAGATAGGCTCAACGACACACTGCCATGAATCGACAAGACATTTGATTCCAATCAAATAACAGAGATCAAGAAAGCACACAAATAGGAAAGGTTTGGTTTGTCCCATATACAAATATAGCAGTCCAAAATTTGATTATACATTCAATGAATCCCTTGAAATTCCACAGTTAGACCTTAACATGTTTCGATAACAAGTTACCCAGAATTTTCCTAGCTCTGGCGAGTAGGTTTCCATCACCTCATCCAAGTTCAAAAAGGATAGAAAATCAAACTTAAGAAAGTCAAACAGGCCTAAAAAGGTAATCACCTTAACGACTTGGAGAGGGTTGACCAACAATGTATTTTAAAACAATAGAATTTCAATCCAAGACTACCATCTCACCTTCCAAATTCAATTAATCCATTAATCATTTTACACAGTTTTAGAAGAGAATACCAATACCAAACATCCAAAGTTTAAGTCATACTTTCCTTCCTGTCTCCTTACGAACTCACTATAATAGTAACTCAAATACCATAACTCACTCAACACCATTAAATATAAAGTTCGAAGCAGAGGAGTTCAATACGAAAAAAGAGAAAGTTATTCCTTCACCATTTTATACAAGTTGAACTATAGAATGTAGAAAATGCCATAAACCACATTCACCCATTGACTATTTTTTTAAATGAGTTCAAGTTCATACTGAAGAACAAAGTATACAAATACAGTCCCGAACAAGGAGTATAAAAACTTAACAGAACATGATACAGTTTAAAGGGTATTCTTCTACCTTTCAAAAACAAGCAAAGGCATTCAGTATAATCATGCAAGTTTACCAGTATAGATACAAATTAGATGTCCATCCTTTCTTTCATGCAAGTACGTGTTCATATAATGAGATGAAACATATACCCATATAGATCATGAAGGAGTAATACAACTTTAAAACTCAAATATGCAATAGAGAAGAGTATCCATTTACTTTCTTCCTTTAGAAGAGATTTCTAGTTCGAAGCTCAAGACAAAAACTACTTACTCAAACTCTTTTTCAAGAAGACAATCAAAGTATATATTTCAATCAAAACACTAAAGTCACGACAAGTTGTAAATGCATTTCACCATTTTAACTCACTCAGAGAGAACACCCAAAAACAACATTATCATGCAAGGGTTCCAAAACCAAAAGCACAGAGATTCTTTCAACAAGAAAGAAAATAACTAGAACAAAAATAGAAACCCATTTATCTCATGAGAGAGTAGAGTCATTTTAATGAAGCATTTAGAGAAAAGCAAGAAATCTTAATGGATAGAGCCTATCATGCCTAATAATGCTTCAGACAATTGAAGAAACTTCAAATTTGAGATTCCAACACTTCTTCTTCTCCAAGCAAGATCAACAACCAAAAATCTCTTTCCCCAATGCCTCATATACTTTCCTTGAATTGAAAATAGACCAAGGAAATCAAAAATAGCCATAAACTGAAAATAGAACTGCTGGTTCGAAGAACCAGATAGCTCCATACAAAGAAAAATCGAGAGAGCATGAATGACCAAACAACCTCCAACAAATCACCCGCATGGTTTCCTAGGCGGTTTCTCACCAAAAATGAGGCTCATTAATGCCATTAATTCTCAAATTCCCACCTATCTCTCTTCACCACTGCCATCAAAATTGGCGAGACCCAATTCAACTTCTACATGCATCACTAAACCTTAGTGATGTCTCCATGTAGACTTCCACCAAATTTCATGCTTCTACCTAAACTGGCAGTACATTGTCCAATTAATTCAAAAATCAAATCACATTAATAGCTTAGGAACTGTCACCAAGCTTACCACTTTCCATACAACCCTTAGGTCCCCTTTCCATATTTCATTAGTTTAGGATAGATACCATTAGCTTAGGATATGACCATAGGATAGTTTTAAAAGTATTTACCTTAGGTTTAGAAACATTTCAATAGGTAAATTGCCCTCTTAGGTTAGGTCATAGCTCATAGCCCTTTAGTATTAGATATCAGGTTAGAAATAAGCCTAGCATCACCTTAGGTTATTTCCCACATCCCAATTTAGAACATGTAACCTAGGTTAGGATGCTATCCCGAATGAAATAGGCATAGATAAAAGATAGGTACATTTACCTTAGTTTAGAATCCTATTAGGATAGATCTCATAGGCCTAGGACTTAGTTTTTATTTTCCTCCATAGTCCTGAAGTAGGCCTCATACCACTTGACGACATTAGCATCCTGAAGAGATCAATCAAGAATATCCGAGCACATAACATACAATGGAATGCACACGATCTTATAAGGAAATAAAATAATTTGTAAACATACAAGAGTTTAGTCCATTATGTCCTCCAACCTTTGAATGTCAGTTTACCATTCGATCAAGTAAGAAGATTTAAAACATACCTTGGATCAATGGAATTGATCCAAGGATTTGTTAATAAAAAGAGATAAGTTTGCAAACTTCATTTCTAGATTACAACTTATCTATCAGAAGCAAAAATGGTTTCTTTGCAAACAATATCATTTCAGCCTAATGAATCTAAGAGCAGAAATGATTCATCCATGACAAGCATGATTTCCAAAAATCAAAGGAACACTCCTTATCCAGAAAAATCACATGTCAATGCTTGCAATGCAAAAGAGGAAAGAGGAGAAATGAGAGGAAGAAAATGACTAAGTGCCGATTTAAATTTTCAAAAATGCACATGGAGGGGTTGGGTGAATTTTTTCATGTTTGATGTCCCTAACCTTAGGAACATGAGGGACATCAAATTACGTGGTGAGCAATAGGATGACACATGTCCTCAATCCGACGATAGGGGATTTTCTCGAAAAAGCACTAGAAGCATTGGGGACAAAAATCTAGTTACTGTTGTCAAAATTTCACCCCCCCTAGGTAATTTTGATAACATGCATCAGAATATTCAAGTCCCAGGCACATTGATTGATTCAGAGCAAACATCATGTTTCTGAGGTTCTCTCAGATATTTTTCTAACTCTCCTGTCCAGGTAGTTAGGAGCAAGCTCTGAGAAAATGTGGGAAAAGGTTGCAGAAGGCAAGAAGGTTGATCCAGAAAAAATGGTGAAAATCGGCTAAGTCCTAGTCCTAGGAGCAATTGGGACATCTGGGACAAAAAGGCGCGAACCGGCCGAACCGGGTGAAATAAGCACAAACAGTCCGAAACACAATGGGACAAGCGGGCCGCGAGTACGCGAACCGGCCGAAACGGGTGAAAATGGTCGAGGCAGTCCAAAGCAAAGTGGGACATTTGGGACAAATGGACGCGAACCGGCCGGTTCGCGCGAAATCAGCACAAGGAGCACTAAGCATTTGGGACATCCGGGATGAAAAGACGCGAAGGGCGCGAAAGAGCCGGCAGGGCCGAGAACCAACCAGATCATGCCACGTGTCTCAAGGAGAAAAGTCAAAAGTCAAAGGGCAAGTTTTAAAGGGTCAGCCCGAACCAATGGGATAGTGCCACGTGTCCCAGTAAAGGGCCCCACAAGGAAATTTCAAAGGAAAGCCCATGAAAGATGGAGGAGAGAGAATTGCTCGTCCAATCAGAGCCTGCCACGTGTCATCTAGGTGGCAGAGCGCGGAAAATATTTCAAAATCCGTTTTCACTGTTTCGTGCCCTAATTCTTCAGATCACCATAACTTTCGATCCAGAGCTCGGATTTGCACGTTCTTTATATCAACGGAAAGCTGGTGAAATTCTCTAAACGATTCTGGGATCAATCTCGAGTTTTGGTGTAGTCTGAAGAGAGAAAATTGAGAAACGGCTCTGATGCGTGTTCATGGCCAGAAATGACATTCCAGCGACCAGATTTAATGCAGAATGGGTCGCATTCTCCTGTAATCCGGTCAAGGTAATAGGGTATGGGTTTGTAAGGTCCCCCATGCCAATTTAATGCACCTGTAGTCATGAGGAATGGGCTTGCGCGTTTTCCTACGTTTTTGTCCCCTGGGCTTGACCCATGCAATGTAAAAGCCAGATTTGGCTCATTTTGAAAAGAGGTTGTTCATTCTTTCTGCTCTGCTCTCCCTTCTTTTCTTCTCTAGGGTTGAAAATGGAGTTCGAACCTCCTCCCTTGCTCTGTAATGGTGTTTTTGCCTTTTACTAATGGAATGATGTTCTGTGCAAACTTCTGGAGCAACAAAACATGTTTTGTGATGCATCTGTCCATCCTTCCTCGTTTTTGCTTGTTCTCTTCTTGCCTCTCTTCATTGCAGGTATTTGTGCATGTTTGAATGTTCATTGCAGGTCTGGAGCTGTGTTCATGGAGTTTTGGGACATTTTCTGTGTGAAATCTATCCTTGGGCCTGTGATGCATCTATCCATCCTTCCCATTGCTCACCTCTCTTTGTCCCATGGCAGTTTTGATAGATGTCCAACATTCTCCTTTTGGTGCATCACCATCTTTAGTTAGTTTCAATTTTTGCACTTCTGCCCCTGTCTCCTTGCAAGTTAGAATAGGATTAGGATCTAAACCTCTGTAGTTTTGCAAAATATAGATCTAAATCAGAGGAGTTTGAGGAACCAGCCTCTAATCTGGAGATTCCTCTCTCGGTTTCACAAGTCCCACGCTTGGAGAGAGGTTTCCATGTTGTGCAATCACACTGGATGCCTGAACATCAACCTAGAAGCCTGATGTGCGTCCAGGGGTGCTGTGATTTTGCCCTAACTAATGATTACGTTAATGAACAAAGGACTACCCATAGGGGCTAGGTGCATTTTTGCATATCGATGTCCCTAACCTCGGGACGTGATGGACATAAAATTCCATGGTGTTATTGGAGCTGACACGTGTCCTCAATTTGACGACAGGGAATTTGAGATCCAAAAATGCACTTGGGCGCTGAACTGTCAACTTTGAAGGTCACATGAGGGTCCTAGAGGTCATATGGGGGCTAGGAAACTTTTTCCAAGGCTGGTGTACCCAATCTTAGGGATGTTGGGAACATAAAATCCCACCAGGCTCCTGGTGCTAACACGTGTCCTCCCAATAATTGACTAACTCCTTAGTTGTCTCCAAGAGGGTAACTTGGAATGGTGATAACTTGAGCTCTCGGTGGAACTTATTGGTGAAATTTTATATGATCCTGATTGTAAATTTCCTTTAAAATATAGTGGTGTAGGTATCAATTTTTTTGTTTATCCATGTGATCCACTGAAAAAGTGGAATTGTGATTTGGTACTCCACTTGTGCTTGAGAAAAACTACTGTAGACTTGATGCACCAAAGTGTTGTGAAAAATATGATTTCACCATAATTTAGGGATTGGAATTATATTTCTATTGATGTTTTTTTACTCCTAACTCCATCCAGGAGCTCCCCGAATCTTCCTCGAAGCTCAAAAACTGTTTTAGGCCATTGTGTACTACCTAGGCTTGTGAACCTTGCTTTTCATTGATGATCCAATTATTTCTAAACTTCCCCAAACCTTCCAAAATCATTTCCATGATGTTATAAGGAATTCAATTTACCTCCATGTTGAATTTGGCCCTTCGTTTATGCTTTATGGGGTTGATCCGATCTGGGAAGGCCAATGATAGCCCTTCCCAATACTGCAAGAAGATAACATCTTTTTAGAACTTCCTAAAATCATTTGGGGATTAAATTGACTTTTCTAAATCACACGGGGACGAATTTTACATAAAATAGGGGTGACCAGACGGTGTAATTTGAGTGGGGTGCCTAGGAATGATAAAACATGAAAAATTCGGCACATGGGTATAGTTGTCATGCTTAGAAATGATTAATTTCCTGTTGCACATTTGTGTGACAACACTATTAAATAAATTCTTTCATTCAATAAAGTGCTGATTCTAGGGAAAATTTGACTTGTGTGGTTTACAACTTTGAAATAGATCAATGGGAAGGGAAATGGCCACTCCTTTTCAACATGAAGGGAACATTTTGTGTTCATTTTATCTCTGTTATTTAGAATTTATTTGATTTACCATAATTTCATTGTTTCAGTACTTTTAATTCGAGTTTAGTAATATTTTGTTTATCAATCTATTTCATTTCTTCATGGCATTTAACATAGTATTTGGTTAAGTTTGTTAGTGAATAAGTAATGAGCACGATTTCAATTGTTTCCTTTGTTGTAAATAGCCATGGACGCTGCCATGGACTAAAAATCATAAGATAACTAAAGTGTGAGTATCAACAACTCCTGTCACTTTTTGGCGCCATTTCTAGGGATTATTAAGGTGTTAGAAAATATTAAGGTAATAACTTGAAGTGCTACTTGATTGCCTTGTAATTTTCCATTTAAATTTTTTTATTTCCATAACTCTTTAGTTTGAAGTAGAAGATCTTGTAGTGACAACAATGTTATTTTTATTCTTTGGAGTACGTGGAACACAAGTAATCAGTTAATCACTAGTAGTTGGGGAATCGGCCTTAGTATGGTAGGATTTTATGTTTAGACCTAGAGACTGTAGAGGTAGTTTTCTTAGAATATTTTACAAAACCCCACTAAAAACCAACATGTGGAAAACCGGTTCAACAAGAAAGGATGGATGATGGAGTGGAAAACCCCAATGGTGTAGATAATGATAACCATCCACTTGGAATGAAATTCACCTATCCCATACAACTGGACCCTAAAGATCAAGCCCCATGAAGAATATATCTCCTTCAATTTTTCAAACCTTTAGGGGACTAGTTTCAAAAGATCCTGACCAATTCCTATTTGAGTTCAAATTCCTATTTTAAACCTATGATTATACCTTAGACACCTAGAAGATTAAGTTATTTCCTTTAACTCTAAAGGAAAACCATGATATGGTTCATGTGGTTAAACCCTAACTCCATCCACAATTGGAAGGAGATGGAAATAATTTTCTTGGACAAATACCAAGATTACTGTAAGGTGAGGGATAGGAAGGAAGAAATAATTAGGATCCAACCTAAGGAGGATGAGAGTTTGGAGGATTATTTTGATCAGTTCCTTTTCCTTCACAAGAGGTGTGGCACTGGTATTGATATAAACCTTCTTAAAACTCTATTCCTCAAGGGATTGGATGAAGACACACAATAAGCTTTCAATCTTATGGGAAAAGGATACATGAAAAAATTAGAATTTATTGATATCATTGACCTTTGTAGGAACTACTCCTTAAATTGCCCCAATATTTAAAGACAGAAAGGAAAACTTTATGTGAGCATTGTGAGAAGATCTTGCCATTGTTAGAGGATTAGTTATAGAAAATTAGATATTCATGTAAAAGCACAATATGAGTTACCATATCCTTATACCCATGCATGAAAATGAGAGAAACAACACAACATGGATTATGAAGAACATATATGATTTATAATATGAAGAAATGACACTAGGGTTTACACCCATGAACAAGATATTTAGAACACACACACACACACACACACACACACACACACACACACACACACACACACACACACACATACAGATCAACAATGATAAGATCAAGAATAATAACCACATTACATTCAAAAGACCATGTTAGGTCAAACACAGTGAATTCAGGGATCCAACCCATACAATATATGTTAAAACAGAGATCTAACTCATATATCAGGAGTCCTAGCTATGCCCCCTTATTACATGAGTTTTACAGACCCATCCCTTAGACATGATGACCTTCTTGCAACTCCCTAATGGAAAACCCATAACCTAGGGCATAATAATCCTTTATAGAGATTCACTTTCCCCATGCTATATGTCTATCCATATATGTCTTCCCCTCATTCCTCTCTTTTCTTTCTTATGAGAATCTCTCTTTATAGCTTCAACACCCATTTCCATGCCTTCCTTCAGAGTAGATCACATGCCAAGTGTCCATGTGGTCCTTCATTAGTGAATGCTTATCCTATTCGAGCTCTCCATCTTATGTAATGATTTCTTCCTAGGAATATTCTTATGTGGAATATCCTTTTCTTGACCACCAAGTCTCCAGGATGGCACCTTATCCACTCGGCATGCCTAGTTGGGTCACATTTTTCCTCAAGTGCCTCTAGAATTTCAAATATGGCTAAGTCCTTAGATCTTGTGTACTATATTGTGCACGTGTGCCCCTGGTTTCTCCTAAACCCTTCTTAAACCCATTTTTTCTTTTTCTTCCCATGCCCTTCTTCTTATTGGTCCGTGCGCACTCATGCACCCTCGGTACTTAGCCAATATTTGAGGCCCAACATCACCCCACACTAAGCTTGTTCTCATCCTCAAAAACATCCTACTTCTTCAAAGAATAAAGAATGGTGGGATCTGAACAAATTTTATGGAGGATGAAAGAATGGAAGAAATGAAAGAATTAAGAATGGAAGAATGGAAAAAATATGTTATTGCTACAAGAGGAGTGGGAACTCCTTCCTCATTATTGTCCTCAATCTTCTCCTAGGAATCCACTTCACCCTACGCCTACTAGAGTAGGTCACCCACTAGAGCACTCACCTCTTCAAAGCTCAAATTCATTACCCTTATCATTCAAGCATATCTACAATCCCTTCCAGCTGCTTTATAAGGTCATCTAGCACATCCATTTTGCAAGTGACTGGGGTACAATTCTTTAAGGTGTTTTTAACTAAACCTCGCAAGGTTTTGATTGCTTCCATTTTCTTCTCAACTTTGGCTAGGATTTTATCCCACTCCGCCATATTTCCTTTGTTATTTTCTTAGAATTATTTTAGATCCACCTCATGTGTAACAACTAGTATACTTGTTACCCTATCCCTGTCATGAAATTATCATATACGGCCTCAACCATGCATGTGGTGGTCTATACAATAGAAAGGAGTTTATAGTATTGAGTGACTGTCTCCCCGATCTTCAACCTTTCTTCCTTCTTTTGGTGCACCAATGCCTCTTCGATGATTCAATGTGAGTGGTCACCTTTCCATGGTAAGGATGTGGGTTAAGTCTTCCAAGCATTGCAAGGTTGACTCATATTTTTTCTTAGGTGGGGTCAAGTCTGGATGCTTCAAGATAATGACATCTGTAATCATCTCTATCTTCTTGTAGACCTCACGCACCTTCACCTTTTCCTCCCTTAGTTCACACCTTAACTGTGCATTGATCAAATCCTCCTACTTTAGATCCTTTCTCTTCTCAATGATATCTTCATTCTTCTTCTCCATCTCTCCCTCTAGGAACCTTACCTTGTCATTCCTTCCAAAGAGTCTCACCTCAACCTCCACCGATACCTTGTTGAGTGTGTTGTAGAATTTCTCATTGATAACTGTTGAGAATTTATCAAGGGGTTCACTCCCTTGGTCTCTAGTATCTTCATCAGCACCCCTTTGTTGACCTCGAACTCGGGCTCATCAACATGGGACTCAAAATCCCAAGATAACATATTCCTTGTTCATGGGTACATGCCTTCTTCTTAAATGAAGACCATGCAAGGAGTTGGTCTATAGGCATGGTAATTTGGAAGTGTGCATAGTACCTTATTTGGATCGTTGATATAACTCATTCCCTGCTCCTACGCCACTACCACACCTTTTCCCCTATGTGCACTACCTTAGGAAAGCTTACCACCAGGCTAGGGTCTCCACCCATGCTTCCATATTATTTTTTCCCATGCTTTCCTCCTCTATCTCCTTGAGCACTTCATTAGCATTACGCTCTACCTCCTATTCCACCAAATCCTTTATTATGCCCACTACTTCCCTTTCTACGACATCTTCTATCTGCTCCTTGGTGAGGCTTGGGGTCCTTTGATCTTTGGTGTTCACCTCCTCACTCTCCCCTTTTCCTTGAGCACCTTCTTCTTCCCCATCCTTTTCTTCACTTCCTTCATCTGAGTCATGTACATCATACACGGGATGGTCTGAGCCTCTTCATGCTCGTCATCATCCTTTTCTCCCCTGTAGGCTTCCAGGCTCTCTGTTTCTTCTGAGTCCACCTTCTTTGCCACCTTTCACTTCTTCCTAACTAGTGACTCCAGTATAGGGGATTCTTCCTTCTCATCTTCTTCAGTAGGTGACTCCTTCCTCGGTGACTCTTCTTTCCACGGTGGGATCTTATTTTTCTAGCACCTCTTCCTCAGGTGTATTTTCTTTTCCTTAATGGGGGACTTCTTCCTCCATGCATATGTGTTTGGCCTTGCATTTGACTCAATGCACCTATCGATTGTGTTGTTTGTACACTTTGTGCCTTATTCTATGGTGCTCCTCTCTCTCCTCTTCCTTAGCGTGACCTTCTTCCTGGTGGGGTCTTCTAGGATGGAGACATAATTCTCCATGTAGGCACCCTTCTCATACTTGGGCCTAATGCGTAGGTATACCCTCGTTGCGGTTCTTCTAGCAATTGGTAGCATCACAGGTTTTATCATGTGCACCTCATGGGAGACATACTTCTCCACATAAATGTGCTTCTTGGGGTATACTAGCTTTCTACATAGCTTGCGGTGGTCTTGGTCCACCTCGTTGAGGTGAACCTTAGTCTTTTGGCCTCCTTGAAGTGGTTGACCCCTGCTTGGAAATATTGAGTAGTGAAAGAGAAGGGTAATTTACACCATGGGATCTTGGTCCCATCTGTCAAGGAGAACTTGCCAATGCGTAGAAAAAATTTGGTATACAACAAACTTGGATTCTCCCTATACTAGCATTGGTAATTGTTGGGTATCCTCCATTCAGCCCCAAATGCATCACGCATTTGCTTGTACCATTTTTCCAGCGCGCCTTGTGGGTGGCCATCATGGTGTCACAAGTGTCCTTTTAAAATATCTTCATGGGGGAAGGGTCTTCATGTGGATCCCATCCCATAAAAAATTCTCAGGACCATCAGAACTCCAATTTATGAGAAAAAAATGATGGTGAGGAGGAAATTTCCAAACATGATCTTCTCTCCTTTGCATGTGACATTAACTATCTTCGTCTGCAATGAAGGTGGATAGGTTATAGATAGTTCCTTCTATGTGAAAATTTTTAGCACACATTCAACCATGCCTTATTGACCTGTGTCCACCTTTCTTTCCATTTATCTTGGAGACCAAATGTGTGGCCATCCTCATTACTAGGATGGAGATATCGGGGATGTCAAAGTACCGAGACCCCTTCTTATAGTCATAAGTTTTTACAGTCTCCTTGATGGCATCCTTATCTTCCAAGTCATCCTATAATGGCCCCCCTTTATAGACAAGGTTGGTAAACTTAGATATAAGTTGGGGAGTTATTCACATCCTTTGGACCATGAAGTAGAAATGGTCCTCATGCATGCATGACATCAGCCATTGGTACAATCACTTAGGTTTTCCAAAGTAGGGAAACTCATAAAGTTGCAATAACCCAACCTTCTCAATTTTACCTTTACTTCATCATCATAAATTGGAATTCCTTTTGGTGTCATTTTTTGTCTTTGGGTGAACCAGTTCCAATGTCATCTCCTTTTTAGTGGTGCTTGTGTGATGGTTGTAATCACTCACTGCCATTTTCCTTACATGGGATACCCATTCCTTTTTCAAGAAACACACCATCTGGGTATTACATCTCCACATACCACTCCTCATTGAAACTAGTGGAAACAACCTGTTTCCCTTTTCCCTTTCCCTTATTTGGTGAAACAATTTCCTTCTTTGGTGTCATCTTCTTATCGGGTTACTAAAACAAACTCTTCCTTGCTCCTCTTCCTCACTCTTCTCAAATTTATGGCTTACCTTTATGAAAATCCCTTTACTCCCATGCCCTAGCTGTAGAACCCTAACCTGGACAATCCTTCCACAAGATGACATACTCTACTAAAACCTTCTTCCCTACGCCCATGTACTCCTTCCACTCTAGTTCACAAATCACACTAGTCATGCACTCAGATTTTCACAATTTTTCCTTTGCACAAATCTTCTTTGTGGATGCCCTAGTTTGCAAGATCTCTTGATATTGTAATTGCAAGGTAAAATAATAATGTGCCCGACCTTCTACTTATATATTTTTTCTCATCTCCCGTGATAAATGCTATGCCACCTACTAACATGTACTTTTGTAATAAAGGTGGATTTTTCCACTAAATCCAACCTTAAGCACTCTTACCCCACACCCAATCCTACATGAAAAATCTCTACAACCTTCTAGCGTGCAAAAATCCTTACTTGATGAATATCCTCACACTGCATGCTTACAAGCACGAAGGAACTTCTTCTATCCTTAACCTAATTTTTCCCTCGCCTACCTCATGTTGTTCCGTGCTTCTCATCCTTTGTATGTGGTCTTTGTAAAGTTATCCTGACACCAAAATCCTTACATCCACCTTTTCTACTCACACTCTTCCACACTACACATTCTTTTATCCTTCAATCAGGCCATCAAAACACAACTTCCACTACCAGCTTCCATTTTACTTTGCATTACTCCACCCCACACAAAAATAGATGCACGGTCATCTTCACATACACAACCTTTTGAAAATAATAAGTGGATATAGGTGCACAAGGCACGAAAAAAAAAACACAAAGAAAGAAACAAACAATGAGAAGGGGAAACACAGGAAAGGAAAAACATAAAAGGAAATCCTAGGCTAAATGGAAATACTGCCTTATTTATAAACACAAGGAAGACTTATTTATAGTAGGGATTAACCTAATCCCATTGAAATGGCCTAGTAACCATGTTCCATCCAGTGCTTGTAACTGGAAAAAACACTCAAATCAAGTATATAAGATATAATATATGGGCCCATCCAATGGAATTTGAGTTTCCCAGGATGGCATAAAAACTTGGAATCATATAACAAAACCATCTTCCCAACCTTGAATTGTTTTTTTTTATATGATGATCATGTCATGCTTTTTTCATGCCTTTTTTAGTCTTCTGACTCCATCTAGCAAGTGATCATGTTTTCATCCAACTACATTAACTTCTCCATGCACTCTTGAATTGCTTATTCATCAGCTAACCCTCCTATGTGTGCATGTAATACATAGTGATGGTAGCATAAATTCAACTAGTAAAACAACCTCCACACCAAACACCAATTGAAATGGTGTGGCCTTATTCAATCTCTTGTAGGTTATCATGTATGCCCATAGAATGGAATGATACCTTGTCATCCCAATCTTGTCTTCCCACATCATAAATTTTTGGTCAGTGTGTGGCTTAATATCTTTTTAAATGCCTCAACAGTTCCATTCACTTGGGGGTGATAAGGGGTGGTCTTGTGATGGGCCACCATGAATTCTACCAATAAAATCCTGATTGTTTCATTCAAAAAATGTGTACCCCTATCACTAGTCAAGCTTAAAGGACATCCATACCTACTGATTATGTTCTCCCATAAGAATCTAGTAGTTTTCATGCATTTGTAATCCCTTGTAGGTGCTACCTCTACCCACCTTGTTAAGTAATCAGTGCAAGTAATGATATAGCTCATGAACCAAGTCCTTCACACAATAGGTGAAATTGGTCCTACAAAATCAATTGCCCATTTTTCAAATGGTTTTGCATTGGCTATAGGTCTCAAGGGCATCTCATCTCTTTTTCCTGGCTTCCAAGGTGTTGGCAATGGTCATAGGCCTTGCAAAATTCAATGCAATCCTGGTAGATATTTCCCACCAAATCCCTATGAGTATAATCTTTTTGTGCTATGGCATTCCCGCATAATTCCCTCCTGCAATCCCACCATGTGCTTCCTCCATGATTACAACACGCTCATGTTCTAACATGCATCAACACAGAACCTCATCATGGCCTAACTTGTATAAGTCTCCACCAATTAGCATGTAGGTGCAAGTGTAAGTGTATAGCTCATTATTTCCTTTCCAAAGTTTTCATTCCTTCTGGCGCCACACCCATTTTGAGAAACATAACAATATCTTCCAATTCAAAGGGCATGTGTGGTAGTCTAAATAGTTGTGCATTTGGAATTGTATCCTCAATGTTTTGCACATCCTCTTTTGAATTTATTCTTGATAAATATTCATGTCTAAAATTACTCTTACCTAGTTTCACAACAACCGTAAAGTCAAACTCTTGAAACAATAGAACCCATCTACATATGCACCCTTGTAAAATGAGCTTGTTAACCAAATAATTCAATGCCATGTGATCCATGTAAAATATGAAGGGTGTTTCCATAGAATACTACCTAAACTTATGCAACACGTAGATCATTGATAGTGCTTCGTGCTTAGTAGTAGTATAGTTTTTCTCTGCTAGTGTCAAATTCCTACTGCAAAAAAAAGGGGGTGATCAAAATTCCCTCACCAGGTTGTGCTAGCACTTATCCAATGGATATCCTGAGGCATCAACATGCACATGGAAAGGTTTATCCCAAGAAGGAAATCGTAATATGGGTGTAATGACAAATCTATCCTTCAAAGTGTCAAATGTCATTTTTACTACACCTCTCCCTAGTGAAAGGAACTCTTGTGTTTTAGTAACTCCTCTAATGGCATGGAGATCTTGGCATACCCATTGATAAACTTTTGGTAGTACCTTGTATACCCAAGAATTTGCTTATTGTGCTCGAATGGTAAGCTCCCCTAATCCCACAATAACAAAATTTTTGGAGGGATCCACCAAAAACCTTCCTTACATATAATATGCCCCAAAAAGGTCCCAAATGGAGTAGAAAAAACACATTTCTTAATGTTGAGGGATATCCTCAACTACCGAAATATCTAAAACATCAGTCTCAAATTATCACAATGGTCTTTCACTAGTCCATATACTATCCAGTCATCAAGGTAGACTTGTAGAAACTTATGGATAAAATCCTGAAATTCCTAGACCACTGTGTGTGAAAACACAGCAGGCACATTCTTCAGTCAAAAGGCATGACTGTATAGGTGAAAATTCCCCATTCAGTGGGAAATTTATCTTTTCTTGGTCTTCTTTAGCAATTCTAACTTGATGGTATCTGAGAATCCATCCATGAAGGAATAGATTTCACACCTAGCCACTCCTTTTAGGGTTTCCTCGGTAAAAGGGGTTGGAAATGGATAAATTACACATATCACATTTAAGTCCCTGTAGTTAACACAGATCCTTATCCTTCCATCCTTTTTAATGTTGATGACCATGGGGCTTACCCATTCTGATTCCTCCATAGATTTAATGATGCCTAAAGAAATCATTTTTTCTATCTCCTCCTTAAATTTGATGTGAAGATTAAGATTCATTCGATAAGGCCTCTTTCAATCAGGCACACACCCTCCTTTAAATTGATTTTAATTTCTTCCCAAGGAGTGGTGAATGCCTTTAAGCTCATGGTATCCACGTGGAAATAAGTCTTGAAAACTCATGTAGTAGATAAATGATCTTAGAAACCTCTTTCTATGACCAATAGTCTCCAATAGTGGCCTCCTTAGGTTCATTTCTGAACCAATGTTAACCTTATTTTTTTAGGGGTTTATGGTAGGTAGGTGTACACTTTCTCATCAACACTATCCCTAATTTGTGCATGTGTACCTTTAGTATGGTTAACATCTAAATTTTCCATCTCTTTTCCATCTATCACATAGACCAACTTTCCTTTTTCTTTCTCCATGCATACATGCTCAAGTTGTGTTTCTTCTGATTCTTCTTCATCAAAGCATGTCTCCATACCAGGTTCACCCAATACTTCTAGTATCCTATCCTCCACTATGGAACTATCTCCCATCATTAGGTGCTTAACAACCTGTAATGCCTTATCCACCGATGGTTTAGTACTTTGATATTTGAAAGCTTGAAGGAGGTCACCATCAACTCTGCTAATTTCTTATTTGAAGACACATTTATGAGTGAATGTACCATGCACATGCACAACCTTATAAGGTGGAATACATCTTATGCACCCACAAAATAAGGTGGAAAGGCCTATGTGCCTTCCATCCATGATTTCTCACATGCTTGGATGTGAACTGAGGTAGGTTCCTTCCCATGGTAGTATAAAATTGTAGTGGGTGCATTACTTTGGGAAAACCTAACAAAGAACATGATTCTCACTTTGTGCCACTCTAGAAGGCTATCATGATGTGTCACCCACCAACACTATGGTCCCAAGAAAGTTATAGCTAATCATCCTCTTCTTTCGATCTCATTTTTCCACTGAGCCTCCATTTCTTGTAAGAATTCATCAGGGTTGGCCCCTCTAGAGTAGCTTGCAAACTTCTTCCCTCCCAGGCACTTGACTAAGTGCACCTTTTTACTCTTCTCATAGATCCTCTTAACTACCACCCAATTAACTCATAAGTCCTATGTTCCCAATTGTCACATGCCACACTAGTTGTATCACTCATGGATTGAGCATCTTCAAATTAAATAACTCCTTCCATAGGGTTAATCACCTTAGGGTCCCTGATAGAGCACACATAGATCTTGTCAAGAACTTCTTCTCCCAAGGGCTCAATATAGGGTGCTGATTTTCCATCGGTTAAGGGGATGATGACCTACTCTTCCTTGTTCTCAAATCTTATGTATCCCTTATTGAACCTTAGGTCAACATTGTTCTTATAACACCAAGGGCACCAAGTAATGTTGGAAAGTTGTCACCTCGGCTAGCGCCAAGACCTCAAAATCCCTAGTGAACTTCTCCCCTTGGATAGTGATAACAACATCCTTCAAGACATCAATGGGCATTTCCTTTGTCTTGTTAGCCATATACAACACATTTGAAGATGGCTGTAATGGGGGCCTTCCATTTGATGCCATACATCTAGAGTGAGAACATTGACTTCCATGCCCATGTCAATAAAAATATTACTTAGAAGCCATCCATCCACAATAACATTCAAAGTAATCTCCTTATCATAGTCAAGGCTGTGGGGAGGAAGGTTAGCATATAGAACCTACCTCGCTCTCCCCCAAAATATGGTACCTTCTCTCATAACCATTCTCCTAACAAAGGGAATGATATTATCTTGCCTCAACATTTTACATACTTCTCTGACCTCATTAGATCCTTCTGTGGAGCCTCACATTATTCCTTTTCTCTAACTACCTTGACTATTCCTTTAGGCATTAGATCTCTCCTTGTAGGCTTTGAATTACATCCATGGTCTCTTGATACACCTCCTTCTGATGAGTAGGGTCTGGATACTTCCCATGCACCACCTCTTCTCTTGTAACTAGAGGTATTTGCCTTGGTATATCCCTTGCATGCGTGTAACCTCATCTCACATCATAACTAGTATAGGCTCTAGTTTTGACTCAAACACCACTCTTGGCATCCATTTGAATCGACCTTCCTCGCTTATCATTACCATGCCTTCGTGTCTTTTCTTTCTAGTCTTCTTTGGATCATATGTTCAAATAGCTTTGAACACTCCTCATACTTATGTTTTTTTCCACACCAAGAGCATTGTAACAGATCAGGGAATTCATGCTTATAGTGCTCCGTAGACCCATAGTTGTAATAGGTTCCATGTGGGAACTCACTTCCTCCTCCTTCATGGTTTTCATGACCATGAAATCCTCCTTATAAACCTCTTCCACACGCCCCTCCATCTTTGCGCCCTTCATAGTGATGACCATCATCCTAGAATTTTTTTGAGGCTGGTTTGTCACACACCAATATCAATGGCATCATGTATCTGGTCAATCAATCTATAATCCTTGGTGTCATGAGTAGTAGAGGTGTAAATTTTGTAATAACAAGACACATTCTTATGGATCACACATTGCAATAGTGGGCACCTAATTACATCATGATCTCCATGGAAAATCTCATAGTCCACTATCATGGCACATACCTTGATCTCTAGGGAAAATGTCCTTTGTATGCCCCTCTACCTCACAATCCATGCACCATAGACCACTTGTGAGTCTCATGCATGTGTTGAGTTTCAGATATATTTTCTAGCTTTTTAGCCATTACAACAATATGAGCCTTAAGAAAAGGGATAACACCAATATAAATGCTTTGAATAACCTTCAAGTGCATAAGGGGATTCCAAGGCCTCACGTGGGTCTGTGAAAGTCTTAGTGAAAGTGCTCTCCTAAAAGGTATTATCAACCCTCCAAAAACCAATGAGCATGCTGAGAAGGATGAATATCATAAGACAATTTTGATAAGAGAGTATTAAAATGTGTGTCATACTCCCACACACTTTCTACCATACCTTGTTGAATCTCCTTGATGTGTTGATGCTCTTCTATTCAAACTCAAGGATATGAAATTCAACCAAGAAGGCATTCTACAACGTGGTGTAATCCACCACTATTTGATGGGGATCATAATTTTGGTACCAAATATGCACGTGTCCTTACAACGACATTACAAAATGACTTTCCTTCCACTTTGGGGTAGTGATCCACTTTGCATGACATACTAGCTCACACTTGTGTACATGCTTTGCAACATCCTCAACACCTTTAAGGTCTGGTAAGTGAAAAGACATCTCAAAAAATACTTGTTGAGGTGGTTGAGGTCCTTTCTCACCGATCCAAAACCTTGATTTCCTCTGGTGTTACCTCCACCACTAGATCCACTAGATCCACTAGAGGTCTTGTCCCTCCTAATCCACTAGATCCTCTAGATCCTCTAGTCCACTAGGTCCTCTATCTCTCTATACCACTCAGATCCACCTCTGTAGCCGGTAATGGGCTTGAAGTGGTCATGCCTAGTGTCCCTAATGTCCCACTAAACTTCATGCCAATATTTGTGATATTGCACCGCTACTAGATGTGTGTCTCACCTATGCCACTTCCAGATGCGATACCCAAACTTTGTGTACCCGTAATTTTCCCAAATGTTGTTCCAGACAATATTCCTCAAACATAAGGAATGATTGTGTAGCCATAGATGTACCAAATGAGAAATTATATCTCTAGGTGTAGATTGGTCACTCCCACCAATACCAACTAGGTTAGCAATACTTATCTCTTGATTTGGAAGACTAAGTGCCATGGGTTGGTCACCAGGTGGATTTAGATGCGTGCCAATGAATCTCTTTTCTCTAAGTGACGAACTCTCATTAGAAGCTGAAGGGGTATCTCTCTCGTGCTTTCCAAGATGGGGTAGCACAAAATGCTCAAGCTCCATGTCCTCTGCGTGAACCTCAAATTCCTTCCCATAACATCTACCTCCATATATCCATCACTCTTGTAACCTCGTTGTCTAGCCAACTCCCTTTCATGAGCTTCACTATACTTTAGTCATCTCTCTCCCTCTCCTTTTCAGCCGCAAGGTGCCATCTTCCTCCACCCTAGCTTCCTCACCCAACGCTTAGAGAAGCTTAGCCACCATAGGGAATGCTTCCAAACTTAGTGTAATGATCATGATATTTATGGCTAAAGGGATAACATGAAAAAATGATCCTCTAGGATCCCTTAAGAACTCAAAATTAGTAACCTTAGGACAAGAATACGTAGAAATAATGTATTCTAGGGTATAATTGGTTAGCACTCTCTTCCACCAATGATCAACAACACATATCCAAGTTAGATCAACATAATGCAACCTATGATACTCATCTTGGGTCCACACATGAGATTTATAGTACTAACTTGATCTAGATGCATACATTGAAAGCCATTCATACAACTCCACTAGAAAACAACAAAATAAGCTCTCATATAGCTCATGATACATGTGTTTTTATACCCATATGTGTGCATAAAAATCAAGTCCAGTACTAAATCTCTGAGAAAAATCATCCTCCATGCTCTTAAACCATGCTTCGACACTGTCCAAGTTCAAGCACTCTATTATCACACATCATTCTCACAATAACTTTGAAAAGAGGTTCCAACAACAAACCAAGATGTAGTCATTTTTCATGTACCCCTAGTACACATTTCTAACCCCATGTGCACCAAACTATAACCTAGCGAGTGCTGGGAACTCACCAAGGCATGTGTGGGTTTGAGCCCTCCTTTATGTGAGAATTATGAGAAGATATTGCCATTGTTAGAGGATTAATTTAGAAAAGTAGATATTCATGTAAAAGCACAATATGAGTTACCATATCCTTATACCCATGCATGAAAATGAGAGAAACAACACAACATGGATTATGAAGAACATATCTAATTTATAATATGAAGAAATGACACTAGGGTTTATAACCATGAAAAATATATTCAAACACACACACACACACACACACACACACACACACACACACACAGACACATAACACACATTACATTCAAAGTGCTAAGTAACCACATTACATTCAAAAGATCATGTCAGGTCGAACACAGTGAATGCCATGGATTTGGACTATATAGTATATGTTAAAAAAATATCTAACTCATATATCAGGAGTCCTAGCTATGCCCCCTTATTACATGAATTTTATAGACCCATCCCTTAGACATGATGACCTTCTTGCAACTCCCTAATGGAAAACCCCAACCTAGGGCCTCTTAATACTTTATGTAGAGCTTCGCTTTCCCCATGCTATATGTCTATCCATATATATCTTCCCCTCCTTCCCCCCTTTTCTTTTCTTTCGAGCATATCTCTTTATAGCTTCAAAACCCCACCATGCCTTCCTTTAGGAGTAGATCACATGCCAAGTGTCCATGTGGTCCTTCATTGGTGAATGCTTATCCTATTCTCGAGCTCTCCACCTTCTGTAATGATTTCTTCCTAGGAATATTCCCTATGTGGAATATCCTTTTCTTGACCACCAAGTCTCTAGGATGACACCTTATCCACTCAACATACCTAGTCAGTCACGTTTTTCCTCAAGTTCCCTAGAACACCAAATATGGCCAAGTCCTTAGATCCTATGTACTATCTTGCATGCACGCCGTGGTTTCTCCTAAACCCTTATTAAACCCTTTTTCTGAATGTTTCTCCTCGCGCACCCTTCTTCTTACTAGTCCTGCACTCATGTGCCCTCTGGTACTTAGCCAATATTTCGAGGCCCAATAGTGAGAGAAAGCCGGGAATGCAAAGCCATTGTTCATATACTATCCAAGATGTAGGGAAAAACATGGGGTTAAGGACTATCCATTAGATAAAATAAACATCTACCTTGTCTATGAACTAAATCATGCCATATACCAATGTGAATTAATGCCCTTCCTAAAGAATCATTCAAAGAAAAACACACAAAATGAAGCTGATATTAATTATACGGCTTAGAGGAAAGGAGGGAATTTTAAATCAAATCAAAACCAATCCTATGCACAAAAAACAAAATGGGTTCCAAACCAGTGGAATGCACCATGGTCATACCCCTAGCCTTGGGCTCAAAAAGTCCCATAGGAATGGGGTTATAAGCAGGATGCACCACCGAATTATTATCCATAATCCTGGACTCCAAACTCAAACATTCCACCATTTTAACAATTTAATCCTCAATTATAACAAAATGGAATACAACTCAAGGATTAGGGAAATAATATTATAACCAAATAAGACCTCAAGGATAACATGCTTTATTGGCTAAGCCTACAAATTCTACCTCATCGAACAACCTACCAGCCACAGATTCTATCTTATATGTGGTGAACCCAAAAATGTGAGGCGAGTAACCCAACATATACCATGGAATCATACAAAAATCCCATAGTGAGCTATGTGGGCTATAGAAACATCTTGTTGCATTTAGTGAAGGTTAGCTCAAAACCATCACCTCTATTATAGAAGAAATTCTTAAAGATGAAGAAAAGTTAGAAGAAACACAACCCAATATTGTTGTTGAAGAAACACTGAACCAAACTCTAATATTCCTTTTACATCAATAATTTTGGAAAAATGAAACATTGTAACTCATGAAAAATCAGAGTTAGAGTTGATTCAGGGATTAAGGAAACTGATTATTGGAATCCCTCATTTACAAACTCTTAAGGAAATTCAGAATTGAATAAAACCGTAAAATAACTTTATTTTAAGACTCTAGGTAGAAGAAAGAATCAACCTAAAATAATTCATGTTGATGGGAAGCTAGCTAGTATACGGAAGGGAATATTACCCCTCCAAAATATGAGACTATGGAATTCCTATTATTACTACTTCCATAGGAGATATACATATTCCAAATGTTCTAATTGATTTAGGAGCTATTATTAATGTGATGACCACTGACACCTTGTCCACATTATCTCTCCTTGAACCGTAATCAACCTCAATAGTTTACAAATAGACTAGTCTGCGTATCCAAGAAAAAGGGATTATAGAAGATGTTACCATAACCATTGAGTCATGGAATTATTCGGTAGTATTTATGGTCATAAAAATGAAGAATAGAAAAATTGGATACCCTTTGATCCTAGGATTCCCTTGGTTGGCCATGAATTCTGATTTGATTGATTACAGGATATAAAATATGGTGATTATAAATGGACATGATTCGAAGAATTTATCCATTTATCTAGCCATAAAATCCTTTTCTATAGAAAATAAATAATGGTGGAAGGATAATATGGATGAATCAGAAGATATGGTTTCATCTCTAGCCATGGTCATAATTCAGGAACATTAGATCAAATTTAGGATGGTGATCATGAGTCATGTTGTGGATTGAGTTTAAGTCTCTGCACTTCAACACAAATATTGTGTTGAACTGAATATGAGTCATGCGCTACAAATAGTTGAAATAAGAGATGACATGATGGATGAGAACAATCAACCTATCATATGTCCCTTTTTCATGAAACATAGATTTGACTGAGTCTATCTTTCACAATATATCAATTGTCATTCACATATTACTTCCCCACAAGTTCCCATTGAATGCATTATTGAGAGAGTATCCCTATTGTAAATTCTCTCCACCCAGACACCAAGAAATTACCTATTTTCCTAGGAAAAACATTGGTAGATAATAGTTGGTTGACTAGTCAGGAAGAGAATACCCTATTTAAAATTTTATGCTCTCATCCTCAAGTTTTTTATTGGGAATATAGTGACATGAAGGGTATTCACCCCAATATTTATACACCACATTTACACAATGGATTCCAGACAGTCAGAAAACCACAAAGAAGGATAAACCCTTCCTTAAGAGACATTATAAAAACTGAAATTGAAAAATTCTTAGGGTAGGATTCATTTACCCAATTTTAGATATCTAGTGGGTTTCTCCATTAGTGATAGTTCCTAAAAATAATGGGAAATGGAGGGTCTATGTGGATTATAGGGAGTTAAACAAGGAAACTCATCGAGATTATTTTCCATTACCTTTCATTGATCAAGTCTTAGATAATCTATCTGGGAAAAGGTATTTCTCATTTCTTGATGGGTTCAACAAGTACAATCAAATAACAATAACACTAGAGGATCAAGATAAAACCACTTTTACCTACCCATGGGGAACATTTCTTATAGGGTATTACCTTTTGGTTTATGTAATGCTCTGCCACTTTTCAAAGAGCCATGTTAGCAAATTTCTGATCTCACTCATGATTGTGTTGAGATTTACATGGATGAATTCACTGTTTATGGGGAAAAATTCCAAGAGGAAGTTGATAATCTAGAAAAAGTCCTTTCTAGGTGTGAAAAACATCAAGTTATCCTTAAACCATGAAAATTTTTATTCATGATGGAGAAGGGGATAGTCTTAGGCCATCATGTTTCAACTAAAGGAATCAAGGTAGATCTTGACAAGGTTAGTATCATTATAAAAACTCCCATCTCCCACAAATCAAACAGAGGTAAGAAGTTTTCTTGGACATGTTGGCTACTATAGAATTTATTTCAGATTTTAGTAAGATAACTTCTCCATTGTTTTCTCTTCTAACTAAAGACTTTGAATTTGAATGGACAAGAGGCATGCCAACAATCCTTTGACACTATCAAGGACAAATTGACAAATACCCCAATATTAAGAGGCCCAAATTGGAAGCTCCCTTTCATATATAAACAAATGCTTCCAATGAAGTAGTAGGGGTTGTACTTGGACAACAAGAGGAAGGAGAAGTGATGCATGCTATTTACTATATTAGTAAAAACATCTCCCCTACTAAAAGGAACTACACCACCATAGAGAAGGAATTTCTTGCAGTTGTTTATGCAATTAACAAGTTTCACCATTATATCATAGGATATGAAGTGATTGTTCACACTGACCACTCTAATGCTATTAAGTATATAATGAATAAACCTTTAGTGCATGGTAGGATTATAAGGTGGTTGTTATTATTGCAAGAGTTTAATATTAAAATTATTGACAAGCTAGGAAATCAAATGTGGTGGCTGATTTTATTTCAAGGCTAACCATTTCAGTACATTTAGGTCAATGATGATTTTCTAGATGAACATCTGTTTGCAATTTCCACTATCTCTCCTTGGTTTGTAGATATGGATAACTACTTGGCTACAGGGAAGTTCCCAACCTTCTTCACACATAAGAAAAGAAAGAAATTGATTAAAAAAGTGTGATGTATACATGGTTGAATGGAATAATTTTTAAATGTGGACCTGACCATGTTCTACGTAGGTGTGTAGCTGAAGATGAGATCTTTGACATACTTAGGGCATGTCATGATGAGCCATCAGGAGGACATTATTTAGTTAAAAGAACCATCCAAAAGTTTTGGGAGTTGGTTACTATTGGCATTCTTTGTATAGAGATGTCAAAAAGTATGTATGGAAATGTGATTAGTGTCAAAGGATGGGGAAGCCAACATTTACATCTGAGATGCCACTCCAACCTCAGGTTGTTTTAGAACCATTTGAGAAGTGGGGATTGGATTTCATTGGACCAATTGACCCAAATTCTCAAGGGAAGGAGTACATTTTGGTTTTGTATAAGATTATGTTACAAAATGGGCTAAGGTGTAAGCTCTACAATATGCAAGGGATGAAAAAGTTTTACAATTTTTATATGAACACATCTTCCAAAGGTTTAGAGCACCAAGATCCATTATTTTAGACCAAGGACCATAATTTATGTAGGTGTAATTAGTTCTTTATGGAAACATACCAAGCTTAAGCACAAGAAGTCATCCCCATACCATCCACAATCCAATGGTCAAGTGGAAGTTACTAACAGAGAGTTGGAGAATATCCTAACCAAGACAATAGATATTTCAAGGAAAATTGGGTTCAAAAGTTACCTAAAGTAGTATGGGCCTACAATACTACTTGGAAGACAACCACATGATTCACTCCTTATGAGTTGGTTTATGGGAAGAAGCCTATTCTTCCTATAGAATTTGAAATTCAAGACCTTAAGAACAACTGCTGAAGTGGGAATTGATTTATCAGAAGCAAAAAAGAAAGATTCTTCAACTAAATGAGTTGGATGAGATGAGACTACAAGCATTGCATTAGACAGAAATCATCCAACACCAAAGGAAAGTATGGCATGATAAACATATTAAGAAAAGGAAGTTTCAAAAAGGAGATTGGGCTCTACTATTTGATTCAAAGTACAAGGAATTCAAAGGAAAATTGCAAACAAGATGGATGGGTCCATATCAAATTGAGGAAGTCTTCAACAATGGAATAGTTCATTTGATTCCAATTGATGGTGAAAGAAAAGTAATGTTGGTTAATGGCCATAGATTGAGGCTATACCACAAACCAACATCTAAAGAGGAATTCTAGAACATGCTACAAGAAGATGTAGCTCTGAATTGTTTGGACAAAGTCTCTTTGTCCAATTCAACTCAGAGCTAAATTAGTTCTCAGTAAGAATAAATAGGATATGGTTGAAAACCAGAAATGGTGGCCATCATCCTATGAAGTATTGACTGAAAAACTAAAATGGTGGTCATTACTTCTAAAAAAAATAAAAAAATATAATTGAAAAAAAATAATAATAAGTGTAGGTGGCTGAAAACCTAGCAATGGAGGTCACCCCCTAAATCATGTAATCAATAAATGAGGAACAACATGTGGAGGGAGAAACAAAGAAGCATTTAAATGATAGTCCGATGGATTTGACAAGTGAAATTGATCAAGGTATGCACAATTATTCTTTTCTTAAATGTTGTAAAGTTTAATTTATGAGATGATCATTATTGTGCTTGTGTGAATTGATGACTTCCCCATTCCCAATATTTTCTCATGTACCACATATCCCAATAAATCCACCACTCATTTCCACATTAATCTCCCACACGTACCAAATTACTCCCACTTTATTTGTCACATTGGGACTTGTTAAAACTTTCCCAATTTGTGTTGTTCCATATAAAACCATTTTGTCCCCCTATCATTTTCCAATTTTTATTTTGCCATTTCACTCGCTACTTGCTACTACCAGTATCATTCTTGTGCTAGCATAATTTCCATTCATGTGTCATTACTTCCCCCATTCTTGTGCTTCACTCCCTTCCAACATTGTGTAATTACTTTCTCTATTTTAAGCATCAGCCATGGGAATTAGACTGCAACATGAACCTACAAATTCAGCTGAATTTCTCTCTAATATGAAATCAGTAGCAATTTTTGAGAAAGCAAGGTGGCTCGAATTTATGTTGGCATATGAAGAATTCAATCCAAGAATGACAGAAGAGTTTGTAAAGAATATTGAGGAGGGACATGCCAAGGTAAAAGGTAAGAAAATTTGTTCAACCCTACTATCATTAGTCATATTTCAGGAATTCCAGAGGAGGGGAAACTAGTTAATTTTAGGACCCCTATTATGAGATAATTAAGAGATTTTCTATTGGGAAGAAGGAAAAATTAGAACTGGTCATGGATAATAAAGGGAAGGCTAAAGGCATAAAAAGGGGTACTCTTCCTGAACCATGGAAGAGAGGTAGCTAAGTGGGTGATTAAATATTTCACATGTGAAGGTTAGTATGAAGTCATTTTAGGCCTTGTTAAGAATCCTTATCCACTCCACCGCCATGGCCAAAATAAATCCCATAACAAAGTAAATTTTCCCCAGTTCTTATTTGATTTTGTCTCCTCTACTAAAAAATTTGTTGGGGTTCTTCTTATTTAAAATTCCAAGGCTGATACATTTAATCTACAAGCACCATTTTATCAAGAAATGTCATGGCCTTAAGAAGTGGGTCAAATTTAAAAAAGTATGCCCTAGAACCTGCATTGGTTCTAGAAAGAGGCCCTCCACCTCAGAATGACCTAGAAAATGCCTTAGGACATCAAGGCCTACTCAAACCCTTAATGAACCCCAAGCAGAAATTGTTCCTTCTCAAGGAGGAACAAGAAGCAAAATGCAATCATACACAATTTACTCTAGACACCTCCTGTCATCTCCTCCTCCTCTGTATCTCCCTCTTTTCTAGTTCAAGCTTGAGATGGAAGTTGACAAAACCCCAATCACTGTTGAGGACTCTCCCATTGGGACAAAGGAAAACACCCTTGTTTGAAGGAGAACCTAGTTCTCCTCTTGATTTTGACACAATCATTCCCAAGTATTGTCTCTTTCTAAGGTTCAATATGAACTCCAACAGGCTAGGATAGAATTTTCCATTTACAACTTCTTTTACAAACAAAAGAGGTCAATTTCTCTCAGTTGGAGTCTGAGAAAAAAAAAAAAATCCAAGATCTCCAACAAACCATAAAACAAAAAGAAGAGGTAATCCTTCAACTTCAACATGATGTAGAAGAAAAAGAAAAAAGGATTCAGTTCCTTCAAAACTAAAGTTGAAGAATTAAACACATCACTTGTACTCTTGCAAGAAAACAAGAAGGACAAAGCATGTACTTACCATAGATCAAACAACTCAAACAAAATTTGTATTTCCTCAGATCATTGTGTTGAGGGGAATGGCTAAATGGATGCAAGAATGTTATAGTCTTAGGGGAGTGGCTGAAGAAAATAAAGTGTTAAAGGAAGAAAATAAAATGCTTCAAGATAATGTGCTTCATATTTTTGGTTATATGATAGGCCTTTCTTGTAGGGATCCTTCTAATTTCTATGCATTATTTTTAAAGGAACAATTCTTCAAGTGGAAAATTTCTAGGGTTTGTTCCATGGAGGCTATAGAATTTGATGATGACAGACAATTTTTGGGGCATATAACAACATAGACAATGTTTTCAAGAATATATTATGTGAGTTTTATGTCCATAAATTCCTTCTTCTTGAGAAAATTGAAATTCCAATTAATCTATATGTGGGAGAGGTACAATTGAGGTCATTTATCTCTACTTTGAGACATCAGTCTATGTGGAGGGAGAAGAGAGGGAATACGTAAGGGAAGAAGATAATATAGGCCTCTTAATGAGGCATGATCTCCTTACTCCAATCAGATTTTTTAGAAGGTTTTAGTCCCAAGTTTATTGTTTACAATTAGTGGACAAGTATAAAGAAAAATATGGAAACTTGCATATCATATTTTAGGGAGCAAGTACTCCCAACATTTAATGTCAATTTTATTGCTTGTCAATTGAGGTATGAACTGCTTCCAGAGCCTGGAAAAAAGGAGGTTATTTCTCCAACCAACCTCTGCTGGTCATTAAAGAGGGCCAAGGACCTCTACAAGATTATCTTGGAAATGCAAGAAAATGGATTGGAATGAGGTACAAACCTCCATTGGTGATAGCCCCTGTGCCATGATGGAACTCTAACGAGGATCAATATGAAACTAGTTACAAAGCATGGAGGGACATCATCAAGTTCTTTGGTTTTGTGATACAAAGCAAGATGAGACATGGCTTACTTTTGCCAATGAATATAATTTCTCAAGAATTGTTGAGAACTTGAACATGTAGTAGGAGGACCTGCTAAATATTAAGTGTGGGGGAGTGATGAGCCCTCATTTATCCTATGTAAACCCTATTTTTGTCATGTCATCATTTTTCACTAAGTATGATATTGTCATTTTGTAATTAATACTTTACTATATTTTGAAAGGAAATGTTGTGCATAACCTTGTTATTTTCATCTTGTGTTTACTTCTTCAAAAATGGGTTAAATGAATCTTTATGTGTATTAAAAATGTATTTAAAGAGCATATCTTAAGCCATCACAAGACCCAACTATGGACCAACGTAGGACTCACTTATGCACTAGTGCAAGACTCACTTTAGACCGGTGCATTAGCATGTAGGACTCGTTATGGAGCACAAGACTCTCCCGAAGCACTAATGCAGACTCATTGGAATGAAGAACTTTCACAAAAAATAAGGAAAATGACTCTTAGATGGAAAATGATGACGAGTTGATATAGCTGACACACTAGTTGACATGATGAAAGGATGAAATTAGAGGACATGATGAAAGGATCATGAAACATGGACTACCATCTCAACCATCATGTGAATTATGAGGACCATGCAATCTCAACTTAACACTAGTTGATTGAAGATGTGGAGCAAACAAACTAAAACTCATAGACTTATAATCATCATGATTATAGGGATCTAATGCAGAATCTTTGATATCTTCTAGCATTGATTGAACTATCTCAACTAAGAGTCAATTATGAGACCTCATATGTAGTTAACAAGATGAATTTGATCCAAATGCGACATGCACTAATCCTTCCACAATTGTAACTCCTCAAACAATTAGTTGTTGTTATGCATATCTTCTAGTTAAGTAGTTGTAATTAATTGCAAATAATTAGTCCTCTTTTAGAGTGACTAGTACTGCTTTGAGTATAAAAGAGCATTGTAGTAAGATTAAAAAGTTAGTTCATTGATTATTGTAAAATAAATTCTTCCATTCAATAAAGTGTTGATTCAAGGAAAATTTGACTTGTGTGATTTACAAATTTGAACCGGATCAACGGGAAGGGGAAAGGGCCACTCCTTCCCAATGTGAAGGGATAATTTCTTGTTCATTTTATCTCTGTTATTTAGCATTTATTTGATTTACCATAATTTCATTTTCAGTACTTTTAATTTTGAGTTCGATAATCTTTTTATTTATCAATCTATTTCATTTCTTCATGGCATTTAGCATAATATTTGGTTAAGTTTTTAGTGAATCAACCATTTCCTTTGTCACAAATAGCCATAGACACCGCCCGGAGTGGAAATCATAAGATAACTAAAGTTTCAATCACTATTTCCTTTGAGAAAAAAATTATTTCAACAAATAGAATCACTCACAAATTCTTAACATTCAACATCTAATATCAAAACAAACCCTTATACATAGTTTCTCCATCGAAGAAGCTCTTTAATTGATCAAAGTCATGGATGCTACAAAATCATAAGATAACCCATCCCAAATGGACCCTTTACATCCTAAAAACCTAGAAAAGACAAAAATGACTTTGTAAAATAATGATCCTGCATCATTTTCCAATATCCCCACATAAATATTAGTGTAGTCTTCCACGTTATGCTCCTTTTCAAATTATGTGCATACAATTTTTTTTGGGTAATCTCATTGATAATGACCTAGCGAACCACACTTATAACAATTCCTTAGTGGAAATATTCCTCCTCCTCCTCTACCTCTTCAATGACCTTTCCCTCATACATTATTATTATGTTACTCATGATTTTTTTGTACTTTGGATTACCTTATCCCAAGTGATCATGCCTCATAGATCTAGTCAATTATGCAAAAATATTTAGTGTTGTGTGTGCATGTCACAAATATTACAATAGTAAGACATTTTCATTTGAACCACACACTTTATGAATGTGAATTTTCCTATAACATGACCATTCCCACATATATCACAAACCATCAACATTTCCTTTACATAGTGGAGAGGACTAGTATTCCTTGTATGGACTTATACCTCACAATTTGTGCACACAATTCCATTATGTGTTTGTTGGAATTATTTATAGTTAATATTTTATTTGATTTTCCTTATATGTAATATATGTTTATATAAATGGAATAATTATGGTATCAATACTACCAAATACTTTAGTTTGTAATTCAAAATCTAATGCTTCTTATGGGTCTCTAAATTTTTATGTAACAAAGTGCATCTGAATGGTAGAGGTAACCCCCAAAACCACTTGTGTATGTTATGCCGAATGGATCTCATAGGATAGATTCAAGATCAATGTTTTGAACCATGCATCATATGTGTGAAAACTTTCAATAAGCTCCTATTTTATTTCTTTGAGTGACAACATACTTTGATTCTCAAACTTGGGGATATAAAATTCCTTTAAAAATACCTCTTTTAGTTGGTCATAATCTATGAATTCATAGTGTGGATCATGCTTCCTATAATAGGAATATGCTTGATTTATAAAAAATATGGAAAATTGGATTGTTTTTTCTCTAAGGAAGTAACTTCATTCATGTAAAATATTAGCTTGCACTTATGCACATGTTACATAATATTCTCAACTCCGGTACAAAGACGGAAGGTAACGATATTTCATAGAATATTTATGGTGTTGGTATTTGTTACGTAGCTTCTTAAACTCACCCTTGTGATCTTGAGATAGCTTGTGGTGATTTAGAAGATCCACCTCCTCTACCACTTCCATTTGATCTAATGTTATTAATGACAATGCACATGGATGGCCCACCTCGATTATTTACCACTTGTTGAAATGGTATAACACCTCTAGTTTCTCCATGTCACGTGCTACTAGCTACCTAATTTGTTTGTCTCAACATGAGATCATTTTAAACTTGCCTTACTTTAGTATGTTAGGAATATCTATAAACTACAATTTACTTGACATTTTGGTGTATATTGATATACAAAATGAATTCTTACATATAACACGTCTCTGATTTTTATTTCCCCATCCCATCCTCACTATTAGTATCTATTAGTACTTGGTTCTCAATATCCATATAATCAGTCACACGAGAAGTCATGGTAGGTTGGAAAAAGATGTCATCCACATTATATAGAATAAATTAATCATCAGGAGTCTTAATTGTTTTAGCATGCTCTTCATATCTCCTTTGGAAATCTTCAACACTCCCTTCTTCCTTATGTCATAACCATTCACTTTATTTTTCCTTAACAATTCCTAAGGCTGATCCATCTTCCCAAAGTTTTCATTTATCTGCTAATGCTGTGTGCCAAGCTTATTCATAGATTTTTATCCTTAATTATCACTCACTTGATGGATCCATGCTAAAATTATTTTATTCTTCCTTTCTCTAACCCAAGGTGTTGCTCATGGATCTAGGAGATTATTTAGACATGTAGAAATTTTTAATCCCCAAAAGTACCAATAGCTTATTAATCTCAAAATATAATTTCCTTATATATGATCCACATGGATCCCTATAGAAATTTAATTCTACCTTGTATCCATAGGAGAATGTAGATACTTCATATTACAACATGTAATTTTACAAAAACATGTACCACTAATAATCAATAACACATCCAAATAGTGGCATGTTGGGAAATTATCCTTGTGTGCCTTGGTATCTAAGTATATTTATTCCCCAAGTTGATACTTTTATTCATGCACTATGTAGCTAACCAAGGATGTAAACTCCTAGATATTTGTTGAATAAAATTTTATAGAGAGAATCATATAGATTATTCTCCACCCAATTCCTTGGAGAATTTTTTTACAACTTGGGTACTTTGCACAAAATATTCCTCCACATGATGCAAACAATGCTCAATATTATCCTTAGTAAGATGAATCATATTTCATCCACTTTTCCATCTTTGGCTGAATGATAATGGGCCCTAGTAATGGAACATAAATTTTGCATGTCTGGTTTACCACATAACTCCTACTTATGCATGTATGAACCCTTCACACCTTGGTATATGTTGATCGAGATCTACCACCTATAGTTTCTTATCACACTAGGAAGGATCCTTCTACACTCACCTAAATAATGAGATATTGTAGGTCTCCCTCATGTTTAGCAAATTAAGAAAATAAATTCATGTGCATAAACTATATTGCTAAGAAAAAGAACATTCAAATAGTGTAAATTCATGAATAAGAAGGCTTTACCCATAAGAAAAAATAACACAATAACTTAAAGAAAATCCTTTAATATATCCATAACTAAATGCTCATTAGTACAATAATTATTTCTCCTTGACACGTCTATTTCATGTTGTTTTCTCTTATGTGTGTCTCTTCTATATATGTCTCTTACCATAAGACCGCAAAGGGTATTTATACTATTAGATACTACCCTTCACTAGTTTGAACAAGATTTATATTTATCCCTTGAGTTCATTCTAAAAATATCTATCTATTACATTTAAGAAATGGCTATGCCACATGTAACCTATCTTACAACCTAACACTATGAATGGTTTTCATTGTTCTACCTCCTTATAGTTCCGTTGCTTTGATGACCACTTATTTGTTCTACATGCTTATTTATTTATTCTCAGAAAATCTATTTCTTTCCCCGGTTTCCTTCAAATGCCACTTCACATGCCATTTTTCCTTTCCTAGTATGTACATGGTTAAAAATACAATTAATTTTTATACTTAGTCGAGCTATTCATTTAGTGTGTTGGTCCTCCTTTCACATGTATCTTCCTTGTGGATCCAAATTATATCTACATGTGTCTCCTTTTTCCATCGTATCTACGTGGGTCCAAATTTATCTTCATTCTCTATAATGGGGCATGGATTTTTTTTTGTTTATTACGAAACATGCATGCAGATTTTGTAATATTATTCCACTAAAGGTGTTCACTCCAAAGAATAATAAATATTAAATAGTAATAATGGTTTCTCAATGTGGGACTTAGTATTTAAAGAATATAAATTTGTATCTCAAAATTTATGGGCTAAAAAATGGAACTTATAGGAATTTATATAATATTTTTATGTTTCATTACGAAAGTATGAGATGATGATATGTGTTTCCCATTTGTAAATTTTACCTGGTCAAAGGTCAGTTTCCCTTTGCATCTTTCTTGAAGTATTTGAGAACATAATATTGTGAATTTTTTTTGATCTCATATGTTTTTAAAGTGAACCATTCTTCACATAGATTCTATACTTCAAACTTAATTTATTTTTACTCAAAGGTATGGGATGAATCCAATTGTCAATTATTTATAACATCTTCACCATTAAATAATTGTGACGTTTGAATTCTATAACCTTATTACCTCTCTTTGAGAATATGATATATTGACACATGTTTCATTCTTATAAACTCTTGGGTTATGGGTACTTTAAACATATTAAGTACTTTATATTTACATATAATTTATGTGAACCTTTGATATGCTTCCACTTAGCATAATATTTATAGATATTACTTTAGTGTGTTTTATAAATTGAATCTTTCTACTTTTTGTGTTCATTTCGGAGATACAAAATGAGGAAATGCATTAATAATCCAAGAAAGTCGATCACACAACATATTCTCAACTACATTATTTTATCCAAAGGTCTTTGAATTACACAATTAAGAAAATTTTCAAGGATTAACAAAGATTTTTGTTGGATTGTTCAATCTCCTTATCCTAATTTCTCTTTCCTTTTAAAGATAATTAAAGACTGCCACTTTCCCTTTATTTGTAACATTTGAACCTTATACCTCTATCTTGTTAATATTTTATTACATCGAGGATAATTTGAATCTATGCCAAGTGTTAAAACTCCATAGAAGGCTTTAAAAAGTTTGTAAATTGTAGAGAAAGTTACTTTGAATCATTTAATTAGTTTGAAATGTCACATGTGTGAAAATTATATGAGTTGTAATTTTCAATTGAATGAAATGAAAAGTAAATTTCAGTTCTCCTATAACCCTATAATTATTTCCTTTGTAATTTTTTGACGACGTCTTCATAAATTCCTTACACATATTGAAAAACTCTAACATACCCATGAAATCTCTTTTAGAGATGAAAATATATTAGAAAACAAATATAATTTGATTATATTGTGATTTTATGAGAAAATATTCAATCAAAAATAAATTTTATAGTTTGTAGTAGGTCTCAATTTTGTAAATAAAAAATAGGGGAATGTTGATCATTAAAAATGGTGACTCATGTGGAGAAAAAACTTAATAATTTCTTTGAACTTAGAATTTATGGTTAATTATACTAATATAAACAAACACTTGAAGAGAAGGTATTTAATACACTCAACCAAAGAAAAGAAACAAATCTCAGTCTAATTATATGAAATAGTAATTCAGATGCAATTTCAAGGATCATAAGTGTGTGTGTTTTGTTGTTAATCCAATTGTAATTTGAGTTACTGTGATAAGAATGAAACAAAAACATTTAAATACAATTTTAAAATTAAAAATGGCTTTAGAATTTCTCTTTTTCAAACCATGCATTTATAGCCATGAAAAGATACATTTGGCTCCATTCCAAGTCTTGATCCATTTCTAGTTAGGATTCCATATCCCTAGTTGATCTACCCAAATCACCATTCAAGGAGAAATAAATTGTGATAGTCATAGTTCTAGAAGATCTTCATTTTTTTATTTTTAAAATTATTTGAATATTCACTTTATGGGACTTTTGAGATATCTTTCTCTTGTAAACAAAGGATAAGAACCCACCATTTACTTATTTAAAAAAAATAACTAACACTCAAATGAATCTATCCAAACTTTTCTTTATTTCTCAAATAAGTGTTTAATGTTTAAGTGTTTAATGTGGTTTTATGATCCTCTTTCATGAAAAGACTTGATCGTGTTCACATAATAATCCTAATACAAATTCCATTCATAGGAAGATCTCATAAACCAAATATACTTCAATTTTAATCAGTTTTAGAAAGACCAATCCTCCTTTTAAGTTCTAACAAAACTTAGGCATAATCCTTAGTGATAATTTCAATCTTATGTGAAAAGATCACTTAATGATTGAGTATTTTTCAAAATTATTGAGTTATTTAAATTAGATTTTATAAAAATATTACAAAGTGTCTCATAGATACTTATTTAAAATAGAAAATATAATTTAAGATTGAAATAGTAAAAGAAAAAGGTATTGAAAGAAACTAAACCACTTTTAACCTATTCTTACTCTAAGCCTCCCTCTAAACCGACTTGTAGTTGATTGTGTGGGTTGATGGTACATAAAAAAGTAATGATTCAAGTGTTGACCATTTACCGGAAGATCCAACTCATTTACTTAAATACAATTGAGACTAAAATCATTATTTTCCAATATCTCCACTCTTTGATATGGAAAAATTCATAAAATATCTAATTTTTAACGTTATCCTTTCTTTTCATGAGCTTTATCCCATAGTAGGACTAAATCATAAATTCTAAATACCTTCACCTTTACTCTCTTTTCAAACCATTTCTTTATTGTAGCTTGGTATTTCCTTAAATTCTCCAATTCTTATTCCATCTATAGAATCTCTAACCTAGAGTGAACCGCTTGGTCTTTAATGATTTACTCATGCATAAATTGGTAATTTGGGATCTTAAAGTAACTGGGAAAATTGGTTTTTTCCCATAAACAAGAAGAAATGAGGATGTTTAAATACATTTTTCCCTACTCCTATTGACCAATAATTAATACTTTAGAAGAATACACCTATCTCTTGTTCTATGTACAATAGCCTTCTTGGTTACATCTATAAGGTTCATATATATATATATATATTCCCTTATGGATATTAATTTGATAATAATTTAAGCTTAATTTCATTAACATAAACCTACTATGTGAATTATATTGATTGAAAAGTAGGACCATTATCACATACCAAGGAAAAAGAAGTGCCAAATCTAGGGATTATATTTTATTTATCACTTCTTTAGAAGTTTTATTATTTGTGGTTATAACGTTATTCCACCTAGTAAAATGCTTTTTATAAGTTAAAAAAATTAATGTACTTGAGTTAAATTTTGATTCAATACACCAAAAAAATCTAATGCCCATTGTGCAAAAGGTATCCTTTCTATCATATGTTGAAGAGGTAGAGATACATTTCTTTCCCTACTAAAAATTATTATGAACATATTTTAATACCATTAGACAATGATATTCTCTGTTGAATTTGGATGAGAAATAATTTCTATATTGGTTTCCTCCCCAATATTCTCATGAAAATTTCTCGTTATTTCTTATAAATGCACTTAATATATATGCCCTCTTCGTTTTTTTTTCTCGTATAGTGCACCTTTTTAGATATAATGTCCAAACTTAAACTTAATACCTATTCTTTGTTATTTTTTAAAAATTATTTGGGATATTTCCTATACATTAGTAAGTGGATTATATGGGTATACCACTCCTCACCTTGTATAGGGCTTGATCAATTTGCATGACTATTATTTTGGGTCTACTTGTCTTATTAATTATATCATTCCCTAACATCTCACCTTTTTAGGCTTAATCTAAAAATCTAGTTAAGTCATAAATTTATCCCTTCTTTCACTTTGAGATCATTCTTTCTAAGCATCATTTTTATTTCTATAGAAGACATAATTATATGCACCCTTCTCCTCAAGATATAATGTCTAAACTTTTTCACTACCTTCACTAGTGTATATACTTACTTTTCTAATAGGGTAATTAATTTTTCATTCATTATATTATTATTAATGAAATCAATGGGGTGCTCATAATATTATCCCTTTTGAGTTAATAAGACTGTAATGTGAGATTAAATGAAAGAATAAAGATAAAATCCTTATTAAAATTAGGACTAACCATAATAGGAAACTCATAATTAATTATTCAATTACTTGAAAGTTTGTATTAGATTTTTTTGACCATTCAATTTTTGCATCTTTCTTAAACATGGAATTAAATGGCTTAACTCTTTTTATTAAACTATAAATAAAATTCATCATATAATTTTATTTTCCCAAAGAATTATTTGAGTTTTCTTATTGTTTAGTAGTGGAGTATTCAAAATGGTTGTTGATATATCCGGGCCTATGGAAATTCCTTTTTTAACTATCACGTCCCAAATTTTTTCCTTTTATAACTATAAATACATTTTTATTTGGATTTATGGAGATGATATAAAACTTGTATGTTTCTAATATCTTCTCTAAATAGTAGAAGTGTTAATTTATTTTATTTGAATATACTATAAGATCATGCATATAAATGACAATGCATTTACCATCCAATCCCTAAAAATCATGATCCATGGCTAGAAAGTATAACATATATTTATAAGTTAGAATGTCATTCATTCATAAGAAAAGGTGCCTCATTTAGTTGTAAAATAAGTCTTTAATATGCCATCTCTTTCCATTATAACCTTATTTTATCTGGAAATTTTTCTAAAATGATATCATTTCTAATCCAATAATATTTTATATTATCTCATCTATAGTAAAGAAGAGGATAATTATCTTTATCTAATTCCTTCTTTAGATTTAAAATCAAAATGTAGCCTAGTTTCTCCATTCTTCTTACATTCTCGGGATGATGTTTGAAACTCAATTGGAATGCCTAAGTAGGAAGATATGCATGTTGTGAGTAAATTTTTAAAATTCTTGTTGAATCAAAGGCTCTGCAATTAGATTTACCAAATTCCACCCCTGTCTAAAAGGATTATGACCCTATTTTAATGGGATAATTTTTTAAGGACATATGGATCATAAAAATGAGTTGGTTATAATCAAAATCAATAATGACCTCATAATTTATAAGTAAATCCTCCAACTCACCCTTCTCCTTTTCAATAATTCACACCTACATCAACATATGCAGTTCTTATGGAGATCCCAAATTCAATTCCATTAAATTTTTTAGGGTTTGAGATTATTTAACCTATTCGATGGATTTAATAAAAACAAACATTCTAGAGCTATCGGTCCTTTGAGGATTCTATAATATTTAAAATTCATGCTTTTTCCACATCAACATCTTTTATTATCCCTCCACCTCTGCTCCCACCCCCTTTACCTCCACTTTGACCAGACCTATTACTAGGTCTTCTAAGAAGCTGAAACTGAATACCCCTGTTTCGGGGAACGTTCCTTAGGAATTGGAGGATGCTCAAAATCTTCTCCATATTAGCAGTGTTGGCTTACATGAGGCTTTGCACACCAAGAGTTCCACACAAAGGCTGGAAGTCTTAGAAAAAGACATGTTGCTGTTGAAAGATGAAGTTAAAAACTTGGCTAAGCAAAAAGGTAAGAGGAAGAAGGAGGAGGAGGTTGATCTTGACAATAAACAAGTTGAGGATATTTATAAAAAACTGAACTCCCTGGACAACCGTCTAGGGAAAGCCAAGACTCGTCATGACCATAATATGGCTATTTTTAGTGCAATCGAAGACTTCATTGAGCAGCATGTCTACAACGTCTCTGCTCTCAGTGAAATCCCAACAACTCTTTGGGGCACGGAAAAAGAAAGCAAACAGACCATTCAAAAGCTGGATACTTCTGACTCTACTCACATGACGACATTGGCTTTGTTTACCTCTTGGAAAACTATCAAATCCAGAATTGCCAAAGCCGCCAAGAAGTAAATGTGGAGCTGCTGCTGTTGTTGCCTTCCTTCATGTTTTTTTTTGTTTTTAGCTATTTTTGGCTACTTTTCTGCAGTGTTCAAACTGGTTAGCTATTTTGTGGTAACTTCTCTTTGGTTACCTTTGGTTCTTTTGACTTATCTGGATCTTGATCCTTTTTGTGATGCTTTTCATTCCTATTCTGGCTTTTAGGCCCTCTTTGTATGCAAGGGTATAGTCCCTTTCAAAAAACTATTTACCAATAATAAAAAAACATCTTTTATTAAATGATAAATATCACTATAAGTGATAATAATATTCAAACACTATACATGTAACTCATAAACTAAACGATTAGTTGTTCATCATAAAACAATTGAAATTTCTCCACATTATCTCAAACAAATGGTTAGGGGCCTATTTAATAGAAAATTTTATTAACTCTGAAATTATTGATAGAGAGAGTTTAGTTATTAAAGCCGAAAATGCATATATTATATAGTAATTTTCTCTAGGGATGATTGTGATATTGAAAGTATAATGATAATTTATCATACCCCAAATTTTAAATTTATACTTAGGAGATAAGACATATTACACTAATATTTAATTCTAAATTGGTTCATAGTTAGTTATAAATATCAAAATTATTGTAAATAATTTACAACATACTATAGAGACAATGTTAATCCCAAAACCAATGCATCATATTATTCTATATTGTTGGTGCATTAAAATCAAAGCATGTAAGTCTGAATGTACTATTTTCCTTATGGATTAATTAAGAGAACCCTAGAAATAGCCCCATAATTAGAATGAGCTCCATAACTATATAGATTCCATATTCCTCCCATATGTTTAATATCCTCCTTTAATTTAATGTTCAACGTGTAAACACCAATGAATGTAGAAGCAATCATCACTTTTTCCTTTTTAGCATTATATTTTCGATGGTGTATTTCATCTTTGATTCCCTATCCATGTGAATCTAATTGATAATTCCTTTACATGGCATCCACATGGGTGAAAAATAAATTAAATGTAACCACTCAATTCTCTTAAAAAACCCATCTTGATTAGCATACCATAAATCTCTAGAATTTAAACCACTTGAATATCAATAAATGTTTAAACCCTAGGTTTTAATGAAATCTAGATATGAACAATTAGGAATTACCCAATGACACAAACTTTAGTATTATCAAGTTGTATCACAATTTTTCTAAATTTGTAATATTTATATTGAGATTATTATAAATTGGTAATGACATTACATTGGTTTATGGTTATGAATTAAATAAACAATTACGTAAATTATTTCCAAAAATAAATTATCAATAGAAAAGGTGTTACTTGTATTTTAGTCATATGTATGACTACATTAGTCTAGTCTTCCATTTGTTTGGGTTGGTTTGGTTTATAAGTAAGAGAATTCAATAATATATCCCTTTTTTGGTGATTTACACTCACCCATATAAAATAATTTTTATGTTAGTCATATCTATAGACACTAAATTTGGGTCACACTCCCCTTAGTCCCCTTTAAATCAATTAACATAACGTGTTCACCTAACAACGACCCCTTTACCCTAGATTCATATTAATTTAATTACTTACAATTGAATTAATTCCCATCCTCACATTATTTATTAATTTAATTAGGTTAATTTACAACTCACCCAACCACATCACCTAGACTCCTCACCTAGACACCTTACCATGGACTTATTCTTAGTCTATTAATTAACTAAGACTCGGTCTCTACTTATCTTAACCAACTGGGACTTAGTCTAACCCTAACATTAAATTCCTATTCCTTCTCCAACAAAACTCCCGCTTATCTAAGCGGTAACCATCACTTGAGACCCGAACTTACAAGCAAAGCACACCAAAAATAGCCAAGATCTACTATTTTTGATAAACCTAGGATTTCATGTCCTAACTGACACTGGTTAACCCATAACCGACGCCGGTCACCTTAACCATCATCGGTTACCATATATACAATTTTGTAACCTTTTTCCTCAGGCTGGTCACTTTGGGTTTTGAGAGAGCTATCTACATTCAAGCATGAACTAGAGTTTTCTCAACATTAAGATGACATAATACATTCAGCCAGAGGCCCAAACAAGTACCTTAGACTAATCCAAAGGTATTGGCATTCACGATATCACTATGAGAAGCTTTGTCACGATACTAATCACCAAGTTCTTTGCAGATTGATCATCACCATCATTCACCCACCAAGATTGCATATATAAGTAAGTGCGTTTGATTTTACATAACTTCTATACTTAATTAAATAGGTTCTTCATCTTTTTGTTATTAGATCTGGTTATTCCCTGCATTCTTCCATCCCCACTTTCCTGCCCACCTACCTATCTAGCCACCCAACCTTCTGGCTCTCCATACCTATCCTTTATACCTTCCCAAGTCTTCCTCATATTATTACGAACCCAATCATCCCTCCTTCACTCTTTGTGCAATCATAGAGAAGCCCAAAATTACCTTTTATCAACTTTCACCAAATTTCCCCTACCGATGCTAGTTACCTTAACCATCATCGGTTTCCTCTTCACCATCATCAATCTCCTAACCAACGTCAGTTATTGTGTCTCATGTCAAAATTTCACTAAACTGACCTTAACACCCCAAAAACCTCATAGAACCTTGCCAAAACTTGATACCCACCTACAACCTCACCATAGACCTTCCCAACTCTTTGTGCATACAAAAATAGATCCTAGATACCTATTTATGATATTTGGCCATTCCCACAAGAACCGATATCAGTCATATTAAACCAGTATTGGTCATACCTAAACTTTCATCGGATCACACATTGACCAAAGTCGATATCTATGTTTGGTAAAGCGCATCGAGACTAACAAGCTTCCCAGTTATCCAAGACCAACCCAAATTCCATCAATTCTTACCCGAACTCGTATGTGATCTTGCACCACCTACCCATCCTGCAACCTGACCCGAGACCTTCATCAGTTTAATTATTAAAGCATCTAATTGAATTAACATTGATAGTAATCTAAGATACCTAAATCAAAACACTAGTGTTAGATTATTTTATTTGCATGTTCATTTATTTTATATTGAATTATACATATCAGTGGATTGACAACCATCAAGGAAGTATCACACTTCCTGGATCTAGCTCACACTAGGAAATCCACTAACCTTTTGCTATTAACTATGTTTTTTGGTCTTGCTTTGCATTTCAGGTAGTTCCTCCTAGCCAAAAGGAATCTCACACAATCAACTTGGATCAAGAAATTAGATTCACGTGCACAACCTTCAACCAAAATTACAACAGGTATTCCTCCTTGGCCTATTTTACCCTTATCTGTTTCATTAATCTATTAAGAATCTGGTGAAACATTTTGGCATGCCCAGTGGGACCCATCAGGGGTTTTGTTGCATTTGTTCATTCCTAGGTAAAAATATTGTGTTTATTTCCCTTTGAAAAGTATTCACATTAATTTTATTCTCTAGAATATTCTCCTTCTTTTTATTGTCTAAAATAAATCATGCTTTTGGTGCTTTAAAAAGAACACATCTTTCTTTCTACCGCATTAAATTTGAAAGATCATTCCTTTTCATATTCTTCATTTACTACATCGAACATAACTGTGGATTTGGGATTAAAACATTTACATTTCATTTTGATTTTTGCATTGTAGCTCACATTAATTGAAGGCAACCTATACACTAGAAGTCATGCCCGGTGATGGTTGACTAATTCAATCATAGTTCACTTGCAAAACACTCTATACCAAACCAATTAAATAATTTATAGATCTTCTTAAACATCATCCTACCTAGAAGAAGGCATCAATGATCACATGATCGGAGGATTGACAGTGGGTGCCCAAATGGTTTCTATGTCCAATCATTATCTTAGAGAAAGGATTGCCCCAGTAAAAATTTACTGAAACCATCCTTAGTTCTTGGATTTTCATAGGGTACCTTCTATCAAACCAAAAACTCTGTTATATTCACAATTCAGTTCTAAAGAACATAAGCTAAAACGTAAAATTCACCAATAGTATTTTGTGTTTCTTAGTTTTTTCTTAATTTGTGTTTTGAGTTGAGAGGTTATTTTCTCCATTTTCTTCCTTCCTTTCACACTCCACAATCATAGTTGGTGTATTCTCGACGATTTCGAGTGTGTCGGGGTTCATCATTACCATACTCGGGTTTCTAGGTTGGTATTCTATCGATCTAAGTCACTGAATCCCATTTTCCTCATCTTTTCAAATTTTATAGTGATTGGCGTTAGTTTAGCGACCATCACTAGTTTACATTTGACCATCATCAGTTTACCTAACCGTTGTTGATTTCTGATTTTTGGGTTATTTCACTTTGAAAAAACAATCATCATATTTTATGTTCTTTATGAGGTTCCCCAAATACATCATCATACCTTGGATCTTTGAAATCACCTGTCAAATCTAGGATTTGTCTCATTTACATCAATTATTACTACATTTATAAAATTTTTGATTATTCCACAATAACTAGTATCGGTCACCCTAACCATCATTGGTCACCATCTATCATCGCCATCGTTTAACCCAACCATCGCCGAGTTCTGTGTTTTAAATTTTTAATTAAAACAACATCAATTTTCACCTTTGGAATTGTTTTCTCCATTTCTTCTATTTTTTTGTGTCATTTATAGAGATTAGATTTCATAGCCTACACCAACTCATGGGTTTTGACTCATAGTCAAGCCAACACCCTTGTATTCCACACAAGCCTTCAGCCACTCCCACTTAGCCCATCGCCACCTTCCATCTTGTCACCTATGGATCCTACTCAGCCCATTATCATCAATACTGGTGACGAAGAGTTTACAAGACTCCTTAACCAAAACCCCAATGCCTTACAATATTATCTTGCCCATTCATCCAATCGAGATTCATCAAGATAACTAGTATACAACATACTGTGTCTATCCCCCTTACCCTCATCTCCACTTCTATGTTAGCTAGTACTAGCTCAACCTTACCTTCTTCCACTTTACCACCCGTAGTATCCCAACTTGACCCCACATCATCAATATTTGTGGAACCTATGACATTATTCATACTTTTGACATCGGTTTCTCGATGGTGTCAACCATTCTTTCATCATCCACCTTGAACATACCCCCATATTCACCAGCCACCTCATATATACCTACCGCATTATAGCCACCCATGGTGTCAACAACCCATACTCCATTCCAAAACATTTTCCTCTCCATCCATCCCGTAGTCTTTACCTCCAATCACTACAAGAATCACTACATCCACCCGACCTACTTACACATATCACCAACAACCACCTATCTTGTCTATCACCTATCAAGGATATTTTCCACTTGCATCTATTCCCCCTTGCGGTTCTCATACTTAGCACCACCATATCTTGGGATGTCATCCTCATTATATAATCACCATCTACCCCCTCATACTACAAGGGTGCTTAGTCATCACAACCTACCAATGACCTTATTAAAATGATGATGGAAAAGATGCAAACATTGGAGGCATCGGTTTTGGCTCTTACAACTCTTTGACATACGATGAAATCTACAATGAGCACATTCATCAAGATATCTTCCCATTTTTCCATACCCCACGCATTGGGAAATGCCAAAATTCAACCTTGATTTCAACAACAAAGAGGACTGCAACAACACTTACGGTTTTCAAACATGGGTGTTATCTAATCGCTCATGACAATGCTCTAATATTAAGGACATTCCCCAATGTCCTTGATAGGACCTACATCAGATTGGTATAGTGGTTTACCTTGAAATTCCATTTACTCATTTAACCAAGTGGCTCAATCCTTCCTAGACCATTTTTTGATCAATATCATCAAGAAGGTCACCATGACCAACTTGTACTCAACATGACAATACATAGATGAATCTATCACAGATTTCATCACTCCTTGGTGGAGCCTCATCAACCAAATTAGATTTAAACTACCTCAAATTGAGATTATAGAGTTTTTCATCGGGATTGTTCCAGAGCATCTCACCAACTCTCAAAATCCAAAACTTCCGTACATTTGATGAAGTGTTCACCATGGCTAGAAAACTTGAAATCCATTTCATAGAAGAGAAGAAAATTCAATTGCATAACAAAAATGATGCATTCAAGTCAAACGATGCCTCTTCATCTTCCAAACCCCAAAAAAATATTCCAAAGCCAAAGGATCTACCAACATGATAGTTTTAAAATCTGGCCCATCTCACCCATCCAATCAATCAAAACCTTCTTCTAACCTTTCTCCCATTCAAGCTTTCCAGTTCAGGAGGGAGAAATGAAAGTACACTCCCATAGGAGAGCCCTATTCTTCAATTTTAGAAAAATTCTAAAAGCTGGAGCAATTAATCTTCCACCCATCAAACCACATACTATTTTTGACCCTACTTGTCTTATGCCTACATGGTATAAGGAACATGATTACTAAAACTATCATCATGTTAAAGTTCATAGTGACAATAATTTAATAACCTTAAAAAAAATTGTCCAGGAAATGTTAGACAACAAAGATCTCGTCTTGGATAATCCAAACACACCGACTAATCAGAGATTGCATATCTTTAATAAGCCATTTCCTAATCACACCCCATCATCTAACCAAACTGGTGAACCTACGACTAATGATAGTAATGTCCATGAAGTTCGTGCTATTTTCAAAGTCGTACCAACCCTTCCTCAATTTCCTCCTATCCCCTCTAAAGAGGAGATTCTTACATGAGGTCCTTTATCCACAAAGGAACCTATTTCATCTACTCCTTCACCCACTGAGAGGATTCCACTTTATCTCGCCCCATCACCCATGGAGGAGTTCTCATCGTAAACATCATCTCCCCTACCCATGGGGATCCTTTAAAAGCATCACCGCCTATTGGTGACCATTCCCCATTAAACTTCCAGGATCTGTTGATTTTATCTCAACTCTATTACTCAAAAATTTGAAGCCAACCAGTTCCTTGTCTCATAGACATTTTTATAGGGATTACCACCAATTTAACATCATTTCCTCCTACTAAAATGCCATTTTCATGCTGGATGACCTCTTGGATTATGTTGATAATTCCATGCTTTGGGGACGCCTTCGGCTACCTTTTTAAACTCAAATGCAAATGTCATCCGTTGATACCTCTATGATTTATCCAAAGGTATTTTAGAAAACTGAACCAACCATGCCCAATCCTACTATAACAACCTCTTCTTCATCACCTTGACCTACACCTAAACCCTTACCAATAGTCATACTTGTTCCTATGCCTAAGAACCTAATTGAACCTCCACCTTCCCCTACATTCAGAACCATCAACACATTGGGAGTCATGCCGACATTAAGCCTAGTCCATCCTCCTGTCAAATTGGATTTATCCACATCCTCACAAGCCCATGCAAAAACCATTCCTCCACCTAAAAGGAAGACCCAACCTTCTAGGCTGCATACACTAGTTTTTCCTACTACCCCTTTTTCACCTTCACCACTTCCATCTATCCTAGGACCTCACCCATCCACCTTGGCCAAAAACCTCCTACCCAAGGTAAACTAAAAATATAACAGCCCACATCCTCATCATGAGCCTCTGTTACACCTAACTTACCTACACAACGTACACCTTTTCCATCACCTGTAACCTTTTTACCACCTATACCCACACCACTTCTAGTAGCCTCATCCATACCTATGGTATTCCCCACTCTTCAACAAATACCCTCTACCTTGATTCTTCAAAAAACCTTCACCACACCTCTATTATCACCTTGTCTAACCCATCCCATTTTTCCATCTACCTTCCCTTCTACATCACGCACACCGTCTTCACCTTTACCTAGGAAGGTGCAACCAAAGTTGAAAAATAAATTACCCTCAAAATAGGTAGTCAAACCTACAACACCTTCTATTGCTAGCTCATTTGTACACCTTTACCCAAGAAGGTGCAACCCAAACCTCAAATATTACAAACTACCAAACTAGTGATCAAACCTATTCCACCTCTGATTCCACCTCCCACGATGCCTCTCCCACCAAAATTACTCACACCTCCATCTCAACCCACACTTACCTCCCATTGTGATCCATTGGTAGGGTCTTACGCCAACATCTTAGCAAAGCTTTTAGAGACCACTATCATCTCATTACCGCCACTTAGACCTTATGACCCACTCAAACCTAAACCAATAGGGTTTGATGATATAAAAATTTATGCCTATCATCATGTACCAGGGCATGATGTAGAAAATTTTAAGGCTCTAAAGACCATTCTACTCCAATTTAGTCCTCCTGAAGAAAAATTTGATGACGATGATCTTTTAGACGAGGACCTGTTACCCATTCACCTATCACCACACACCCTCATCCCTTACCTATCCAAAGTGAACTTCATCTCCACCTCCACAAACCTTTGATAATATATACATTTGATGCATTATGATTGATGGCTATACCAACATCAAAATTATCTCTTCCCATGCATATAACCAAATGTGCGCCCCGCCAATTACATGCATAATAACCTAGTTATGTTGCATTCATTCAATGATGCCATAACTTCAACCCTTGGCACCATCATTCTCCACATTCACGTGGGCCCCCATACCATACCATAATTATTCTACATCTTAGAGGGAAATTCCAATACAAATTGTTTCTTGGTGACCTTGGATCCACATCATGGGTTGTGTTCCTTCAATCTTACATTGGTGCATAAAATTTGAACATGAAGGACATAACTATACCTTTCCAACTGACCCTTCATCATTAAAAACCTGTAACATGTTGTATAGACCTAATGATGTCCTTATACTAGTTAAGGCATCTTCAACTGCTACCACCTCTCCTTCACCCACAACCCCTTCCACCAACATTTACACTACCTCTCCCACACCTAACTCCTCTATTCCCACTATAGCCGTAGCCTCTGCAGATAACACATCCACTAACCCATCTAATTCTCAACCAAAAAACACTTCCTCTTCTTCTCTCGTATAGTAATTCATCCATTTACACTACCAACATACCGATTACCGATCCCTAGAAAGTATTTTTCAATGTATCACTTTGGGGAGCACGCTTATACAACACCAAAATATTCCTTACTCCTCAAGATTACGGTATCTTCACCAACATCCCCACTATGATCACCACATAGGCGAGGTTTTCCCTTATGGTCCTCCCCACCTTTGCACCATCTTAACATACGAGGGACTTAATACTTCAACCTAATCACCCAAGCAACCTACCCAAACCCAACCGTTTTCATTTGACCTTCAATATCTCACCAACCACTTTGCCACCCACACCTTCCTCCATCGTTGTGCGAGGAAGGATTTTTTTCTTTGGTTTCTATGAACAAGGCTACCTTACTATCATCTTGTGCACCACATGTAAACATAAAGACCACAGTGGTATTGACTTTTCCGAACCATCTCCCAAGAAGGCCCGAGTTGAACTCGTTGAGGATGATAAACCTTATTCACCACATTCACCAACTTCACCACCTTCACCTACGGAGTCTATGGATCTAGAATCCATTCCTCCTAATTTTTTTTTCATGAACACCATTTCTCTAGGACCTCTAACTTATCAACGAGATAGTGAGGCTCCCTCTTCTCTTCCCTTCTTATATCCTGACATGATCGATGATGATAAACCTTCTATTAACGTCATTCAATGTCAGGATGATGAGTCTATTCTCACCTACCTTGGTGCGGAAGATTCTTATATTCACTAGTCATTTCTTTCTGAGATACAAACCATGTTAAATGAATTGACAATTGAAATCAATATTAACACTCAGGATGACCGCACATTCTAAAGATAGGCCAATATTTAGATGTTTCTAAATAAGAAGCTTTTACTTATTTCCTCCGAGATCATAGCAACACTTTTTCTTGGTCCTACGCTGATATGCCTGGTATTGACCAAAACATTGTGGTCCAAAATATCATAACCATTCCTGATGCCAAACTCATGAAACAAAAGCTGTGAAAGATGCATCCACACATTTCCCTTCTTGTTAAAGAAGAACTCCAATGCCTTCTTTTGGTTTCCTTCATCCTACCCATTGATTATTGCCAATGGATCTCTAACATCATTCTGTCACAAACGTGATAGGGGAACTCCGTATTTGCACCGATTCCCATGACCTTAACTTAGCTTGCCTTAAAGATGACTTTCCTCTACCTAGTATTGACCAACATGTTGATCTCACCAATGACCATAAGATGCTATCACTCATGAAAGGTTTCTCGGGTTGTAACCAAATATTACTTGCCTTGGAAGATCAACAAAAAACCACCTTCATTAGTCTTTAGGGGACCTTTTTCTATCAATTCATGCCCTTTGGCCTTAAAAATGCTGGTGCCACATATTAGTGGGGTATGAATTATATCTTTCATGACATTATGCATCACATATTAGAATATTACTATGACGATACTCTTGCCAACCTAAGGAAAGTATTAGCATATGCACATTCCTTTTTCCTTATGGGCTTGTTGCACTAGTATTCATACATCAAATAATGCCACACATTTCTCTGGTCTATAGTATAGAGGTTTGTTCTACCTCTTGAAGTCCAAATTTCATCTCTTCATATCTAACTTAAAGAGATGCTCAACAATGATGATTTTCACCAAGACCATTTGGCACAACTCGAGTTATTAGATGAACATCATCTCAATGCTCTTGATCACCTCCAAATCTACCAAAAATGTATCAAACATGCCTATGATAAATGTGTCCATGAACAAACCTTTCAGGTCGGTGACCTCATCCTAAAGGAAAATCAACATATAACAAAAGAGGAGAAAAGTAAATGGGGAAAATTTGATCCTAATTGTCTTGGACTCTATATTTTTACTCATACCTATGGATCAAGTACTTATCGTTTGTCTTCACTAAAGGTAAACAAGAACATGATCCCATAAATGCATTACATCTTTGACCATTATATTGTTGAATCAAGTCCTATATAACATTTTGTCTAGTTAAAACGCTCATCCCTTGAGCACCATTCACATTCCATTTTATCTATGTTAAGGATTAATGACTAAAAAAGAATCATGTGATTACCCGTGAATTTTCAGCTTTATCTTCAATATGAGTACCGCGGCTCTACTCATAACATAATTCTCATGGATACTTTTTGTCTTTTTCAAGATGGAATCCCAAATTCAATCATCACTTAAACCCTCTCTTTCCTAGTTAACCTATGTGTGATATGGTTTGGCCTTTAAATCAAGAGCCTATCATTCTCTATAGTCTTATCCATGACCTAAAATTCCAAAAGTGAAACATTTTCAAAAGTAAAATGGGATTCAAATCCTTGAGTCAAACTTCCAGCAAAAAGATGACTCCCTCAAAAAGGACATCTAATCTTTCTATCTTGTTGTTATAAATAGACTACTCCCTCGAAGGACAACTATACAAAGCTAGCCATATTGTACATAGTCTATCATCAAAAGAAGACTATTCTTGTAAAAAAATAAAATAAAATATTCTAAAGCTTCTCGCATCGATCAAATTCACGAAGACCTCAAGGAGATAATCTACTCATCCCATATAGACTTCCCACATCAACCGATCTATAAAAAAAAGAAAAGAAAAAGAAAAAGATAACTTTTTGTCATAGAATTGCCTTTTTGATCTTGAGTCTCTTGCCAAATAGTCATGTTGTCTCACACTAGGTTATGTTAAACACCAAATTATTTTCACCTCATCTCCTATTCACCCCAATTTCCTTCTTGCTCAAGAGACGTTCCACAAATGTGAAATTTCGTGATCATGTGACTTTCTTCACCCTTAGAATAGTCAATTATGCAATGCCTTTAGGGTCTTACGTTCATAAGCCAATTTTTGGTATGATAGACTCATTAGGATTCTTATCAATTAGGTGGCTCTTTTTTTCCACCTTTTACCATACACATTATTCATTACTTGTTGATTCTCCTATACAGGACTAGACCATCGACACCTACATTTTAAGGATTCCCCTTTCACCAAAATCACCAATGCCTAAATGACCTAAACTCAACCATGCCTAAAATCACCTAAACTCAACCATGCCTAAAATCACCTAAACTCAACCATGCCTAAAATCACCTAAACTCAACCATGCCTAAATGACCTAGACTCAAACATGCCTAAAACCTACCAACCCATCCCTCTATCTTATCATATTCTTCCCTAGCTTACGGAGAACTACATTGGCTTGAGGCCCCTTTTTCATCGGGGCTATGTAGGAAACACTCCGAGGGCATGGGGACCTTAGAGGTTAGCTCGAGCACTCTTTTCCCTAAAAACATTTCCCCATTTTTCTATTCACATCCTCCCTTGGATTAGTTTTCTATTTTACACAAAATTGAGAAATTAAACGCTCAACAAACATATATACCTACCATTTTATCACATCATCAAAACATCCAATCAATCATTTCATATTTCCATGACATCAAATATTTGGAAATTTACACCATAAAATACATATACATCATCATTTATTTTCCATACTACCAATAACTTGGTAATTAAATCAAACCCAAAAACATGAACAAACCATGCCTATAGGTCTTATTTCGTCATGCCTACATGAGCTCGACTACCTAACTCACCTAGACTCCACCATGCCTAACTCACCTAGAATCCACCATGCCTAATGCACCTAAAATCCACCATGCCTAATTCACCTAGAATCCATCATGCCTAAGTCACCTTGACTCCATCATGCTTACATGACCTCAACTCAATCATGCCTAATTCACCTAGTTTCCATCAATACACAATAACAATGGAAATTAAAACCAAGTACATCATTAATACATAAACATCATCAACTATATATAACTGGGAGAGTCTATGTATTAATACACACATATATATATAGATACAAATAAATACAAGTATCTTAATTCACTCAGGTACAACCTCACTATCTTTGGCACGCAAGCTAGTATAAAACTCAAAATAAAAAAATATCATATAAAACCTCACTATCTTCGGCACACAGATATATATATATATATATGAAAAATAAAAAAACTAATCATCTCAAGTGACTACACATCACCCCATATGATATCCTCTAGGCCAATCTCACCTATCTCCTCCTCCCGACCTATCTGCCACCCTGTCAGCATCTCTACACCCTCCATGGGTCTAGATCTAATCTCCTCATAGATCACACTCGGGCCTAGTCTCCGAGAACTAAAACCTTTCCCTATCCTTATCCATAGAATCGTAGGCCCCATGTACTACCTAAAATGCGAGTCTTGGATCTAGTCCTCCCGATCGTTGCCTTACGGGCTCTGTACTCAACATATTAAGGGACATCTATACAAACAGTCATCGGGTGATCTTGATAATAATGAGCCTCATTCAGGGCATCCTTGAACCTCTCCATCATCACGGTCGAGGTGGTACCATAGGTCTCATTGCTACCACTGTGAGCTCTGTCTATATATAATGACATCATCCCTTACCACGATGCCTATATTCCTACCTATGTAGGTTCCTATAATATGGGACCCTGTCCCTGGACACGTGTGGGTACTGTCCTTATCTTCTGACACTGGGCCTTTAAGGCCACAACTTGTGCCTGTGTAGTGGCTAGCTGACCTTACAAACCTATCACATGTGCCTGTAAGGTGGCCACTTTTACTCCATCACCATCACCGCCCTATGTGGGTGCCTGTACCTATGCCAATTGTGCTTGTAGGGCCGTAACTAGAGCTACGTAAGGTGACCACTTATGCATGTGCTCTTGCCAAGTGACCCTCTAAATATGTGATCTATGTCTATAGGGTCACCACCTACCCCTACAATTCATCTCTTTGAACCATGACTGTAGCAATATCTGGATGCCCTAAGCCTCGGTGGCGCCCATCACTGTGCCACCCAACACTACCGATATCCATTAGTGACTCCAACATCATCAATTCTCCTATCCATAGCTTTCTCCTCCTTCCTGTTGGCACACTCAGATGTGGTGGAGACATGGATCTCTCCATGTGATCATGACCGTATAGTGGAAAAGGTAGGGGTACATCTTATGTCAGCCCAAACTATCATCTAACTTTGTCTACATGTATCATCTCGTTCGACCAACACGATGCCCTTATATCCACATCAATATCTAGAGCTCCTCTAGATCTTGTGTCATTCCTCTATAAGATGGAAATTCAACATAAGGCCTCAAAATAAGGTCAACTCTTGAAATCCCCTCCACCACCCACTGTAGTATATAACATCATATGTGGCCCTAGCCACCCTCAGTTGCCCACCATCTGGTACCCAATGTCTGTATCCAACTTAGAGAAAGCCACCTCCGAACCAATCATGTTGGGGAAAACCAACTAGGTGCACACATATGATATGATCATATGCCCAGTAGTGTAGTAAAAAGGTACAACACATCCCAAACTGCTGTAATCTCCCATAAGCCCATAGCTCCCTATATAACTAAACTAGGAAATTTGGTGCCCAAACAAAGCATATCCACTCCTCCATCATATCCTAGAGCACTCCCATTAGTGCTCATGGGAATCTCCCACCCTCAGAATCTAGTAGTGTAAAGCAACCTACTACCTCCATCATTAATACATCCACCTCATCTCTTGTGGGTAGGCTGCATACATGTCCCCATATGTAAGACTCGTACTATGATAGGTCAATAGACCCATCACCTCACCAAAAAAATCCACTATCGGCTCCACCGATGCCTCAAAAGTAATAGAATAAACGGCTCCCCAATAATAGGAAGCCATAGGATTTGATACACATCCTCTAGGGTGATGGTCATCTCACCCATCAGTAAGTGGAAGGTATTGGTCACAAAATCCCATCTATCAATGAGAGCAACCATCATACTATGATCTCAAACAATGTGCATATATTGTCGGACCCAGATAATTTTAACCTCTAATCAAATCCATCGACGTGGTGGCACCTTGGGTCTCTACACCGGTGGACCTCCCACACCCTCTCCCGCCTCTGCCATGATCAACTCACCTCCTCTCCTCCAAACCAATGAAAAAACTCGAATCGATCTTTGGGACCCTCCGATCGAATGCCAATCACCCGCTACGAGGATCACCAACTCATCTCAATGCCTCGTATTGTCATTTTTCACTCCTCACTTACTCCTCTGTCTTTTTCTACAAATAAAAAAGTAATGAATCCATAAAACATGGATTTTTATTTTTTAGACCCAAATCAACATGACCGACATCGGTAATGTAATACCCTATCCAAATGACATCGGTTATACCATAATCGTCATTAGTCACCTCCCTTTACCTTTTGACCCACCTAATACCCATTTTTTCTAACAAAATTATTGACCCAATACCTTTTGACCTTACCAACACCTATTAATGGTTATACCCTATCCAACATCGGTAAACTCCCCTTACCTTTTGACCCACCTAATACCCATTTTTCCTAACAACATTACTAACCCAATACCATTTGAACTTACCAACACCTATTATACCCTACCCAAAAGATTCAACTACTTATACATTTCCTTAATTACATTTAGGGACATGGTATTTACCTATACCTTTGCCTTACTTGTGCCATGACCTGAACAACCTTTTATGACATCGTAATTTGTGTATTCGTTATAACTTGCGATGATGTTACCCATGTCATTTAGCCTGATGACCTTACCTTTTCTATTTCCATGTTGTTTATCCCGACCAAACCTTTGGTGTACCAGATCATACCTAAAATTTCATGTATCTAACCTAAGTTGTGTTTCCAAACCATATCTTGTACCTTTGATACCTGAATCACTTCAACCTTTGTATAGATAAACCTATCATCCTTGGAAAGCTGTAGAGTTTTCAAGATCTTCCCACGATACCATGTCACAGTCTATATGTATGCGTGCATTCGATTTTCATTACCCATTACCCAATATGACCCTTACCCATTACCCAAAGTGCCCATACCCTTCCCTACTAACCCACCTCCCATCACTTTCATCACTTACCCATTTATCAATCCACTCACTGACTCCGTCTAACACCTCGTTAGCTCTTGGTTTGAGGGGGATCACCTCCACCCATACTTGGGGCAACCTCACCTTCAGCCCTACTTGGGGTAACCCCATTCTTACCCATACTTGAGGTAACCTCACCTTCAGCCCTACTTGGGGAAACCCCACTCTCACCTATACTTGGGGCAACCACTTCCTATTTTTGTCAGCATCACTTACCAATACAAGCTACACGACAAAAAGGGGCAAATGTAGACACCAAATTTGGGTCACACTCCCCTTAGTCCCCTTTCAATCAGTTAACATAACATGTTCACCTAACCACGACCCCTTTATACCAAATTCATATTAATTTAATTACTTAAAATTTAATTAATACCCATCCTAACATTATTTATTAATTTAATTACTTTAATTAGGTTAATTTACATCTCGCCTAGCCACATCACCTAGAAACCTCACCTAGACACCTCACCATGGACTTCTTCTTAGTCTATTAATTAAATAAGACTCGGTCTCTATTTATCTTAACCAAATGTTACTTAGTCTAACGTTAACGCTAAATTCCTATTCCTTCTTCAAAAACACTCCCTCTTATCTAAGTGCTAACCATCACTTGGGACCCAGAATGACAAGTAGAACACGCCAAAAATAGCAAAGATCTACTATTTTGGGTAAAACTAGGAGTTCCCACCCTAACCAACGTAAGTTAACCCAAAATTGACTCCAATATTGATCATCAATGGTTACCATATATACATTTTTGTAACCTTTCTCCCAGGTTGGTCACTTCGAGTTTTGGAGAGCGCTATCTACATTCAAGCAAAAAAGTTTTCTCAGCATTAAGATGACATAATACATTCAGCCAAAGGCCCAAGCAAGTACTAGAGACTGATCTAAAGGTATTGGAATTCACGGTAGCACTCTGGGAAGCACTACCACAATACTGACCACTAAATTCTTCACAGATCGACCATCACCATCCTTCACCCACCAAGCTTGCATATACAAGTAAGTGCATTTGATTTTGCATCACTTATGTACTTACTTAAATAGGTTCTTTATCTTTTGTTATTAGATCTAGTTATTCCCTACATTCTTCCATCCCCACTTTCCTACCCACCTACCTATCTAGCCACCCCAGCCTTCTAGCTCTCCATACCTATCCTTTATACCTTCTTGAGTCTTCCTCATATTATTGCAAACCCAAAATCCCTCCCTCACTCTCTGTGTAATCACAGAGAAGCCCAAAATTACCTTTTATCAATTTTCACTAAATTTCCCCTACCGATGCTGGTTATCTTAATCGTCATCAGTTTCCTCTTCACCGTTATCGATCTCCCAACCGACGTTGGTTATTGTGTCTCTTTTCAGAATTTCACTAAGCTGACCTTAACACCCCAAAAACCTCATAGAACCTTTCTAAAACCTAATACACAACCTACAACCTCACCACAGACCTTCACAACTCTCTGTGTAGACAAAAATAGAGCCTAGATACCTATTTATGACTTTTAGCCACTCCCAAAGGAACCGATATCAGTCATCTTAAACCGGTATCGGTCATACCTAAACCTTCATTGGTCACACACTGACTAGTGTTAGTCTCTATGTCTGGTAAACTGCATCAGACCAACAAGCTTCCTAGTTATCCAAGACCAACCCAAACTCCACCAAGTCTTACCCAGGACCTTGCTGTGATCTCCAGACCACCTACCCAACTTGCAACCTGAACTCGGGACCTTCATCAGTTTAATTATTAAAGCATCTAATTGAATTAACATTGATAGTAATATGAGATACCTAAATCAGAACACTAGTGTTAGATTCTTTTATTTGCATGTTCATTTATTTTATATTAAATTATACATATCAATAGATTAAAAACCATCAAGGAAGTATCACACTTCCTGGATCTAGCTCACACTAGGAAATCCACTAACCTTTTGCTATTAAATATGTTTTATGGTCTTACTTTTCATTTCAGTCATTCCTCCTAGCCAAAAGGAAGCTCACACAATCAAACGGATCAGAAATTAGATTCATGTGCACAACCTTCAACCAACATTACAACTAGGTATTCCTCCTTAGCCTATTTTACCCTTATCTATTTCATTAATCTAACAAGAATCTAGTGAAACAATATCCTCGACAATATTCTATAAAGTTTTTTTAGATAATTATCAGTAAAAAATATATCAATTGTCTTTTAGTCATATATATGACTATATTAGTCTAGTCTTCCTTTTTTGGGTTGGTTTGGTTTATAAGTAAGATAATTCAATAATAGATCCCTTTTTAGGTGATTTATAATAGCTCATAGAAACTAATTTATTTATGTTATTCATATCCTCCTTAATATTATATACTATTTTTATAGATATCATTGGCGAATCATCATATGTTTTTGACTAGAAGTCACTTGTTGTGGTGCCTTTCCTCTAAGAGGAGGAAAATTATTATCATTTCTAAAGTTTAGAGATGTGTCAGATTATTATGAGGCTTGGATGTAATCATGGTTTGTTAATTCCTATGCCGGAAAGTATATTTATCTCTCTAGAAATATTTAAAGGAATACATTTCATATATTTCTTATTTTAATTCATTATATTAATGTTTAAGGAAAGATAACATCTTAGACATAATTATAGTACTCACATTATCTCAATCATCACTGTGGTAATTATTGTAGACAAAAAATCACGCACTTTGAGTCATTATCTAGTCTTGATAAAATAATACTATTTACATGATTCCTAAGTAATAAAAGTACTAATTAACACATGTCTTTGGCCACCTTTCCTTGCTTTATGCTTCTTCTTTCAGTCTTGCACTTGTAATTTCTCAGTCTATCTTTTTATCTTTGAAACTTGTCATTCTAGAAACTAGCACCCAACTAGGACTCCGGTGCCATGTAACCCCATCCCCTTTGTGAGCCCTTGTCCTCTTTGTACTTTGGTCACATCAATTATAAGAGGAATCAAACTTCCTTAAGGATTTAGTTGTCTATTAATATTAATAGCTTTAGAATAGTTTAATGGTATATTAGCAACAACAACATATATGCTAAAGAAAATATTTATCAATGGACACAAATATATTTCATACATCTCTAAGATAATGTAACATATTATGTATAGGTTGTATCACCACTTCTATACAAATTCTAAAATATGGAATTGAATGCTCAAATTGGATCATTTGGTTATATATTCATGATATAAAAATATTGATACGAGAATGACAAGATTAGTAAGATTTGTAATTTGAGAACTGAAATCACTCTAAATAAGATTTCAAGAAGTGATAAATTCTTCAAGGATATTCAAAAACCAATCATAAGATGCATCTTAAATTAAAAAGGAAATATGCTAAAGGTGACATCATCATTTTTACATCTAGGTGTTTAAGAGAAGATTTAAAAAAGTATCATGTTCTTTTATAGTCCTACCTCTTGTTATAAGGGAAAATATCTCTCAATATTTATAGGTAATGGGTGAAATCCCTTAAGAACATTGAAAAAGTGGAGGGTACACATGGATTTAGTGGCACTTGGATGGAAGTAGTGGAAGGTTAAAGAGTGGGTGGAAATACCATAACTATGATTAGATGGGGAGTTGTATAAGGGATTCTAGGTTAAATAAGACGGTTAAGAGAAAATAAATAATATAAACCCATGGATAATGAAGGTACAATGGGAATGGACCATATAACTTCCTAGAGATGATTAAATCCACAAAATACAATGTTTTACTTGAATCTATGTCCTAAACCATATCCAATTGTGGTATAATATTAGTGGTTGTGATAAAGGTGGAGGGAGTGGAAGGTGGAAGAGGAATATTTTAAATAATGGGTTAAGAAGTTGTTGTAAATAAGGAACATGTGGATGATGAAATGGAAATTTTAAATAGAAGTATAAAGAGATTAAAATTGAGGAGGAACTAGAATAAGGGTGGAAGAGGAACCAACTAAAACATTTTGAGAATTAATATTATCACCAAGAATAAGAGTTTCTAGTTAAAATTATATAGAATCCACAAGCAACACTCGTTAGGGTTGTTGAAATAATTCTAGAGTATACATTTTTTTGGAATAAAAGGTCATAACAAATGGGAATATTACCAAGATATGTATGCATACTAGAGATCATTAAAACTTGAGACAAATTAATAGGAACAGATTGAGAAACATTAAAATTAGGAGGATGACTCATCCTTTCAATGGGTTGATACCTTATTTGTGTTATAGTGGATTGAAAGCTAATGACCCATGAATAACCTTGGGGTAAACCATGTAGAATGATATTTCTTAATACTAATGGTGTATTCTATGACAAAAATCCCCAAAAGGTAAAGTTTGAACATTATTTACTTTGGAAAAAATAATTATTATGGGTATTATAAAGTTATTTTTAAGGATAAAATTCTAAAGTAGAAGAAATGTATATTGAAGATCCTTTCTAAAATAGGGTGGAATGATATGTACATAAAGACCCCTTTAAAATAGGGAGGAATAAAAGAATTAAAGAAAAAAAAAAGGCTTCTCAAACTCCTTTCAAAGGAGGGATTAAGAATAAAATATGGACCCCATTTATGGGTGGATATTAATTAATTTGTAAAAATGTTGTTATGAACGGGTGTGTTGGTTACCAAACCAACCTGAGGAAAAATATTATTTAAACCTATGGTGAGGACTAATTAGGACATATCTCACCTATTGGATTTTCTCAAGAAATTTGAAGTGGTTACAAGTGAAGGAAAGTGGTGGGCATTGGAGAGGGAACTTTAGGGTGTCCTAATTGGGGTATGCTAAGTATAACCCAAGATGGTTCTGGACAGGGCAAGAAGATCATATAATAATTATTTTCCTCTTGATAATGTGGCCATAGCTTGAGGTTTTGAATCTTGGTTATCAACTAAGAATTTCTTAAGAAACACACAATCCTCACTACACTTTAGACAAATATGTATATAACTTTGTAATTATTATTTTATTTAATAAATTTACATTTCAAGAAAACACAATTAATTTCATAAATATCTTAGTTTTCAAATGATTTAAAATTATTTCAGATGCTTAAAATAAAATTATATTTTTCTATATTATAAAGTACCTCATTAAAAAATAAATTATAAAATGGGAAAAAAACCGATTACAATTTGGCATCGGGCCCTAAGACCTTGGAACACCTTGTGAATACTTATTTTTATTTTTAATTATTTCTCACATGAATTGGAATCACATTTATATATGTTTGTTTTTTTACTGCTATAATCTTCATGGAAAGTTTAATGAAAATATGTAAAAAAAAAAGTTACGTAAGGTCTGCTAGAGGGAGACAACATTCCACGAATATAGGAAATTGAATTTTCCTATTGGTTCTAGTCAAGAACCATGGAATGGAGAAAATTATTACATTTATTCCAATTTTATTTCCTCTCATATGTCTTGGTTTGGCCCCTCTTTGTATAGTTTACAACTATATTGATTAAAAATAATATTAATCTAAATATGTATTTCTTAAGCTATAGAGCTTAAAATATACTATGTTAGTGGTATTTAATCAAAAACATATCTTATAGTTTTTAAAATTTATACTAAGAAATACCTCTTAAAAAATCAATGTTGAGTTTAATTTTTTTCAAAAATATAGTTCAAAACATCTCAAAACCTAAAACATTTAAACATTTAAAACAAAACCTAAAATATATATATATATATATATATATATATATATATATATATATATATATATAAAACACCTATTTATATGCGATTCGACTTATATTAAACACTATGTTAAACCTATAAGTTTAAACACTATAGTTTATATTTCAATACACAAACACACACACACACACACACAATTTTGAGGGCTCTTATTTAATAATTTATGTGGAATGGTAACGGTGGTGTAACTCACTTTATTCCTCGTTTAGTTTTTTTATAATATCCACATTAAAATAATTGCTTAGCTGTTAACCCCTATGTCATTTAACAAGTCCTTGACCACTTAGAAATCATAAATGTGGACACCCTATATCTCCTCCCACTCACCCCCATGTGGATGGAAAATAAGTATCCACGTATATACCAGTCCCCTCTCTCCGACTATTTCCTCCAACCTTGGTCGTGGATTTTTTTTTTTATTTTCCTAGGGAATTTAGTCCCAAACAGTTGATGTTGAGTGCATTATTGTGTTTATAAGATGTGGCAAGGATAAGTTTAGTCATGGATTCGGCCACACTATGCTCTATTTTTATTTGGCAAACCCACCTCACTCAATTCGGACTCGTCATCCGGCTTGGTGAATTTTCACTAGTTACTCTGTGGAGTTGGAACTTGGTTTCACTAGTTAGTGAGTTGAGATGCTTGACTAATTAGTTAAAAGAGTTTATAAAATATGTATAGTGAGTTTCTTAGAAATTTACTCAATGAGTTGAATAAAATGTTAAGAACCTAGCTCGGGTACTAGCTTGTCCTGTAGCTCACCTAGCTCGGACTCCAACTCGCCCCCCACCTCGGTAAAGATTGATAAATACTAATATGTATCTTAACCTCCATTTTTTTCCATAGATATCTATTTTTAAAATTATAATAAATTAAAAATGAAGCAAAAGCGACAAGTAGTCACGATTTCATAATTAAAATTTTATTTTCTTATCTCATTGACATTTATATTATTCCTTTATCTTCATAAATATGTGGTAATTAGGAGATTCTATATGAATTTACAGGGGTTTTGAAATCCTCGGGTACCATTTTTGTCACGTGTATTATTAATAGTAAACTTGACAATTTTTTTATTCCTATTTTGAGTCGGTGAAGGTTAGCTATTTAACAAGGATATTTTTACGTGAATTCTTGTGTATACACATAATAAGTCTAAAGATGGAATCTCAAAATGATTTGGATTACCATGAAATTGAAAGATGAAATTAACAACTATCTAGGAAAGTACAAGATATTACTTTACAATTTGAAAAAGTAATATGTTGATTCTATAAAGAAAAATATAAAGAATAATGATAAATTTGACAAGAAATTGATTAGAAAAGGAATAATCAACCTATTGATAATTCAAATTGTGTTGATGAGAATTATTCTAATTCTGATTATGAATCCTCTGATTCTGATAATAGAAGTAGAAATAATAAGGAAATTATGCACTTTGGAAAAAAATCAAACTACCAGAATCTTTGGGTGAAGTACGAACAAGAGAAGAAGTTGAAAGGTGGCTATCTAGTTTAGAACGTTATTTTAATTTACAAAACATTGGTAGTATAAATAAAACTCAAATAACATCCTATCAATTGAAAATTTTTGGTCTAAATTGGTGGGAAGACACTATAAAATCAAAAAAATAAGACCCCACAAAGTTAAATGGGATCAATTTAAAACTTTATTTCAAAATAAATACCTCTCTGATTATTTCCTACAGGAAAGGAAAAATGAGTTCTTTGATTTAAAACAACGTGCACAAAATGTGAATGAGTATAGGAAAATGTTTGAAAGATTAAATAGGTTTGTACCTTTCATCCCTGGGAGAGATAGAAGTCGATTTATCAATGGTCTTAAAGAATACTATAAGCCTAGTGTTTGGTATGGTCAACCAACTACAGTAGATGAATCCTATCAAATAGTGAATTTTTTTGAAAAATAAAATGAGATAAGGATAAAAATAAATTAGGATTTTAAGAAAAATAATAATAATTCCTTCTATAGAAATAACCGAAAATGAAAATATTCGAGATCGTACAATGTAAGAATGCTAATTTTTGAAATCAGCATAAAAGTGGAAACAAAGAATTTGTTAAGAAAAGTCGTAATGAAATTAAAATTTGGAATTGTGGAGAAAACCATTATGCAAAAGGTTTTCCACAAAAATCAAAAGGGTGGAATAAAAATAGTGATAAAAATTAGAAAAATGATAATGATCAAAAGAAAGATAAACCTCCAAACATGAAATTCCATGTTACAGTTGATACATGTACAATACATAATCAAGTCTCTTTAATAGAATTAAAAGGTAGCATTAAAGGTCAAAATGTAGTTTTCTTAGTTGATTTTGGTAGTAGTCATAGTTTTATTTCCCCTAATATTGTTTCTAAATTGAATTTATCTATCGGAGAAATTGTCGATCAAGAAAATGCTAAGGATTGAAGAGTGGAGTCTACATGTAGGAGCATGAAAAATGGAAAATGGAGCATCACTCAAAGGGTTACACATAGGGAAGAGACATGGTAGTGCGTGCATAGACAAAAAGGAAGAGGAATTATCCATTTTCCGAGGATGGGCTAAAAATAGACTTGGAGTGCCAATCACGAAAGGGATAAAAGCAAGGCAATTGGCGGTCAAGAGAAGGATATTTTTGGAGAAAACACATGTAAGTATTGGATTAAAAACAAACATGGAAAATTCTATTAATAGGATTAAATAAATACTTATGTTTAGGTCTAATTTATTATTAACTATTTTGAAAAAGCGTGCAAGCTATTTTGGTGAGAATGCCTATTATTAAAAGAGTGCATGGGCGGTGAAGGGAAAGTGCCCACCCCTATATATACCTGATAAAGGTCATTTCTCAGGGAGAGTCTTATATATGTTAGTAGAGTCATACTATTTTGATATAGATCTAGGGTTTGATACTCGTGTGCATGGTCCAACGCACTAGTGTATTGACTGTTATGTATTCAAATTCTACTATGTAATGATTTTTGGCATAATGGATAATTGTGGTTGGATTCTAATCATTGACATGTCTAAATATGGGGATTTAATGGTGCCATTGATCTTTGTTATTGTTTATATTTTTAGTTTTCCTTATTATTTTTTTTTCAAAGTGACATGACATTTGGAATGGTTGTTTATGCTTGAATGGTTTCTTGGTTAATTATCAATATGAACATGTATACTAGCTTCCTGTCAAACATCTCAAAAGAGGGACTGGTAGCTTTGTGTGCTTTGGGTGAGCATGCAAACATCTCTAAATGAAGTACTAGTGCACATAGAATTTAAAGTGAAATTAAGGACTATATTTTGGTTCCGTTTCGGGACACATTTTCAAGTTGTCTCTGAGGATGTTTCATGCAGATGGTGTATCAAATATATTCGAAGAGAATTAAAAGTTGGGTAGAAAATGGCCAACATAATTTTTCACAAAGGTATAGCACTGGACCTGATTTCAATGCATGAAATGGGTGGAAGGTAATATTTATCACGAATTATATGAGACGTTCTTCAAATTCTTTCTATTATATTTTTACTAGTCGCTAGCTTGCTTATGCATCCATCGAAGTTACTACCCTAGAGAGAGTTTGGATGATTGAATATTATCACACTCTCTTTAACACGAGATGAAGAGTGGAACAAATTTGTAGATTTACGGTGGGTAGGAATGTTACAAAATTATATGTTAGAGTATGTAATTACTGTAACCCCTTGGTCAAACTGTATATATTTCTCTTTGCATTACAAGTGTTGGCATGTGATTTTCTTGAATGAGGTGTGTTCCCTTGATTGTTGAAAATCATGCTTGTCATGGATAAATTATTTCTACTCTTGGATTCTTTAGAATGGAATGATATGGCTTGTAAGAATCCATTTTCACTTCTTATTGATAAGCTACAATATGATTTTTAGAGTGGCAAACTTATCTCTTTTACTGACTCATCCTTGGATAAATTTTAGTGATCAAGGAATGTTTTAAATCTTCTTAATAGACTGGATGGTAAATTGACATTCATTAGTTTGAGAGACATAGTGGATTGAACTTCATATGTTACAAACTCTTTGGTCTTGAGTGAACGTACCTTCATTTGGTTGTATGTTGTGCTTGGGTCTTAGGGATTAATCTCTGCAGGACATTATTGGCGTAAACAAAAATAGTTTGCTTCATGACTATGAAGGGGATCAGAATCCTAAAACTAAAGGACTATCCTAATGGTATCCTAAACGAGGTAAGAGCACCTACTTCCTAGCTACGTCTATTTAATTGGGTTATAATCTAACCTAAGCTTCTTATTCTATTGTGTTGGGGGGTGACCTAACCTAAGCTCTTGTGCTAAAAGAATAAGGGACATATTACTATAGTAATGCTTTAGACTATATTAACCTAATACTAATGGTTGTGAATTTAATCTAACCTAAGGTGGAAACTACCTATGGCAATGTTTTAAGACCTAAGGTGATTTATTGTTAGACTAACCTAAGTCTTGGGAAATCTAGCCTAAACTATTTAAAAGGAACCTAAGGGTCACATGGCACTAAGACGGTGGTTCCAATGGCATTTAAGTGATTTGATTGGGTTTAATGCATGAGGTACTACCAGTTTTGGAAAAGGCTAGTTAACTCTGGTGGAGTCTTCACTAAATATGGAATTACATGTGAAATTAAAAATGGCATTCGCCAGTTTTGGGAGGTAGTGGCAAGGAGAGATAAGCAAGAGAATTGGGAGTTATGGCATTAATGGATCTCAATTTTTGTGTGCAAACCATCTTGGAAACAAGGGAGGTGGATTTATGGGAGGTTGTTTGGTTTTACATGCCTCACGAATTTTTCTTTGCATGGAGCTATCTAGTTCTTTGAACCAGTAATTTGAATTCTTCTTCTTCTTGGCTATTTTTGGTTTCTCTGGTCTATTTTCAATCAAGGGAATGTATATGAAGCATTGGAAGAAAATTTGTTTAGTTGTTGATCTTTTATGGAGAAGAAAAAGAGTGGGAATCTTGGCTAGAAGTCTCCTTCGAATTTGATGAAGCCCTACCCATTAATATTTCTTGCTTTCTTCTAAGTGATTCATTAGAACAACTCTTCTCTCATGAGATAATTGTTTGTTTGATTTTTTTAGTTATTTAATTTCATGTTTTTATGAATCTCTGTGGTTTTTGGAATGCAAATCCATTATTGGTAATGATAGTTTTTGGGAAACTTTCTCTGTGCTAGTTTAATGGTGACATGCATGTGAAACTTGTATTGGGAGCTCTGTATTTCATTCTTGAAACTTGTTTGCAAGGCTAGTGTTGTTATGAACTGGCATTAGTTTCTTTGTGTGGTCCGAACCTTTATGGGAGTCTTAGGTTTCATTCTAAACTATTATTTGGAGCTTTTGTTCATCGAAACTTGTATAGGAGCTTTGTGTTGTGTTAAGAGCTTGTATTTGAGCTTTGTGTTTGATCTGAGCCTGTATTAGAGCCTTATGAAGTTCTGAACTTTTGTTTGAAGCTCGTGTTCAACACTGTACTAGTATTCCATTCTTGCATGTTTTGAACTTGTGTTGGAATTGACGTGTTTGATTCTATGCTTGTATTATGAGCTAGAGTTTTGTTGGTATTAAGGATTTGAAAAGATTTAAACTCATTTATGGACTATCTACTCGAAAGGGTCTTGAGAGATTTGTTTTGTTTTAAAGTAGACCTGGTAATCTCTTTTGAGATATTCTTCTTATAGCTTCTTGTTGGACTGATTGTGGTACTTCTATTTTTGGAAATTGTACCACCTTCTTTGAACTTGATAGGGCGTGTGAATACAAAGTATATCCTTTCCTTCTCTTCCTGAGCGAACCCGTGTCTTGTTGAAGGCTTGACTGTTTTGGTTGAGGGATTATTTGACTGTAACTATACCTTGTTGTGTATTTGGTTTGATTTATAGTTATTTGGAGTGGTCGTTAATGAGTTTAAGAGGTTTATGGAAATATATTATGCATTTTCCTTCTTCGAGTAATGTTGAAATGAATACCTTCATGTCATAATATTTTTAGATGGAACTCAAGAGTCTTGTGGTGATTCTGTTTCAGTCAAGTTTGAAGTAAGCTTGGAACATCGCTTGACTTAAATGTTGTTGGGTTTTCTTACTCTCTTAAGATATTCTTAATTGATTTATTGAGTTTTATTAGAAAGTTTAATTTAAAACCTAATATACTAAATTTTGTATGGAAGGATACATTATCTCTATTCAGAATGCTTTGTATTATTTTTCTTATTTGGGATCGCAAACTATTTACTCTATTGTATTAGGATGTTTAAGCCTTGTAATGCAATTTTAGTCTTTTTAGTTCATGAGTTGTATTGAACCTTGTATATCTTACACTTTTTGTGGATTTATATTCCTTGTTGGATTCATTAAACGAATCTCCGGGATTTAAAAGAGAAATGAATATGTTCTCTTGGGGATAGTATACGGTTTTAGGAACGATCTTTGTGTACTTCATTCTGAGAATTGAATTTGAACTTGTGCTTGATGAATGAAAATACGTAAACTAGTTTGCTAGATTTGTAATGGAAAATTAGAAGTGTGCTTTCTTTAACTGTGCATTTGGTTTTGTGTTCTCTTTTAGGAACTAGTTAAAGAATTTCTAAGTTGAAATAGAAATGGGAATTCATTTCATAGTATAAATGAAATGAATTATGGATTGGACCTTTTCCAATGGAGATCCCTTCTTACTTTTATTTGGATGAGTTCATTTGATTGAACTTCTCTATTCGATTCTCCTCTAAGATGGAAATTTCTTGTGGAATGTTTAGTCTACTTTGATTAAGTCATTTGTTGTAATGTTTTGTAAAGAGATTAGCTGATTCGGTATGTTGGAAAGAAAATAATATCATGCTTAGACCGATTGTTTTGCTTGATTGAGTCATACTCCATTTGGATTGATATTGGAAGGTTGTCTCTTTTTGCACTCTGTTTTATTATGAACCCTTCTTGGATGGACTGGATAAGAGATTAATTTTGTGTGAGTCTAGCTTGGGTTGTGGAACATTTGGTTTTAGATCTTTGAATTATATCTTCTAACATGTGGAGGTTAGTTTAGACTTGTAGGAGGACTGTTTGACTCTCTACCCCTACTTGGATTGATTGGGATTCTTGTTAGATGTTTTTCCTTTAATGTTGAATCCTTATATTGTTATCTTTGGATTGAGGCAGATTCATGTGTTCTAAACCTATATTTGTCTTTCAGATGATTAGAGTATGGGGAATAAGTATGTATTGATTCTTCTTCTTTTTCTATATGGAAAGATGAAGCATCCTAATATGAGCTATGCTGTAATTAACTTCTTTTTCTACTTAGTAAAGATAAATGTGTATTTCTATTCTTATAGAACTATGAAACAATTGGATGACAAGACCTATTGATTGTTTTAAAGTAATTGATATGATATATTAAACCTTATGATATAATGCAGGTGTTGCGGATTATATTATGCTCCTTTCTTAAAAGTGAATTCAAACTCTTTAATTGTACTTCTTTTTGAATGTTATTACTTATGATTATTTGTATGATATATTAATTGTTTCATTAAATTAGATTTGTTTTAATGGAACATTTAGTGTAATGCACTTCACTTTAATGCTTAGTGCTTATCATTCTCAGTTCATTGGCTGATTCGTCTTTAGAAATTTTTTAGATGGACATCGTAAGTGATAAAAGAAGGCAAGAAATTTTATGATGCATTGGCTTATTTAATTCTAGATCTTATGTAAAGAGTTTCGAATCATTCTTGAGCTGTATTGGAAAATAAAAGTGAGTTCTTTTAAGATCTTAATTACGATTGACATGCGAGAATGTTTGAATTACATAGTCTTGTAAATGTATATTTAACATCATGAATTAAAAGGTTTTGTGTTGGACTCTAATTTGTGATGTGAATTATTTTGTACTTGTATGACGGAAATAATAGTGATATCTTGGTGGTATTCTTTATATCTATTGTATACTATTGCTGTTATCAGATAATGAGTTGGATTAAGGAGATAGTATAATCTCCCTTATATTAATGAACTTGATAAATTGTAAAAGATGTCATTCTCTAACTACACAACTATAGTTTAATAATGAAATATGCTTTGGACATACAATTAAACTATATAAGTAACGAATGATAAAAAGGTTATGTTAAACCTAACATCTAACCATGTAGAGGAAGACTCTTCCTCTCTCATGGAATGAAAGATAAAAGGAATAGTGGTATGATCTTTAATCATTATACTAAGTTTATAAAGTAAACACTAGCTAAATCTAGGTGGATGACACACTTGATTTGGACAGCTAGGTTTCATTAAGAATTAAACGTTTGATGTTTGTTGTCCTATTTTTTTGGGATAATTGCTTGTTATGCCACGTTAACGAATAACAATGCAAACATGAATTAATGAAGTTATCCATATCTAATCAAACTAATGTTGGATAAATAACTTAAGGAATGTTGGAATTAGGGTTAGGCATGGTTTCTGTAATATGAATCTTAACCCAATTAATCATGAATTAATGACCACTAAGGGGGTATGTACATCTTGATGAATCAGTTCTAACAGATGTTGGAACATGCCAACTACAAGATTGTACCCTTGAGAAGTCCCTGGACTTCTCAAGGATACAGTGTTGCAGTTGACATGTGGCAACACCCTTCCATATTTGTTCATCTAGATCTATGCACATCTGGACTTGAACTTCATTTCCCTCTAGGTCAAGTTAGTAGCATGTTTTGGATAGGTAGTAGCTCTCTATGACTCAGGGTACCTTGGCACATTCGGATGACTTAGGTCAGCCGAGTATGCCCATATACCCTAAGTCATCGTGAGCATCTTCCTATAACAAACTATGATGCTAACCGGGGCTAGGGTCAAACCTTGGGCAAGTGGACTGACGGTAGTCAGTAAAGACCATTCTAGATAACAAAGGAGTGAGGTGAAGGATGTATTCTAGAATGATGAGTATGTCATCTAGGAATAATAACATGAACAATATGTTGAAAATATTTGGCCAAAGTATCACAAGCTATTGGTTGCATTGTCCTATGTCACCTAGTTTAAAGCAACGTGATGTCAGATGAATATTGGTAAAAATATTCAGATAGGTTCTTTAAATAGATCACTCAGTACATGGAATAGGGTAGGAGAACCAAGTATACATAGTATACATAAATTATTCTATACTTTAAGTTAACATGAGAGATCGGTTGGTAACCGAGTCATGGAATGAGAGATCGAGTAGTATACGAGAGTCATTGCAGTACTACATATGGTTATACATTATGAGATTGATTGGCATGGAACGTGTTTTCTAAACGATGTTTTATTTAGAACAAAGAACATTATGTTTCAAGAAAATATAATTCCCTTGTTTCTAAAGTCTCAAAATGGGAATGTTACAATTACCATGTATTTCTATCTAAAATAAGTTGGGTTTTATTTTTACGTGAGCCAAAGGACCTTACTTATGCTCAATACCCATAGCTATCAATATCTTGATGATAGAATTGAGATTAGAGAGATTTCCTATGACTAGCTAAATCCCCACCACCTGCAGGGGTAAGAGTAGGTGTGGAGAAGGATAGAGCCATGGAGAAAGATAGATAGAGAGAAGAAAGATGAATCAAGTATAATGAAGCACGGGATATAGAAATTGGAGAAGCATTGTAATTTAGAATAATGCTAGCTCACGAAGGTTTTAAATCTCTCATGAAATACAAGGAACCACAACATCATGTCCTCTTGATATTAGGAAAGTGCGGTAGTGATTCCCCATTAGTTTGAGATGAGAGTGCATCATAGGAGAAGATGAGAACCATGGGTGCGCATCGACTCAACTTGGATACCTAGCCCTTATGCTTGGTGTTCTAGATCCAAAGGTAGTTGAAGGGCTTAATAGTGAAGGTAATAAGGAAGATCTAGGTAGATATCATTTTGTGCTAAATCAGGAAGTGCATCAGACTAGTAATGCACCCATGACATCACAACAAAGGACAGGTGTTTGGGAGTACTACTCTTGTAGGATTTCTTTTAAGAGCATTAACAAGGTAGGGTATTGGTACACAAACTATTGGAAGTAATTCTATAGGTGTTGGGACAACACATATAGTGGGTGTCTAGTTTATTTATAAAGCTGGGACACAAGGAATTTCATCAACTAGGATGCGACCAACAACATGGGGTGCGGAAGGCTTAGGAGGATCAAAGGTTAGCAACCACCTAAAATAAATACTAGTGGAAGATCCGGGTTTGTCCTAATCTAGGAAAGGTCCACCACCACAACAACCACCACCAAATCAGACTAAAAAAACACCACTTCAATTTTATTATGAGATAACACTCCACTTTCCAAAGTATAGTGGTATAGAAGTTATAGCAAGAGTACATGCATAAGTGTGAATTAATATAGTGCACTAAGGGAATTACAACTTTAGATAGGAAGGAAAGCCAATTTTCCACTATGCTTCAAGGGCGTGTACATAGTTGGTATAGGAAGTACGACCCACATCAAACTATGGTGGACTATAATTCTTTGTAAACTACATTTTTGGTTGAGTTTCACATTTTGGAGTTTGAGAAGTAGAGCATTAGTGCACTCAAAGATATCTAACAAAGTTTATTTGAAAGCGTGATAGATTATAACATACGTTTTAAGACTCTGTTGTCTAAATTGTCTTATGATATTCATCATAATCATCATGCACAATGGTTCGTTGGAGGATTGTTGACTCTTTTCTAAAGAGATTTATCTCATAAGAAATATGTATATCCACGTGAGGCCTTGGAAGCAGCTCTACATGCCAAAGAATTTGGAAGTTTTGACTTTGGAGTGAGCACATTTTTGGAAGCACAAATAAAAAAATGGCTAAGAAAGCTGGAGAAGCTCTCTTCTAATTCAGAACACAAGACACACAGTGGTATATGGTGCACTGATTATGAGGTTGAATTACATACCAAGGATAGCTTCCCACATATTATAGTGTGCACATTGTTATAGTCTTGTGAGATTTACCATAAGGAACATGATCTATTAAATTTTCCTCTCTTGAAGTGCATGAATATGAAGAATGTATCTATGCATTGTAATATCTATGACATGCACACTCATGATACAAATGATTGTTGGATATTAGATAAAATTTATGAGGCATACGAGACTAGATTACAATAGAACACGGTGGAAAGAAATTTTCAGTACAAAACACACAAAATTTTGAAGAACATAACACTGTAGTAGGTGGATTCCGTGGAGGATATAGAAGAAGAGGTTGTAATGGAAGAAGTAGATTTCCACGTGGGACCTTTTATAATTTTGAGTCCCTAGATAATTATTAGTATCATTTTCCTGATAATATACTATGTTCCTATTTTCGAAAAGCAACATAATCTTAAGGACTTCCCTGACCTTTATGAGTACATGTGTAAGAATAAGAAGGACAAGGACATGGGGCTGATCAAGGTACAATTTGGGAAAACTAATCAAAGTGGATGCCTAAGAATATGTTTGATCCTAAGTTACAAGTTGTATTGGTTACTACACTTGCTGAAGTGGCATGCACACATGAGCCTATTAAGGCGAAACCATTCATCATGAGAGGAGAAGTAATACATTCTTGGTATCCGGATCGACCATCGAAGGATGTATATAAAGAGACTATGGGAGTCATCAGGATTCTATAGGGTGAAATACAATGCTTGAAGGAACAAATTTGCAAGAGAGAATGTGTAAATAATGTGGAGCTCCCTCAGAAGGATGTGGAGTATATGAAAGAGGTATGTAAGATGATGTACCAAGAGAATATCATCCACTATCAAGGGAGTGGTTGAGTTGATATGTCCCACACATTGGAGTTGAGCATAAATGAAAGATACTACATGGAAATCTACCACCACAGAACCATGAGTATGATAAAGAAATCATATTTGGATTAACTAATTGATGGGTGGTTGGTAAGCAATATTTTGATAGATATAGGAACTAAGGTGAATGTGTTGAATATGGGTGCATGGAATCGAGATGGGGAGACTAACATCACATACATATTTAAATGTGTTGTATATGGTAAAAAAACAAGGGATATGCCTATTGGGGTGTTGAAGAATGCTTCCATTACAATTTAGGGAGCCAAGTTTCTTTGGATACTTTTACGTATTAGAGCTTCTTGAAGAATTTTTTTCCAGCACTACTTGGACATCCTTGGTGTTATGGGAACAATTATGATCTATTCTTTAATAAGGGATATATTAGCTTCAAGAATAAGGATGAGCACATGATTATACCTCTAGATGAGGAAAGAGATACACCTTACGTTGAGCCCTTGAGTGAAGAATATTTGAATAGGATTTATGCATACATTGTACGAGATCCTGAGATTGTGGAACCATCTAAGGAAGGCATACTTTAGTGGGAGGATATGTAGTCAAGTTAGCGACAAAAAAATTGTTGCTTGTGATAATTGGGCCCATGACACACATAAAATGGTCGGGGATGAGACGCAAGGGAGAGTGACTAGAATGATCAATCTATACAAAGTTAAGTGTATTGGAATAACTCGATTACCTAGATATCTTGGTGAAGAAAATATTTAATCTTTCTTGTGCACCATATATGAACACTAAAAGAATGAAGGTGATCAAAGGATCATGTTGGTTTATAATTTGTGCCTTTGAACAACAAAGCACCTTTGGTGGGCGACACACAAATATAACTTGTTGGGATATCGAGAAGTGAGAATAACCTTTTCAACAATGTTTACTTGAAACAATGTTCCTACATATATCTACGAGTATGATGGGTAGAATTCTACTTTGGTACACATTCATAATCATGATAGATAATGGCGTAAGGCTTAGAGGCCTTATCACCATCTCTATGGGTGCATAATTTCTATTCCACTCTACATGGCTATACATGCATGTGGTATGTGCATGCTTTGAGATAAAGCAAGAAATTGAAAAGTGGGGAGATATGAATGCAGGTATGGTACATACATTTGATTATTTTTCTAATAAACCTCTAGCCCATGAAGCTTTGTAAATCATGTAGCACATCACATTAGGGGATAATGTAAAATAAGAATATATCATGCTCATGTTGCTTTGATAACTTGATTCGAGGAGTGTTTAGATATTGAAGAGATAGAGGAGATACATATGGGCCAATCCTAGAAGGAGAAAGAGAAGGGTAAATGGTGTATCTCATCGATGATGAAGACGTTGAGAATTTGGAGATTATCCATATGGAAGGTGCGCGTGAAGAAATGGACATAACATATGAAAAGGCTTCCGTGTACCATACACCCATAAAGATAAATAAGGTAAACATTGATATTGAGGATGTACCTAAGGAGGCCATTATTGGTGATTACTGGTTAGAACCTAAGGTAGAAAATATCATTGAGCTCTTGCATGAATTCCAGAATTTGATCTCGCAAGGATACCATGAGTTGAAAGGAGTGCACCCCTCATTGGGAGAAATGAAGATTAATATGAAATAAGATGGTATTTTATTTGTCATCTTGCAAGGATACCATGAGTTGAAAGGAGTTCGAAGAGGCCTTATAGGATGAATTTGAAATTACGTGTGTGGGTCAAGGAAGAAATAGATAAAATGATTAAGTCTTAAATCATTGATCCAATTGAGAATTTTGGGTGGGTTATCCCTATGGTAACCAGTATCAAGAAAGATGGGTGGATTAGGATTTGTGTATATTACTGGGAGCTTAACGCATCATGCATTACATATCCTTTATCCTACACCAGTCACAAAAGATATACTTGAGGGAGTCATAAGCCATGAGATCTATTCTTTCACAGATGGGTTCTTAGGCTATCATTAGGTGCACATTGTGCGTGATGACAAAGAAAATACCATCTTCACCAATGAATGGGGAACTTTTTCATGCATTGTTATGCCTTTTGGGTTAAAGAATGCACCGATAGTATTCTCGTGCATTTTTGTGTAGGATTTCCATAACTTCATTCACAAGTTCTTATAGGTAAACTTGCATGATTGGACTGTCTATGGGCTTGTCAAAGATCACTGCAATAATCCGAGGCTCATGTTTGAGAAGAGTAGGTAATTGAGTATCTCTCTTAACATTAAGAAGTGTATCTTTGCTACACCCTTTGGAAATTTTCTTAGTAACACCATTTATAAGGAAGGACTATTGGTAGGCCCAACCAAGATAGCCATGATTTTAGGTTTTGAAGAACCTACCAATCAGAGTGAAGTGCGTGAATTTTTGGGGCATAAGGGCTATTATAGAAAATTTATTAAAGGATATGTGAGGATTTCTATGCCACTAGAGGAATTTATTAAGGCCAAAGGAAAATTTCATTGGGGTGATGTATAGTAGAAAGTGTTTGAGGCATTGAAGGAAAATCTTACCACTACACCAATTTTGTGCTTTTCTTCATGGAAAAAACCCTTTCATGTACATGTTGATGCTTCATGCATGATGACTAACACATTCTTGGCACAACCCCGAGAGAAGGTAATTTTTATCATCCTATATACTTTGGAAGTAGGAAGTTGACACCAACAAAGTAGAATTATACAATAATTGAGCACGAATCATTGTCTATGATCTATGCACTTCATAAATGTTAATAGTAATTTTTGGCCATTCCATTCATATTTTATATAGATCATATGACATTGAAATATTTGGTCAACAAGTGTATTTTGTAAGGGAACATCTATTAGTGGATACTTCTCTTTTAGGAGTTTGATTTTGCAATTGTTATAAAACCAAGAAAGAACAATTTAGGGTGTGACCTCTTATGAAGGATCAATTCTCGGTGAAGATGTGTAGAATATTGAGGAAAATATGCCTCATGCATAACTATTTAGGTTGAATCGTATGACCACATATTTAGAAGACATATCAATATTTTGGAATTTTTCAAGAAGGGATGAATACATTAAAGAAAAAACAACTTACTATCCGAGCCACACATTATTAGTTGATTGGGGGATATTTGTATAAGATAGGCCATGATGAGGTATTGTGTGCAAGAAGAAATCCCAACAAGTTGAGAAAATGGAAAAAATGCAAAAATAAGGTCAGCAGGACTGTTTTAAAGCATTTCGGTCTCAAGGGTTTCGGTCGGGTTGTACGGGTCGAGGTTCGAGGTTCGTCACTCAAGCTTGGGGCCAAAAAACCAAGAAAATCAGCTAAGTCAGACATTTTTGTCCCAGGCGGTCCATGGGACAGTTGGGACGTCGGGACGCGAGGGACGTGAAAAGCTGAAATGGCCGAAAGCAAGAGAAAATCATCGTCTAAGTCTTTTGTTTCACGTGGTTTGGGACAGCCGGGACAAAAAAAGTATGGGGGACGCGAATCGGCCGATTTTCAAAAGATAGTCCATTTCGGTGGTTCGAGATATTTTTCCTGTGAAGTCCTGGGACAGTTGGGACAAAAGTACGTGAGGGACGCGTGGGACGTGAAAAGGTGAAAAAGCCACAAACAGGAACAAGGAAGCCCGAATCGGCCGGAAGCAGAGATTTTTCAGTCCGGGACAGTTGGGACAAAAGTACGCGAGGGACGCGTGGGACGCGAAAAGGTGAAAAGGCCGCAAAAGAGACAAGGAGGCCCACGGATGAATCAGAATGTGCCACGTGTGTCAGAAGGGGAAAAAGTTGGAAATTTGGCTAAGTGTTTCACCAAAAATCCAAAAGGAGTGTTTTAGCCCGCCCCCCTTATTGTGAGCCAATAGAATCTCGCCACGTGTCCAGGTGGCACCAGAAATTGGAAAAGCCCGCAAGGAAATTTTGGAGGGTCAAACCCGCATCCAATGGGGTTTTGACACGTGTCCAAGTCAAAATGTCGAAGCGACCCGTGGAAAATTTAGGAAAATTTTCCCAAAGTGAAAAAATGCCTAATCAAAGGGCCACGTGTCTTCACCTCATGTCCCTAAGGGAAAATTTTGAGTGGCAAAAATTTTCCAAAGGCAAAAACAAAGGGAAATGGTCAGGAAGGGCCCACATCCAATGAAATCATGCCACATGTCATCCAAGTGGTGGAGAGCATGGGGAAAATTTAAAATTTTTTTCCAAAGACCAAAAAGAGGTAAAATTCAAATTTTTTTCCCGCCGATCCGTTTTGGGCCTGTTTTTCCCTAAATCTTCAAATGGCCATAACTTTCGATCCAGAGCTCGATTTTTCACGTTCTTTATATCAATGGAAAGATGGTGAAATTATCTACATGATTCTGGGGTCAATTTTGCATTTTGGTTCAGTTTGGAGAGAAAAAATCAAAAATGCCTCTGGCACGTGGTAATGGCCAGAAATGACGTTTCAACAACCAGTTTTAATGCAAAATACAGTTCGCCACTTTTAAGTTTGCTAGGGTTCTCACCTACCACCATAATGAGATGAATTAAATGCAACCTAGAGGTGGTTGGGGTAGATTTGGATTTCCTCTCTCTTCCCTCTCTCATTCTTCCTATAAATTGTAAGGAGGGGCTTCTTTCTAAATGTTGGACATTCTTGTTTTGCCCCTCCCTTCTTCTCTTTGGCAGGTGAATTTGTGGAGTTCAAACCTCCCATTTAAAACTGTAATGCAACTTTGCCTCTTGGCATTTTGTAGTGTATTGTATCAATCTTTGGAGCAAGTAATGCATGTCTTGTGGATGATTCTCAACCCTCTCTGTGTTCATTTGCATCCTCCTGATCTTTCACTGCAAATTTTGTTATCTGTGCATGATCTTGCATCACATTTTAATGGTTTGTGTTTATTGGCAAGATAGGTGTTCTTCATTCCTCGGTGCATCACCTTTGTTAGTTTAGGTTTATTTTTATGCATCTTCTTACCCTGTCTCCTTGGCAAGTTAGATTAGATTTTGAGTAAACCCTCTGCATTTTTTTTTGTGTGCATCTGAACAGAGGAATAGGAACCGGCCTTCATCCGAGAGATTTTCTCGATTTCGCAAGGTCCCACACTTGGGAAAAGCTCCATGTTATGCAATCACACTGAGAGTCTCAACCCATCGAGTTGCAGACACTCAGGGGTGCTGTGATTTGCACTAACAGTTTTGGCACGCCGGTGGGACCTTAGAGGTCTTCACTTTTATTGCAACAAGATCGATGTGCACTTGTTGTAAGTTCCAGCTTTGAAGGAGCTTAAAATCACACATCTGGTGACTCCAAAAGAAGCATAATCCACTGGTTTCAGCAGTCCAAGCCTGGCAAATTTATGAGAAGAATACAGACTAGGTCAAGAACTAGGGAGGAAGGATTGTTTGTTCATCTACACCTATCTCCAGGAAGAGAAAGAAGGGGAAGAAGAGCTCAAAGATCTCCATCTCCACCTAATAGAACCTTGTCAACACCTCCACCTGGTAGGCCTTTCATCCAATCAACAAGGGTTCTCAGGCCAATCAGAATGGCGCAACCACCGAATCCGTATGTCAATTTCACTAGCAGCAGCCCACTTGCTCTCAATGCACAACATCCAATCCCCAGCTTGCAGCATTGAAGAACATTCCATACTTCACTGGAGAGAACCAGACTACTCCTGGTGATCATGTTAAAGACATTGCCAACCTTTGTGCAATTCATGAAATCAATGAGATGCAAGTTGCTGTCAAATTGCTGGCATCCTCATTCAAGGGGAAAGCTTTACAATGGTTCAGGAGCCTTGCCTCAGGTTCTATTCAAAATTGGAATCAGCTATGTATAGCCCTCCATGAGCAGTTTGGGGAAAAGGGAGACAACTTGTCCCTTTTGGAGCAGCTGACAACTATCAAAAGAGCTCCCAATGAGCAAGTTGATCGATTTTAATTTCAGATTTCAAAGGACTTGGGAGAGAATTCCAGTGGCAGTCAGGCCAACAACAGAAGGTGCTTTTCTTTACTATCTCAAAGCTCTAAATTCTGATATTTCTATGTTGATTCAATCCATGGGAGGCATAACTATCCCTATGGCTTATAGCATTGCCATTAGGGCTGAAAATTGTTTGATTCAAGCTGGAAAGCTAGCTCCTAGGCCTCCAATGCCATTATATCCAAGTTTAGAGAGCCCAAGTACTAGCCAAGTGCCTAATTTAGCTTCTATTCCCACTCCTAGAAATCAGAGTTCAAATGAAGCTTCTACTTCATCTTCTAGTGCCTCAAACGAGCTTCAAGAAGTCATGAAGCAATTGCAAAATCTAGGTAATGAGCTGGTTACACTCAAAAGGCAGCAAGCTCAAGGTTTTAGACCTTCCTTCCAGCCTCAAGCTCAGCCTAACAGGCAGCCATATCAGCCTCAAAGACCACCCAATCTAGCTGCAAATCAGAATCAAGCAAGGCCTCCTGCCAACAGACCATTTCAGCCCGATAACCTCAATGTTGCATCCACATCTAGAGCTTTGGTACCGTGCAAAATAACATGGCCCAAGAATATGATTGGTGTTTCCCATGCAGTCAGCCACATAACCAATCAATGTGCTTTAACGGTGCATTAAATCAGGCTCTTATGGTGCAAACCATTGGTGGGTCGCAAGAGTCCAGCCACGAAGAGGATCAGCAAGCAAGAAGCACCTCAGCAAGGAACATCTCCGAACGAAACTACTCTTGTCAATCGGGCAGTCAAGATTTTGTGGTATGAATCAAATACCTCTCAAGGTGTCAGCCAACAAGGTCAAAAAGGAGAAATTTGGGTGAAGGACAGCCATTGGCTCCAAGTAATCCACAACCTTCTACCACTCCACAAGCTTTTGGCAAACAAAATGTAGTCCCAAACATGCAAGGAGCACCCAAACCAGCTCCTAAACCAACTCAAATACCAGTTGTTGCTGCCCACATGCAAGGGATGAATATGCAAACCAAGGGACAACAAAGAGATCCTTCATCACCATTTAGTATCATTGATCAGATGAAGAAGACAAATGTAAATATATCAATGTGGGAATCCCTATCTATCCCAGGCCAGAGAGATTTGCTACAAGCTGCCATGAAGGACTGGCCAACTTCGAATCAGCAAGTCCAAATGCAAGAGAAGGTGCTCACAAATGCTGCCCAGCCTGAAGGGAATCATGGAGGACAACAAGGTAAAATGTTGAAGCCCCTCCTTTTTATGTCTCATTAATCATGGAAACCAATTGGTGCACAATGCATGATTGATTCCGGGGAGTAGCTCTGATGCCCAAGCAAATAGCTGATCACCTAGGACTTCAATATGAAACCATATCCAAAGGGGTAGTAGCAATGGATGGGACAAAGAAGAACAATAGCTTGGGGTGATTAGAAACTTGAGTCTTACCTGCATGCATGTCCAAATGTTGTTGTTTTACAAGATGTATCAGCTTATAGACCTTCCACCACTCTTTGCCCTATGTTTGTCAAGAGATTTCACAGCCAAGATGGAGGATATTTTTCACCGATTGGTCACACATGCGTTCGTAATGAGGTATGGAACCAAAGCTACAATCAGGTCGAACCTATTGCAAACTTCCACATTGAGCCCTACACTCCAAGTCAAATCAATGCCAACTGTTCGGCATTTGATCAAGAAGATCACCCAAGCACTGATGAAGCTGACACCAAGGTGGAAGCATCCCGGATCTAACTCTTGATGAATGGGCAAACAAGGTGCATGCTTTTGATCCTTATCAAGAAGTAGAAGAATCTGAGCTAGGAGTCTATTGCATACATGAAAAGATCAGCCCATTCCTAGCATCACCAAGCCGGACCACAAGGATGACAATGAGGTATGGCAGCTGCTTTTTTGATGGATCAAGGAGTAGACAAGGTGCCGAGGGGGAGCCATGCTGGTTTCACCTCAAGGAGTAAAGTACTATTCAGCTTTTAGATTTCAGTTTGCATGCTCCAATAACACTGCTGAATATGAAGCCTTGGTGCAAGGGATGCATTGGGCAATAAAGAGAGGAATAAAGAACTTGCAAGTCTTTGGTGACAGTGAATTGATTGTAAATCAGGTCAAAGGGCAGCATGCTGCCAAGAATGATCTACTCAAGTGCTACAAGAACAGGGTGTGGGACCTCATTGAAGATTTTGAGGGCTTTGGCATCAAATCAGTTCCTAGGAAAGAGAACCAAGCTGCTGACAGGCTTGCAGCAGTTGGGGCAGCCTTTGACGTTGTGGAGAGCATTCAAAAAGACAAGGTACAGCCAAACATCCATGTGATTGTGAGGCCTTCAGTGCCAGATAACAATGTAAGTTGGCAAGTGTTTGAAAATGATCAGCAAATCATCCATTTCTTGCAAGAAGAGGCTGAATTCTCAGCCAAAAATCAGGAAAAGTTAGAGCAGCAGTATGGTGACCAAGTGGTACAGCTGAGAACTAACAAGCTACCCAAGGGACTTATCACTTTGGAGTCCATTTTCAATCCCAATGATCAGTTTAGGAAAGAGAAAGCAAACATTCAGGTCAAGAGAGAAGATTCAGTATCCATCTTGGTGGAAGAGAACAAACCATTGCAAATTGGAAAGATGACAACTGAACAAGAAAAGTATGAGTTCATACAGATGTGTCAAGAGTTCCCTGATGTGTTTGCTTGGAGCTACGAAGACTTGAAAGGTTTCAATCCCAAGTTAGCTCAACACACCATTGAGTTGGATCCAAATACTAAGCCCATCAAAAAAACAAAGGCCACCAATCCACACATGGAACCTCTCATGAGGAAGGAATTGAACAAGTTGATTGAGTCAAGAATCATATTCCCAATCAAGCATTCTAGTTGGGTTGCCAACTTAGTTCCAATTGTAAAGAAGAGTGGAGAGATCAGATTGTGTGTTGACTTCAGAGACTTGAATAGAGCATCTCTCAAGGACCATTACCCACTCCCTTCTATGGAGCAAATTTTGCAAGTGGTGGCTGGCTCCGAGAGGTTTTCACTACTTGATGGCTACTCGGGCTACAATCAGATTATGGTGAAGGAAGAAGATCAGTTCAAGACAGCCTTCACAACCAAATGGGGAACTTATGCATACAGGAAAATGCCATTTGGGCTGTCCAACGCTGGAGCTACCTTCCAAAGAGCAATGGACATGGCATTCAAAGGTTTGATCAACAACGTGGTGCTGATATACCTTGATGATATCACTATTTTTTCAAAGAATGCAGCAGACCACCTCTCTCATTTGAGACAAGTCTTCCAAAGGTGCAGGAGATTTGGAGTGTCTTTGAATCCTAAGAAGTGTATCTTCCTAGCACATGAAGGAAAGCTCCTTGGCCATATTGTCTCCAAAGAAGGATTAGCAATTGATCCAGAGAGGGTTGAAGCCATAAGAGCACTACCATTGCCAAGCCACAAGAAGGCCCTTCAGAGTTTCTTGGGGAGAATAAACTTTGTTCGGAGGTTTGTCCCAGATTTTGCAGCCCTTGTCAAACCTATCACCAAAATGTTGAAGAAAAGCATGGCTTTCAAGTGGACAAGCAGAAGGCAAGGAGGGTTTTGAAGCAATCAAAGAAGCCATCTCCCAAGCACCAACTCTCATCAACCCGGATTTCTCCAAGGATTTCATCCTCTATGCATTTGGAGGTAATGATACTATTTTTGCCATTTTGGTGCAAAACAGTAACAAGGACAATGATGAGCAGCCAATTGCTTTCTTCACCAAAGCCTCGGAGGACTATGAGGTGAGATATTTTTTTTGAGAAGCATGTACTTGCATTAATCAGAAGCTTGAAGAAATTCAAGCATCTAGTCTCAAACAACAAAGTTCAGTTGTTGGTCTCTCATGTGGGAGTAAAGGACTTCCTCCTCAACAAGGATTTGAATGAGAAAAGAGCAGGTTGGATCACTCGTGTCATGGAGTATGACATAGAGATCAAGGTCACCAAGCTGGTAAGAGGAAAAGGATTGTGTGAGCAGCTAATTCTGGGCAAGCAAAAGGGAGTATGCAATGAAGAAGAGGCTGTTTTGACAGTTCAAGACAGCCATGTGCAAGGTAGCACTCAAGAAGAGGATAATGTTGTCCCCACTCCTTGCTGGACCCAAGGTATAATGCACTTCCTAAGCATGGGCCTATGCCCTCCAGAGATGAACAAGACCCAAAGAAGACACTTCAGATTGCAGGCTGTCCCATATGCCATAGTAGATGGTGTTTTGTTCAAGAAAGATGTGAATGGAGTACTGCTGAGATGCATTGGTACAAATCAGATTCATAGGGTGTTGGAAGAGTTCCATGGTGGACCAGCTGGTGGTCATTTTACACCAAGAGTGACAGCCCTAAAAATCATGAAGGCTGGTTATTATTGGCCCAAGATTTTCAGTGATTGCTTCGCATGGATCAAAAGGTGCAAGAATTGTGCATTCTTCACAGGTAAAGAGAGGCTTGCTGCCCTCCCATTGCATCCAATTTCAGTTGACCAGCCATTCATGCAATGGGGTTTAGACTTCATTGGAGTCATTAATCCCAATTCAAGCCAAGGGCATAAGTGGATTTTGATAGCCACATACTACTTCACCAAATGGACCAAGCAAGAGCACTCAAGGAAGCAAATGAGTCTAAGATCTTAGACTTCTATGAGGGGATAGTAACCAGATTTGGCATACCGCTACAATAATCTCGATAATGCATTAGCATTCATGGATCCAAGGTGACCGAGTGGGCTGTCAAGAACGGATCTACCTAAGTACTTCATCAAACTACTACCCTCGTGGTAATGGCTGCTGAATCTACAAACAAGAACTTGTTGAGGATCATTAGAGGACTCTTGATGAGAATCGAGGTCTTGGCATACCAAACTGAAATCAGCCTTATGGGCTGATAGGATAACTCCCAAGAGATCCACAGTAACTCTCCATTCAAAGCTTGTTTATGGAAGAGAGGCAATCTTGCCCATGTCACTTGAGTTGCCAACATTGGAACTCATGAAGTAGCTTAGAGTTGCTAGAGTTTGGGCCCATGGAGGTGAGATATGCAGAGTTGATGGAGCTCCAAGAGATCGAGATCGTGCATCCCAAGCAATGGAGAAGGATCAAGCTTTGATCAAGAAGACCTTTGATAGAAGGCCAAGAGTAGATCTTTCCAAGTTGGAGATCTAGTGTTAAAATGGGATGCAGATAGAGAAAAACTGGGAAGGCATTCAAAATTTGATGCCATTTGGAGTGGCCCATACATGGTCACAAAGTGTAAGGACAACAATGCCTTCCAATTGTCTTCACTGATGGCGAAGAAGAACCGCAGATTCCAGTCAATGGAATCTATCTAAAGCATTGCTACTAAAGGGAAATTCTCCACCTTGTAAATATTAGCTTAGGTTTTCATTCCTCCAAGTGCTTGTGCACATTGTTTTGCTGTAGGTTGTTTTACTTTCCCTAAGTGCTTTGGGCAGCTTTTATTCCCTGGGAGATGATGTTTTGCAGCCTTGCTTCCATCGGGTGATATTCCATCTTCCTCCTCGCAACATTCTAAGTCAAAGTTTGGGGTTTCGAATAGAAAACAACTCATGACTCCATGCCCAATGGATGCTTCAGGCAACTGGTAACTTCATCCAAAGCAGGCAGATGACCCCACTGAGTCGCCAAAATTGTTATCCAAAATTCACCCTCAAGGTAATTTTGATAACATGCATCAAATTATTTAGTCCCGAGCAAGTAGATTGATTCAAGGCCCAAAATCATGTTTTTTGGGGTCCCCTCGCTTCTCTCTAACTCTCCCATCCAAGAAGAAATCCCAACAAGTTAGAGAAAATGGAAAAAATGCAAAAATAAGGTTGCAGGACTGTTTTAAAGCATTTCGGTCCAAGGGGTTCTGGGTCGATCGAGGTTCATCGCACTCAAGCTTGGGGGCCAAAAAAAGCAAAGAAAATCAGCTAAGTCGAGACATTTTTGTCCTGTGGTCCGCGGATAGTTGGGGACGTTGGGACGCGAGGGACGCGAAAAGCTGAAATGGCCGAAAGCAAAAAAAATCATCTAAGTCTTTTGTTTCGCGCGGTTTGGGACAGCAGGGACAAAAGTACGCGTGGGACGCGAATCGGCCGATTTGCCGAAAGATAGTCCATTTTGGGGGTGGTTCGAGATATTTTTGTCCTGTGAAGTCCTGGGACAAGTTGGGACAAAAAGTAGTACGCGAGGGACGCGTGGGACACGAAAAGGTGAAAAAGGCCGCAAACAGAACAAGGAAGCCCAATCGGCCAAGCAGAGAGATTTTGTCCGGGGATCCTGGGAGCTTGGGACAAAAGTACGCGAGGGACGCGTGGGACGCGAAAAGGTGAAAAGGCCGCAAAAGAGACAAGGAGGCCCATGGATGAATCAGAACATGCCACATGTGTCGAAGGGGGAAAAATTTGGAAATTTGGCTAAGTGTTTCACCAAAAATCCAAAAGGAGTGTTTTAGCCCGCCCCCTTATTGCGAGCCAATAGAATCTCGCCACGTGTCCAGGTGGCGCCAGAAATTGGAAAAAAGGCAAGGAAATTTTGGAGGGTCAAACCCACATCCAATGGGGTTTTGACACGTGTCCAAGTCAAAATGTCAAAGCGACCCATGGAAAATTTAGGAAAGGAAAATGCCAAAAATCTAATCATCCGCCACGTGTCTTCACCTCATCGCCCGAGCCAATAAAAAAAAATTTTGGCAAAATTTTTTCCAAAGGAAAAACAAAGGGAAATTTTCAAAGGGAAGCCCATGAATCCAATGAAATCCTGACACGTGTCATCCAAGTGGTGGAGCGTGGGGAAAATTTGAAAAATTTTTTTCCAAAGACCAAAAAGAGGTAAAATTCAAATTTTTTCCCGCCGATCCGATTTTGGGCCTGTTTTTGCCCTAAATCTTCAAATGGCCATAACTTTCGATCCAGAGCTCAGATTTTCATGTTCTTTATATCAATGGAAAGCTGGTGAAATTATCTACATGATTCTAGGGTCAATTTTGCATTTTGATGGAGTTTGGAGAGAGAAAATCAAAAAAATACCTCTGGCACGTGGTAATGGCCAGAAATGACGTTTCAACAACCAGCTTTAATGCAAAATATAGTTCGCCACTTTTAAGTTTGCTAGGGTTCTCACCTACCACCATAATGAGATGAATTAAATGCAACCTAGAGGTGGTTGGGGTAGATTTGGATTTCCTCTCTTCCCTCTCTCATTCTTCCTATAAATTGTAAGGAGGGGCTTCTTTTCTAAGCGTTGGACATTCTTGTTTTGCCCTCCCCCTTCTTCTCTTCGCAGTGAATTTGTGGAGTTCAAACCTCCCATTTAAAATCTGTAATGCAACTTTGCCTCTGCATTTTTTGTAGTGTATTGTATCAATCTTTGGAGCAAGTAATGCATGTCTCGTGGATGATTCTCAACCCTCTCTCGTGTTCATTTGCATCCTCCCGATCTTTCACCGCAAATTTTGTTATCTCAGTGCATGATCTTGCATCACATTTTAATGGTTTGTGTTTATTGGCAAGATAGGTGTTCTTCATTCCTCTGCATCACCTTTGTTAGTTTAGGTTTATTTTTATGCATCTTCTTACCCCGTCTCCTGGCAAGTTAGATTAGATTTTGAAGAAAGGATTAGGATGATAAAGTGTGATTGTACTTTGGGATTATAAGACCACATATAACAGAGTTGAATAAGGCCACACCCTTTTAATTGGTGTTTGGCACAGAGGTAGTTCTACCGGTGGAGATTTTGATGCCAACATTGCATTGAATAGGTTATATGATGAATAGTTTGTAGCATATTGCATTGAGAAACTAACGTAACCAGATGAGTGGCACGCTGTTATGCATTGGATCTATAAGACTAAGAAGGTGTGCAAAAAGGACTAACATGATAGGTATATTAAGAACAAGACATTTTTAGTTGGCCAGATCGTCCTTCTCTACAACTCCAAGTTTATGTGCCACCCAAGAAAGCTGAAGGTGCATTGGTTGGGACCTTTTGGAGTAAACAAGATACTCAAATTAGGTGCATGCTAATTACAAATGATGGATGACACCATGTTTCCTGGTTACTTTAATGGTAGTATGTTGAATCCCTACTATAAATAAAGCTTCTTGGAGTTTATAATAAGACATTATTTCCATTTAGATTAGGTTTCATTTTCATGTTTTGTCTATTTTTATTTTCTTGTTTTGTTGTAATAAGCATGCTTGTGCCCATGAAGTTGATTACTATCTATCGAGTTCATGTGTAGAGTATCACACATAATTTTAGTATGGGGTGAACTAGGTGCAAGTACACGAGAAAGTTGAAGAAGATGAATGCATGAAAGCTAAAATGTGGGATGTTGTTAGAAAGGTACATGAAAGAAAAGGAAAGAGGTAAAAGGTATTGAGAATGATGTTGCTCATGAAAAATTACACAAATTGGAGACCATTTGAGGAAGAGTACATGAAGTGTAACACGAGGTAGGAAGTAACATGATGGACTACTTAGTATTAAGTGTAGAGGGAAGATGTGTTACGTCGTAGGGAAACACGTGTAAGGATATATTTTTCTTAGAAGTAGTAAGTGCACCAGAAAGTTACGAAAACAACATGTAAAAGAAAGAAAAGAAAAGCATGAAAAGTGCAATTAAAGCTGTAGTACGGTGGTAGGTGAGGAGTAATTAATGTGATAAACAATTATAAATCTATAAAAGGAGTGCCAGAATGAGTTTATTTTCACCTTACCTTACGAATTTGAAGAGTTTCAACTTGAGAAAATTAGTGCGAATCTATGTAAGAACTTGAAGAATTAAGCAACCCATATCAAGCAAAGACATCACCTTGAATTGAAGCTCCTTTGTGGAAGTGTAGAGATTGAGGAAGGTGTGAAGGGTTGTTTTTAGCAGAATAGGGTTTGTGTTCTTCAATCTAGGGTTTGCGCAAACATTAGAACACAAAATTGGAGTTAGGGCACATATTTGGTTAAAAATACCAAGGTGTGAAGGTAGTTAGGGAAGATAGAGTAATTTATTTTACGCAGACGGTTGAGAAAAAATAGCTAGAAATTTTACGCAGTTGACAAAATTACACCAAGGAAACCAACAACCATCTCACCTATGGGAAAGGGAAAAGGAAAAGGAAAGGAGTAGCCCATGGTTGAGGATGCACCAAAGGAATGGTACAAAAAGATGCAATACCTTGAAGGCGTTATTATGGGGTAGGAATGGGTGTCCCACATAAGGAAGAACACTATCAGTAACTATAATTATCACTCAGATGTGAATAGGTGTGAGATAGAAAATTAGATGATGTGAAGGATGAATAATTAGAAGAGTGATCGGCCCTGTAAATTTTGGGCACAAAAATAAAAATCGACGTGGAGGATGATGATGGAGTACATGTCACTTCTAACACATTTTAGTATCAAAGAGGAGGAGAAGAAATGAATATTATCAAAGTTTCGACCCTGTTATTATATTTTCCACGCTATTAGTTATGAAGTTGGGAGTGTAGGAGAGGTAGACCCAGTGTGAAAAAGAGATGGGTCCACATTGTGTAAAAATGGCCAATGGAATAGTTACAAACTTATGGGATTTATTGTTAAATGTATTATAGAAGAGGCATGCACTAGAGATAAAATCACTTTTGGTGCAATTCTCCTATTGATTGTCTTCTTATAGATTGGGGTGTCATATGGCCAAATGATAACATGTGAAATTTCTCCCTAGAATAAAAGTCCCTAGGAAGAGGTTCATCGATTATATGTATGATGGGATCAAAAACACATATAAGCTAAGGGTAGACATATGGTAAAGATGAATGCGCAAAGCATTCAGACAGAGTCACACATCTTGAGTGAGATGCCCTCAATTTTTGTAGGGAAGGATGAGTTTGTAGTGTATTAATACTACTTCTGGAGAGGTTAAAATTGAAGAATGGAGAAAAGAATCCTTAGTGCAAACTTCCATTACCTTTATAATGAGGTACTTCTAGGCATCGTTAAACAGGTTTGTTGAAGCGTGCAAGCTGAAGTTTGATGATGGAAAAGTTGATTTTGAACACAATACATTGTGAAAGAAATATTTCTACCCTAAGAGGACCACGTATGTAGAGACAATGATATCAATATCAACTCCACAACCTTGGAGATCGACACCGAGTAGGTTGTAAAGTATATATCTACCTAAAGCTGAAGTTATCTAATGGAAAGTATGTGGATGAGAGGATCTTTCACTCCTAGTGCCACCTAAGGGAAAAAATACTTTGGGAATGAAAAGGAACCATGAAGAGACTCCTCCCTACCAAAAATAAGAAGATATTGATGAATGTGTGCATGTATACTTTGCTTAATGCTAAATAAAATGAAGCAAGAACTACCTTCTAAAATAGTTCTACAATTTAGCTAAAACAAAGCATAAACACCATCATGATAAGAATTAAACAAGGGTTAGATGCTAGCAATCATCAATACAAACTTTGAAACTAACAATGCTAAATATCTAAACTCCTCTATTCTCTAACAACAAATAAATGAATGGACCTAAGTATGCTCCATGGCTATCAAAATAGTTGTCCTTAATGTTCCAAAACCTAGGAATGGGGCTAATCAAAGTTGGGCTACAAGACCCTTTTGACACCTCCCATATGACCCAAGCACTTTAAGAAAGAGGCTTAACTCTTCAAGATGATGAACTCTCAAAAGGGCAAGGTGCAAGCTCTTAGTCTCTTTGCTATATGCTTTGCATTTGCTCTCTAAGGAGTTTAGGTGTAAGTAAAAAGGTAGGTGGAGGGATCTTTATATATCCCAAAGGATAAAGGATTCAACACATTCTCATGAATGTGGGATAAAGGTAAAACATGATTAGGAATGGATAAGGTTGCTTTATTAAAGGTAACCTTACTTTAGAAGGGTTTAATTTATGCTTAGCAAGTCATGGGAGTTGGGGGGTATTTTAATTAATCAAAGGTGATTAATTAATAGGTAGGTGTAAGCTTATAGAAGCCAATTAGAATAATATTAGTGCGATTTAGGCTATTATAAGGGGATTAAATCAATTAAATATTGATTTATTGGTTAAATGGAATGGAAAAGCTAATTAATTAATAATAATTAATTAGTCTAGGTAGAAGGGGTGATTTATTAACGAAAGGTCATTAATTAGGGTATTTTTTGGATAGGAAACTTAATTAATTAGCTTAGTGTAATTAATTAATGATGATATGAGGGAAAATGAGTGCTTTTGATGATATGTCATCGATTTGCGAGAAATGGGATAATTAGTGCAATTTAAGTATTTAAATTGCTTGGGCATAATTATAGGTGTCTACATTTGCCCCTCTTTGGGGTGGCGTAAGTGATGCCACTTCAAAGATAGTAGAAAAAAGAGATTTTGAAGGGATAGAAGAAAAATTAGTAGGAGGGAGAGATGCCCCCTCGAGTGTCGATGGGGTGATGGAAGAAGCCGATCGATGATCAAAAAAGGTGAGATATAGGCAGAAGAAGGGGGATGAGGCAGGATGCCTCAATGAGAAGGAGAATTAGGGGTGAAAGAGAAGTGGTGTAGAAGAAATATGGATGAGGGGAGAGAAGATTTTAACCTCTAGCTGCTTATTTGTTTGGAACAAATTTGATGTCATCATATTGCCATAGAACTACATCATCGGTCCTTATAAAAATATAAGCATACAACAAAGGTAGAATGACATGAAAAACCATACTATGAACAATTATCCATTGCTAAAAGTACCAACTCCACGCAACATACAATAATTCAATGCAATACGAGAAGGAAACAAGCTCATATAATAGGGAAAACAAGTACGAATGCACATATCTAACCCAACAATGGTCAAGACAGTTGTAAAAATATTTTGTTATCAGTGCTGAAGAGATCCACAAGTTTGTGATTGAAAACAAGGGTTAAAAATGATTCCCTAAGCAAGGATACATGCAAGGGGAAAGGAAAATGGACACGGGGTCCATGAAAAGTGTTTGTGCACAATGAAACAACACCAGGAAACCAAAAGTGCCCCAGAGTATAGACGAAGCAAGCAACTAGCTTTTGTGAATGGTTGTGAATCTAGTGATCCGCGAGTCATATTAATTGGGGAAGATGTGAGACAAACCAATAAGATATGGAGAAAATACCATGTGCAAGACAAAATTTTCAGCCGTGAGAAGCAAGTTACCATTTTGTAGGGTGTTTTACTTTTTATGAATTTTTTGAAAAATTTTGCCTTGTTTTTAGATTTTTTGATATATATATATATATTGTTTTTGTTTTTTTGCTTTCCAAACCATGGTGAACAGTAGAAGAAAGTAGAAGAAGAAAGCAAAGGGCCTAGGGGCAACAGAAAGTGCCCTAGGTGGAAGAAAAGAGAAACAAATGACAAATAATGTCCTTGTTTAGTGGAAAAATGAAGAAAAAATAATTATTTATGAGGGTGTGAAGAAGAATAAAAATCACCAGGGAGTAATAAAATTTTCCAGGGGAGAAGAAAGGGGTATTGGACAAAAAATGCCCCAATACAGTGAAAAATAAGATAAAAATAATTATTTAATTAAAAATAATTATTCCACAGCGAACAGAGGAGAAAACGGTGAGCGAAACGGGTGTCCTGGCCATCCGATCAGTGAAAAAGGCTAATATACCCCCAAGGGGGTAAAAACATCACAATCAGTTCATTTTAACCGCTTAGTTTAGAAAACTTACCATGAGGCTCTGACACTCAGGAGAGATGGTGATCACACGTGATCGTTTGAGGCGTGCTGTAGATTGTAGATGATAGATCTATAGACAATATCAAATGTTGTTTTCAAGTGTTATTTTGATGTCTATGGATGGGATGATATGATGATATTGGTGCGGGGGGATAGATTTTTGATTATGCACAACCCCTCTTTCCCCCATTGATGATATGATATGTGATGATTAGCTTAGTATACATGCATGCTTTGTAAAACTTAGCATTTTTTTGTTTATATATGATGTCTAGATGATGCTAGATGTGATGATAGTGATGGTAATGTGATGTGAATGATAAAAAATAGAGCACATGCAAGAAACACATCCAAATTATACAAAGAGCACCAAGAATCAATGCAATACACCATGAATCACCATGCCTTATTAACAAGTAACAAAACACAACCAAATGCATTAAGAAAGAAAGAAAGAATTAACACACTAGCATGTCGAAATCCACTACAATATGCACAAGCAAGAATGAATCTATTCTAAGGAAGAAAAGATAAACTATGAAAAAGTACACCCAAGCAACAAACAACTCAAAAGAAAGCACGCAAAACACTATACAAGCAACAAGCAAAGCAAGAAAACAAGACAATGCAAGTAAATGTTTTTGTAAGATATGTTTTCATAAACCGATTTTCTATTGTTTAGGTTTTTGTGAAACAATTTTATATTTTTTTGGTGTTTTGTGAAACAATTTTCTATTATTTTTGTGTTTTCTTGAAACAATGTTCTATTGTTTTTGTGTTTTCTCAAAACAATGTTCTATTATTTTTGTGTTTTTCTCGAAACAATTTTCTATTATTTTTGTGTTTTTCTTGAAACAATTTTATATTATTTTGTGGTTTTAACGGTTTTCCAAAGCTATGTGCAGGTAACCAAGAAAGCATGGATGCCCCCAGCATTAGGTGGGGAATATATAAGGGCAGAAGCCACGCGCTAATGAACAAGAAGGTGAACTCGTTGAGTTGCCCCTAGCGTAAGATGGGAAATAACGAAAGACCACATCCCTCACAGATGAATAGAAGAAGGAAAAGCTGGATCAAGGCTGGACAGAATGGTGTGCACAAGGAAACTCGAAGGTAGAACCAGGTCCAGGCCAAAGACAACTACCCTTCTAATACAAAATGCTTGTGAACAACGAATCCTCCCGAGGTGCCAGAAACCGGTTTTCACCCAAGGAATTGTCCAAAGTGCCACAATTGCGTGGTTTTCACTAGTGGACGACCTGTTTTCTCTTTTTCTTTTTTGATTTTTATTTTATTTTATTTCTTGATGTTTTTCTATTTTTTGATTTTTTGTGATTTTTATGACTTTCTTGTGCCATGTTTAGGCATAAAACCTCTTAAGATACATGGCATTCATGGGCTCCCGGAGCTCATCACCATTGGGGTGAGCTAACTTGTATGCCCCCGTACCATACTTGGTAACTATGACATAGGGTACTAACCGGCGTGGTTTGAACTTCCCTTTTTTTTCTCGCTCTAATCTGGTGTTGAGCTGGCTCTCCTTCATAACTAAATCACCCACCTCAAACTAGCGAGGGATGATTCTCTTGTTGTAGTTGCGGGAGATTCTATGTTGATATACCTTCAGGTGATTAAGAGCGCGAATGCGCCTCTCATCTAAGAGCTCTAACTCAGCCAATCTTGCCACTTGATAATCTTCATCCTTATCCAAATAGTCCCGAAGAGAAATTCGCAAGGATGGGAGTTCAATCTCTAAAGGGATGATAGATTCTATCCCAAACACCGGGAATATGGTGTTGCACCCGTAAGAGTGCGAATTGATGTTCGGTAGGCCCAGAGGGCTGGGTGGATTTGTAGGTGCTAGTTTTGACTAGTTTTGCTAACCATCTTCTCCATTATCCTTACCAAAGTCTTGTTTGTTGCCTCAACTTGTCCATTACCCTGAGGGTAATATGGCGTGGACCATTTTAATCTAATTTGGAACCGTTGGCAAATACCTTTCACAGTTTTGTTCTTAAATGACTTCCCATTATCTGTGACAATGGCTTTAGGGATACCATATTGGAAAATAATGTGATTCATGATGAATTTAGAAATTTGTGCTCCTGTGACATAGGTTAAAGGGACAGCCTCCACCCATTTTGTAAAGTATTCTGTAGTTGTGATGATATGTGTATGACCATCAGATGAGGTAGGAGTAAGCTTCCCTATTAGATCAAGTCCCCATTTAGAGAATGGCCACGGGGTAGTGATTGGTTGCAATGGTTGTGATGGAGCATGGATGAAATTTCCATATTTTTGGCAAAGCACACATTTTCTAACATAATTACAACAATCAGTTTCTATGGTGGGCCAATAGTAACCTACTCTTAACAGTTTATTAGCCAAGACCGGTCTATTTGTATGTGCTCTACATACTCCTTCGTGTACTTCTTTAATTGCCTGGATTGACTCCGTCACATCCAGACAACGTAACAGATTCCCATTGTAGCCACGACGATAAAGTGTACCTCCTAAAAGGGTGTAATGGGCTATCTGGCAAATTAGGATTTGCTTTTCAGAATGGGAGATATTGGGAGGGAAAGTACTGTCCTTAAGATAGGTGAAGATGGGTTCATACCATGGGGAATGGGGACCAACAACCTCACAAGCCGGAAAGATTCCGGCATGTCATACGTGGGCTAGCGTATATTTTCTGAAGAATGGCATATCATTGTTCCCTGGTGGAATACAAAGCATAGATCCCACCATTGCCATGGCATCCGCCGATCTGTTCTGTGCTCTTGGAATCTGCTCAAAGGTGATGTGCACAAAATACTCCTTTAGAGTTTCCACTAACTTTTTGTAAGGTATGAGCTTATCATCCTTAACTTTATACTCATCATTAACCTGTTTGATGATTAGCTGCGAATCACCTACAACCTTAACATGTTGAATATTCCACTTGATGGCTAGCTTCATCCCTGTAATGAGTGCTTCATATTCCGTAATGTTGTTCGTGCAAGGGAAGGCTAGGTGGAAAGCCTATGGTATAGGATCACCCAAAGGAGTAATAAGGACCACTCCTGTACCCGAACCATGAAATGTAAAAGATGCATAAAAATGTATCTGTCATACGATAGATTCTTCAATGTAGAGCAAAGATGCATCTGGCAGATCTAGACTCAAAGGTTTTGTGCTTTGCAAAGGTGCTTCTGCTAGCTGGTCGGCAAGTACTTGTCCTTTAACTAATTTTTGATGGAAAAATTCTATATCAAACTCACTAAGTAGAATGATCCAATTATCCATTCTACCTCTGAGGGCGGGTTTGGACAAAAAATACTTGAGTGGTTCGACCTTGGATATGAGCTTGGTCTTAGTATTTAGCAGGTAATGGTGAAGTTTCTGAAAGGTAAAAACGACGGCCAAGAAAGCCTTTTCAATCTGAGGATAATTAAGTTCATAGGTGATGAGGGTGTGACTCAGATAGTACACCACTTTCTCTTTAAGGCTAAGGTCATATTTGGCGAGCAATGCACCAATAGCGTATTGCATAGTGGAAATATAGAGATAAAGTGGTTCTCCTGGAGTAGGAGGCATGAGGACAGGTGGATTAGCCAGGTATTGTTTAAGAAAAGAAAAGGCTTGCTGTTACTCGGGTCCCCAAAGGAAAGTGATGTCCTTTTTAAGCAAATGGGTGAATGAGTGACATTTATCTGCAAGCTGGGAGACAAAGTGGCGAATGGCTTGAATTTTCCCTTGCAAGCTACGTAGTTGCTTGATATTCTCAGGTGGAGGCATTTTAGTGATGGCAGACACTTTAGCGGGATCTACCTCAATACCTCATCTCAACACAATGAAGCCCAATAGTTTCCCGGATAACACACCGAAGACACATTTCTTTGGATTCAATCTGACTTTGTATTCACGCAGGCATTCAAAGATACGTCGTAAAATGATAAGATGATCCTCTCTTATTTTGGACTTTCCCAGGATGTCGTCTACGTAGTCTTCCATGATGTCATGAATCATATCGTGAAAGATTACTATCTTGGCCCACTAATAATTTGCTCCCGCATTCTTAAGGCCAAATGGCATCACCTGATAACAAAAGGTGGCCCAAGGAGTTGTGAAAGCTATTTTGTGTTGGTCTTCCTCAGTGATCTTAATTTGATTATAACCTGAAAAGCCATCCATGAGTGATAGCATTTTATACCCTACGGTTGAGTCAACAATCATGTCAATGTTGGGAAATGGAAATTCATCTTTAGGGAAAGCTTTATTGATGTCCCTAAAATCTATGCAGATTCGGATACCGATAGGTTTCTTCTGGACAGGAACAATGTTTGATATCCATTCAGAATAATCAATTGGCCTGATGAATCCTGCTGCAAGTAACCTTTCCAACTCTTCTTTAACTAACAAGGCCACTCTTGGGTGCATCTTTGAGCTTTTGTTTGATAGGCTTAGCGTCTACGTGCACAACCAGGTTGTGCATGACTAAAGTTGGATCTAAGTCGGGCATGTCTTTGTAAGACCATGTGAACACATCAATAAAATCTCACAGTAGCATAGTGAACGTCTTTTGTTCTCTGGCCGAGAGTGATGCTCCCAATTTTACTATCTTGGGATCTTCTTCGGTACCAATATTGACATCAATGGTTTCTTCAACTAACAATTTTGATAAATCCTCCATACATGTAGGATCGGGAGGTAGGTTGAGATCTTCATCCAAGGATGTCTCTATGATATTTACATCCATGGTGTGGTCACTTTGTTTGTCCTTTGATTTTCTTATTTGTTTTTCAGCCAGTTCCTCAAAGAGGTTTTCACCTTTGTGTGAATTGGACTTTGATTTTTTGAGGCTTTTCTTTAGAACTCTTGCCCTCGCATTTCTTTAAATTTTTCGACCACAAAGTTCAACCTCCTCGCCAAAGTAGGCGCAGTGTCTAAGTTGATAAAGAAACCCCCTTGTGATCTCCAACGGAATTATATCCCTTATGCCCATGAACTCGTAATAGCCTCATCATTCTCGAATAAATGTAGTGGCACGTGACGTTGTTGGTCCCATTCAACAAGGGAAGGGTACACAAGGTCAAGGGTCGATTCGGTGGGGGTTATGGTCAGGAAAACATTGTTCATGAAAAGGTTTGTGGAGACCAGATCCTCATATAGGCTACAATGGGAATCCGTATCATTTGTCTAGGTACTCGAAGCTATCCTCATGCTTAGAACAAGTCGCATCTTGATCGTTGGGGTGTGCTCCATAAGGGAAAATCCCAATGCCATATCTTTCTATTTTGAAATGTGGAAGAGGGACTGGTTCTCTTTGTCCTTGTTCATTCCTCCCACATCCTAGGCCTTTATAGCCCATGGAGTACATCATTCTGCTAGATTTTTCATATTCTCGGGGTTTGATAACAAGATGGTTGAGTGTCCTCAGGGACCCAAGTAGTAGGTGGATCAAGTAATTTTTCCTCAGCTAACAAGCCTCTAGGTAGGAATGACCCAATAGTGTGTTCCTCTCTAGGTCTCCTGAAGTGGTAGTTGGGTCGACCTCTAGTCTTGGGTGACAAGGAGAGGTCAGAAACCAAGAGTGCTTGTTGTACATTATACTCCCCACAACCATATTCTAGAATTTTCATCTCCCATGAATCAAATGGAGATGTGGAAGTGGACGCCCCATGAGCATAAGAACTAAGAGAATTTGAATCTACTCGAGATTCCATGGCCTTAGAATGAAGAGGGACAACTATATCTGTGGAGGGACATGCATATGTACCCTTTCGTGTAAAGCTATTAAGAGCTCTACAATGAGCAAAGGGATCTGAATCTCCTGGTATTATAACCATATGTCCCTCATGCTTCAGCTTGATGCATTGATGAAATGTTGATGGCACGGCTTGCATGGCATGAATCCATGGTCGACCTAGAAGCATATTATATGGAAGTTCCAAGTATAGGACGTGAAAATTCATTTGATGGTAAGTGGGGCCCACCTCCATGGGTAGCGTAATGGTGCCTGTTGACTCTCTTTCCATGTTGTCGTATGTGGTGATAGTAATAATATGGGACTCAAGATCTTCCTCCGTATGTCCCAATTGTTTGACCAGCTTAAGCGTGCAGATGTTCAATCGATCCATTGTCCACAAGCACCCGTTTGATTTTCCTACGGGTGACAACTACCTCAATGTACAAGGGAAGATTATGTGTAGGATTCTTGGTAGGGATCTCCCTATGGTTGAAAGTAAGATGCTCACTTGATGCAATATTTGCCACCGCGGCTTGAAGGTACGTAGGATCAACTTCTAAAGGCACTCCCGACCCTTGAAGAGTTTGATACAAAATGTCCTTATGCACATTGGATATCTTGAGAAGATCTAAGATTGAGATCTTAGCAGGTGTCCTCTCAAGTTGTTCTAAAAGGTTATATTTATCAGTTTGTGGGGTCAACAGAGAGGGTTCCGGAATCACGAGGCGGGCATGCCTTGTTACCACAGTGCAATCCTTTCCCTTGATCTGGATGGTATTGACACAGTCAGCAGGGGAGTGAATACATCCGATAAGCGAATCGTAATGATTGTTATCTCTTTTTGTATATAATTAATTCATGGCTTTATAGGTTTGGGATGACTCTCCCCAATCCGGCTTTATCTTTTCGACTTATCATGCTTGGGGAATGGTTCCTTATAAATCCCCATTTTCTCGTTAGGTGTTTGCATGTGGCCAGGGTTATCCACCTCTATCTCCCCATTGTCAATGAGGTCTTGAATATAGTGGTGAAGTCACAAACATTTGTCTGTTTTATGACCTTTAACGTGATGCATTTCACAATATTCATGCTCCTTATACCATGAAGGTTTAGGAGTGTTGTCATCAAATGGTTGCGTTGTAGGATAGGTCATCATGTTGGCCGCATCCAACTATTTTAGTATGAGGGACAACAGTTCATTGAGGGAGGTGAATGTTCATCACTTTGGTGGTGGTTGAATTGGGCCCTTGGTTAGTTTAAAAGGTTGAATGGTTTGGACCGTTTGAACATGTTTGGAATCAGTGATTCTGTCTCCCACCATGTTTTTGCTTTTGTTAAAGATCTTTGGCTTTTCAGTGGGTTTGACACTTTGGTTTTCTTTAGATTGGGTTTTGAGGGTGCCTTTGGCAATGAGATCCTTTTCTATTTGAATCCCTTTCTCGATAACCTCCTCAAAGGTGCAGACACAATGCATTTGGAGGTGGAAAGATATATCTGGGTTGAGATTAGGGACAAAAATATTGACTAGCTGCTTCTTAGGAAAGCGCAAGGGAAGTGACTAGCTATCCCTCTCCATCATTGGAGGAAGCTAGTGAAGGTCTCATTTGGGCATTGTTTTGTGCTGCACAAGTCTGCCATGGTGATGTCACTCTCTATGTTATACAAGAAATGACGCATGAATCTTTTCGCTATTTCGTCGTGTGAAAATTGATCCTCGTGGTAAGCGCGTAAACAATTCCAATGTTTGACCTTCGAGACTCTTAGGAAAAATTCTGACGAGGTAATTATCACTATAAGACACCTCTTGACATGCCATGTAGAAATATTTAACATGATCCCTTGGGTATCCCTTTCCTTTGTATTTGTCGAACTTTGGCATATCAAATTTCTTTGGAAAGGGTTGAAGGGTCATTGTCTTATCAAAAGGATAAGGGCATAGTTCTTCGTATTGGTATTTCCTAATACTCCCTATATTGCTCTCTTGTATGCTCATCGCAAGCATTGCTTTCATAGATTGCACTTCTTGTGTGAGAAATTGTTCTCTAGTGGGAGAAGTGGGTATGTGTACATGATGATACCCCGTGTCTTCTTCTCCTTGGTTTTCTCGATGGAGTTCGTGGATCCTAAACTTAGGCCTTGACTTTTGAACATTCTTGTTTGTTTCTTTCTGTACCTGGAAAGTAAGCAAAGCTAGTTGTCGGCTTAGGTTACTGAGTTGTTGTTGGATTGTGACTTGGTTTGTGTCTTCTTCGTCTAAAGGTTCTTCCTCTTCGTATTATGGAGGTTCTTCCCTTGTCTCATGTTCTATCTTGTTTCTTCGTGGAACTTTGATGAGGGGTATTCTATGCCCTACCACTTTATCATTTTCTGTAAGAAGTGGAAGCATGCCCACCTATTAAAATATCTTCCATATTGATAAGGGGGCATTCTTCCTTAGTAGTGTCATTTGTAGGTAATATTGGTTCATTCTCGGTGGGAAATTTGGCCCCTAATTCCACAACCCGTGCCAACACTCTATCTTTGTTTCTAAGGAGAAACTCATCTAGTAGAGTGGGGTCAAAATCAAAGTCTGTGTGTGGTGATTCTAATTCATTTCCACTATGATCAACCATTTCTTCTATTTCCTTTTCTATAGAAAATAGTGGTCCTAGATCATGTCCAATAAATGGGTTTGACCCTTGTCTATTAGAGGTTTCCCAAGCTTGCGCCTGTTGTTCCTCATATGTTTGTTTCTTTAACCCTAGACGCATCTTGGGAGCCATGTTTTCATGATAAATTTCACTAAGGTAAGTTGTAGATTTGTTCAAAATTCAATGACTACCCCTAAGTAAAACACAAGATGTATGTGTTAAGAGTAAATTAATAGTGTGAGAATACCAATGTGATAGAGTGATAAAGTCACCAATGAAACAATCGTTTGGTACCAAAACTTAATCAAATGAAGTACCTCCTAGACTACGTTTTAAAGTAATTTATGACGCCAGATGATTAACAAGATGTCTCCACTTATGCCAAGTTCAAAGGAATGAACAAGACGTAAGTAAATACATGAAGTTAAATGCGATCTCCCAATCAAGATATACGATGAGCAAGCTCAAGTCTGATTAAGACCTATATCTCAAAAAGTGCCAATTACAATTTGTGAATGACACAACAATATCACCAAGATATGTTAACCCACTTTGCAAGAAAGTGAAGTATTGATATCGAGGTGTTATTGATATAACATGCACAAATGGTAGTGCCTAACACCTTTTGAAATCGAGGTAATAATAAAACCGAACAAAAAAAAATCTCAAAGTATAGCTAGGAATAGTTAAGAATGTGTGCAGCATAACCGTACAATATAGGTATTTATGTCAAGTTTACAAGAAACAAGATGTAAATATCAAAATTGTAATGATACGAGACAAACAAGCTAACTCCTCTATGGAAGTCCACGGTGATGAACCATGCCTAACTACAATGACAATCTTGACGTGGGTATCAAGATCATAATGGCTACCAAATGACGTGAAAACGCCTCCACTCACTTTAGACATTTAACTAACCCATCCACAAACATGGATGGGCGTAAACGGACATAAAAGTGAGAGAAATAGTCGAATGGCAACACAAAGGTAATCACACCTCTTTTGATCAAAAAAGTGTCAAAAGAATATGAAGGAAATAAATCAAGAAAAATGACGAAAAATGCTAGCCTCACTTCAACAGAGTTTCACCTCACCCTAAGGAAAGTAAAAACTAGGTGAAAGTAATGCGTCACATGTTTCTCAAAAAGAAGGTTCACAACTCAACAATGTTTTCAAATGGTCAAAGTGGGCTCCTAGCCAAAGTATATTCTCCTAGGTTGTTCTCTCACCCTAGGTGTTACAAAGTTGCCACGAGCGAGTGCGATTTACCCAAAAATTCACACTGACTAGTTTGGGAGTATCTCAGCTTTACTTTACCCCCTTCAAGAACAGTAGGAAACTAGTGCATCTATGTGTACTATCACTGGGGTCTCCACAACAGAAAACTTGTAACTCTATCTCACAAAGGAATCACTAGTCAAGTAGGTAGTGCGGAGCACTTCCCGTTTCGTCCACAAGGTTCCCTCTTGCGTGGACTACTTTGGGGTTCCTGGAACCACCCCCATTGTTGTAGCTTAAGGCGTTATGCCAAAGGGGTTATGTTCGATTGAGCGAGAGAGGGACGTACCCTTTTCCGAAACCTGCAATACAGTGTTTTGAATATGTTGTTCTTTTTATCTTGTTTAATTAGGTGTGGTTTTCTTGAACACCTTTTGGCAACCTGTATAACAACTGTATTAGTAGTTTTTGATTTTGTTTTGGTTCTTCCTTTCTTTGACAAGCGTTTTTAGGTCATGCACTCAAGCGTTAGTAGTTCTCCAAGAAAATCACATTATTTAAAAGAGGATTAAGATTTACTTTTGATTCTCAAGATCATCCAAGGATGCAAGAGAAGAGCATACACAACAAATAATCCAACTAAAAAGTAAAGAAAATCTTTTCAATCAATGAACCATACAAAATTCTTGATAAATGTTCATTCCCTTAAACCAAAAGTGAAAGATGAAGTTTCCAATTTACCAAATGTTATAAAATGAATACTAAAGTTGCTTTTTATTCTCAAGATCACCCTAAGGTGCAAGAGAAGAGCATACACAAACTTTATCCCAACTATATAGAAATGGAAAACTTCAAATCAAAGGACCATTGAAAAATGTTTTGTAAAAGGTTCATTCCCTTAAACAAAATGAATAATCAAGTTTCTAAGTTTTTTTTGATTCTCAAGATCACCAAAAGTTTCAAGAGAAGAGTATACACATGCTTTGGTCTAAATCGAGTAAGCATGGAAATACAACATTCATCAAAACATTAGACATGTTAGAAAATGACAAGTTTTAAAAAAAAAAGAAAACTGTGACTTATGTAAGTATAAATCCCAAATTTATGTTTTCATTACATATTTAACTTCAATACCTTTCCAACGCAAAAAAATGGAGTCATTTTGAGTTCGGGAGCAAAAGTTATGGCCTTCAGAAGATGGGTTACACATATGTTCTTATGCTCATGGGTATGCACTTGACATGCACTCAAAAAATGTCAAAAAAACGTCCCTTAATCTGCAAAATTGGAAAAATTTTCCAACCAAGATTCAATTTTTACAACAACCCATCACATTAATATATAAATAGAAGACTCAACGCTATCAAACATTAACATACATGCTCAAGAATTTAAGATTTTCAAGAAATTGACAAAACTAGCATGTAGAATGATGAAAAAGTAAGCTCTAAAAATGAAAACATGATGAAATCTTGAAATTTTCTCACCAAGATTAAATTTTTATAGCAACCCACCACATTAATATGTAAATATAAGACTCAGCACTATCAAACACTAACCTACATGCTCAAGAATTGAAAATTTTCAAGAAATTGACAAAACTAGCATGTAAAATGTTGAAAAAGTAAGCTCTAAAAATGAAAACATGATGAAATCTTGAAATTTTCCCATCAATTCCAATTTTGACAGCACTTCACCTCCTTCATACCTACAAGGAATACCCAACACATGCAAACTCAACAAAACAAGTTAAAAAAAACAAGTTAGATCAACATGTGTAAAAGAGGGTTAGTAACCAAAAATAAAACTTAACTACAAAAACTTGAAATTAAGTGCAAAGGACAATGGAGTAAGTCCCACGGTGTGCCAAATGTGTGCATGTATACTTTTCTTAATGCTAAATTAAATGAAGCAAGAACTACCACCTAAAATAGTTCTACAATTTAACTAAAACAAAGCATAAACACCATCATGATAAGAATTAAACAAGGGTTAGATGCTAGCATTCATCAATACAAACTTTGAAACTAACAATGCTAAATATCTAAACTCCTCTATTCTCTAACAAAAAATAAATGAATGGACCTAAGTAAGCTCCATGGCTATCAAAATAGTTGTCCTTAATGTTCCAAGAACCTAGGAATGGGGGCTAATCAAAGTTGGGCTACAAGACCCTTTTGACACCTCCCATATGACCCAAGCACTTTAAGAAAGAGGCTTAACTCTTCAAGATGATGAAATCTCAAAAGGGAAAGGTGCAAGCTCTTAGTCTCTTTGCTATATGCTTTGCATTTGCTCTCTAAAGAGTTTAGGTGTAAGTAAAAAGGTAGGCGGAAGGATCTTTATATAGCCCAAAGGATAAAGGATTCAACACATTCTCATGAATGTGGGATAAAGGTAAAACATGATTAGGAATGGATAAGGTTGCTTTATTAAAGGTAACCTTACTTTAGAAGGGTTTAATTTATGCTTAGCAAGTCATGGGAGTTGGGGGGTATTTTAATTAATCAAAGGTGATTAATTAATAGGTAGGTGTAAGCTTATAGAAGCCAATTATAAGAATATTAGTGCGATTTAGGCTATTATAAGGGATTAAATCAATTAAATATTGATTTATTGGTTAAATGGAAGGAAAGCTAATTAATTAATAATAATTAATTAGTCTAGGTAGAAGGGGTGATTTATTAACAGAAGGTCGTTAATTAGGTATTTGTTGGATAGGAAACTTAATTAATTAGCTTAGTGTAATTAATTAATGATGATATGAGAGAAAATGAGTGCTTTTGACGATATGTCATCGATTTGCGAGAAATGGGATAATTAGTGCAATTTAAGTATTTAAATTGCTTGGGCATAATTATAGGTGTCTACAATGAATACGAGTGACACAAGGAGACTTGGAAAGGAACAGTACATCCGGAGAAACCCCTAAGTCACTAAAAATCCAATTATGAAGAAGAAGACATGCAAGAAGAAGAAACCCAAGGTGGTTTTGAGTGAGGAGACTAAGAGAGGGAAGTATGGTGAAGAGATTGCCTTGTTATCTCCATTAATCCACACTCGAGTGGATTCATAAGATGAAGAGTGTGATGTGTGCCATGAGAAAGCCCCGAGAGATGAATGAAGAAGAAGAAGGGACGAAGAAGAATTATGAAGAAGGCCATTATGAGCCCTATACAAAAGGCGTAGGAGGAAAGCATGAAGAAGAGGAGTGTAATTCCAATCACAATGTTGAGTGAGAAATTTAGTATGAGGAAGAGGAAAAAACAATTAAGGGTACCCTGACAAGGGAAGAAATAAGTATGGGTGAAGCAAGAGGTGTAATCCACTCCATTGTATAAGAGGTATGTAAGGTGTTGGTGCCCATTTTGATCCTCTATTATATCGCCATCTTTCCCTTTGGTTTCCTTGCTCTAAAACATTTTTCTTCAAATTTGGTGGTCTGCAAGTTTCCCCATCTAGATTGAATGCTTAAAATGGCTCATAAAATTATTATTTTGCCCCAACTTGATAGAAAAATACATGCAGGCTCTATTTTATGCCCTAAATTTCCAAATCCATGGGCCTTTGTTGTTTTTTCCATCTTTCCCGGCCTTTGGAGCTCAAAGTTGCTCGTTTTGTGCTTATTTTCCCTTGAAAATCAATCCCCATGGTCGAATATTGCCTAAAATCAATTTCCATTTGTTTTTTGACCAAAAATCCTTCACCCATGAAGAAAAAATCAAATTCGGGCATCTCTGGTAAATTATGTGTTTTTGACGGTCGTACGGGTGTCATTTGCCCATCAAAATTAATCCCAAGCCTCTCCTCCTATGTGGCCATTTTTCGTTGGTCAAGAATTGGTGGGTTTCTTTGAAGACTTAGTGTTTTTTGAGTTTTGGCAAAAAATCAAAATTTCCCCCGCAACTCCGCAGGAGGGACACGTGTCATGTTATTATTCACAGTGGGATGGAAGGCTGGTGGGGACTTAAAAGATTTTGGCCTTAAAAGTGAAAAAGGTGAGGAAAGGGCCACGAGTCCATAATGAACCACAGGGGGACATGTGGTAGGTAGGGGAAAGGCGGAGTAGTTTGGAAAATCTTTCCCTTTGGTGAAAAGGAATTATAGACCAACATAGGCCCATGTGTCCACCAGCTAATGAGGGGTGGACACATAGTAGGGTGGGGTTAGAGGGGAGTGCGGACCGGTGAAGGAATTAGGCATTTTTTGCCTTTTTGGTGAAAGGTATGAAATTTGCAAAAAAGGTCGGGTCCACTAAGTATAGCGGGGAGACACGTGGTGGGAAGAGTGGGTCGGTGGGTCACCGGAGGAAAAAGGGAAAATTTTCCCTTTTGGTAAAAAGACATAGAATGAGAATATGAGGCATGGCTCCATGAAAAATTAGAAGGTGACCCGTGTTAGGAAGAAATCAAGGCGTGGCCCGTGGAGGCAAAGTGAAAAATTTTCCTTTAGCGAAAAAGGGGTTAAAACGTGAAATAAGCCCGCAGATCCTTAGTGATAGAGAAGTGGACACGTGTGAAGGATAGAGGTGGAGGTGTGGGCCCGTGGGGAAAAAAGTGAAAATTTTCCAAATTCCAAAAAAGGGTGGAAATGTGCAGAATTGAGCCGTGACTTCAATGGGACCCACCATATGCCACGTGTTAGCACCAAATTTCAAGGGTGGAGGCGGAGAAAAAAGACAAAATTTTACATTTTTCAAAAATGATAAAAAGTCAAAAAGTGATCCCAAATCTATTCCCAATCATATTTTGACACGTGGAGGGCCTAGATTGAAGGGAAAAGGGAAAATCAACAGTAACTATGCATTTTTCATTTTGGCTGCCATTTTTGCTCCAGGAAGTGTGGAAATGCAAATTTTGCATCAATTTTCATCAATTTTTGGTGAATTCATGTCGTTTGTGCCTGCAAGGACCAATGCAAGTAGTTTTAGTGATTATTTGTAAATTTGAGGTGTTTTTGAAGTAATTTTCTTGCTTCTAAATTTGACCATGCCCAAAATGTGGAATATCAAATCAAGAAGTTACAGAATCAAATTTTGGAGGGATAAGGATGAAATAATGAAATGAAAGGGGCTTACATGCTTTGAGGATGAAAAACGTGCCTCCACAATGGATAATGATGAAGGATTTGTAATGATTCACCTTTTTTGAAACACTTTGCAATTTTTGTTGCAAATTTGTTAAATTTCCTATCTACAAATCATGTTGGAATTTTGTAACAAACTTGATGCTGGGCATATTCTTTTCTTAGGAAAGAAGGATCAAATGTAATAGAATGTTATATAATGCATGTTCTTGGACATGAAAAAGTTTAGAGAAACTTATAATTTCATGGGAAAACTGGGAAAAATCCCATTCTCTCGAGAACCACGACAACCATTTCTAATTCCTATTTACATCATATTTGTATCATGTTGAGTTGGTTTCAGTTGTAAATCCATCAACAAGCTCTGAGATTATTCTTATAACATTCCCCTGCTAATAAATTTGGTCATTCTAGATTATTTTGTGTTGTCTCTTGGCAAAATTTGTATGCACTTATGTTTCAGAATGTTTTCAATTTTTGTTTCTTTCTCCTGTCGTAGTCTTGTGTATAAAATCTCTCTTGATCATACATGGTCTCATTTCTTGTTGATATTTTAGTATCATTTGCAATCTCCCATTCATAAGAGCTTTATCTCGATAAAGAGAAGGTAAAATCACTTTACCTTCCTTGAATTTAGAGATTGTTTGTAAACCTTTGGGTGCACCTTAGGTCATGATAAAATAGAGGTTTTTGGATGCTTTGTTGGTTCATCTGCTTCAAGATTTTGTGGCAATTTTTCAAATATTATGTGGATGAGTGTAGATATGGGCTTCCATTTATTATACATATCCTTGTTGAAGGAGTACCTTAACCCCTTTGAAGCATTCTACTATTTAGGTCTTACAAATTTCTTGCAAAGGTCCTCAAAGAATTTGGCAAATTATGGTTAGTATTGTCTAAAATCTCCCACCAAAAAATTCATTCAAAATAACTAATCCTACCCCATACTACCCCTGTATTGCATTGTGTGTCAACAACAAAATATAATCCATCTACAAAAATGCACAAAGAAAATCAGGATCATGCAATGTCTTCAGTAACCCTTGCCTTGCATTGAAAATATCTCCATAATCTAGGAGTGACAACTTGTGAAATTCAGATTTGGAGTGTTGATCATATTTTCCTAAGGCCCTTTTCATACTATTTTCATAAATTGAGGATATCTTCATCTCCTTCACCATTTTAGGGTTACAAAATAGGTCCTCTTACCTTGGTTGAAAGGCTCAACATAAAAAATTTAGGACAAGGTCAAGTCCTACTTTGAGTGCTATCCATATCTCCACAAATCGAGTGCTAGTTAGATCACATCCCGACTACAAAACAAGACACATCATGATCTATCCGGCTTCAAGCTTCATGCCATATTTCGATGCTGATCAGACTAAAAAGGAGAACAAATTTGTGTACCAACACTAGTGGTGCTGCTAATGGGGGACATTATTCGGTATTTGATTTTGGATCCTGGTAATACTTCTTATGTGATTTATGTGCAATTACAAATCGAGTATCATCTTTGATTAGATTTATAAGGCTAGAATGAAGGGTAGAGTTGTGAGTTTGATATTTTCTTAGTTCAATCTGATCCATGTGCCTACATATTTGAGATATTTGAATGAATGTCAAACCTCGTTAATGTACCTTACAAATTCTTCATGCAAATACATTGTTGAAGCATCATTTTATAATCAGATTTGTAAGGATTAAGTGAAGGTATAAGTTTTGCCTACAATTTTATTAGTTTCCAGTAGTTGTTGCACTTCATTTGCATTTGTGATTGATAAATTCAAGGAAAGGAAGGTCGATCTATAAATTTTGGCAAGATTTTCAATGTTGATAGATATTTGTGAGTATTTTAGTGCATTTACACAACTAGGGTTTAAATCCTTAGTGGCGACTCCATGATGTTCTGATCTTGATAAATACCAGTGTCTTACCTATCTGTCATTTACTTTGGTGATTGCTAACCTCTGAAAAACTAGAAGGAAGAAAATCTCTATTTGTTAGAGACTTTGCTAAGAAGTTGTTTATAGATTTAAGGAACTCGAGTTAGAAGGAGAAGAGTTTGGAAAGTTGTTAAAGGTCGACATCAGAAAAGATATATCTATTGATGAGAGAGATGATCCTTTGGTAGATGATTATAACTCTTCCTCCAAAGTGATTCTGATTCAAGCAATCCTCTCATAAACTTGTTTTCCTCAGCTAGTGAAGGTCATTCTGTTGTGTATCCAAGTAAGTTCCTTCTTCAATCTGCACCTCGTGTTTCAAATTAAATAAAAATTTTCAAGAAAATCAGCACTTAGAGAATACCATCTTGTGAATCACATTCTTGAACCTCAAATACCTTGCACTCATCATCAACTTGTGTCACCCCAAGATCACCTCCACCAAACAATATGGCTCAGCCTAGACCTCCATTTGTTGTTAACACCTTTGGTCCTATATACTTTAGAGGAATGGATGGTTACCCAAATGCTATCCCACAAGATGTTAGAAATAGGTTGCCAAAATTCCAAGGTAACAATGCTATAACTAGTGATCAACATCTCAAACTTTTTGTTAACATGATGGAGGATTTTGAAATAGAGTTTGAAGATGTGTACATTAAATTGTTCATTCATACACTAGAAGAGGATGCTAGGGATTGGTACAAGGATTTTCCTGATAATTCTATTGATTCATGGACTGAGATGAAGAATGCATTTAGGTTGCAATATGGTGACAAGACTGATCCTAGATTTCTCTTGTTTGAATTTGAGAATATCAAGAAGAACCCCAATGAATCAGTTCATGACTTCAACACAAGGTTTAACAAAAATTTGAGAATATTTCTAGTTAATTTGAGGCCTTGTACTAAGTCTTGTTTAATCAAATATGTAGATCCATTTGATAAAAAATCAGTCTACTACTTAAGAGACAAGAACCCTACCAATCTAAGGAAAATTTCACCATGGCACTTCAAATTGAAAACAATATCAAAGAAATTGGGAAACCTCTCAAGAGATATGGTGTAAAGTTGATAAACCCTGAAAAACCTCAAGCTAGAAAGGGTGCTGATTTGGAGGAGGTTGTGAAAACTTTGGCAGGGGTTGTCAAAGAAATCTCATACAAGTTGGCAAGATATGAGAAAGGAATTGGGCAGACTTCACAAGGTTAGCAAAGAGCACAAAACCATGACATATTTTCCAATCATCCTAGGGGTGATCAAAGGGTAGATGATAGAGGGAAAGTACCCATGGGGTCTGCAAATAGACATCCTCAAGTGCGTGAAGGAAGAGTGTTACCCGATCCCTAACTGCTAGGGTTGCTACTAATATTGATTGGTGTGATAGGTGTTTTCGCCCCATCCTCCATGTGAAGTGGACCAGAAAAATGGTGAAGCTAGTAATGAATATGGAATTGATGATGATATCTACATGATGGGATGTTCTTTAAGGTCACAAGGAGGAGTAACATATACTGAAGTAATAAGTGCAAGGAAAGATACAACCTTTTGGGATTGCATCAAATGGGTACAAGTATTTCTTCCCCCTCATACTCTTGAAGTTGATGTAGTGCAATCTTTTGAAATTCCTAACAATGACTTTGAATACTTAAGAGATTTGATGATTAAGAAGTATGATGGTGGTATCCCTTCGGAGGAAGATAGAAAATTGTTGATGAATGTTGTTGTAGCTCAAGAGAAAGAATATAACACTAGAAGTAAAGTTGTTAAGGGAGATGGGCCTCAAGAAAAACCTAAAACACCCTTTCTCACAAGCATTCCCAAAGAAGCTTCTAGAAGAGAAACACCTGCCAAAAGTTCTGTTGTCCCAAACAAAAATCTCAGTCCTCCTCATGCCCAAGCTGCCAAGAATCCCTTGCCATCTAATGAATCTTCTTGTCTCCTTTCCAATGTTGCTTTGCCAAAGAGTGTTCCCTATGACATAGCCCAAGTATTGAGCCAAATAAAATTGAGTGTTCCAATCATTGAGTTGCTTAGGATTCCTGAGCATAAGAAGAGAGCATTTGAGTACTTGGGATTGAAGGAGGAGAAGATTACTCCAGGTAGAAATGTAAATGTTATTGAAACTCCTCCTCAGATCATTGCTGACCTTGAAACACCACCAGTAGTAGAGGATATTAGAGAGACACCTAAGGTATATTTGGGGACATCCTTGATTGATTCCCAACTTAATGTTGATCCATTCTTCACAACTTTGATCATAAAGAATAGGCTACTTCACAATTGTATGTTTGATTCGATGCATCATGTAATGTCATGCCTCTAGAAGTCATGAATGAGTTGGATATCAAAGTGACAGCAGCCTATGGAAAATGTACTACCATGGACTCAAGAGAAGTGCTGGTAGTTGGTTGTGTGAAGGGTTTGGTGGTGTAACTTGCATCTTATCCCGGGAGGAATTTAAAATTGGATGTTGTGATTGTTGATTGCCCTACCAAATGGGGTATGTTATTGTCAAGAAAGTGGGCTACAAGTGTTGGAGGGAGTGTCCAAATGGATATGTCTTTTTCCACCATTCCCATTGAGGGAAGCCTTGTCAAATTATATGGAGAGAAGAAAATGTTACATCTAATTGAGGATCCAAACAATGCTTCCTATGAGGTGTTGTTTGCTGATGTTGATGCTGATAATTTTATTGGGTTTGCTGATGGAAAAGAACACAAGATGGATCATTCAAAGTGCCTTGAATAGGTAGGTTCTCCTTGGACCTTGCTATTTGATGGAGCTTGCTCCAAATTTGGAAATGGTGCTGGTATAATTTTGATTTCTCCTAGCTTGGAAGAATTTGTTTTTTCCTTCAAGATTAATTTTGAATGTACTAACAACATTGTTGAGTATGAAGCCTTGTTGTTGGGTCTGAGAATTACATGGAAGTATGGTGTTAAGGACATCATTGTAAAAGGATATTCAGAGCTAGTTGTCAAACAAATAAGAAAACTGTATGATACAAAAATTAGCGGATGAAACAATATAAGCATGTAGTTTGGGATCTAATTGAGATGTTTGATTCCTTCAATATTGTGCACCATGACAAAATTTTCAATGCTACTATTGAAAATTTGGCAGTGTTGGGATCAAGATTTGGAGATTGCACTATTTCACCTTATTGTGAGTACAATGTTGAAGTGTTAACTAGGCTAGCTGTCCCTGAAAACATCAAGCATTGGCAAGTGTTTAAAGATGGTGCTCAAGTGCAGAGGTTATTGTAAAATCAAGGTTAGTTTGTAGATTAGAATATTGATTGGGAGCCAATGGTATGTATGACTAAAGGAAGAGAGACTTTTTTTGGAAAGGATATTATCTAATTGAAAACTAACATCATTTCGAGAGGTCTTGTTGCACTTGAGTCCAATTTTGACAAGGCTGATTACATCATCAATAGAAACATATCTACCTCAAGGGATGTGGAAGAGAATAACTTGGGAACTAATGATAAACCAAGGAAAGTTTGGTTGGGCAGCAGTTTAAGTAAGGAAGAAAAACAATCCAATCTCCAATTGTTAAAACAATATCAAGGCTATCTTGCCTAGTCATATTCAGAGTTGAAAGCATATAGAAAAGACTTATTCCAACATGAGATCCCTATTGAGAAAGGTGTCAAAGCATTTAGATAGAAGAAAAGGAAAATTAATCCACTCCTCTCCATGAAAATGAAAGATGAATTAAAGAAACTGAAGGAGGGAGGGATCATTTAGCCCACAAGGTATTCATCTTGGGTTATAAACCTTGTGTAAGTTAGAAAGAAGAATGGAGATATCAGACTTTGTGTAGACTTCAGAAATTTGAATAGAGCTTCATTGAAAGAAAATTATCCTTTTCCAAACATGGAGAACATGCTGTAGTTAGTGACTGGATCTGAATTTTTGTCCATCTTGGATGGTTTCTCTGGCTATAATCAAGTTGTTGTCAAGGAGTCAGAAAGATTTAAAACTACCTTTACCACTCCTTGGGAACATATGTTTATGTGAGAATGAATTTTGGTATCATGAATGTTAGGGCTAGTTTCCAAAGGAAATGGATGTTTCTTTTTCTAGTTACGTAAATGACTTCATTCACGTAGTTTATCAAGATGATGTGACCATGTTTTCAAGGAGCAGAAAAGCTCACTTGTAGCACTTGGAAAGAATGTTGATCAGATGTAGAGAATTTGGAATCTCTCTGAATCCAAAGAAGTGTCACTTTGGAGTACAAAATTCCAAGCTACTTGGTCATATTGTTTCAAAGGCTGGTGTCATGATTGACCCTGAGAGAGTAGAAGCAATCAACAAGGTCCCAATTCTAAGAACAAAGAAGGGTATTCAATCTTTCTTTGGGAAGATCAATTTCATTAGAAGGTTTGTGTCAAATTTTTCTGAATTGACCCTCCCCATTACATGCATGTTAAAGAAATATAAAATTATCAAGTGGGAGGAGGCTTCCCTTAAATATTTTGAAGGAATCAAAGAGGCATTGAAACATGCACCTATCTTGGCAGCCCCAAATTACAAGAAGCCTTTCCAAATCTTCTCCTTTTCTTCTAAAAATACTATTGCAATTGTTTTTCTCCAAAAGGATGAAGATGGGGCTGAGAGGCCTATTGCCTTCTTTAGGAAGGCCTTACAAGTCTGCTGAGTTGAAGTACATAATCATGGAAAAACAAGCATTTTCCTTGGTGAAAGTAACAAAGGTTTTCAGGTGTTATATCTTAAGTTCAAAATTTTTTGCTTATGTTCCCCACACCATGGTAAAAGACATCTTATAAGTTATGGAGATATCAAGCAAGAGATGTAGATGGGTGAAAAAACTGTAGGAGTATGATATGGACATCCAAACCACAAAGCTAGTAAGAGGTTTGGGTCTTGCCAAGCTCATGGCTAAGAGCAACTTGTAGATTGTGGAAGTGAATGAAGTAGAGGAAGAAAGGGCAGATGTTCTTGAGAAATTGGTAAGTTCTGAGTGGTACAAGGATATAATATTTTACCTCAGACACTTATGTTGTCCTGATCATTTAAATAAAAATTAGAAAAGAGCCCTCAAGCTGGCTTCTCAAAAATACATCATCACTGACTTTGGGATGGCTTGGAAGAACCCTGAAGGTGTCCTCTTGAAATGTATAACTGAAGATGAAGCTCCCAAAGTAATTTATGATGTCCATGGGGGATTTTGTGGAGGAAAATTTGCTGGAAGGGTTACAACACACAAAGTTTTGAGAGTTGGTTATTGGTGGCCTACTCTCTTCAAAGATGCAACCATGTTGATTAGAAAATGTGAAAGCTGCCAACATTTCTCTGGAAGAATGAAAGCTTTAGGCTCCCTTCCTTTGCATCCTGTATCAATTGAAGCTCCTTTCAAACAATGGGGGATGGACTTCATTGGTGAGATCTCAGACCCTTCCAGTGCTGGACATAAGTGGATCCTTGTAGCCACAGATTACTTCACCAAGTGGGTAGAAGCAATCCCCACCAAGAAAGAAACACACCAAGTTGTTATGGATTTCTTGTTGAATAATATCATATGCAGATTTGGTGTGCTAGTCAAGATTGTGGCTGATAATTCCATGTGTTTTAGAGCTAAAACTTTGATGGCAATGTGTAAGGATTATGGAATCAATATGACTTATTCTTTAAACTATAACCCCCAAGGAATGGACAAGTTTGAGTCTAGCAATAAGAACTTATTGAAGATCATCAAGAGAACCTTGGAGTTGAACAAGAGAAAATGGAGTGAACAACTAAAATTTGAGTTTGGGATGATAGAATCACTGCGAAAGAGCTACTAGTAAGAGCCCATTTGAATTGGCATATGGAACTCAAGATTTTCTGCCCTTGCATCTGCAATTATCTTCTTTTCAGTTTATTCAACAACTTGAAGATCAAGAGGTTATCCCATATGAAGTAAGGATTAATCAGATTGTTGAGCTAGATGAAGAGAGAAGAGCATCCCACCAAAGGCATGTCATATTTAGAGAGAAGTTGAAAAGGTTGTTTTGACAAGAAGCTCAGTCTTAGGGCCTTCAATATTGGATATCTGGTTTTATTTTGGGAAGAAAAATGAAGATAAGGGCAAACATGGAAAATTTGATGCATTTTGGATGGGCCCTTACTCCATTGATATCGAATTGGTGAGAATACTTTTTTCTAAAAGACTTAGATGGGGAATTTATTGAACCGCCTATTAATGATAGGCATCTAAAGAATTTCTTGTATTAATCCCCAAATTTGAGGTATGCACCAACTTGTACAGTGTATAGTGTTTGGTTTTTGCTATGTTTTTGGTGTTTTGGTGGTTATTGGTTTGCCTTGGTGTGTGGCAGCCATGTTTGTCGAGTTTCTCAGCAGGGTTTTGGTGGCTTTGGCTCATGACTCCATTTTCCCAATGGATTATTTTGGAACTTAGTCTACATTGTTCTTGTGGCACTCACTGGGAGTGACCATCCCCAAGAAGGAGATGATGTTGGTGCCCATTTTGATCCTCTATTATATTGCCATCTTTCCCCTTTGGTTTCCTTGCTCTAAAACGGTTTTCTTCAAATTTGGTGGTCTGCAAGTTTCCCCATCCAGATTGAATGCTTAAAATGGCTCAAAACTTATTATTTTGCCCCAACTTGAAAGAAAAATACATGCAGGCTCTGTTTTATGCCCTAAATTTCCAAATCCACGGGCCTTTGTTGTTTTTTCCATCTTTCCGGCCTTTGGAGCTCAAATTTGCTCGTTTGTGCTTATTTTCCCTCAAAAATCAATCCCCATGGTCGAATATTGCCTAAAATCAATTTCCCTTTATTTTTGACCAAAAATCCTTCACCCACGAAGAAAAAATCAAATTCGGGCATCTCTGGTAAATTATGTGTTTTTACGGTCGTATGGGTGTCATTTTGCCCGTCAAAATTAATCCCAAGCCTCTCCTCCTACGTGGCCATTTTTCGTTGGTCAAGAATTGATGGGTTTCTTTGAAGACTTAGTGTTTTTGAGTTTTGGCAAAAAATCCAAATTTTCCCGCAACTTTGTAGGAGGGACACATGTCATGTTCTTATTCACAGGTAGGATGGAAGGCTGGCGGGGGAAGTAGAAGATTTTTTACATTTTTTGGTAAAAAGGGAAAAAGGGGAGGAAAGGGCATGAGTGTCCGAAATGAACCAAAGGGGGACATGTGGTAGGCAGGGGGAAAGGTAGAGCAGTTTGGAAAATCTTGCCCTTTGGTGAAAAGGAATTATAGACCAAAATAGGCTCGCGCGTCCACCAGGCCAATTAGGGGTGGACACGTGGCAGGGTGGGGTCAAAGGGAGTGCGGATCGGTGAAGGACTTAGGAATTTTTTTCCTTTTTTAGCAAAAGGGATGAAAGTTACAAAAGGGGCCGCATGGTCCGCTAAGTATAGTGGGGAGACACGTGGCGAGAAGAGTCGGCGGGTTCTTAGAGGAAAAAGGGAAATTTTTCCCTTTTGGTAAAAAGACTTAGAATGAGAATTTGAGGCATGGCTCTGTGAAAAATCAAAAGGTGACACGTGGTAGGGAAGAAATCGGAGGCACGGGCCCGTGGAGGCAAAGTGAAAAATTTTCCTTTAGCGAAAAAAAGGGGTTAAAACGTGAAATAAGCCCACGGATCCTCAATGATAGAGAAGTGGACACGTGTCAAGGATAGAGGTGGAGGTGTGGGCCCGTGGGGAAAAAAGTGAAAATTTCCCAAATTCCAAAAAGGGTGGAAATGTGTAGAATTGAGATGCGACTTTAATGGGACCCACCATGTGCCACGTGTCAGCACCAAATTTCAAGGGTGGAGGGGCGAAGAAAAAAGTCAAAATTTTACATTTTTCCAAAAATGTTAAAAAGTCAAAAAGTGATCCCAAATCCATTCCCAATCGTATTTTGACACGTGGAGGGCCCATATTGAAGGGAAAAGGGGAAATCAATGGTAACTGTGCATTTTTCATTTTGGCCACCATTTTTCTCTAGGATGTGTGAAAATTTGAATTTTACATCAATTTTCATCAATTTTTTGGTGAATTCATGTCGTTTGTGCCTGCAAGGACCAATGCAAGTGGTTTTAGTGATCAATTTATAGATGTGAGGTGTTTTTAAAGTAATTCTTTCCTAACCCATCCAAAATGTGGAATATCAAATCAAGAAGTTTGCAAAATCAAATTTTGGAGGGATAAGGATGAAATAATGAAATGAAAGTGGCCTACATGCTTCGAGGATGAAAAATGTTCCTCTACAATGGATAATGATGAAGGATTTGTAATGATTCATCTTTTTTGAAACACCTGTCAACTTTTGTTGCAAATTTGTTAAATATCCCTATCTGCGAATCATGTTGGAATTTTGTAACAAACTTGATGTTGGGCATATTATTTTCTTGGGAAAGAAGGATAAAATGTAATAGAATGTTATATAATGCATGTTATTGGACATGAAAAAGGTCGGAGAAACTTAGAATTTCACGGGAAAAATTGGGAAAAATCCCATTCTCTGAGAAACCACCTAAGAACCTTTTCTAATTCCTTTTTGCATCAGATTTGTATCATGTTGAGTTGGTTTCAGTTGTAAAGCCATCAAAAAGATCTAAGATTGTTCTTATAACATTCCCCTGCTGATAAATTTGGTCATTCGAGATTATTTTGTGTTCTCTCTTGGAAAAATTTGTATGCACTTATGTTTCAGAATGTTTTCAATTTGTGTTTTTTGCTTGCTCTGTTGTAGTCTTGTGTTTAAAATATCTCTTGATCATACATGGTCTCATTTCTTGTTGATAGTTTATTAGCATTTGCAATCTCTCATTTAGAAGAGATTTCATTTGATAAAGAGATAAATGATTTAAAATCACTTTACCTTCCTTGAATTTAGAGATTACTTGTAAAAATTTGGGTGCACCTTAGGTCATGATAAAATAAAGCTTTCTCCCACCAAAAATTCATTCAAAATAACTAATCCTACCCCATACTACCCTTGCATTGCATTGTGTGTCAACAATAGAATATAATCCATCTACAAAAATGCAAAAAGCAAATCAAGATCATGTTATGTCTTCAATAACCCTTGCCTTGCATTGAAAATATATCCATAATCTGGGAGTGACAACTTGTGAAAGTCAGATTTAGAGTGTTGATCATATTTTAGCAAGGCCCCTTTCATACTATTTGCATAAATTTAGGGATATCTTCATCTTCTTCACCATTTGAGGGTTACAAAATAGGTCCTCTTACCTTAGTTGAAAGGAACAAACTAATATAGTTAGGACAAGGTCAAGTCCTATTTGAGTTCTATCCATCTCTCCACAAATTTGAGTGCCAGTTAGATCACATCCCCGACTATAAAATGACACACATCATGATCTATCCGACTTTAATCTCCATGCTATATCTACGATGCTGCTTAGACTTAAAAGGAGAAAAAAATTGGGTACTAACATAAGGGATGGAGAGGAAAGGGGAGGAAGTGTAGGAACATTCTCCAAGTCCCCCTTAAGAAATACAATAATAATACCTCCAAATTACTATGCACACGATATCAGATTTTGGTGGCCACAAAGACCTTTTCTATTGGTCATTCTTTGACAAGAATGAGGCCTTTATGTGCACCAAAAAGATGATATATTTTACATATCATTCACACATGTAGGATCTAGAGTTCAAGGTTAGCACACATGCACTATCTAAAACACCTATAAAATCGGCCCCAGGAGAGGCTTATCCCATAGTTGACTTAGAACTACTTACAAATGAGAAGACACACAATGTACTAAATAAGCTATCATCAGAAGTGGGGATCCAAATTTTTGATAAGGATTGTATGATAAAGATAATATGCAAGGAAATGAAGGATAAGGATGAAACCTTTGAGTAGTTAAAGCGGGAGCTAAGAGAAGAAAAAGCATGAATGCACGTAACCTATAAGAAAGTTGAGTGTATTGTAGATACCGAATATGCCATGTACCTAGCCTCTCTACAAACAAAAAAGAAGAATATAATATGGCATGTATTACTTGGAAGATATGGCATGGATGATATTACACGAGTAAAAGAAAGTTAAAGGGATTGATAATTGAGGAGTTAGCGGTGTAGAATAAAATAGATAGGGAGCATATTGAGGCTCATCTTGCACAATACAAGGCGCTTGTTGTAGAGGTTAAGGAGGCTGCATGGAAAGATTTTTTTACCAATTCTAGGATTTTGACCAAGTTATGAGCATGATGGATGTAGATGATGAGGAAAGTTAAAGTAAATCAATGTAGAAATGAGGAATAATAGGGTGAGAAGGAGAAATTACTGACGATGAATTAGAGTAGAAGAGCGATTATATATCACTTATGAAGACCACACTCAATGATCGATTTAAATAACTCTTTCCTAGGTCACACATAGAACACATGTGCTAGATGATGTAGCCAAGAAGATAGAGAAACTAGTCACATATTTGAAGGAAATGTTGAAGAGCTCACTCTTGTAGAGGTTCCAAACATAGTTGATGTTGTGCCGGTTAGAGTGACAAAGGAGCTAGAAGGTGGAGGAGTTAGAAAAGATATTAGTAAGATTATTTTGTGCAAGCCATATTATTTCATTCATTCATTGATCAACTATATTATTTATTCATGCATTCTTGATGGGCTATTAATCAATTTGGTGTTGCCAATGATATACAACATACCTAGTGTGGGGTAATGTTGATAAAAAAATTATAAGGATTTAAGAGAGGATTCTATGCACATGTGGAGTGTACACATTGGAAAATGGAGCATCACACGAAGGGTTACGTGAAGGGTAACATGCATATAGAAAAAGGAAGTGGACTTAGCCATTTTTAAAACGAGCTAAAAATAGGAGTTTTGATCATGAAAGGGATAAAAGTAAGATGAATTGGCAGTCAAGCGAAGACTATTTTTGAGAAAGCACATATAGGTCTTGGATTAAAACACACGCATGGAAAATGCTATTAAGATGATTAAAGCAATACTTATTTTTAGGATTAATTTATTATTAGTTGTTTTGTAAAAGTATGCATGTTATTTTTGTGAGCACACCTATTATTAGGAGAGTGCATGGGCGGTGAAGGAATGTCCCAACCCATATATATAATTGATAAAGGTAATTTCTTGGGGAGAGTCCAATATATGTTAGCGAGAGTCATGTTATTTTTCTACAGATCTAGCATTTGATACTTACACACATGGTCCAATGCACTAGTATATTGAATGTTATGTATTTAGCTTCTACTATGTAATGATTTTTGGTATAATGGATAATTTTGGATGGATTCTAATCATTGATGTGTCTAAATATGGGGATTTCATGGTGCGAGTTGATCTTGGTTATTGTTTAGATTGTTCTTTTTCATTATTATATGTGTTTCCAAAGTGACATGACTAGAATGGTTGTTTATGCTTGAATGGTTTCTTGGTTAATTATCCATATGAACATGCATGCTAAATTCCTTTCAAACATCTCAAAGGAGGGACATGGTAGTTGTGCGTCTAAAGGTGAACGTTAAAACCTATCGAATGAAGTGTCAACACACATATCCTTTGAAATGAAATTAAGGACTATACAAATAGAACATATATGAGTTGAGATGGAAGATGGTTGGAAAGTTAGACATATTAGAGCTATAATCAAACACCTAAAAAATAATTTAGATGGTCTTGATTCTTGTGATCATTTTCATTTTCTTAAATTAAGACAATATGATGTAATTATAGGAATGAATTGGTTAGAGAATAACAATGCTTTGATTAGTTGTGAAAATAAAAAAGTTATTATAAAAAGACACAAGTAATTCCCTTAGAAATTTACAAGGAACCATGAGTCCCATTTATACTATGAAATTAAAAAGGAGTCTTAGGAAGAATTGTAAAGATTTTTGTGCTATGATCACTCAATAGGGTGATGGAATCAAGTTAGAAATTAATATCAAACATGTAGTTCAAGAATTTATGGATGTGTTCCCTAAAGAAATAGAAAATTTACCCCTATAAGAGTTGTAGAGCATGCAATTGATTTAATTCCATGGGGATGAACCCGTATCCAAATCCCCTTATTGTCAATCGATCCATGAGTTAGCTAAACTTAAAGTGTAGTTAGTTGAATTTCTTAAATAAGGAAAAATTAGACCAAGTGTTTCTCTATGGGGTGCCCCAATGTTATTTGTTAAGAAGAAAGTTGGAACTATGAGATTGTGTAATAATTATAAACAACTAAATAAATTGACCATAAAAACTAATATCCCTTACGAGAATTTATGACTTGTTAGATCAACTAAGTGGTGTTAAATAATTTTCTAAAATTGAATTGCATTCGGTTATCATCAAATTAGAATTAAAGAGTCGAGATATTTTGAAATCCACTTTTAGAAATAGATATGGACATTATGAATTTTTAGTTATACCTTTAGATTTAGTTGATTCTCCTACTAATTTTATGACTTTGATGCATGATGTGTTTAGAAATTTCTTAGATGTTTTTGTGAATATATTTCTAGATGATATTATGATATTATCAAAAGTGAATAAGAACATGAACACCATGTTAGGCTAGTTTTAGAAACCTTGTGAAAATAATAAATTTATGGGAAGTTGAGAAAATGTGAATTATTTAAAACCAAATTTTCTTATGTAGGGAACATAATTTATCAAAAAGGAATTACACCTGACCCAACTAAAGTAAAGGCTATATAAGAAAGGTTAATACCAAAAGATGCACATGAAATTAGAAGTTTTATTGGCTTGTCTAGATTTTATCATAGATTCATTAAAAATTATTCTGAGATAACTTCTCCATTAACTGATTTAAGAAAAAATATAAAACTTATCAATGTAATAGTGAATGTAATCAATATTTTAGTAAATTAATAGAATAATCGATAAGCGCTCCTAGTTTTGTATTCCTGATTTTTGTAAAAAAATTGTAATTCTTGACACATGTGGTTCTAGTATTAGTGGTGTGTTGATGCAAGATAATAAGGTTGTAATTTATGAATTTAAGAAATTACTTCCTTCAGAGAAAAATTACCCTATACATGATTCAAAATTTTTAGGAATTATACATGCTTTGAAGATTTGGAGACACTATTTGATAAAAACCGATCATAGAAGTTTAACACATATCTTTACTCAACCTTTATTGAATATGAGCCAACAAAGATAGTTTAAATTACTTAGTGGGTATGATTTTAAAATTAAATATGTCCCTAGAAAAGACAATTTAGTAGTAGATTCCTTAAGTAGGAAAATAATTTTGTTAATGCTTTAGCTTTAGAAAGAAGTAATTATGAAAAATCTATTAAAGATAAGTTACGTCTTGATGACTATTTTCAAGAACTTTATAAAGGCTTAGTAAATCGAACCAGTAATGTACATTTGAATGACATACTCACATCATATCTAATTGGGTCTAATGGATTATTATATTATAATAATAGAAAATAAAATACTTAGAGGCTCTTATGATATTCCTATTGCTGGTCACCCTGGATTTTAGAAAACTTATTTATTTATAGAGAAGAATTAATTTTGGCCTAGAATTAAACAAGATATTAGAAATTATGTACAACAATTTTTAACTTATCAAAAATTATTAGTTGAATAGTGCGGTTCTAAAATGGGATGTTGACAGAGCTAAACTAGGGTGCCATTCAAAGTTTGATGCACTTTGGAGTGGCCCATACATCATCAAGTCCTACAAAGAAGCTAACTCTTTCGAGTTAACTCATCTAGATGGAAGTGTGCTGCAAATCCTAGTAAATGGGATCTATCTCAAACCCTTCCATTAGGTTTGTTGCATCATGTTGTATATATTAAGTAGTTTAAATTCCTCCAAGTGTGATCTGTGTACATTGTTTGTTTGTACATAGTTATTTCCCTCGTCGTGTGCTTCTTGCGCATGATATTTTATTACTTATAGAATGTAGAGCTTCTAGTAGTTGTGAGGTTCGGTCATAATTTAGACTGACTTCAAGTTACTCCAGGGTGTTCTTCAAGTTGTAGACTAGATCTTCAAAATTAAGTGCGATTCCATGCCCAAAGGACTCTTAAAGCTCTTGGTCTCTTCATCTAGCAGGAAGATGGCCCCCAAAATTTGCCTAAACTATTATCCAAATAACTCTCCTAGTTATCTGGATAACTTATATTTTATCCTGACTCTGGTGTTTCAAAATTTAGATTATGCGTGCTTAAGATTGTTCTTTTAAGACACCTTGGCATAGTTGTAGTCCATCTACATGCCCTTGTACACCTTCCTAATCCCTTTCACATTCTTCTATCTCCTTCCATTTTCCATTGCACGCCTTCCTCCTGCGCACCTACTTTCTCTCCTATCCCATTGTGCACTCCTTGCGTGCACCTCTGCAGACTTACCTTCCAATCAACTAAGCCCTCGGCATTCATCTTGTGTGCTTACCCAGACTCAATTATTTTGTGCATCCTCTTTTCTTTCTCCCTCTACATGCCTTCCTTTAGTTGAATTCCCACATCTTGTTTTCATACTTGCCTTCAGCAAGTATGCCTTCCTCTCTCGTGCGCCTCTCTTCACCTCTTTCTTCCACTTCTCCTTTGTACCCACATTCCGCGTGTTCACCTTCTTTCCATGTGGCAACCCGATGCTCCTTCAAAGGAAAAATATTGAGTGGGTTTCTAAGTGAGTGCAGATCCTCCACGCGTCTGGTTTCATAAAAGGATAGGGTCGGGGTTGAATAGTCAAAGCATTGAGATAGGCCGCAGAGGATGCCAAGTGTTAGCATGGTGAAAATTCAAGAGAAAAATTGGGGAAGGGTTTCCAAACTAGCACCAAGCTACCGCATGTCCCCGGTTAGATATATAACCATACCAGAAAATAATTAGCCAAAACATGAAGAAACTAAGCAAGTCATGGTTAGTTAGGGAAAATTATGGAATAATTTTTTTTGATTAAAAGAATCTACAACCAGGTTACAAGACAACAATTGTCACTAACAGGTTCTAGAAAAATTCTAGTCTACTAGAACATACTTTTCTTTTATTAATAATTATTAGAGGTCATAAGGTCCAAAATTTAGGGTTAGAAGTTTCAATTAGGTTCAGAGGGAAAAATTCCTCACCATACCCACTCTCTAACAGGCTTAAAGTTTCAAACATGATTTTTTATCATACTTAATGCATTCAAAATTTTTCTAAATCACTCCCATTAGATAGGAAATTTCCTCACCTTTCCAATGATATAAATAAGTCCTCCTAACTCATATTTTTCAAGTTATGGGTTGGTGGGCCTTGGGGTGAAAATTTTCCCCAAGAAGCGGGCTGCGGGCCCAGGGTGAAAATTTTCCCTTGTGCGGGTCGGCGGAGTGGGGAAGAGTTTTGGCATTTTTCCTTTTGGGGAAAAAGTGTGATTTGTCTCTATGCATCCGTGGGCCCAAAGTGGACACGTGTCGGCTTGAGAAACTCGGTGGGAAGTCGGGTTGTCGGGAGAGATTTTCAACTTTAAGATTTTAAGGGTAAAAATTTCAAAGGTACAAAATGTTCCATGCCTCCATTTGAAACCTAAGGCTGCCATGTGTCAGCCTTCCATTGGTTGTGGGCCACGGGGCGGTGGGGAAACTTTGGGATTTTTGCCAAAGAAAAAAGTTAAAGTTTCAAAAGTTGCAAAATATTGCGCCTCCACCGGATGCCTCGTGGGCTGCCACATGTCAGCCTACCATTGGTTGTGCGGGTGGCGGGAGGTGGAGGAAAAACTAGAAAATTTTCCCAAATTTTTTTCTAAAATGCTAAGGTCAAAACAGATTCTGCGCCTCTGTCGTTGCCTCGTAAGGCCACGTGGTAGCTTCTGATTGGCTACGGGACGTTGGGAGCGAGTGGTGGGGAAACGTTGGAAAATTTTCCCAAAAATTTTAAAAAATGGTAAGTTTGAATTTTTAGCTCGCGAAAGGCGATAAAGAGAAAAAGCGGGGTGGAGTCCGTGAGGAAATTTTTCCAAAATTTTTTTTGACAGTTAGATTAATTTTTGAAGCCAAAATGAAGTAAAACTTCAAAAGGCCATAACTTTTGATAGAAAGCTCGGTTTTGGGAAAACAAGGACTTTTTGGAAATCTCTCGATGTCCTCTTTGCATAGAGATCATTAATTTTAGATTTTGATAAATGTTTAAGGGGTAAATTTTAAGAAAACGTCTCTAGGACTTATATAGTGCAAGTTGGTAAATTTTGACTTAAAGGATTTGTTCAAAATTTGATTCTTTCCTTCACTCATCATGCCCAAAAGACATGGAGGATTGTTCTAGGATGGTTTTAAGATGTATTGGAAGGTAATTTTTCTTGATTGATTTCCAATTCAAATTTTTACAACTTTTGATAGCAAAAAAACTGTGAAAGGTTTGGGCCCGATTTTGCAATGTTTGAAGAATTTTTTTCCTTAAGTGTTTTAGTCCAATTGAGTTCATTTATATCATAACATGTTAGATTTTAAAGTTTCAATGTTATTTATTGTTTGCAGGTTCAAACTGTGCATTTTAGAGGAAGTATTTTCCAGTTTAAAAATCAAAATAGAGGTCAATTTCTATAGGATATGTTTATCATTTTCCATCTTCCAAGTATGGAAATTCACTTCCCTTCTAGTCTAATACATTTAGTTGATTCTAAACAAACCATTTAATAGCTAAAATGCAAATTCTGATTTCAATTTTAACATATTTCAAAAGAATAGAGTTACATATATTTCCTTCATACGTATTCCTCATTTCAATTTTCCAAACAGAGATTTCAAATCACAATTTGATGATCAATTTCAATACAACAATGTAAATTGATAAAGGTAGTGCAATATTTTATTGATTTCAAATATACAACTTTACATCTTTCAATTTCTTGAATGCAAATAACATATTTCAATTTCTTTCTTTCAAATGAACAAAACAAAGTATATATATCTTTCACATTTCAAATTTACAACTTTCATAGCTCAATACAAAGTATCTTTCCATTACAAAAATATACAGATCATCCACTTCAAAGTGGGAAAGGTTACAATGAGATTTCATTTCACATGGAACTATCAAACTATCTTTCTCCTCTGCTCTAGAACAACAACATGAATTTCTCCTTCTTCCAATTTGATCACAACAGGAGTAGGGGAAAGGCAACACTCTCCACCTAACCAAGACATCCAATGAAAAGGAGAATCCATCCTTCTTCATTGGCCCCGATCCCAAACCAAAATGAAATAAAACATGTGATCCAACTCATGGCAACAACCAAGCTTCCACAAAACAACATACAAGCAATTTTAATCAAAAACATAGTCAAAACAAAATGTAGTTTTACAACTACATTAAACACATGACAAGCAATACTAAGGCTTCATCAATCAAGCCAAAGGAAGAAACTATGGGGATGCTACTTATGCCTCCCAAAGGGAAATGGGTATCACCACCTGAGAAAACCCACACACAACACACACACACACACACACACATACACACACACATATATATGAATATGCCCTTATGCCTCCCCAAGTACCCTTATTCCTCATGCCCTTATATGCCTCCCCAACCTCTTATGGCACCCCATAATGAGTAAATAAATGCAAGCTATTTATTTTTACAAGGTGGAACCCAATCCCAACTCCCTCCACACTTATACCTCCCCAAAACACTTATGCCTCCCTCAAGAGTACCCCATAGTCTTCTCCTACACCATTCCTAGGTAATCTACCCAAACAACCCACAAACATGCTAAAACATTCACACAATAACATGTACATTCATAAAGAAAAAGAGTATTTCAAGAGCCAAGCTCTTACCTCTCCATGATGGAGTTGTCTAAGTTCCAAAACAACAAGCTTTCCAATGCCAAAATACAGTCCAAAATCAACAACCAACAAGCATGCAAGGGTCTCCAAACTCCTTCCAAAAGTAAGAGCTCCACACAACAAAAAATTCACCCAAAAGGAAGTATGCAAAATGTTCAACAACCCAAAACAAAGCAAGGAGTTCTAATTTTATAGAAGAGGGAAGAGAAGAGGATGAGGTGGATCCATGTAGGATGCCACATCACACATCCTCAACTCCAACACAAAAGTCAAATTCATTCTCAATGCACAATAAAGAGGTGGGTGAATAATATGACAATAAACTTACACACTCCAAAAAATCCCACACCCCATAAGGACTGAATTTAATAAAATGTAAGAAGAGTGCAATTAAAACTTACAATTAGTCATATCAAAATGCATAAAGAAGGTCTAAATTCAACCCTCCAACCATAGGTATGGTTGGTAAATAAAATTAAGAGGTATGGGACAAGTTTTACTTGTCCCACAAGCCTCCAAAATCAGCCTCCAAGGAAAATTCAATTTCCAAGAAGGTGGAGTGTTTCATACTCCAAATATGACTTACACATCACTTACACACATCTTACACATTCTTACACATTACTTACACATCACTTACCACATTTAATACAAGATCCAACAACTTCTATAATTACTTTCTTATATCCCAAATTTGATTAATTTATTTATTTTAACAATATGATTACTCACATTAATTCTCCACAATTAAAAGAATAATGAAAGGGGTAAATGCATCACAAAATAAACACATGCAAACAATAATAAAAAGGAACCACATTAATAAAATACACATAACCCCTTGGTCACATTCAAAGTAATCCCCATGGGAATCCCTAAAAAAAACACACACACACAAAAATATAGTTGCCATGGTGACCTTGTTGAATTCATCTAGAATTCTAATGTGGTTGGTCTCAATCCCTCGATGTTTGTTGTGATAGTTTAACCTACAAAACACAAATACCTCCTTCGGCCTCATGGCCATATCAGAACATCCAACATGATATAAATATAATCACAAAATCATCTATACATATGAATCACAACAACATCAAGGCAATCAACAATATCACTTACAATTTATATCAACTATATCATCATCATATAATGTCCATTTTCTAGGTCTACTCACAATATCCAAAAATCATATGTCGAACAACATTCATAATATATCCATGTCAAATAGTATATCATCATCCACATATGAAGTGTCTCTAATAATCATCATGCATCATAACTAAATCAAGATCAACAATAATCCATGGTCAACATCTAACATCATACTAAATCAAAACCATAATAATGTCCATAATGTAATCAACAATATCAAGATTAGTATCAAAGGTGTCAAAGGGAAGTGGGCACTACATCCCCCTCCCCTTAGACTCGACTTCCTCTGAAGAAGTCTCTTTGGAACAAATGTGGGAACTTAAACTCGTAATAAAGTAGCATCCTCCCATGTAGCTACGGTCTCATCATATCTTCCCATTGTACACCAGAACTGATCAACCTCTCTGCCTCGAAGGCCCTAGGGTCCTACATGATCTAGGATGTGAATGGGCTCCACCATCACCTACCCCTGATCCTACACCTGTAATGATGTCAATATAACACATGAGAAGGATCTGCACATATCTCTAAGAACTGAAACATGAAACACATCATGTATGTGAGACAAGATAGGTGGCAATGCTAGATGGTAGGCCAAAGGGCGATACGCTCAAGATCTCAAAAGGACCCATGAATCTAGGAGCTAACTTAGAACCTTTTCCATAATGGATAGGGCTCTTATGTGGCCTGACATGAAGGAACACCTTCATGCCCACATCAAAACTATGGTCGGTCCTATCTTTGATCTGCATACTTCTTCTTCTTACCTATCATGTGCCTCCTGTAGTCTTTTCTGATCAATACCACCTGTTGCTCCATGTCCTGCAACAAATTTGGTCAAGAGAAACCCTATCCTCTAGCCTATCCCAGCTAAGAGGTGTCTGCTCACTCTCTACCATACAAATCCTAAAAAGGAGCCATGCCTATAGAACTCTGAAAACTATTATTGTAGGAAAACTCCACCAAGTATAGGTACTCCTCCCATTTAGACTATTGATCCATCACATACATCTGAGCATGTCCTCTAAAATCTGATTCACCCACTCAGTTTGTCCATCTATCTCAGGGTGATATGTTGTGCTGAAATTGATCTTCATCCCGAGGGCATGCTGCATGGTAGTCCAAAAATGGGAAGTGTACAAAGGATCGTGGTCACTAATGATCTTTCGTAGAATCCCATGTAACCTAACAATCTCATCCAAATATACCCATGCCACTGCTCTAGTTGTATAAGTGGTCTTCACTAGAGAAAAGTGAGCCACTTTTGTCAATTTATCAACCGTGACCATGATGGCGTCGTGGTGATATTTGACATCGGTAGCCCAACAATGAAATCCATGGAAATGGTGTCCCACTTCCATTCTCCAGTATAGCATGAGGAAAAGAAGGCCAATTTGGATGTTGATGCTCGGCCTTAACTCTCTGGCACTCTAAACATCATGACATGAACTAGGCCACATCTCTCATGAAGTCCTCTCAATGATATAACTGTCTCAAGGTGGCGTGCATCTTCTTCACCCTCAGGATGGGATGAATAGGGTGCACGATGTGCCTCTGCCAAGATGTCTACCTCAAGCCTCCATCTCTGGGAACATAAATCTGGCCTTTGTGCAGAGAAGACCATCTTCCTCTAAGGAAAAACCATCAAACTTCCCCTCGAGGGTCTCTGAGACTCGATCTCTACTCGAAATGCAATGTAGAAGTTGTCAAGAGGAAGCTGCTGAAGAATCCTGCTCCTGTAAATATGTGCTCATTGAGGTGGCCATAGCCACATGTCTCCATCTGTTGAGAGCATCTACTACCACATTCTCCTTCCCTTTCACATGCTCTATCTCCATATCATACTCACAAAGAAAACTCCATCCAACACCGTTGATGAGCGTTGAGATTGGGTTGCGTGAAGAGGTGGTGAAGACTAAGTGATCTATCCTGAGTGTGAATCTCTGACCAAGAAGAAAGTGTCTCCATCAAACCAAAGTGTGCACAACTTCCTGTAAGCTCAAGATCATGAGTCAGATAATTAAGCTTGTAATCCTTGAGTTTGTGAGACTCAAAAGCCACTACTCTACCCTCCTGCATCAACACACCTCAAGCTATGCTAAGAAGCATCCATGTAAATGAAAAACTCACCATGTGGATCCTCTAACACTACAAGAATAGGTGTTGTAGTGAGGCATTCCTTCAGTGTACTGAAGGCCTTCTGCATCTATCCGACCAAAAAAACTTCTTCCCTTTCCTCTGAAGGGAAGTGATGGGGTGTGTAATTGAGAGAAGTCCTGAACAAATCTCTGGTAGTAACCTGCTAATCCCATGAAGCTGCGCACCTCAGTCACATAGTAGTGGGTGTTGGCCAATCCATAATAGCTCTAATCTTGGAAGGATCGATGGTGATACCTTCCCCAGAAATGATATGACCCAAATACTGCACCTCTCATTTGAAAGAATGCACACTTCTCCAAGTTCCGTAAAGTTGTTGCTCCCGAAGACATTGAAGAACCTGGTGAAGGTGCCCCTCATGCTCCTCATGCGTACGTGAGTAAATCAAAATGTCATCAAGGAAGATGAGCATGAAGTGATCTAAGAAGGTCCTAAATACCCCATTCATCAAACTCATAAAAACTACTGCGGGGCATTAGTCAAACCAAAAGGCACCATTGTGAACTCATAGTGGCCATATCTCATATGGAAGGTGGTCTTATGAATGTCCACCTCCGAAATCCTTAGTTGATGGTAGCTGACTTAAGATCAATCTTAGAGAAAACTATGGCTCCCTTCATTTGATCAAACAAATCATCAATGTGTGGAAGGGGATAACGATTCTTGATCGTTACCTTGTTCAGTTAGCGGTAATCAATACAAAACCATAAGGATCCATCCTTCTTCTTCACAAAGATCACCGGTGCACCCCAAGGGGATACACTAGGATGGATAAGGCCTTTCTCCAAAAGGCCCTCAAGCTGTAACTTGAGCTCACAGAGCTCTAGGGTGGTCATCGATAAGGTGCTCGTGAGATAGGCTCTGCTCAGGAACTAGATCTATATGAAAATCAATCTCACGTGGGGGTGGTAACCTGGTAGCTCCCCAGAAAGACATCTACAAACTCTCTCAAAATGGGGTGATCATCTAGTGATGGTCCACTAGACCCATCCTCTGATCTATCATTGACTGTAACAACATACATCTAGAAACCCCATTGTACACACCACTTAAGCTACATAGCAGAGATGGTGTGAATAGAAATGGGTCTCTTGACCCCTGAAATCACTGACTCAACTCCCAAATCATCTGCACAAGATATAATCTTGTGGTAATAATCCACTCTAGCCTTGTGTGTAGACAACCAATCCATACCCAAGATGACTCCATAAGAGCCCAAAGGAAGGATATGAGAGATCGAGGTAGTGGTGAAAGGTCCCAAATCCACCACACACTCCTTAACTAAGGAGTCTATAAAGATCTTGGCTCAGAAGCCATCTCAACATCCCAACTATGACCCTGCCTAACTGCCACCATCCTGCATCACTCTACTAAAGATGGTGCAATGAAAGAATCAGAAGAACTAGAATCAAACAAGATGGAGGTAGGAATACCACCAATGCTACCTGTAGTCTCAATAAGCTATGTACTCGATGCTCTACTGGTGGTTCTCGACCACTTTACATACATCTATATGACTAAACCCCATATCACCAATAGTAGGCTCTGAGATCTGTGTCTTACCCTTGTTGTTAGGGTTATGTGGGAAATCTCTCCAAAAATGTCCAAGTAACACCACAACCAAAATAACCGCTTGATCCTCTCCACTATGTAGCAAGTCAGTCGGTACTCTAGAGGTATGTGGTGTGGATCTGATGATCCAGCTATGGTTTGTTGAGGTCTCTGTTGGTGAGCTCCTGTTGAGTGAGCTCTCTGGGCACCCTATGTCTCTGATGGGACCCCTAGGAGGAGGCCCCATACTCATCCTCTCTGTGCATCAAATCTCTTTGTGGAGGTCTATAAGGTGGGTGGGACTGCTGCTGCTATTATTGCTGGGGTCTAAAAGATGATTGTGTTGAACCCTATCCACCACGAGGAAGAGGTAATGACCCCCTCGATCTTTATCTGCATCTATTGTATGCGGGCTCGGACTCGGTCTAGCCTCTTTGGGTCTTTCCCCGAGTCTCCTCTGCTATATAGGCCTTCTCGATGGCCTCAGCTAATGTCTATGGACAATGGATCACACTGCACCTCCAATGTCTAGATTTAGGCCCGGATGAACTGTGAATCCACACTTGCTCATCCTACATATAACCAACATATTGGAGTAGATCCAGAAATCTACTCTCATACTCTGCTACTGAAAGAGATGCTGTCGGAGGTCATGAAACTCATCTATCCATTGTTGTATGAACCTCATGACAAATATCTATGTTCCTAAAATGCTCCTCAAAGAGCTCCCAGGTAACTATCTTAGAATCAACATGGAGCTTCTGCTCCTCTGTCCTCCACCAGACACCAGCTCCATCCCTCAGTAGATGGATCAAACATGAGCTTTGTGTTGCTAGAACAAGGACAAAGCTTGAAGCATCCACTCAAGCTCACCAACTAGGCCTCTACCTAAAATCCACCTATGTCACTAGAATAATGTGATGGTGAAGCTTCAGGATCTCCCTGATGTGATCTGCTAGTTGTGGTCTGATGGCCTCTAGGTCTCTCTGCATGCTCATCCCTAAGCCTAGGGCTCGAGACCTCTCTCTATGCCTAAAACTTGGTCACCATGTCCCCTCTATGGTGACTCTACCTGGCTGAACTCTGCATGGGAGTTCTCTCCTCCATGCTCCTCACTGGGAGGAGATACCTGACCCTCAATGGAAGGGACTCTGTCATGTCTGGTTGCATGTCCTCCTCTTGATCCTCCATGTAGAGTGGCATTAACATCCTGAAGAGTCTGCTAAAATCTGGGGTAGGATGGCTACTACAACATGATCTGGTGGTGGTAAGTCTAGGTCTATGTGAAAATTCCCTCGTCTCATCTATCCTGCCTCTGCATAGACCAAGGTGAGAGTTAGTTCATTTTTCTAAGTTTTATTCAATTTCCATGTTTACTAAAATATGTAATTTCTAACTAAGTTGTTTTCTAGATTTAAAAGTGTGCTAGGTTTAAGTTTCATGTCTCAAGTTTTCTAGTGTGCCCAATGGTCCAATATTTTGAACCACTTCTCTGATACCAAGTGTAATACCCATTAAAACAACCCACTTGAGACCCAAGAAACAACCTAGGGTTAGTTAGGAAAATTATGGAATAATTTTTTTGATTAAAAGAATCTACAACCATGGTTACAAGACAACAATTGTCACTAATAGGTTCTGGAACAATTCTAATCTACTAGTATACTTTTCTTTTATTAATAATTATTAGAGGTCATAAGGTCCAAAATTTAGGGTTAGAAGTTTCAATTAGGTTCGAGAGGAAAATTCCTCACCATACCCACTCTCTAATCAGGCTTAAAGTTTCAACTTGATTTTTCTCATACTTAATGCATTCAAAATTTTCCTAAATCACTCCCATTGGATAGGAAATTTCCTCACCTTTCCATTGATATAAAGAAGTCCTCCTAACTCCTCATATTTTTCAAGTTATGGGCCGGCGGGCCTTGGGGTGAAAATTTTCCCCAAGAGTGGGCTGCGGGCCCAGGGTGAAAATTTTCCCTTGCGTGGGTTGGTGGAGTGGGGAAGAGTTTTTTAGCATTTTTTTCCTTTTTGGGGAAAAATTATGATTTTCCTCCACACACCCATGGGCCTGAAGAGGACACGTGTCGGCTGAGAAAACTTTGGCGGGAAGTCGGGCCGTTAGAGAGATTTTCAACTTTAAGATTTTAAGGGTAAAAAGTTCAAAGGTACAAAACATTCCATGCCTCCGCCGATGCCTAAGGCTGCCACACATCATCCTTCCATTGGTTGCGGGCCATGGGGTGGTGGGGAAACTTTGGGATTTTCACCAAAGCAAAAAGTTAAAGTTTCAAAGTTGTAAAACATTTCGCGCCTCCTCCTCATGCCTGGGGCTGCCACATGTAGTTACCATTGGTTGTGGGTCGGGGGGTGGTAGGGAGGAAAACTAGAAAATTTTCCCAAAATTTTTCTAAAATGCTAAGGTCAAAATGGATTTTTGCCTCCTCCTTTGTTGCCTCCTCAAGGCCACGTGGTAGCTTACGATTTGTTTGTGGGATGGATGGGGGGGGAAAAGTTGGAAAATTTTCCCAAAATTTTTAAAAAGGTTAATTTTGAATTTTCAGCCCACGAAAGGTGATAAAGGGAAAAAGTGGGGCAGTGGGTCCGTGGAGGAAATTTTTCTAAATTTTCTTTTTGACAGTTAGATTAATTTTTGAAGCCAAAATGAAGTAAAACTTCAAAAGGCCATAAATTTTGATAGAAAGCTCGGTTTTGGGAAAATAAGGACTTTATAGAAAGCTCTGATGTCCTCTTTACACAAGAGATCATTAATTTTAGATTTTGATAATGTTTAAGGGGTAAATTTTAAGAAAACGGCCTGCAAACTTATATAGTGCAAAGAAGTTGGTAAATTTTAACTTATAAATTTTTTCAATTTTTCTTCTTCTCCTTCACTCATGCCCATCAAATAGACATGGAGGATTGTTCTAAGAAGATTTTAGGATGTATTGGAAGGTAATTTTTCTTGATTGATTTCCAATTCAAATTTTTACAACTTCAGACAACAAAATAACTGTGAAAGGTTTGGGCCCGATTTTACAATGTTTGAAGGATTTTTCCTTAAGTGTTTTAGTCAATTGAGTTCATTTATATCATAACATGTTAGATTTTAATGTTTCAATGTTATTTATTGTTTTGCAGTTTGAATTGTGCATTTTAGAGGAAGTATTTGCCAGTTTAAAATTCAAAACAGAGGTCAATTTCTAAAGGATTTGTTTATCATTTTCATCTTCCAAATATGGAAATTCATTTCCATTCTAGTCTAATACATTTAGTTGATTCAAACAAACCATTTAATAGCTAAAATGCAAAGTCTGATTTCAAATTTTAACATATTTCAAAAGAACAGAGAGTTACATATGTTTCCTTCATACGTATTCCTCTTTTCAATTTTCCAAACAGAGATTTCAAATCACAATTTGATGATCAATTTCAATACAACAATGTAAAATTGACAAAGGTAGTGCAATATTTTATTGATTTCAAATATACAACTTTACATCTTTCAATTTCTTGAATGAAAATAATATATTTCAATTTCTTTCTTTCAAATGAACAAAACAAAGTATATATATCTTTCAAATTTCAAATTTACAACTTTCATAGCTCAATACAAAGTATCTTTCCATTAAAAATAATATAAAGATCATCCACTTCAAAGTGGGAAAGGTTCTGATGAGATTTCATTTCACATGGGAACTGTCAAACTATCTTTCTTTCTCTCTCTCTTAGAACAACACACATGAATTCTTCCAATTTGATCACAAAAGGGTAGGGAAAGGAAACGCTCTCCACCCAACCAAGACATCCAATGAAAAGGAGAAGCCATCCTTCTTCATTGGCCCCAGCCCCAACCACAATGTAATAAAATGTGATTCAACTCATGGCAACAACAGGATTACACAAAAACACACATAACATATTTCACAATAAACAATCCAAAACAAAATGTAGTTTTACAACTACATTAACACATCACAACAATACTAAGGCTTCATCAAGCAAGCCAAAGGAGCAAGAAACTATGGGGGATGCTACTTATGCCTCCCAAAGGGGAAATGGGTATCACCACCTGAGAACAACCACCATATATATATATGAATATCATTTCAAACATGAATATCATTTCAAACCCTGTCATGCCCTTATGCCTCCCCCAAGTACCCCTTATTCCTCACATTTCCTTATGCCTCCCCAACCTCTTATGGCACCCCATAATGAGTAAATAAATGCAAGCTATTTCTTTTTACAAGGTGGAACCCAATCCCAACTCCCTCCACACTTATACCTCCCCAAAACACTTATGCCTCCCTCAAGAGTACCCCATAGTCTTCTCCTACACCATTCCTAGGCAGTCTACCCAAACAACCCACAAACATGCTAAAACATTCACACAATAACATGTACATTCATAAAGAAAAAGAGTATTTCAAGAGCCAAGCTCTTACCTCTCCATGATGGAGTTGTCTAAGTTCCAAAACAACAAGCTTTCCAATGCCAAAATATAGTCCAAAATCAACAACCAACAAGCATGCAAGGTCTCCAATCTCCTTCCAAAAGCAAGAGCTCCACACAACAAAAATTTTCCCAAAAGGAAGTATGAAAAATGTTCAACAACCCAAAACAAAGCAAGGAGTTCTAATTTTATAGAAGAGGGAAGAGAAGAGGATGAGGTGGATCCATGTAGGATGCCACATCACACATCCTCAACTCCAACACAAAAGTCAAATTCATTCTCCAATGCACAATAAAGAGGTGGGTGAATAATATGACAATAAACTTACACACTCCAAAAGCCCACACCCCATAAGGACTGAATTTAATAAAATGTAAGAAGAGTGCAATTAAAACTTATAATTAGTCATATCAAAATGCATAAAGAAGGTCTAAATTCAACCCTCCAACCATAGGTATGGTTGGTAAATAAAATTAAGAGGTATGGGACAAGTTTTACTTGTCCCATAAGCCTCAAAATCAGCCTCAAAGAAAAATTCGAATTTCCAAGAAGGTGGAGTGTTTCATACTCCAAAATCTGACTTACACAACTCTTACACATACTTACATACACTTACACATTCTTACACATTACTTACACATCACTTACCACATTTAATACAAGAGCCAACAACTTCTATAATTACTTTCTTATATCCCAAATTTGATTAATTTATTTATTTTAACAATATGATTACTCACATTAATTCTCCACAATTAAAAGAATAATGAAAGGGGTAAATGCATCACAAAATAAACACATGCAAACAATAATAAAAGGAACCACATTAATAAAATACACATAACCCCTTGGTCACATTCAAAGGTAATCCCCCCATGGGAATCCCTAAAAAATACAACACACACAACAAATACAGTTGCCATGGTGACCTTGTTGAATTCATCTAGAATTCCAATGTGGTTGGTCTCAATCCTCGATGTTTTTGTGATAGTTTAACCTACAAAACACAAATACCTCCTTCAGCCTCATGGCCATATCAGAACATCCAACATGATATAAATATAATCACAAAATCATCTATACATATGAATCACAACAACATCAAGGCAATCAACAATATCACTTACAATTTATATCAACAACTATATCATCATCATATAATGTCCATTTTCTAGTATATCATCATTCACAGGTCTCATCATGCTCATAATATCAAAATCAATAATAATCCATGTCAACAATAACATTCTAAATCAAAATATATCCATATCCATAATGTAATCAATAGTATCAAGATTAGTATCAAAGGGTGTCAAAGGGAAGTGTCTGGACCCAATTCAAATTTCAAATGAGCATATATTTTGACTTAGTGCTCAAAATTTGACAAATCTAACCGTTGGAAAGATACCTCCATACTTGGCTCTTGCATATGGATATTGGCCTCCTTATATTGTAATAGTTACGTGAATTTTGGAACTACTAGAAGCATCGTTTTGTGACTATTCTCTATCATAATGTGTTTGCATTCCTTCTTCTTGCCTCTTCTCTTGCATTGTGTATTGTTGTGCTATTCAAGTCCCCTGTAGTTCCATACTTGGTTGTGTTCCATGAGAATGATCTAGTGAATGCATATTTCACTGTGCTACTTGTGCCTAGCCTTCTTTCATGCATTCCATATCATTCTTGCTCAGAACAGATAGTGTTCACCCCTCTTTTATGGTGCTATCACCTTTTAGTGTAGTTTACTTCATGTTATCCTTCTTTCCTTGGTCCCTTGGAATTCTTAGCTTAGTTTCCCCTTTCAGCACTAGGAGTAGTAGTAGTAGTAGAAATAGATAGAGGAACTAGCCTTCTTTGGAGATCCATCCCAAGCTCACAAGGTCCCACAACTTGGGGATGGTTCATTGTTCTATCTCAAACACCTCAGCCCATTCGAGATCCGAGACAAGGGTACATGTTTGAGAAACCAAAATTTTCTAGCATGCCCAATGGCACCACATTGAAATCTCAAATTTCATACCTCCGAGCTCGATGTGTGAACTTATTGTTTCAGCCTTTGGAGGCTCATTTCAAACACATCTGACGAATCCCAATATTTTGAAATCTATGTTTTAGTAGTCCTAAGAGCCTTTCATGAGAAGAGTGCACACAAGGAGAAGTGTAATAGCTGAATATTCTTTTGAATACCTCCATCTATCCCCGAGAAGAGTTCATTCCAGAAATCCCGTGCACGCATCTCTATCTCCATAATGTTGTACCCACTCAATTCCTCCTCAAAACACTTAACTTGTGCACCCTACAATGGCGAATCAACAAACTCCTCCATTAAGAAGCTTTGCAAACTTTGATGGAGGGAGTCCCTTACTCTTGGCCGTGCAACATGATATTCCAAATGGCGTGATCAAGAGTATTCCTTACTTTACTGGTGAGAATCAAGTCACCCCTCAAGAGCATATCTAGGATGTAGAAAATCTATGTTCATTCTATCTGATCACACATAATGATGTAGCAGTCAGGATGCTTGCAGCCTCTTTCAAAGATAAAGCACTTTAGTTGTATAAAGGCTTGAGACTTGGATTTATTAGCACCTAGGATGAGTTGGGAATAGATCTATGTAGTTATTTTGAGAAAAATTTAGATTATATCTTTGGTGGAGCAACGAACAACAAAACAAAGGGTGCCGAATGAGTAGACAGTGATTTAAACATCAAAATTTAGAAGAGTTGGGACAGAATTCCACTTTTGGTAAGACATTGTTGGAAAGAAACTTTTCAGATGGAGAAACTTGTGGATTTCTTACCAACGCTCTGGGAATCTAAGTCCCTCTACTTAACCAAAGGTAATCTGTCGTATATATGCATGCACATGAAAAGGTGGATTTCTACGGTGACATTTCGACCTAGGATCTAACAGGGCACTCCACCGACCTTGTGACAAAGCTAACAGTCTCTTACTAGGGAGGAATTTGTCTGAAGTGTAGGAAAGGGAGTGAGAATAGAGGTAGGAGAACTAATCTTTTGTAGGTAGAAAATTAGATTTCGCACACACACTAGTTAGAAACTTGAACACATGCATTTATCGGAAGAAACAACTTTGTGAATAACAACAAGACCAAATAGAATTCACTGATCACCAAGTATCAAGAAACCCCTTAGTCAAAGAAAGCTAGAAATTCATTCTTCTTGCATTGATTGCTCAAATAAAAGTTGTACATAATGTGGGAATGGAGGAGATTTAGAAAAGGGGGAAATAGAAGAAAATGGCTATCTCCTTTGCTTTCTCTAGGTACAATGCACTCTTGAGTCTACAAGATCAATTACCAACCCTTTGTAATGGGAATGGCATTACAATTATAGAATGAGAGGTGACTTATCGTATTCCTCATGACCTTTCGAATACCTTAATATGACTTAAGACTATTCATATTCCACTTTAAATATTTAAGTCCCTTTTATAATAGCAAGGTGACTTAATTTACATTATATTTCTAAAGTCATTTAAGTCATATTAAAAAGTGCAACCCTCAACACAAAAATATAACATTGAAAAGAGAGAGTTTCATATGAGGAGCGAAGAGAGAGAGATAGAAGAGGAAGAAGAAGAAGAAGAACAATTATGCCAAAGGATGAGTTGCTATAGTGGACTTGGCTCCATTCTCTGACTGTTCTCCACTTCATAATCCTGAGAAGGATTCTGACCCATCCACTTTGGCTTCATATCTCCCTTATAAAAATCAACTTACTATTTTTAGTAAGTATGAGAAATCAAGTCCCGATCTTCAATTGGATGATGCACTCAGTTTTCCTCTTTCTCCCTGCGTTCCTCATTCCTTCTAGATCAACTTTCTATTTTTAGCAGGTGCTCGAGGGAACACTTAATATTTTTAGTAAGTGCCAAAATGTCCGTTCTGGTGGATTCTCAGTTGTAGTGCACCTCCAATGTCTTCATCTTCTTCACAGGTTCTTCTATCGATGAATTTCCCAAAATAATAGTTCCTATGTAGTAGACCTACTATTTTTAGAAAGTTTTCCTCTGGGATTCGGATTGACATGGAAATTTTTTTTTGATATGGGTTTTTTCCCAATATCCTCCCTCTAAAATTTTGGGCCCACCCGCTTAATAGTCCAGGAGATTTTAAAGTTTTAATTTTCAGACCTGGCAGTGCTTCTGGGTATGGCAGCCATTAATGGACCTCAAAATTGCAGGTATGGTTTTCTCCTCTGTTTGTAAATAAAATTATATTTTTATGTGGGTTTTTTCTTTTGGTGCTTCACGTGTGATCTTACTTCGATCCAGTAACCGGTTTGATGGGAAATCCCACTTCTTTCTTCGTTGAGCCGGAAAGGAGATTTCTTCGTTGTGGATGCTCTGTCACACATGGGGGAGTTTGAAGGTGTATTATTGATGGCCTTGGGTAGAGGAATGAGTAGAAAAATATATCTTGTTGTTTCATGCATCCGTTTGGGAGATTTCTTCAACTTCTCATTTCATGGCTATGGAGTTTTCTCTATTTTCTCCTTCTGTGCTCTGTGCTTCTCCTTCTGTGTTTGATGAGGATTCCTTCTAGGTACCTGCATGATTTCATGGAGTGGGAGGGGAGTGAATTTTTATCAGGTCTGGTTTTATTTCTTGCAATGGTGAAGTGATGGAAGAAAGTTGCTGAGGAAGTATGGAGGAATGAACTACACATATAACTGTTAGAAGTTAGAAGCAAAAAAGTAGCACTTGGAAAAATTTCAAAAAGATATGCACAGGTAGGGCTTGGGTGCATTTTTCCATTATTTATTTCCCTAACCTCAAGGACTTTATGGACATCAAATTCCATGGTGGTCAAGAGCATGACATGTGGCATTTGATCCAACGGTAGGGAATGAAGGAGGAAAAAGTTGATTTAAAGCACTAGGAGCTGAAAGGAGGTCACATGGGTGTCCAGAAGACTCCCTATGGGGGTTGGGCACATTTTTAAAGGTCTTATGTCCCCCAAATATGGTGCATAAGGGAAATAAAATTCCATGGTGGTCCTGGAGTTGACACATGGCACCCGATATGATGACAGAGAATGCACTTCCAAATAAGCACCCGACAACCGAGCTACGGTCACATGGGTATCCAAAAGACTCCCCATAGGGGATGGGATAATTTTCAAGGTCTGATGTCCCCCAACTCAAGTGCATAAGGAACATAAAATTCCACAGAGGTTCTGGAGCTGACACGTGGCACCTGATCCGACGACTGGGGATGAATGCTCCAAAAAGCACCTGGGGGCTGAACTGTTAAGTCTGGAGGTCACATGAGGGTCCAAGAGATCATATGAGGGATGAGAGGGATTCAAGGGGGCTCGGATCACTTTTCCAACCTTGGTGTCCTTGACCTTGGGGGACTTTAGGGACACAAAATCCCTTGTGCTCCAGTGCTTTGACATGTGTTCTCTAAAAAATTTGGCTAAGTCGTGAACTTGTAACAGTGATAACACTAGCTCCTGATGGATGTTTTTGGAAAATTTTTATATGATCTTGACTAGAAATGGCCTTCTAAATCCAATTGTGGGTTACATGTATTTATTATTCCATTTGATCCCTAAAAAATGGGATTTTTGATTTTTTACTCCACTTGTGCCTCAGAATAACTTCCTGCATACCTGATGCGCCAAAGTGTTGTGAAAAATATTATTTCACCATCATATAGGTCTTGGAATCCTCTTTCTGGAGATTTTTTTTTTCTCCTAACTCCATCTGGAGCTCTCAGAATCTTCTTTTGAAACCTAATAGCTATTTTAAGCATGTATACCACCTAGGCTTGTGAACCTTGTATTTTACTCAGACTACTCCAAGTCTTGCAAAAATTCCCCAAACCTTCAAAAATAATTTCTATTATGTTTTAAGGTCTTTGTTTAATCTCTCGTGTTGAATTTTTCCCTTCTGTTTCACTCCGAGGGATTTGAATCAGTCCTGGGAAGGCTAGCGATAGTCCTTCCTATACCGCCGTAAGATAGTGTCTTTTAGAACTCCCTAAAATCACCTAGGGACCAAATTGACATCAAATAGGGGTGATCTGGGATTGATGATTTAACTTGGGATGCCTAGGAATGGTAAAACATGAAAATTTCACCATAGGGGTATAGTTTTCATGCTTGTAAACTTCCAATTTCCCTGTTGCATATTTTCATGACAACAACTGGCTCTAGCTTGGGGACATGATATAGATTGAGCGCAGCGAAGACATGACATGGGAATCTAAAATCTCAATTTTATACCATATAATTCATTGACTAGTGACTTATCCATTGGGCCCTATAGAGTCATGTACAACTTCTAGAAAGGAAGATTAGAAGGAAACACACACACACACACACACACACACACACACACATGACACACAACATGAAGGGAAACACATGCAACAGAAATGGAAACACACCTATCGTACAAGGAAGGGGACAAACCACTTTCATTGAAATAATTTTCATTTCTCAAAAGTTACACCTGAAGAGGTAACACAAAATGATGATGTTCTGAAATGTCGTTGACGGGTTCTAGAAAGTAGCCTCCCTTCCTCATCTACTTATGAAATCCAGGTGATTTGACAATTGTCCTTTTACTTTGTAGGAGTGAGTCCATTTGAGATTCTTGATACTCAAGTCCTTTCTTGGAAATTTTACTACCTTCATGCTCTTTGAAATTGGTTTCATTGTGCCATTTTCCTTCCATGTTTATCCATATAGTCGATTCTCCATTGAGCATCTCATCGCTGCCGCAATGCTGATTTTCGTTCCAATTCCTTTGATATTCTAAGTGACTTTCTTTCTCGGGTCTAAGCTCATTGACATATTCTCTATGAGAAACCTTTGATTCATCCTTTTCCTTCAATCCATTACGAGGTTCTTGAGTACCATGTGAAGGATTGGATGCAAACTCATACTTGTCTTGTATGTCCATGACACTAATGAAGAGATCAAGAATAGGCTCGAGATCTTCCGCAACTTCTACTGCATCTAAGATTTCTTGCACGGAGTAATGTTTCATCATTTCCTGTAGTTCCTCTTTGTACACCTTTGAAGAATCTTTATCTTACAACTCAAAGAAACTATCTTGAGGGATTACCTCATCATCTCAAGAATTACTGCACTCTACTGACCCTTCATAAAAAAGAGCTTCATCTTTAGAGGTCTCGAAACTCCTTTCTTTAATTTTTTCCTCATGGGAAGAGTCTTCATCTTCAAATGGGAAATAAAATATCTCCATTAGGTATTACATCCATCAATCATTAGCTCAAGAGCGACATCATATGTTTCATCTTGCCTTATCTCAATATGGCCAACCTTCACGTTAGTTAAGGCTTCCAAATTAGCTTCACACTTGTCTTGCAAATTTATGGCTTGCATCAGGAGCTCGAGACTGAGCTCAGGATCTTCAGTTTCTTTTGTGACTCTAAGCATTTCTTGTACAAACATTTCTTTCAAACCTTTCACGGGCTCATCACAAGCTGATTTTGTCTCTCCATAGATGGCTTGACTGAGATCATCCTCATCCCCAAATGGGAATGAGAATAACTCCTCATCTTGTAAAATCATATAAACTGATTTTTCTTCTTGAAAATCATCAAGAACCATCTCCTCTTCCTCATGGTCTGCATCATCTGGTGATTCAGGGCTGTCCTCTTGTAACTCGAATCTCCTCAATGCTTCTTCAAAATCCAAATCTCTTTAGGAAGGCATGTCTAGGCCTATCAAGATGGGGATATCCTCTTCTTCCTTGGTTGCCACAAAGTGATTCATCTGCCTACTACCTTGATACAAGATGTTAGCTTCCAGGATTCCAAACTTTCGTACGTGTACCTCATTTTCTTCTCAAGAAGCAATTTCTCCATGTCTCCCTTGACTGGTATGGTTGCGGATGACCAATTCATCTGAATTTTTCCTCCCAAGTCTTGGGAAAAAACTTCTACTCAAAAAATTCCAAATGATCTTGGGACATCAGCTACCAAAATCATCGCTGAAATTTTCTTGTCCGGAAATTTGGCGAAAAACACTTGTGCATCTTTGACCTTACCTACAAGTGGGACCTTTTTTGACTCCAAAGAGTAACAAGAGCCACTAGGTGGAGTCATTGTAAGTTTAAGATCCTTGGTGACCTTCAAAGGCATCATGTTTTACGAGGAACTAGAATCTATTATGCAATTGTTTAGTGAATATTCTCCAACAAGAAGGGAGACATAGAAAGGTTCAACTTTATCAGTCTTCGATGCACTCGGAGAAAGCATGTTTTGTGAGGGAGGTGTAGGTGTGTTTGGTAGCATGCCTTTGGTACTAGAAGTTACAACATTAGGTGTTAGACTACCACTCTTGATGTATCATAAAAACCTCTCGAATTGTTCAGATGAGTCCGTGTTGTCATGAAAATGTGCACACGGGGAAATTGGAAGTTTCTAAGCACGAAAACTATACCCATATGGCGAAATTTTCATGTTTTATCATTCTTAGGAACCCAGGTCAAATCCATTAGTTTTATCACCCCCTATTTGATCTCAATTTGGTCCCCTAGGTGATTTAGGAAATTCTATTCATTCCACCTAGGTTATTTTAGGAGTTCTAAAAGACACTATCTTTGGCAAGTATAGGGAAGGGCTATCACTTTGGCTTTCCCAGGACTAGAACAACCACCACGGAGTGGAAAACAAGGGTAATATTCGACATGGAGGTGAATTGAAAACCTTATAACATCATGGAAATGATCTTGAAATTTTTAGTGATTTTTTTCAAGACTTGGATTAGTCCGAGTTAAAAACAAGGTTCACAAGCCTACGCGGTACACGGGCCTAAAACAACTGGGCTGGGCTTTAGAAGAAGATTTTGGGAGCTCCAAATGGAGTTAGGAGAAAAAAACATATCCAAAAATATGATTCTAAGACATAAATTATGGTGAAATAATATTTTCACAACACGTTGGCGCATCAGTGCAGTAGGCGGTGTTTCTCGAGCACAAGTGGAGTACAAAATCAAAAATCCAATTTTTAGGGATCAAATGGAATTTTAAAGACATGATATCCAAACCATTGGATTTATAAGGCCATTTCTAGTTAGGATCATATAAAATATTTCAAAAAAATTCCATCGGGATTTCAAGTTATCATCATTACAAGTTAAGGACTTAGCTAAATTTTTGGGAGGACACGTGTCAGCACCAGGAGCCTGGCGGGATTTTGTGTCCCTCACGTCCCCCAAGGTCAGGGACACCAAGGTTGGAAAAGTAATCCCAGACCCCTTGAAGCCCTTTCAGCCCTCATATGACCTCTTTGACCCTCATGTGACTTCCAAACTTGATGGTTCGGTCCCTGTGTGCTTTTTTGGAGCATTCATCCCCGCCGTCGATCGGATCGGGTGCCATGTGTCATATCCAAGACCATCGTGGGATTTTATGTCCATTATGAACCTGAGGTGGTGGATATAAAACCTTGAAAAATGTGCCCATCCCCATAGGGAGTCTTCTGGACACTCACGTGATTGCAGTTTAGCCCCCGGGTGCTTGTTTGGAACATTCATTCCCCGCCATTGGATCGGGCCACGTGTCGGCTCAAGACCACCATGGAATTTATAGTACCTCACATACCTGAGATCAGGGAAATAAATTCATGAAAATTTTCCAAATATTCTCCTTCCATGATTTCAAAAAATTTAAAAATCTAATTGCCACTCTCGGTGCTTCTAGTGCTTCCAGCTGCTTCCACTCCTGTGCAGACAATCTTCATCCTTCCTCTGCAACATTCTACCATCACTCTGCCATTGCAAATGCTCAAACCTACTCAACCCAAGAACTGAAACACATTCCCCACAGTGATGTGTAGGTATCAGAAGGATTTTTCATCAAAATGAGAAGGAGAAACGAAGAACAAGAGGAAGAAAACAATGAAAATCTCCATAGCCTAAAAACGAAGATATGAAGAAATATTGCAAGCCGGTGCATGAAACAACAAACCATTTGTTTCTATTCATTCCTTTTCCCAATACCATAAAAAATACACCTTCAAACTCCTCTCATGTGACAGAGCATCCATAATGAAGAAATCTCCTTTCGCTCAACGAAGAAAGAAGTGGGATTTCCCGTCAAACCAGTTGCCGGATTGAAGTAAGATCGCACGTGAAGCACTAGAAGAAAAAACCCACATCAAAAATATAATTTTCTTCAAAAATAGAGGAGAAAACTAGACCTGTAATTTTGAGGTCCATTAATGGCTGCCGTACCTAGAAGCACTGCCAGGTCCGAAAATTAAAACTTTAAAATCTCTTGGACTATTAAGTGGGTGGGCCCGAAATTTTAGAGGGAGGATATTGGGAAAAAACCCATATCAAAAAACTTTGTTCCACGTCAATCCAACTCCCAAAGGAAAAATTTCTAAAAATAGTAGGTCTACTACATAGGAATTGCTATTTTAGGAAAGTCATCAACAAAAGAACTGTGAAGGAGATGAAGACATTGGAGGTACACTATAGCTGAGAATTCACCAGAACAATTTTTTTGGCACTTACTAAATATAGTAAGTGAGCCCTTGAGCACCTACTAAAAATAGAAATTTGATCAAAAGGAGTGAGGGATGTAGGAAGAAAGGGGAATCAAGGTCACAACACTCAGCAAAGGATTGAGAGAGTTGCTTTTTTCACACTTACTAAAACTAGTAAGTTACACTCAAAGAGAAGTCTTGGCACAATGGGATGTACAAGGATAATCATTTAGGGGGACATCATTGTTCGGGAGCATCCTAGTCATTTTTCACAAAGCATTCAAAATCCACCTTAGTTCATTCAACTTGGTGAGCGTTCATGAGATAATTTGGAGGAGTTTCACATTGTACAAGGAGTTCAAAGATTCATAGTTTCATTGCATTTAGAGCTTTCCATCAACAAGGATCAACGGACTTCATCGGGCGACATATCCTCTTCTTCTTCTCTCTTTCTCTCTCTCTTTCTCTCTCCTCTTCCCCCAACTTTCTCTCACTTTCAAATTTTCTAATTCTTCATTGGGGTTTGCACTTTTTGATATTCCTTTAAGTCACTTAAAAGTGACTTTAGAAACATAATGTAAATTAAGTCGCCTTGATTTTATAAAAGGGACTTAATTATTTTGGTAGGAATATGAATAGTCTAAAGTTGGAAATAAGGCATATGGAGGGTCATGAGGAAGATGATAAGTCACCTCTCCTTCTATAAATTGTAACACCATTCCCATTTCAAAGGGTTGTCGATTGATCTTGCAGACTCAAGAGTGCATTGTACCTAGAGAAAGCAAAGGAGATAGCCATTTTCTTCTACTTTCTGCCATTCTCAAATTTCCTCTATTTCTCCACTATGTACAACTTTGGTTTGAGCAATCAATATAAGAAGGAGTTTATAGCTTTCTTTGACTAAGGGGTTTCTTGATACTTTGTGGTCAATAAATTGTTTGGTCTTGTTGCTATTACGGTAATTTGTTTCTTCTCATGAATGCATGTGTTGAAGTTTTTAATTAGTGCATGAAGGAATCTAATTTTCTACCTGCAACATTAGTTCTCTTAACTCTTTTCTCACTCCCCTTTCCTACTCTACAAATGAATACTTCCCTAGCAAGATATTACTAAATTTGCCGTAGGGTTAGTGGAGTGCCCTGTTGGGTCCCCGATCGAAAGACCAGCAAAAAAATCCACCTTTTCAAGCGTATGCATATAAAGAAGTTGTGCCGTTAACTAAAGGGACTTAGATTCCTAGAGCGTTGGCAAGAAATCCACGAGGTTTTTCCACCTAACAAAATTTCTTTCCAACAGTTCACAAATATTCGATTTCGATGTCAATTGCTTGGCTTTGTTTGCATATTCTATGAAGTCAAAGGGAATAGATGCGAGAAAAGGGGAGTGAAGGGACTGATTTTGGGGTCTGGATAAGCTTAGGAGTAGGATTTGACATCTTAAGTCACATTAATGTATTCAAAAAGTCACTAGGAAGATGAAAATTTTCCTCCTCTTTTATAAATTGTAAGAAGCTCTTCATTTGAGGGTCTTCTAAAAAGTCTTCTGAATTTTGCTTCTTAGATGTTGGAGCTATTTTTTGTGAATTCATGAGAGATTTATCCTTGTGAAGAGAGCAAGAGATAGCAAGTTTCTTCCATTTCTCCTATTAAAAAAAAGTCTTCTACTTCTCACACTATGTACAAATTCTACTTGAGCTTCAATAAAGGAAGAAGGAATTTTAGCCTCTTTGATTGAGGAGTTTATTGGTACTTTGTGCCCATTAAGCTTCATTTAGTCTTGTAGCTATTACGATTTGTTTTCTTCTATATTCAAGTGCATGTAATGAAACTTCTGGCTGGTGTATGCAAGTCTCTGATTTTCTACTTGCAGCATTAGTTTTTCTCTTTTCTAATTTTCTCATTCCCTTTCCCGCCTTCCTAGCAAAGTCATCTCTTGCAGGTATATGCAAGCATTTTCCACAGGGTTAGTGGAGTGCCCCTATTGGATCCCCCGGTGAAGGCCATTAGGATAAAACTCAAATTTCATTCACGCATGCACATATGGTAGTAGGACCGGTTAATTAGAGGGATCTAGACTCTCTAGAGCGTTGGCAAGATAACCACCAATTTGTCCTGAAAAATTTTCTAGCCAACATACCTACAACCCAACATGCTTTCCTTTATTATTTAAAGGCACTCAAAAGTGATATTTCAATTATGATCCAATCTATGGGAGGTAGGACTTTACCAGCTGCTTATAGCATTATAGTAAGGGCATAAAATAGTCTCATTCAGGTGAGAAAGTTGGCTCCAAGCTGCATATGCCCTTGTTCCTAGAAATGTTGCAAGCACCCCAACCTTCTATAGCCTTTATTCCTACTCCTAAGTAGAGTGCGCAACAGAGTTCTTGTACATACCCAAAATTGTAAGGTACTATATCTTTTTGAAGCGGTGTAATAAATGCCCCAATGATGATACGAGTCTCTTCGTAAGGTGTTCGGGATCCGAGAGAAGCTTTACGGATATGCGTTAACATCCCACATGCCCCAGCTTAGCCCCGTGTGCTTTGTTTTCCCTTTTTTCCTCTTTTCTTGGCTTTTTGGTCTTGATATGAAACCGCCGCCCGAAGAAGGCGGCGGTCTCGTGACTGCCGCCACTGAGCAGGCGGCGGTCTGTAACCACCGCCACGGCGGGCGGCGGTCCTTTACACATTTTTCGAGAATGTTCTTTTGTGGAGCATGCAAAGTTCAACGCTTCACCAACTTTTCTTGCCGACTTGAGCATGCATTAATGTTTTTGGTCCCCTGGAATAGTGTTTTTCCTTTGTTTATTGTTTAGGAGTTCAGTTTGGTTTTGATCTTTGGGTGTTTGAATTCCTATAAATGCATGGTTTGTGCACATGCAAATGGCCCCTCATTCTTGTTTAAAAAAACTCATCACTTTCGGTAGTTCGGTCTTCTAGTTTGCTTAAGTTTGATAGTTTAAATCTTTTACATGCTTAGTTGCATTTACTCATTGTTGGTAAGCCACGAGATCCAACTTGTGCAAAGCAGTATTATTGCTTTTGGAGTAGAATAATTTAGGCAGCCATTAAAGTTGCAGGTTTTCTCTTCATACGAGACGAGTTTCAGAGTTACGGACGCATTTTGTTGCATGATTCGCATGTAGACCCCCTAGGAATTGCATAGGCCAAGCTCTGTACTCTTGCGCTTATCCCTCTCTATCCGCATTCTATTACATGCGCATTAGAAGGCTGTCCATTGATCAAATATCTATTCTGTTGATCAAGCATTACACGCTTCTACGGATTCACGTGAGGACAAAGAACAAGGAGATCATGCGAGGGGACAAGAACACACACACCGTCGGATTCGCCTTTGTTGCTGCGAAATCCGGGTTCCATCTTTCAAAGTTTTAGTTAGAACTTATCAAATAAAGTAGTTAATCACTTTATTTGAGTTATTTCCATTCTCGATATTGCGGGGAAGTTGTGGGGATTGATAGTTTCGAGAAAAACTATGATTCATTCCTCACTTCTAAGGTAGGATCGAGAATCTTGCAAATAGATTAGTTATTTCGTTGTTTAGAATAGATATACAAAATTGCACAGACAAATAGCTACACTCGGCTATTTTGTTTGTTTTACGTTATTAGTTTAGTTGTCAATTCTAAATATTTTTAGATAGTTGCTTTCTTATAAATTGCGGAAAATACAAAAAAAAGAAATTATATATCTTTAGAAGTGTACTTAGATTTTACTTTATTATAGTTTGTTTCATTCTTGCTTTTGCATGACAATTACGGGACCTAGGGAGCCCGGGGAATACATTTTCGAGCGAGCCAATTGTGCCCTGACCCAATATCGTAGTGGCGATGGCGACATTGACCAAAACCTTAGGATACAAGTCTTCCAAACAACAATAGACTTCCAACAGATCAGGTCACAGTTGAGAGGGTTAAACGTAGAAGACGACCAAGCACACACATTTTGGTCAAATCAACCAAACTACAGGTTATCCTAGAAAACATCGCATGACTGTAGAAGGATTTGAAAGAGAACAAATATTCGGGTGCGATCCTTTAGTTCCACAGCCAGACGCTGGAGACACCCTCGTAGATATAGATACCCGAACTTAAGAATTCAAGTTCTTTAGAACACTGTGAGGTATTACGAGAAAATCACACAATTGCGATTCTAAGCGTAGAGGTGAGAAAGATTACGACTTTGGATCTAGGGATTAGAACTTGATCTCACGTATGACCATAACGGGACCGCAACAACCAAGAGTCTACGGTTGTGATCCACAAATCCACGACCTAACGAATCCACAAGTCGAGTTAGATATAGACAACGGCCTACGCACATTAGTATTTGGTCTACTCGATTCCACCTATCATCATTCAACAATTGTCCCTACTAGACACAACTGACTAACAAAGCTAGAGAATTTTGGACTAGGCCAGAGAATCGTCCATAGAGTTGACTATATTCACCATATGACCCTATCAGGAGAAATACACGAAACCATCCCGGGTCATTTTCCACGCATCCCCTGACCCATAGATCGAATCACGCGAGCTCGATATTGATTGGAGCCTTCGAGCAGTCATCCTCGCTGATCGATCTATCACACCAGTCCAAGTTAGAAGGGCCTTCTTTGCCTTAGATTCGCAAATACCATTAGTGCGTGTCGAAGACATTAGACTCCCTAACTAGTTTGTCTGCATATTCTACCCCCACCGGCTGTCTCGGCACGACCTCGGGAGGTCGGGTACGTGGAAGAGTCACTTGTTGATTCTCACGCTCGCCTGTTGCTTTTCCGGCGTACAAAATTGGTGAACAAGCGTGAAATCAAAGCGAAATTAGTGAATATGACGTAAAACTTCCTACCTTCTCGTTCGGAGTCATAAATATCACGTTTCCCTTCACAAATCACCTTCGCTCCTTCCCATTATTCTGCGGGTATTCATATACCCCCCGAATATGTCGGGATTCGATGCATATGGCAGACCCCTCACGGGTCTTGAGGCATACTATGCCCAACAGAATAGGAATCATCACCCTCACTCTCAATGTGGGGGGTGACAACTATTCAACTAATCGGTTGTCACGCAAGCGCCAAGGACTAGATATAGTTCGTCCTTCCAAGCGAGAGGGTTGGAGCAACAACTCGCTCAAACACAAGCGAGCCTTGGGCTCAAACAATATGACATTGGTGGAGAATCTGCTTCATCTCCTCGGGTGCTACTTAGACCACATATTAGCGGGACAATCAGATCCATACTCGAGTTCTAGATGGCGAGTACTCAATACGTTATCCTAGGAATGAACAACGCTCTCAAGGCATGTACCCACCTGTAGGAATTTTGCAAATACAGCCCGAGTTCTCTCCTCAAGAAAATACCTCTATGCCATCACGTATAGAAAATACTCTCAGAGAAACTTGGCAAGATAGCAATCAGTTCATGACAGGCTATCACATGCCTATACTGACACGGGATATACAACAAACGCCACGAGGCACGATATCGTGACTTCACCAAACGAAGTCATTTCAACTCTAATAGAAAAGGTTAGAGGATTAGAACTTGCCCAAGCGAATCAAAATTTGAAATTCATACAAACAGGGAGTTCCAATCCTCCGCACCATCCTAGCCAAGTAGATCTCCTCACAGGAGTAGGCACGTTAGGTATGACTCCTCAGTATTCACAACAAGTACCAACTAGACCCACTATCGCTAGCACAGTTCCTCCTGGTCCGGTACAGAGCAATCCATTCCTGGATAGTACCCCTTCGTACTTAAACATGTATTCCAAATCGCCACAAGGGGATATGTACTCATCCCCCGGCATGTTTACTCAAATGCAGGGATTGCCTTATGCCCCTGCCAGCGCGTACGTTACGCCATATCAACAACCCGTTCCACCACCACCTCCTCAACAGGCACCATCAATGGTTGAGACGTATTCAATAGGGACTTATTCAGAATATTTAAAGGAGCCCTTAGATTTCACCATAAGAAGCGTTATGCTTCAAGGCCTCTTCGATTTGCCCAAATACAAAGGAGAAGGAGATCCGAATGCGCATATCAAAGCTTACGCTCTGACCATTCGAGAATTACTCCCATGGGATGGGGTCGTTGCTAAAATATTCCCCAAAGCGTTGGAAGGCATTGCCCTCGATTGGTATTACTGAGAATACGAGGCTTCCATACATTCATTTAAACAACTCGTGTCGGAGTTCATCAAAGCCTTCGACATGAACAAACTGTGGGGCGGGAATCGGGGAGTTCTTGCACATCAAGCAAGAACATAACGAGTCTGTCGCCCATTTCATCAAAGGTGGCGCACTGAGTCCTTTATTCCTCGGCAAGCACTCCAAACATGGATCAGATGGAGCTATGCGATTTATTCCTTCATTCTCTTAGCAAAGAAGTGAAGGAAGAAGTCCAGAAGTTCCCACTAAGGACTTATGACGAAGTACTTGAGAGCACTCTACGAATAGACCAGGCAGTAATAGATAGTGGCCGTAAGACGTATGGAGCAAATGGGAGGTTAATCACCTCCACTCAAAATACTACAACTACCACAAATGTCAATCAAGGACCCAAAATCCTTAACAAAAATCGTGGGGTAACAACAGATGGGGTAACTGACCAGCCCAAGAGGGTAAATGTCGTTAATACTCCATCACAAACAAACAACCAAAGAAACAACAATTTTACCCCGACGGTCAATACGGTGGATTTTAATAATCCACAACAACAATGGTGAAATCCCATGCAAGGGCCAAGCCAAAACTCATTTGGTTACCAAAACCAAAGTCAAAACCAAAAACAACAATTCCAAAACTTTGGTCCTAATAGGCAACAGTTTGATCGGAATTTTAGGCCACAATACACACCAAACCAACAAAACGGGAATTATAATCCCAATTCTTATTGTGGTTTCCATAAAATTCGGGGTCATGACACTAGAACGTGTCGTGACTACAACAAATTCATGCAACGCTTGCCAAATGAACAAAAACAATTTTTTATGGATATGTTCTTAGCAGATCCTACGTCACCAACGGCAAGTACCTTCGCAGGGGCAGTTTCCCCTCAGAATGCCCCTCTCAAGATCTTTAATGATCCACTCCCAAATCATGATAACGATGGGTTGAAACCAACTGGAACAAACAAAGGTGCAATAACAGGAAACAACGATCACGAGGCCTCAACTTCGCTAAATCCGTTAGTCGCGCCACAACTAGGAAGTCAGCCGCGACCTAAGGTAGTTGGATTAGTGGAGTTAGACTCCGAATTACCCGTTGAAGCAATTACGAGGACACGAGAGTATTTCTCTCAACCAAGTCCAAGCCATCTGCCGGAAGCAGATAACATCCAGCAAACCGTAGCAAAACCTATGGGTGCTTACGATCTAATTAATGATCTAACAAAAACCTTCTCGCATATTTCATTCCTTGATTTACTAAAGAATTCCCCTGCTCACAGGGCTGCTCTTTTAGAGGCGTTAGGTTTGGGTCATTTAATTAGTATCACTCCACCACCAGAAGCACAAGTAAATCATATAGACTTTGATGTTTATCCTCCGGGACAGGCGGATAGGGATGTCGAATTCATATTCGAAATAAGTAAAATGCCTACGGATGCCGAGATCGCACGCCGAGGTGATCCAGCCCTACACTTGCAAGTACAGGTTTATAATAATTATGTAAAACAGGCAATGGTTGACGATGGAGCTGTGGTTAACATAGTCCCTTTCTCTTTTCTCCAAAAATTGGGATATGGTGAAACAAACTGTTCCACTACTCGAAATACCTTGAGAGGCTACGATAGCCTTAAAGCCACATCGATAGGAACCATAATACTACCGGTCACTTTGGGACCTAAAACAATCCTGACTGAGTTTTATATTATAGATCGGGAAACTAACTATAATATGATCCTCGGCCAGCCGTGGATACATCGAATGAAGGCAATCCCTTCCATTTATTTCAAGAAGTAAGATTCTTGCATACGGGAAAGGTATTTGTAGCCAAAGGTGATCAAAGCCGTTTGACGTACACCTAGCTGATTTAAAGAAGAGACCAGGTGTACACTCAGAATTCAAACTTCCAACAAACCAACTTAATAAACCCACTGACTCAAAGTCAAAAGAAAAGTTGGTACCTACGACGGATCTTGAAACCATCAGCGTAGCCAAAACAACCCCAATTCCTGGCGGTAAAGCTAAAGAAACTGTATCATTAGGGACTACTGCAAAAATCGTTGAATTAATAGAACAAGATTTACCAATGTTCTTACCATTTGATTCGGTAGGTATAGGATATTCCTTAGGGGTTGGCTCTCTTCCAGTAGAAGATCTTTGCATGGTCGAAGTAGAATGTGCAAATATAGTAGATACACCTACATCTATGCTCCCGGCTAAATATTGGACTCTCCATTTCGATGGAGCTAAATGCCGCTATGGAGCGGGGGCAGGTATAATTCTTACCTCGCCCGAGGAAAAGGTCCTCCCATTCTCTTTCAAGTTGAACTTTGAATGCACAAACAACGGCGCTGAGTACGAAGCTCTCCTCCTTGGCCTTACCTTAGCCAAAAGAATTGGTATTGATAACATCAAAGTTTTAGGAGACTCGTAATTAGTAACAAACCAAGTTTCTGAAATATATGAAACTAAAGCCGAACATTTACAACTCTACAAAGACGCTGTGTTAGATTTAAGCAAAGCGTTTAATTTCATATCCATTGAAGCAATCCCACGAGAGAAAAATCTTCTCGCCGATTCAATAGCAACTTCGGCATCACGCTTCACTCCAAGCAATGAGCTAGAAGATACTCACTTCACAGTATCCATTCGTAACGAACCATTGATAAAAACAATGACAAATCCTCTTTCAAGCGGAAATGAATCTACCGTTCTAGACCATGTTGGAAATGATGTGGCTACTTTGGATTACTTAAATGCCTATGCAGCATTACATCGCTCCTGTCACACACTAGATTTATCTCTGATCCCGCATTCATCTTCCTACTTCGGAAATCCCGTAACGGATCTTCCCTCACAAAGGGAACCTAGCATATACGCAATAGAAAATGGGGATGATATAGATCTACCTCCAGCACCACCTGAGTTCGAAGAGGGTAACGCCTCTTTAATCGAAGAAACAATCGATGTCAACATTGGGACAGAAAATGAACCAAGGATATTGAAACTAGGTTCTTCATTAACCCCAGAAGAAGTAGAAATACATACTCAGGTTCTCAAAGAACATCAGAAGGCATTTGCATTTAATTACAAAGAGATGACAGGAGTCGCACCCCACATTGCGGTGCACAACCTCGTCACTAGATCAGATGCGAAGCCAATTAAGCAAAAATCAAGACCTATGAAGCCCAAGGTAGCCCTTATGGTAAAAGAGGAGGTAATAAAACTCCTTCAGGTAGGATTCATCAAGCCAGTTGACTACTCCCAATGGGTATCAAACATCGTTCCCGTTCTCAAGAAGAATGGAAAGATACGCATCTGCATAGATTTCTGGGACATTAACAAAGCATGTCCTAAGGATGACTTCCCATTGCCATCTATCGATGTCATTGTTGATGCAACAACTGGGTTTGAGCTCTTGTCTCTCATGGATGGATTCTCGGGATACAATCAAATCAGAATATCTGAGCAAGATCAAGCTAAAACCACCTTTATAACTCCTTGGGGAACCTATTGCTACGTTGTTATGCCATTCGGTCTCAAGAACGCCGGTGCCACGTACCAGCGGGCTATGACTTATATATTTCACGATTTAATTCATAAAATCATGGAATCCTACGTAGATGACTTGTTGGCTAAAGCCAAGAAGCGTTGTGACCATCCCGAAGTACTCCGTGTCATTCTTTCACGTTTAATAGAATACGGAGTTACGCTAAATCCGGAAAATCGTCTTTGGTAACAGGAGGAAAGCTCTAGGTTACATCATATCATCACTGAGGATCGGCGTTGATCGACCAAAATTCGGGCTGTCCTCGAAATGGTCCCACCTTGAGTGAATGCGGAATCGAGATCATTTCTCGGGAAGTGAGTGCGATCAGGAGATTCATCCCGGACTTAAGCTTCGCTATTCATCCAATCAATAATTTACTCAAGAAAGACTATAGCATTGATTGGATCAAAAGCTGCAACGAAGCTTTAATGCGATTAAGCGCTTCTTCTTGTCACCACCTACGCTAATGCCACCTAAGCTAGATCACCGTTAATTCTATACTCACGAGACTCACGATGTTTCGTTAGCTTGCATCTTAGCCCAAGAAAGACGATGACAAGAGAGAGCGTGCAATTTATTTCATTAGCCGAACATTGCTCGACTACGAAACGCGCTATACACAAGCAGAGCGAGAATGCCTTGCCATAGTTTTCGCAACCAAACGCCTAAGACACTACATGCTAAATCAAGAGACAAGGGTCATGGTAAAAACTGACCACTTACGAACCTTCCTCACACAAGGGTCCCTGTCTAAAAAGGCGGGACGCTTTATAACCTTAATGGGAGAGTTCGAATTAACTTTTGTAAACCAAAAGTCAGTTAAAGGGCAAATCATCGCAGATTGGTTAGCTGATAACCCGCTAGATGGAGGCGACTTAGTAGACTTAGACTTTCCAGACGAATGCGTGTACTACGTCGAAACCCGACCTGCTATATCTGAGTGCCCTTGGTACGCTGATATCATTAGTTATATCATGGACCATAGGTACCCAGAAGGAGCTACACCTCAACAAAGAAGGCGGTTACGCATTATCGTAGCTAAATACGTCATTATAGAGCAAGTGCTCTATCGGAAAGCATTCGATGGAATGCTCTTAAGGTGTGTTGACACAGAAGAGTCCAAGAAGATTCTCCATGAATCTCAGCGGTATATGTGGAGGCCACTTCGGCGGCCACGCCACCACTCGAAAAATACATCGAATGGGCTATTTCTGGCCCACTCTAGAACATGACGCAATAGAGTTTGTACGCAGGTGTCATAAATGTCAGGAGTTCTCTCATGAGATCCACATGCCGGCACAAGCTTTGCAACCGATCGCTACTCCGTGGCCCTTTTCTACATGGGGCCTGGACTTGATAGGGAAGTTCTCTCCCTCGTCCACAGACGGCCACAATTTTATAATCACGGCCACTGAATATTTCACTAAATGGGTAGAGGCCATGCCTCTTACAAGCTGTGCACACGGTTACCAGTTACGTAATCGCTAAGTTCATTTTGAACCAAATCATTTGCAGGTACGGTATCCCGCAAATTATTATCTCAGATAATGGAACTTCTTTCAAGAATGAAGAAGTTCGTGAGCTATGCAACAAATTTAAAATCAGCCATCATACGGCTTCCTTGTACTATCCCCAAGCCAATGGGCAGGCTGAAGCAACGAACAAAACACTGAAAGCCATTCTCCTTAAAACAGTGAAAGAAAACAAGCGGGATTGGCATTTGAAGTTATATCCGGCCTTGTGGGCCCATCGAACCTCAATAAGAACTCCGACAGGAGCAACTCCTTTCTCGCTGGTATTTGGGTCAGAAGCAGTTCTCCCACTCGAAGTTGAAATCCCCAGTCTCCGCATTTCGCTCTGAGGATTACGGATGAGGGCGCTTCTGAGAGAAGCACGTCTTTCTCAATTAAAGCTGGATGAAGCTAGGTTAGATGTTGAACAACGACATAGAGTCTATGCCGACCGAATGTGCCGGCAGTATAACAAGAAAGTCTATGAACGTGACATATACGAAGGTGACCTAGTTCTGAGGTTAGACAGCCGGATCGACAAGAAGACCGGCGAAGGAAGGAAATTCCGGCCCAAATGGTTGGGCCCATACCGAGTCATGAAAGACTACGGGAATGGTGCTTATCTCTTATGCACGCTAGAAGGTGAGGAGTTTGGCGAAACAGTCAATTCCCTCCACCTCAAACGTTTCTACGCATAAGCAGCAAGCGCTGCCTATATAACTATCTACATCGCATTTTCATATAAATTAGGATCATTTTGTCCACTTGTTCTTACACAAATTGTGATCAAGGAATCTATTCTCAAAGAAATTTATTTCAAACTCGTGATGTTTCTGGCATAAAGTTCTTTAATCATACCTCTCCATCTTCGATATCATCAATCAATTCAGAATCTTTTATCTAATAAAATCAGACATGACGAAGTCCTAACGGTAACCATACCAAGCTCTGCAAGTTTGTTCTCGCTTTGGTTTCTTCTTAGGATAGGTGTCTTGCCTATAGTCATTCTAGAAGCTTCATGGTGTCACATCTATCCCATATGCACATCTCTTTGGAAATAAGAATATACTGACATCTTACTCAAACAAACAAGTCAAGAAGTGATTAAACAGAAAATTTTATTTTACACATTTCCTTGCCCCACCAACCTTCGGTGATGAGCTTGCGTCTCTTACTAGTGACGTAGGGTTGGGAAAGGATGGAAATGCCCTTACTCGCCTATGCCTTGCCCACGGTGATAAACCCATGCTTCTTACAGGTAGCACGGGGCAAAGTGTAGGGGGTCCTCTAGACAAAGTAAATGTTAAAAGGTCATAAACAAACAATTCAAACTTTGAGTCAAAAACGAATGAATCAGATATTCAAAATTCCAAAAAGAGTTAAAAATCCTAAAAAACCAGATTTTGTCTACTATGTGGCCATCTACGGGTCTAAGTCTGGATAAACCGCAAGGTAAGTTACATCCAAAACTATGAAGTCATTCAGGTAGAGTAAGCTTGTAGTTTTCAATTTGGTTCCACCAAAGCTTCGTCTGTCTTTCATCACTATCACTTCACCATATTTCATAACTTGCCCTTCTTGGCTCTTGGTGATGAGCTCTCGCATCTTACTAGTTGCGTGGAGTTAAGGGTGGGGCAAGTCAATCTATTCATCATACTGGTTGTTCTCATCACTTTGCCAAAACAAATCATGAGGTATCCAAATTGCTAAACAAAAGTTAAGATTCAAGATCACAATATATCTACAATATCATGTATCAGCATCATGAAACACAAAAAGAAAGCAAACATTTGCATCATCTGTTTTCCATTGCATACATTCTAGAAAGCATATAAAACATACATCGTAGTATACACGAAAAAGCTAGAAACAGAAAGGGAAGACACAAGTGACAAAGTTTTGATAAAAATCGGCGCATATATATAAATAGTCAATATTTGTATACAATGCCATCATGCACTAGGCATGGTCAAAATGCTCAAAGAGCCCGTAATACACAAAAGAATCCATAATACAAAAAGTGCATAGGAGCCAAGTGGCCTCTCAACCCCTACGCGATCCCGCTGAAGGTGCGCGCCCTCGCCTAGGACTACGACTACGCTGGCGCTCTGAATGGACGGAAGGCTCAGGGTCTCGAGGGGCGGTCGTGGTCTCGCCATGAGAACGGCTCCTCATAAGGCGCTCGGCTGTCCTATAGCCTGCCAACTCTGTACGGAGAGTAGACACCATCTTGGCCACATGCCAAATGGGAGCAAAGACGTCGGTATGCCTGCCGGCTGCTGAGGGCTCCCCGGCATCTACGGATAGCTCCGCACGGGTCTTATCCATAGGGATCATCAGAGAATCAGTACATACCCTACGGATTAGATCCCGCCACTCGTCAACAGTCTCTGCAAAACAAAGAAGAAAGACGAATTAGAAACTAGGCAAGAGGCTAAAATATACAAGATACAAATATAAGGAGGGATAGCAGTTAAAACAAGTCAAAAAAAAAAAAAAAATCAAACTAACACTGAAAGGGAGAAAGGATAACTTACTCGGGTCACCGGGCCTCCAAGATGGGTCACTAGGGCCAGCACCCGCTGCAGATGCCGCCGCCGACTGAGGAGCTGCTCCTGTAGTTGGGGCAACATGACGCCCCGCAACGGACTCATCATCTCCACCATGGCCCCGGGAGAGTGGCTCCTCGGAAACCAGAGTCTCTCTCTCTGCGCTCTGCTCCGCCCTCTCCGGCTGCATGATATCCTGAGTATCATGCCACTCAGGATCACTCTCGTCCGTCTGCTCCTCCGACCCTCCCTCTGTGGACTCCTCAGAATCGAGATCAATATATAGGGTCATCGCTACTATGAGCAGGACCGCGGTAATCCGAAGTAAAGGTGCCGAGGCGCACCAGCTCTCCCTCTGGCCCGAACTATCCCCCTGGCTGCAATAGGAATGCCAGGGGTAACCACTGTCCAACCACGGCCTCTAGGCCCCCTCTAGCCTCCCAAACTGATCTATAAACTGGTGCTACTGGAGGAAGCATGCCCACATATGGGAGGCCGAACTGCTGAGGAACCCTGCTGAAAGGATGTACCTCCACCCGTCCCACACGGTCAATAAGCTGCCCTGTAATGGAGCAGGAAACCAATGTCATGGCCTCCTCTCCCCATATGCCGGCCATAAGCTGAGTGCGGTGTGGCCTCCATGTCTCTGCTATAGTGAGGGAGGCTACTGGCTGGTGAGGTGCTCTAAGCACCGACATATCTGACCATCTGGCCGCCCTCACAGCCCCAGGATCTGCCACCTCCACGCCTCTACCATAAGGAATAAAATGCTCATACACCTAACTCATGACTAGAGTTGGGTGGCTCAACTGCTTGTCCTGTAAAGCGGACCACCCTATATAAGTCGTGATAGGTGGTCCCCAAAATATCTACCCCAGGCGTATATCCGGCCATGCCCCTCTATCTGTGCAATGATGGGGGCCCAACAGTATAACAAAGTGTCCCCTCCCTTGTCCCCGATCAGTCTCGAGGCAAGGATCCCCATGATGGCCTATCGAAATACGAGGATGGGCAAAGAAGGAATGGATCTAACTCTCACTCCCTTCTTGGCCCCGTGGAAATATTTGCATCTCCCATATATATTGCCTTTGTGCAATCTGTGCCCGTGAGCCTTGTCTCTAATGTAAGTCACCTCCCGATGATCGGGACCCCCAGAATGCGGTAGACGTCCTCTAATGTAATGGTCCACTCACCACGGACCCCTGGCAATCGGAAAGTGTTCCGATCTGCATCCCAGTATGAGAATAAGTCACAGAGTATGTGACTAGGCGGGAACAACGTGAGGCACACGCGATATCCGCAATATGCCGGCCCTCTGCAATGTGTCCTCCTCATCTGCTGAGAGGGCATCCAATACCCCGGGCAGCCAGTCACACTCTCTCTCCCGGCTCCATCTAATATACTCCTCCTTCGCCTGCATACACCCAAAAACACACAAAACAGAGTAAGTTAGTATCTAAACGATATCAAGAGAGTTATAAAAACATACACAAATGCTAAAAATACAAGTGTAAGTTTTCAAAAGAGGTCCTTTTGCATTCTGTGCAAAACCACCGCCCTAGGCAGGGGGGCGGTTTTGTAACCGCCGCCTTGAAGGCGGCGGTCTCGTGACCGCCACCCTAGACAGGGCGGCGGTCATGTAACCGCCGCCCTGGCCAGGGCGGCGGTCGTGGCCCAAAAACCCGCGCGGGTTTTAACCCCCAAAAAGCCAAAAACTAGCAAAAAATGACCATTTTGGCTAAAAACAAAGCCTACCCAGTAGGCGCCCCCTAGACGGACCTTTTAAACCTAACATTTTCAAAAATGACCCCCCCATTACAACAAATTTAGCATTTCAAAATTGAAGAGGGAAAAGCACAAAATTGAAGAAAAACCAACCTGTGATCTCGCGGGGTGGCGTTCCACACGTGGAGGCATGATCACTATCTCGCTGTGGACGTTTTGACTCTACTCGCGTGAGAAACCGTTACCGTGGGCCCCAGAGCTCAAAATCTATCAAATCGACTCGCGCAAATGAATAGGAAAATGGGCCCACTTTTATATATATAGCGCTCTAATTCGTTTTAAATCCCCTTTTCACAGGTTCGGAGCGCCAACGGAGGTAAGTTTCTATCCTCGCACTAATGGTACGTCCTCTTCCCCTATTATTTTAGCGTTTATTTTCCAAGTTATTGTATCTATCTGCACTTGAGTTCTCCTTTCATTTTGCAGGTAGCGGGAATTTCGGATGGCGTCATTTCGACACACGGACGTATAAGGTATAACTTCTAACTTCCCATTTCGGGACGGCCATACTCGGACCCACCGTTTTATGCCTCTTCATGGCTAAAACACTTCTCCGAGGAAGCAATATGTACGTACCCAAAATTGTAAGATCTTATCTTTGCGGAGCAGCAGTGTAATAAATGCCCCAATGATGATACTGAGTCTCTTCGCTTGAGGTGTTCGGGATCGAGAGAAGCTTTACGGATATGCGTTAACATCCCACATGCCCCACTTAGCCCCGCGTGCTTTGTTTTCCCTTTTTTCCTCTTTTCTTGGCTTTTTGGTCTTCAGTGATGAAACCGCCGCCTGAAGGGCGGCGGCTGACAGCCGCCGCCTAAACAGGCGGCGGTCTGTAACGCCGCCACTGAGCGAGGGGCGGCGGTCCTTTACGCGTTTTCCAGAACGTTCTTTTGATGGAACGCACGCAAAGTTCAACGCTTCACCAGCTTTTCTTGCCGACTTGAGCATGCATTAATGTTTTTGGTCCCCTGGAATAGTGTTTTTCCTTTGTTTATTGTTTAGGAGTTCAGTTTGGTTTTGATCTTTGGGTGTTTGAATTCCTATAAATGCATGGTTTGTGCACATGCAAATGGCCCCTCATTCTTGTTTAAAAACTCATCACTTTCAGTAGTTCAGTCTTCTAGTTTGCTTAAGTTTGATAGTTTAAATCTTTTACATGCTTAGTTGCATTTACTCAGCTGTTGGTAAGCCACAGATCCAACTTGTGCAAACAGTATTATTGCTTTTGGAGTAGAATAGTTTAGGCAGCCATTAAAGTTGCAGGTTTTGCTCTTCATACAGACGAGTTTCAGGTTCTGGACGCATTTTGTTGCATGATTCGCAGTAGACCCCGCTAGGAATTGCATAGGCCAAGCTCTGTACTCTTGCGCTATCCCTCTCCTATCCGCATTCTATTATATCTGCATTCTGAAGGCTGTCCATTGATCCAAATATCTATTCCTATTGATGCAAGCATTACACGCTTTTTTGGATTCACGTGAGCACAAAGAGCGAGGAGATCATCGAGGGGACAAGAACACACACACCGTCGGATTCGCCTTTGTTCTGAAATCCGGGTTCCATCTTTCAAAGTTTTAGTTAGAACTTATCAAATAAAGTAGTTAATCACTTTATTTCAGTTATTTCCATTCTCGATATTGCCAGGGAAGTTGTGGGGATTGATAGTTTCTGAGAAACTATGATTCATTCCTCACTTCTAAGGTAGGATCGAGAATCTTGCAAATAGATTAGTTATTTCGTTGTTTAGAATAGATATACAAAATTACACAGACAAATAGCTACACTCGGCTATTTTGTTTGTTTTACGTTATTAGTTTAGTTGTCAATTCTAAATATTTTTAGATAGCTGCTTTCTTATAAATTGCCAGAAAATACAAAAAAAAGAAATTATATATGCTAGAAGTGTACTTAGATTTTACTTTATTATAGTTTGTTTCATTACTGCTTTTGCATGACAATTACGGGACCTAGGGAGCCCAGGGAATACATTTTGAGCCAATTGTGCCCTGACCCAATATCGTAGTGGCGAACGACATTGACCAAAACCTTAGGATACAAGTCTTCCAAACAACAACAGACTTCCAACAGATCAGGTCACAGTTGAGAGGGTTAAATGTAGAAGACGACCAAGCACACACATTTTGGTCAAATCAACCAAACTACATGTTATCTAGAAAACATCATGCATGTTGTAGAAGGATTTGAAAGAGAACAAATATTCGGGTGCGATCCTTTAGTTCCATGACCAGGGAATATTTGGAGACACCCTCGTAGATATAGATACCGAGCTTAAGAATTCAAGTTCTTTAGAACACACTGTGAGGTATTCGAGAAAATCGCACAATTGCTGATTCTAAACGTAGAGGCTGAGAAAGCTTACGACTACTGGATACTAGGGATTAGAACTTGATCTCACGTATGACCATAACAGGACCGCAACAACCAAGAGTCTACGGTTGTGATCCACAAATCCCACAGCCTAACGAATCCACAAGTCAGTTAGATATAGACACTGGCCTACGCACATTAGTATTTCAGTCTACTCCGATTCCACCTATCATCATTCAACAGTTGTCCCTACTAGACACAACAGCTAACAAAGCTAGAGAATTTTGGACTAGGCCAGAGAATCGTCCATAGAGTTGACTATATTCACCATATGACCCTATCAGGAGAAATACACGAAACCATCCCGGGTCATTTTCCACGCATCCCACAACCCATAGATCGAATCACACCGAGCTTGATATTGATTGGAGCCTTCAAGCAGTCATCCTCGATGATCGATCTATCACACCGATCCAAGTTAGAAGTGCCTTCTTTGCCTTAGATTCACAAATACCATTAGTGCGTGTCGAAGACATTAGACTCCCTAACTAGTTTTTCTGCATATTCTCCCCAGGCTTTCTCGGCACGACCTCGAGAGGAGGTCGGGTACGTGGAAGAGTCACTTGTTGATTCTCACGCTCACTGTTGCTTTTCCGACGCACGTACGGTTACCTCAACATCCTATTCTCCATCATAGAAAAAGGAAAATGAAGAAATGAAGGCCGTGATCAGAAATTTTTCAAACAAAATCATATCATTAGAAAAGAAGTAGGCACAAGCCTATAGAGGCAATTCAATCAGGCACATGGCCAAGGGAATCAGCCTTGGTGGAATCAATCGAAATCAAATACGAGCCCAACCGGTAGAATGATAGGTGGAAACCTAATGCACATCTGCCCTTGTAATTTATCCCTCCCGTACCTTCCCTTCCATAACCCGAGTGTGAGTTAGGTGCTTGTTCCAATCCAAAAAAATTTGGCATAAGAATCGAATGGTGCTTCCCTTGCAAAATTCCTCATAGTCAATATCATTATGCTAATGTTTCATGCACCCAAGCCTTCATGATCCATAATTCTTCATCTTGTGAGCCCTCAACGAGCACCCATGAAGCAGATAATCTAGAAAGACCAGAAGATGATTTAGAAATAAATTTGATGTTCTTTGGTGCTGAGGAATTCTATGCAATCAACCAAGCTGCAGAAGATAAAAACAAACCATGCACCCTAGTTGTGGACAACATAAGATATAAGAAAATAATATTAGAGTTAGGTGCACATGCCATAATCCCAACAACACAAGTAGATCTTCAAAAGAAAAAATAATCAGACAAGACCTCTTGCAACAAAAGTGTTCAAATCCCTATGTAGGAGGTCCAGCGTAAAGATCTTGTTGAAGCAAAGCACGTGCCCAATGATGAGTGCATAGTTTGGTTCATTAATATCATTTCTTCAAACTAGAAATACTCTTCGTGATATGACTTATTTGTATATGGGGATGTTTTGTATAGTCATGTCTTAGTAGGTTGATGCATTTTTCCTTGCTATTATTTATGAAAACTATTTATCACATGACCTCCTACTAACTATTTTTATGAGATCAAATGTGATGATGTGTGCAGGGAATGATGGAGGTTACTGGTGGATAAGTTGCTTGAGTTCGATGCATGCGGCTGAAGACTGTTTCCAAATTGACCTATTAGCTTGGGCTTGACTCTAACGGCCCGTAGGAATCTAAGAGTTTTAATTGATATTTGATGAAACAATGTTTAATGCCGCTTGATATGGCGGATCTTGTAACAAACATTATCTATATGAAGACTTTGTCTTCAGAATGTAGTACCACTTTTTGATCGTAAAAAGAAGATTATCTGCATATTGTTTTGTTCTAGATTTTGTCTTTTTGGATATGTTATGAACTCATTTGGAAGTTAATGAAATCTATGGCATTTTGAGAATCAAAATTTGTTGATCACTCTATCCCGAGGAAGAGCAAGGGCCCACTCAACCGAGGAGATACGAGGTTACTCTGAGTTTTACATGCATACAGTATTTCGATTAGTTTTACTACAATTGTCATTTGATGAGTTTCACATGCATGTTTTGATTAACTATCTCTGTTTTCTCCATTATCACTTTCACTTGGAATAGATAATTTTGATATGTGAATCTAGTTCATGAATAATCTTGCTTTCTGCTAAAAATTCCAGTTATTTAGTTGTGATTTAATTTGTTAAGAATAAGTGTGTGCGTGTTTTAATTTACAGTAGAAGATTAGTTGTTGAAATCCATTTCATTACACATAGTTTAATTCCGTAGATTTGTATTTGATTTTCATAGATTTTAACTACACTTCCATAGAATAGTCATTGAAACCGAGCAACCCCCCCAACAAACTCAACATATAACTGGTTCTCCTAGACTCTATTGCATATTGCCTTGGACACATTACTGGTTTAAAAATGAAAATGACCAATATTATGTTAGTTAAATGATTGGAAGAATACAACGACCCATCATTTTTGATGCGTATTACCGGGGACTTACATAACCATAAGCTCCATTATTTTATTCCATATGTTATGGGTGTTAATAGATTTCATATAGGAAACCAATAGTTCTCTCGGACCTTGATTTAAACCAACCAACCTAGATGCATAGGTCACAAGATAACCAAGGGAGATTTATAGCATGAAATATTCAACAAATCTCTTTAGACACTTCACAAGAGGGAAACACTGAGAGTGATACAAATTTCAATTCCACACCTAGAACCTTTTCTGAGCATTTTTATCCTCTTCACATCATTCTGCAATGGGGGATCTTGGGAATGCTAAAGAACAAACTTTAGGATGAACATTTACATACCCCATTGTCCTCGATGTAGATGAGGATGCACCCATGAAAAACATCTCACCATCCATCCTCCCCCTCTTTCGAGGAATGACCAAAGAAGACCCTGATTAGTTTCTATTTGAATTTAAAATCTCATGCGGACATATGATTACTAAACCGACAATCAAAAATTAAATTATTTCCCTCCAATCTCAAAGATTCTACTATGAGATGGTTTATGGGGTTACCATCTAACTCCATTAATTCACAGGAAGCCATGGAAATAGCCTTCATAGATAAAACTAAGACTATTGTAGAGGAAGGTGTAGACACCAAATTTGTGTCTTACGACCCCCATGCCCGAATCTCATTTTGCAACCTAACCTCATCACCTAAACCTTACACAATTATTTATTAATTACCTTATAATTAATAAATCCACATCTCCATACCCGACACCTCATTTCGCCACCTCATCATGACCTAGTCCTAAGCCTAAACTAACCTAATTAAGACCTATAACTTGGTCTACATCCACACCCATGACTAATTACTCCTCACCCGCACCCAAAACCAACCTCATAATGACTTGACCAAGCCCACAACTAATCCCTCGGGAGAAAAGGAGGGAAAGTTGGCTATTTTACTAAAAATAGCCCACTTTGACTTAACCGACATCGAGTTCTACTCGACCGCCGTCGGTTACGTGACTGTATCATCGGTTCCTGTAAATGACCTCCCCAACCAAAAACAAAAAGGTTGGATTTTCATTGATCCGAATCGAGAGGTCATTGGAAGAATCTGGAATTTACTTAGCCGAGCAAAGAAAAGTGAAGGAAAGAGAGGATTTTGTAGAGAAGGACATCAAGCCCAAGACTACTGTTGAATAACTTGAGAGCCCAGTGACACTCATCAAGCATCGAGAGAGAAGATAGCTCATCTTGGATTTTGGACCATCCTACTCGAACCCCCGCCTTCGTCATCACATTCCTTGAAACTGTATCTTCATCGGGAACTAGTAAGTAAGTATTAAACGTTCTTTTAATAACATTTCTTGGATTTCGAATCACGGTAATTACAAGTCTATTCTGGATCTACTACCCGGTAACACCCCCCATCTAACTATCATTCCTCTACCCCTACACTACCCCAAGAATGGCTCCCATACCCTCGAGCCCTCTCTATTACCCCGTTACCTATCCCCAATCATTTACTAGCCTAGCAAACACCATAGCCACCTTATAGCTAACCTTCACCAAAGCCCTAAATCACGCCCTACGATATTAGTTATCAGAATGGCAGACAGTGTGCATGATGACCGGCATCGGTCACTATGGTTCAAAACCAAGACCAACCTTTTCTCTATTGCTCTAACAAGGTAATTAAATTGTAATTTGGCAATAGCTACTTTGTTAGAATTTATGTTAATTTATATTAGCGAGGGCCCGACCACCTTGGAAAGGAAGTCTAATATTTCCTGGGCCCAAGGCATTTCCCTCATTTATTGTCTAATTAGAATCGGTGGTCTTGTATTCTTACTTGCATGGTAGTCCTTCCCGGAAAAAGGAGTTCTTTGTAATCGATCTGATTTCTCTCTACCGTATGCACACACCCATTCGACATTCACGGTATTCCTCCTAGCCCTAACCCTTATCTGTTTCTCAAAGGAATGAAAGAATAGAAGCGAATTTATTCCAGAACGGAACCATTTCGTGTGAAAGAAGGGATAGAAAGGAGGAATTTTTCCAAATACTGATAAAAGGAAGATGAGAATCTAGAAGATTCTCTGGATAGATTCCTTTTTCTCCATAAACGAAGTGGAGTGCGAGTTACATGCGGACATAACTAAAACAGTTTTTCGAAAGGATTTGGATAATGAAACCAAGGATTCTCTCCATCTCATGGGAGGTGGAGACATGCACAAGCTTACCATGGAAAAAATTACTTGAGCTATGTAGAAGATATTCTAGAACACGTGGAGGAATAAGAAGGAAACAAACATCCAAGTCTTTAGGTACCTCACGAAATTCTAGAAGAAATGGCCAACATGAAAACAGACATCTCTTTGTAATTAACATCCACCATAGATGGAATCAAGGCAAAAGCCACTCCTACTAAAGAACCATTGGACATGTATTGCCCTAAATGTTGGAAGAGACATCCCTTGAGAGAATGTCCTCTGGATGTCATAGATATGTGCTTAATCTGCAAAGTGGACTACCATGACACTAAACATTACACACTTTTACCAAAATTGAAGGGAGGTTTAAGTGCCATCTCTCAATCAAGTGCTGAATTTTATTTTTTCCAAAGACCAAAAAATCGGGGTGGATTCCCATCTTGACCAACTCAGAATCCTGGAGAATGCCATGGCCAAATCAAGCCTCTCGGTCTTCTTGGGGACAACTTTGAGTGGGAAAACTCAAAGCGAATGACTTATCCATATCCACCACCATGGACAAATCCCTACACTCAGCTGCGTTGGTCTCCACCACCTAAAGCCAATCCTTGGCACAATCAGTAGTGGGGTCCTCAATAAAATTTTAGCCAAAATCAGTCCTAGGCACCACCACAAAATAGTAATCAACAACATAGGTTCCAGCAGCCACAACAAGCTTTAAAGCCTCCACCTCAAGCCTACCAAAATCAAGGACAAACAACACAAACACAACTTCCGGCTCAGCCAGTATCCAATCCTAAAAATCAATAGACAGCTTCAATTGATGACACAGATGCAAGTAACACCATGCAAGTTAACACTATTGGTAATTTATGATTACGATTTGAAAAATATTGAACCCTCTCGTTGTTATCATAGAATTACACGATGATGCCAATAAGGAATAAAAACTTGAGGGTAACTTTGGTTCTTCACCAATGCAAGATAAACAGGATGATCAAATACCCACATCAACTACAACCCCTTTTCCGAGCGATTAGAGGACACTCGGATTGCAGATGAAACAAAACTAGTTTAGGAATTGAAAAAGCGCATATTGAGGTTCCTTTGCTGCGTGCGATAAGGGACATCCTTGAACTAAACCAAACCATTAGAAACAAATGTATAAAGACACCAGGAAGAAAAATAAATACCCAAAAATCGTCGAGTTGAAAGGAATTTGGCTGATTTAGTTTCTTAGCACCCTCATCTCACCAAAATATGGGGATCCAGGATCCCTGTCATTACTATTTGTATAAACAACCAGTCAATATCTAATGTTTTGGTGGATCTTGGTGCTACTATTAATGTTATCACAACAGAAATGTTTAACCTACTATCCTTGATAGGACTTCAACCAACCAACATTGTTCTGCAGTTAGTAGATCAATCCATTGATGTACTGACGGTGTGGTTGAAGATATAATGGTCCTTTGTTGAATCATGGGAGTACCCGGTGGATTTCATGGTTTTGTAGCCTAAAGCTCGAAGTTGGATATCCGGTCATCTTAGGAAGACCTTGGCTAGCTACGGTTTTTGCTTACATTGACTATAGGTTAGGAAACATGACAATTCTAAATGGGCAGAAATCCAAACACATTTCATTATATCCTCCTACCCAGCCTTATCTGAACAATTGTGACCAAGTGTGGGTGAATTGTTTGGATGCTAACTCTTTGAATTATTCTTTTCTGGCCATTATTGCAGTACACAATCATATGACGGAAGCTTCAGAGTCTTATGTGTTGATTGATTCTAAGAACTCTGTAACTACGGAAATCAGCACTACTTCTACAAAATTTAGAATATCGGCAGAAGACATTACCTTTGCTAAGTCTGGTAGGAAACTCTATGCTTATAATTCTAAACATTTAGTTCCTGGTTTCTATTTTCCTTTAACCACGGTTCTATCTTTTGATAACATATCCATCCTGCACATGCTTCAACCCCATGTTTTCCCATTGAATTCTTTTATCACTAGTACGAGCTTGCTCTTGCGGATGATACTAAGCAGGTGCTTGTCAATATGGGTAGATAACTGACTATAGAAGGTGACTTAGAGGTCAATCAAGAAGCTAGGGTGCTTGAGGTTCTAAAGAAAAATTCTCATGATTTTTCTTGGGATTACACTAATATGAAAGGAATTCATCCTAGCATTTGTACACATCATATTTACACCGATTACGTCCAACCTATAAGGCAGCCGCATAGCGAAGAATCAATCCAACATTGAGAGACATAGTCAAAACTAAGATTGAAAAGCTCCTAAAGGTAGGTTTCATCTATCCTATATCTGATAGTCAATGGGTTTCCAAATTAGTTATTGTTCCCAAGAAGAATGGTAAGTGGCGAATATGTCTTGATTATAGGGAACTTAACAAAGAAGCCAAGAAAGATTATTTTCCCTTGCCTTTCATTGACCAAGTCTGGAAAATTTGGCTAGTAAGAAATATTTCTCTTTCTTGGATGGGTTTAGTGGGTATAATAAAATTAGTATTGCCCTTTCGATTAGGATAAGATTATTTTACGTGCCTTTAGGGTACATTCGCTTCTGAGTCTTACCTTTTGGGCTTTGTAATGCCCCCGCCACATTTCAGTGGGTGAGTCTTGGCCATTTTTGTAGATCTTGCTAATGGTGTGTTGAGGTTTACATAGATGATTTCACTATCCATAGATCCAATTTTGAAGAATCTCTGAATAATCTTGAGAAAGTAATCGGGATGTGAACAACACCGACTATCTTTGATTCATGAAAATTTCGATGATGGTTGATCAAGGAATTGTCTTAGGACATCATGTTTCAGCCCAAGGTATAAAGGTGGATCCCAAAAAGATATCAGTCATCACCCAATTACCTATACCAGCTAATTAGAATGACATCAAAAGTTTCCTTGGCCATGCAGGTTATTACCACCGATTCATAAAAGATTTTTGCAAAATTTCTACCTCGATGTTTTCATTGTTAACCAAAGATTGTGTTTTTGAATGGTCTTCTCAGTGTCGATAGGCATTTGAATATATCAAAGAAAAGTTGACAACATCCCACGTATTACATGGACTGAATGGGGACAACCTTTCCATATCCACACCTTGATGCTTCTAATATAACCATGGGTGCTATCCTTGGACAAAAAGACTCAGAAGATCATATGTATGCAATTTATTTTATCGAAAAAATCGGCTCCTACGGAAAATAATTACACTACTACGGAAAAAGAGTTTTTGGTTGTGGTGTATGCTTTGAATAAATTTCATCATTACATTACTAGATATAAAAATTTTGTTTACATTGACCACTCTGCCATTCGATATTTGATGAACAAACCAGTGGTTGGCGGAAGGCTCATTCGCTGGTTGCTCTTGTTGCAAGAATTCAATCTCACTATTATAGATAAGCCTGGGAAATCTAACATTGTTGCTGAATTTCTTTCCAGAATAAATGTTTTAGGTGATGACAAAGCAGTCCAAGATCAATTTCCTGATGAACACTTGTTTGCTATCTCCACTAAGACTCCCTGGTTTGCTGATCTCACAAATTATTTAACAACATGGAAGTTTCCTACTTATTTTACTCATAAGGAAAAAAAGTGATTGGTTAGAAATAGTGCAACATATAAATGGTGTAACGAATTCTTATTTAAATGCTATCTGACATGGATCTTTGCGGGTGTGTTCAAGAGGATGAGGTACATGACATACTACAAGCATGTCATGATGAGCCAGGAGGTGGACATTATTCAGTAAAATGAACAATTCACAAGATCCTTGGAGAAGGGTACTATTGGCCTTCCCTCCATAAGAATATCAAAAAGTATGTGTGGTAGTGTGATGCATGCCAACGAATGGGAAAACCAACACTTTCTACGGAAATGCCTCTCGAACCCTTAGTTGGTTCTAGGACCATTTGCGAAATGGGGTATTGATTTTTTGGACCCTTTGATCCTCCATATTTCAGGAAGGAGTATCTCTTGGTATGCATAGACTATGTCAGCAAATGGGCTGAAGTTCAAGCATTGGCATCTACCAATGAAGATGTTGTTGCTGATTTTCTCTACAACCAGATATTGCTATGATTTGGATCACCTAGGGCCATTGTATCTGATCAAGGTCCTAAACTTGTTTCAAATATGATTGAATCTTTCTTAAGAATCTACAGAATCAGGCACAAGAAATCATCACCATATCACCCTCAACCCAATGGGCAAGTGGAGGTAACAAATCAAGAGCTTGAGAATATTCTCGACTAAGGTGGTCAATGCCGATAGAAAGAATTGGGTACCAAAGCTTCCTAAAGGCCATATGGGCATATAAAACGACCGGAAAACAACTACTTTGGTTTCTCTCCCTATGAGTGGTATTTGGGAATAAGCCACTTGCTACTTGTTGAGTTTGAGTTCTTTGCGAACAACGTTAGAATTTTGGATCAATTCGGATGAAGCACATCATGAACTAATGTTGTAGTTGAATGGACTAGATGAAATGCGGATGGAGGCACAATGGCAGACTAAAATTCTGACAAAGACGCGAGAAATCTTGGCATGATTCTCACACAAAAAAAAGATATTTTATGAAGGACATTGGGTTTTACTCTTTGATTCCCGCTATCAGAAGTTTAAAGGAAAGTTGTGTACACGTTGGTTAGGTCCCTATCAAGTGCATCAAGTGTTTGATAATGGATCTATTTGATTGATACCGATTGATGGAGACAAACAAAATCTTTTGGTGAATGGGCATAGGCTCCGAGTTTATCACCAACCACCGATAAGCAGACCTTCACCGAAAACATTCTGTTACAAATGAATATGCATGCTGAGGAGGCTCTTTGCCTCTCACGCATGGAGTAATTAATCTTTTTCAAATTCAATAAAGGAAGATTATCCTTCATTCGATCTTCTTCCCTTAGTTAGGAGTTTTTATTGTAATTTCCAATAAATGTAGGAATTTCCATTATTTCTACTGCCGCTAATCATGTTTCATCCCAAAATTGCAGGGCATAGGAATCTACGGATATCGGCTGATTAAATGTGGCATGGGTAAGTTCATTTTAACCTACTAATGATATTTCTATGTAAAAAATTCCCCATGTATCCATTTGTCATTATGAAACCATCATCAAATGATTACTATGGTCATCTTAGGTCTCCTTCCAAATACAACTTTATAAATGACGACATAAAAGGAGTAATGGTTCATAAATCACCACATGATTTGATGTGTCGCACTCTCCAATGTTAGGACAGGTGGCACATGCTCCTTAACCATGGGATATGTGCCGCCACAAAAATATTAATCTCACGCGGGTGGCCGGTCTCATCACTATTTTTCCACCGTCACCCTCGCTTGATGTTGCGCTACCCAAGGAATTTGGTGTCATTTGAAATTTAATGCTCTGCAACCGCTTCTTCCCATTGTGGTATGCCCATCAGTCACGACTAGTTTTATTAGACACTAGATAGGAAGTGGAAGGGACGCTCATCTCACGCTCAACTCTGTTTTTTTTTTTCCTCTCGTGTATTTCTCACTTTTGGCTCAACATGGAATTTTGCAAAAGACATCGAACCTACTTCACCTGATACCTTGCTCCGAAATTCCGCCATTTGGTAGGTATTTCATGATTTTGGATGGTTAGATTTCATTCGGCGATTTGAAGGTTTTGATGAGAACATTGTGGAAGAGTTCTTGAACAATTTTGAGTCCACATGCTCGCAAGTTGGTGGACGAAGAGTTGAAATTACCAGTCAGGTCATTTCGACATGTCATCTACCAAATTTTAGTCTAAAGGTTATGACAAATGCCCCTTTACAAAGTCTTATTGTTTAGTTCCATGACAAAGGAGAGGCACTCCCAGAGGTCATCGTGACTCCATTGGGTGTCCAGAAGGGTGTTAAACGGAAAGCGTTTTCCTAGAATCTGGGGTGAGATTGTTGAATGGGTCAATAAGTATTTTATATGTGATGGCTAGGCCTCTATTTTAGGTGGTGATACGCTCAAAATTCTCATTCACCTTAAAAAGGGACATGTCGACCAGGCCCTTTGGGTCAATTTCTTGGAGTACCTTAATGATTCTATCATTAAGGTATGCCAAGAAAGCGAGTCCAGTGGGGGCAAGTACGTGCTTAAACACCAAGATTGATTCATCTGTTGTGTTCACACCAAGTTTTCTTTTCCCAAAGCGGAGGCTTGAGGGATGTGTTAGTGGTGAAAGTTCTAGGCCTAAGCAATTAAAATCTATCCTTTCTTACGCACCTCGGTCTACTACCCTGCATCGGGACCTTCACATAGTCAAGTAGAGGCAGCTAGCGTTCTAGGCATGCCGACACCATTGGTACTCCGAGGGACAATTCCTATCCATTTATGATTCAAAAGGAAAGTGTCCCATGGCCCCATCTTCCTCCATGCAACTATGGTCCCGGTGGCTTAGCTCATGTTTGCAGGCAGGTGGTTTCATTGGAGTCCTTGCACGATGACACCACCCACATTCATGAGGAACTACATATGGAGGATGTCCCGGCCGCTCCATTATCTGTTGTTCCTTCATCTACAAAAATTCACACTGGAGCTTCGGAAATGCTTAACATCCAAGTGGAGCCTTCTCACATCTATCTGGAGGAAATTGCATTGCTAAAATATCGATTCACTGCAAGGTATGGAAGAGTCCACCCTTTTATTACAAGCTGAATTTACACAAAAGACAGTAGAAAATTTTTGGGAGATTGCTGCCCTGTAACATGAAGTGAGTTCTCTAAAGTGACAACGTGATAAGGGTATTATCCTCTTGAATAATTTCTAATAGTTTTCCCTCCGGACAGGGGAATTGTGGAAAGAAAATCAAAAATTAAAAAATGAAAAAGAATCTTTGGTTCCTCCCAGCTGATCCGCCAACATCTCTCTGTAACATACGAATACGTCCTCTTACATGGAGGAATCTTACGTCTAGTCCCTCCACTCGTGACTCTGGAGCCGTTAACAATCCGGTTGTCTCATTCACCCGTGTTTGGAGTTGATGAACTACACCCTGCAGATGATCTCTCTCCATTGTAATCACGGCTATGTCGAACGATCACTTACACCTCACGGCTCTGCTACCCACCATAATCTATAGGCCTCTATCGCTCCTACATCCATTACCCTGCGATGGGATGCTATCTCCCTCGACCCTTACGGAGGTGTTGGCGGGAGGTGAGAATGCTACCTCGGCGTCAATCCTCATGTATGGTCTATAAGCCATAGTTATATCCTGAACAAATCCAAATTGTTGCCACACACGATCTAGAGGAATCCTCTCGTATTCACCTGGCCCGTGCCCTGCGATCCACCTCAATCGCTCTACACCCCTCAACTCCTCAGCTATGTTCTCTGTCACCATATAGTTCTAGTAAGGCCTCCAAAAATATCCACAATCGTCACCATCTCCCATACCTTCCTATAATACTTGATATCATTTATCACAGCCTGGGATCTCGCCTCTTGTTCTATCTGGATCCATCATTTGAATCCCAACCTCTGCACTCCTATCTCTCCTGACTGGATGGGTCGGCCTATCGGTCGCACAAAAATAATGTGCTCATAGGCCCAACAATGTAATAAGTATGAACAATCCGGTGTCGTCTGTTTTTCACTGCAGAGCCCATAAACCCTGTATAACTCCGCTTGAGATATGTGGGTGCCCATGTGAAAGTCACGCTCCTTTCTATCATTTTCCAAATAACACTCATCAATGCTTTTGGAAATCTTCCTTCTCCGCCCTCGGTAATGCATAATACCCCACCGCTATCATTAATACCACTACCAACCTTGTTTCCTCAAGGTGTGTTGCATACATTGTACCATAAGTGAATGTCAAACCTCGTGCCAAATCTCATGCGGTGAACCAAAATCGTTGTTATCACTACCCGCCTCATGCTAGGCAACGCCCGATACACTAGTCTTCCTGTAATTGGGATCCTCAAGATCCTAAACACATCTTCAACGTCACTATCATCTCCATTATTGGTAGATAGAAGGTATTCTTTTCTAGGTTCTATCTCTCAATCAACGCTGCAACATAGCATGATTACGTGTGATTCATGAATAATAGCGGATTCCACTTAATCCCACATGGTTTATCAATGCCCATTCAGTTGGTGTTACATCCGCTCAGATTCATGACAACAAAGTGGCATAGTATCATTCATCCTTAACCTTGCCTCCGCCTGCATACATCAAAACGACACACAATCATTCAATAAATCAAATCCCCATGGTTTTTTTCTCACATTCTAGAAATTCCTACAGTAACCGGTATCGGTTATTGATAACCGATACTGGTTTACTAACCGATACCGGTTATCTCTAAACGATACCGGTCACTGTCAAACATATACAGCTTACATAAAAACATCCACCCACGATAATTATTTTGCTCGTTTACTCCTCTCTATACCTATAAACATACGTGAACACCATGCTTACCTACCCCATAACATTCACTCTATCCCAAACCCTTACCTATCACCTTTTCTTTCTCATCTCTACCATCTTACTTTCTCTCATCCTATTCATCAAAACATGCAAGAATTACAATACAACCAAGCAGTTTACCTCTCGGGATGCAAAGCAGCTTGGGGTGAAACTTGTCTTCCCTCTCGTCCCGCCTCTTTGGATGCTTCTCCTCATTCAACCATGTTCACCACCCTCTTCCAATATAATTTACCTTTCTAACTTCTTAATCTCAGCCCACACTCACTTCACTGTCTCTTTCCTCCTTATCACTCAATTCTTTGCATGCAATTACCTATATCGAGTCATCAAAGAGCGTTGCATTCACGTATTTAACTTGTTGCGCATGACTCTAAAAATAGGAACTCTAAAAATAAGAACTTGATTTGCCACCCAAGCTTTTCTATTTTTAGAAAAGCTTGTTTTGGCATAACCGGTATCGGTTGCATAAGCGATATCGGTCAACATGCAACTGACGTCGGTTAGATAACCGATATCAGTCACATGCCTCATTTTTCTTAAATCTGGGCCTTTTCTTTATTTTGTTGCAAATTTTTGAAGCGCCCGCCCCTTTTTCCTGCATAACAACACCATTATCAATATTTGTCATCAAAATCACATCAATATCTTATCATAATTTCATCAACATCATCTATCTACAATAAAACAACCATCAACAAACTGCGTACGACATTACAATATCTACATCAAACCCATCAGTATATACACCATTTGGATCTAACTCATCATCTACATACATTCCATTTCAAAAACAATCAATAAAACACATAAAACATTTTATACACAACATGTGGATCAAAATCATCATCTCTCTATATATCAATGTTTCAAATAGACAACTTGCCTGCATGGGAGCCTCTGTGATCTCAAAATAATACAAAGCCGACATGCAGCTACAATCATCGCTGTCAAAATCTCAACTCGGCTCGCAGCCGGTCTCTCATGTCAAAATATACTCGGCTCGCAAGCCGGTATCAACTATACAACCTGTACTCGGCTTGCAGGCCGGTATATACAACAAGAATGAATAAATGAATCATATGTGGGAACGCAGCCTCTAAATAAATAACCAGTTCTGATCGGTGCTTATATCAATATACAAACAAAACATCCATCTCTGCTCCGGGGATGTCTCGGCTCTCCCCACCCCCTCAGCTCCTCTCCCTGCTGGTCCCTATGCTGGCTCTCGCCGCCTCCCTATCACCGACCCACCGGCTGTGGCTACGCCCCCCTGGGATCTCTGGCTCCTAAAGGTCTCGGCTCGGTGCACCACATATGGTGAGAGTCGGCCCGGCACCATCAAGGACATCCCGATAATACAGGCCTCCGCTCTCGCCTCCATATAATGGGCCCGTGCCACCATGGCTACTCGGGCTGGTCCCCGACTCCTAATAATAATGGCCCCTGTCTTGCCGGTACACCCTGTGCGGTACTCTTTGTGCGGTGCCGGTGGTGGAGCTATGGCTATGCCTATGGTGTGATTACTGTGTTGTGCCTATGGTGTATTTGTGGGCGTGCTGCACTGCACGTACTTATGCCTACACTGTGCTGGGCTAACTACCCTGTAACACCCGATTCGTGTACTGTGCGGCAAACAAGTTGCCCGATTAATAACTACACCTATCCTAGGAGGTGGTCCCCTCTATTATAAATGTTGCCAAATCTAGCTGTGCGGGTTGTGCTATCTAAAGTTTGCTCTCATCGCCACCAAACCAAAAATGAACCTGTACACCCGGCGTCATCCACTGTATCGTCTGCTAGCCTCTCTGCTACCCAATCTGGGTCAACGGGCTACGGAGTGGCAGTGGGGCCTCTACATCATCCCTCCGGTACTGTGGGAAGGGAGGTGGCTCATCCTGTCGCAGCCCCAACTACCGTCGTACCCTCTCTAAGGGTATCCGCTCATACTCTCCCGGCCTCCGTCCTACTATCCAGAAAGTATACTGGATCCAACGCATCTGTGCTCGGGCTCCTCCTCGGGGCTGATGGCCTCTGTAAGGCCTCCATACAATATCTAATGCGGTCAAGCCCTCTAGCATATGATGGTAGTAAGCTACATCCCATCCTGTGAGCACCGCTCGTGGCTGGCCCACGACCCCCAACCACCTCTAAAAGCCATACCTGTATATAACTTTGTGGCCACAGGCTGCTTTGGGGCAGCCCTACTAGTCGAATACATATGATGTGCTCATATGCCCAGTAGTGTAACAAAAATGTGGAGCAAATCCCAAATCACTTCATCGGCGATAACCCCATAGCTCCTGTATAGCTACACTAGATATCTTGGTGCCCGTGCATAACGTATGCTCCTCAACCATCTCATGCAAAAGTACTCCCATCAAATCCTATGGGAAGTGGCCTCCCTCTGAGTCCGGGAGGGTGAAGCAGGTGATACCTATCATCATCAGCACGGCAAGCCGTGTCTCATGTCTGTGGGCGCGATACATGTCCCCATAGGCAATGCTCACGCTGTGATAAGTCAATAACGTGGCTGCATCCCCAAATACCTGTAGAATGCTATCCATAGCCGTCTCTACATCTACCTGGAATACTGCCTCCCCTACGATCGGCAGTCTCAGGATGCGATACACATCCTCCAGGGTAATAGTCATCTCTCCAGTCGGGAGATGGAAAACATTGGTTGCTGAGATCCCATCTCTCGATGAGGGCAACCATAAGGCTGTGGTCCCTCTCCACAGCCCTATACCACTGGACTCCACCAAGTCCCACCTCGCGCATAATGGCTCAATGCGCCGCGAACACATGTGGCCACATCCGTCTCAATAGCGGGGGCATCCGATCCGCATAGTTAGCCGTTTGACGTGCTGTATAAATAACCCACTTCATTAGACCCACCCTTTACAACAACTACTTTAACCCTCTATACCCCTTTTACCCACCCGACCACACCCCGACTCTATAACACACATCTACACCCACCTATCTTCCCTAAAAACATCTACGATATCCCTTTCCTATCAACTCTACCCCCTCTCTTCACCCCAACAACAACAACAACAACAACAAACACAACACATAACCCACCAACAAACAACAAACAAACACCCAACCAACAAACAAACACACAACAAACAAACAACAAAAAAAACCAAAACAACAACAAAACTAAAAAAAAATAAAAAATAAAATAAATAATAATAATAATAAAATAATAACTCTAACTAATGATTGGTACGGTGGCCCTCCTTGACCGCCACTGATCCCCCTACAAGACATGCTATACATCTGCGCACCAAGTCGACATACGACCGACACCGGTCCACCAACAACCCACCTTGCCCGAAAAAATTGTGACCGATGCCGGTCGCCTAGTGACCAACATCGGTCACTGTCCACGGCCGAAGCCAAACCCGACGCGGCCCCCCAAAACCCATTTTTGCCTATTACTACCCTTTTACCCATTGAAAAATCCTAAAAACCTACCCACCCTACCGTTTTAGCCTAACTAACCCACCTACCTTCTCCATTTTTCAAACAACTTCAATTTATTCATTATTTTATTAAAAACTTGGATTCCTACCCAAAACCTAAACCTAGCTTAAAACCATTAAATTCACATAATTTGAGGTTTAGAGCCTACCGCACGTACGACGACACGTCATCATGGTGGGATAGGTGGTGGTGGTCAGTTTGGTCAAGCACCTCCCCTCCTCCTGGTTATGCCATGGCTCTAAATCTCCTCTGCTGGGTCCTCCACCAATCAAATGCTGCCTCCTACTCACTGGGGTCTACCAACCACTCACTTCTCCACTCAAATAATGCCACCTCAGCCGACAAATTCAACAATCTCACTAAAACACCTCAGACAACTAAAATTGGTTTTCAAATTGACAATGTGACAATGACAGGCCGTATTTTTATTTTTATAGGTTTTTGACCTATAACCGATATTGGTTATATTATGCCCTAAACAACCGGTATCGGTCATCTAACCGATACCGGTCATAGAGAATCGATATCGGTTTAATCCCTATTTTACCTCAATTTCTGCCCTTATTCACTAATCTCCCTTTCTCACCACATCGCCTATACCCTCCTTTGCTAAATAGCCTTTTTTGACTTCATTGGCCCAATTCAAGGCCACACCCAACCATTTTGCCCGACCCAAGCCTTAACCAACCATTTGGCTTGACCCAAGGCCGTAACCAATGGCCCGACCCAAGGCCGTAACCAACCATTTGGCAAGACCAAGGTCGTAACCAACCATTTGGCCCAACCCAAGGTCAGTAACCAACCATCGAGGCCCAACCCAAGGCTATAACCAACCACTCGGCCCCAACCCAAGGCCGCAACCAACCAATCAGGCCCGACCTAAGGCCACAACCAACCAATTTGGCCCGACCCAAGGCCATAACCAACCATTTGGCCCAACCCAAGGCCGCAACCAACCAATCAGGCCCGACCCAAGGCCGCAACCAACCAATTTGGCCTGACCCAAGGCCGCAACCAACCATTTGGCCCAACCCAAGGCCGCACCCAACCAATTTGGCTCGACCCAAGGCCGCAACCAACCAATCAGGCCCGACCCATGTCCCTCACTAATTAATCGGCCTGACCCAAGGCTGCACCAATTAAATACCTCACCCAAAACCAACAAATTACAATTTTATCCACCCATCATGTAGCTTTTTGTTCAATCGAGCTCACCTGTTTGTGTTTTAACATGATTACGGTACTTGACTTGATCAGTCAACCAACTTTGCCTAGACCAAGACCGTGACGTTTATCTCAACCAAACCAACCATTTGGTACTGCCGAACATGCCTAAACGTTCCTGTACCTTACCTGTTATATCCCCTAGAGCTACTTCCTATGCCTTGGATACCAGGATTATATCACCCTTGTTTGGATAAACTATCGACCTTTGCCTATGAATTGCTTGTTTGTTGTTCAAATCATGTACCCTGGTCGCACTCATCGCATTTCACCGTGCGTCTACTTCCTTCGATTGACCCCACCATCTTACCATCCTCTCAACACCATTCACGCTGTATCAACCCTATCCCCGATTTCACGCTACCTCAATCTCTGATAGATTTGAGGGGGATTACCTATACCCTTAACGGGAGTAACCACTTCTTATTATTGTCAGTGCAGCTTTACAAGACAAGCTACACGACAACAAGGGGCTAATGTAGACACCAAATTTGTGTCTTACGACCCCCTGTGCCCCGCATCTCATTTCGCAACCTAACCTCATCACCTAAACCTTACACAATTATTTATTAATTACCTTATAATTAAAAATCCCCATACCCGCCACCTCATCATGACCTAGTCCTAACCCTAAACTAACCTAATTAAGACCTATAACTTGGTCTACATCCACACCCATGACTAATTACTCCTCACCCGCACCCAAAACCAACCTCATAATGACTTGACCAAGCCCACAACTAATCCCTCAGGAGAAAAGGAGGGAAAGTTGGCTATTTTACTAAAAATAGCCCACTTTGACTTAACCGACATTAGTTCCTACTTGACCGCCATCGGTTACGTAACCACCATCGGTTCCCTGTAAATGACCTCCCCCAACCAAAAACAAAAAGGTTGGATTTTCATTGATCCGAATCAGAAGTCATTGGAAGAATCTAGAATTTACTTGGCCGAGCAGAGACAAGTGAAGGAAAGAGAGGAGTTTGCAGAGAAGGACATCAAGCCCCAGACTGCAACTGAATAACCAGAGCCCAGTGACACTCATCCAAGCATCGGGAGAGAATATAGCTCATCTTGGATTTTCGAGACCATCCTACAGACCCCGCCTTCGTCATCACATTCCTTGGACCTGTATCTTCATCAGGAACTAGTAAGTAAGTCTTATATGTTCTTTTAATAACATTTCTTGGATTTCTGAATCACAGTAATTACAAGTCTATTCCTGGATCTACTACCCGTAACACCCCCATCTAACTATCATTCCTCTACCCCTACATTGCCCCAAGAACAACTCCCATACCCTCCGATCCCTCTCTATTACCCCGTTACCTATCCCCAATCATTTACCAGCCTAACAAACACCATAGCCACCTTATAGCTAACCTTCACCAAAGCCCCTAAATCACTGCCCCTACCGATATCGGTTATCAAGAATGGCAGTGACGGTGATAGTGACGAGGATCGATCCACTATGGTTCAAAACCAAGACCAACCTTTTCTCTATTGCTCTAACAAGGTAATTAAATTGTAATTTTGTAATAGCTTCTTTGTTAGAATTTTTGTTAATTCATATTAGTAGGGGAACTGACCACGTTTGAAAGGAAGTCTAATATTTCCTGGGCCCAAGGTAGTTCCCTCATTTATTGTCTAATTAGAATCGGTGGTCTTGTATTCTTACTTGCGAGTAGTCCTTCCTAGAAAAAAGGAGTTCTTTGCAATTGATCCGAGCTCTCTCTCTTCACGCACACACCCTCTCGACATTGATAGGTATTCCTCCTAGCCCTAACCCTTATCTATTTCTCAAAGGAATGAAAGAATAGAAGCGACTCTATTCTAGGAACGAAACCATTTACGTGTGAAGCAGAAGGGATAGAAAGGAGGAATTATTCCAAATACGATAAAGGAAGATGAGAATCTAGAAGATTCTCTGGATAGATTCCTTTTTCTCCATAAACGAAGTGGGTATGAGTTACATGCAGACATGACTAAAACAATCTTTCTAAAAGGACTAGATGATGAAACCAAGGATTCTCTCCATCTCATGGGAGGTGGAGACATGCACAAGCTTACCATGGAAAAAATTATTGAGCTATGTAGAAGATATTCAGAACACGTGGAGGAATAAGAAGGAAACAAACATCCAAGTCTTTGGGTACCTCTGAACTTCTAGAAGAAATGGCCAACATGAAAACAGATATTACTGCTGCGATTAACATCCACCATAGATGGACTCAAGGCAAAAGCCACTCCTACTAAAGAACCATTGGACATGTATTGCCCTAAATGTTGGAAGAGACACCCCTTGAGAGAATGTCCTCTGGATGTCATAGATATGTGCTTAATTTGTTAAGTGGTGACCATGACACTAAACATTACACACTTTTACCAAAATTGAAGGGAGGTTTGTTGCCATCTCTCAATCAAGTGCTGAATTTTTTTCCAAAGACCAAAAGATCGGGGTGGATTCCCATCTCGACCAACTCGAGAATCCCCGGAGAATGCCATGGCCAAATCAAGCCTCTCGGTCTTCTTGGGGACAACTTTGAGTGGGAAAACTCAAACTGGATGACTTATCAATATCCACCACCATGGACAAATCCCTACACTCAGCTGCGTTGGTCTCCACCACCCAAAGCCAATCCTTGGCATAATCAGTAGTGGGGTCCTCAACAAAATTTTAGCCAAAATCAATCTTAGGCACCACCACAAAATAGTAATCAACAATGTAGGTTCCAACAACCACAACAAGCTTTAAAGCCTCCACCTCAAGCCTACTCGATCCAAAAATAATCAAATTATTACTACCCTATCTGGACCCTTGTAGGCTTTAATTATTCACCGATAATTTACTCCTTTTAAGTAATCAATTTCAAAATAATGCAAGACAAAAATGACAATTGCACACAGATTGATTACGGAGTTCGGCAATTGCCTACGTCTCCGGGTTCATGGTCGAACCGTTCCACTAGTCAAAACTTGTAAGTTACAATAGTACTTTCACAAGAAAACCTAATGGAATTTTACTTGCCTACCAGTACACCAAACCTTCGGACGACAAGGGTGAAAAATAGCACCCGACTTCCACCTTCTTGATGCACAATCTCCTTCGGCTGTGATCGGCCTTCCCGACGCAAACAATGCGAAGCTAGCACTCCGGTCGACAATCCAGGATTTGCAAGTAATTGGTGTGGCGCTATGGGCCTATTGGGTAGTTTACATTTCACTCCCAATCACAAATATTCCATCTAATATTGCCTAAAATAATAGGCCAATAGACAATACTTGTCGACACATCCCGCAAATAAGCTTAACAAATAATAAGCTCGGGATTGGTGTCTCCATTACATTGGTGTCCAGTGTTCCTTTCTGAGACCTCAACACCTCCGATGCATGATGCTAAGCCTCTTTCAAGACCTCGAGCCTCCGATGCATGATGCTAAGTTTTTGTAGACCTCAATGCCTCCGATGCATGATGCTAAGCCTCTTTCAAGACTTCGAGCCTCCAATGCATGATGCTAAGTCTCTGTGTAGACCTCAACGCCTCCAATACATGATGCTAAGCCTTTTTCAAGACCTCAAGCCTCTGATGTACGATGCTAAGTATCTGTGTAGACCTCAACACCTCCGATACATGATGCTAAGCCTTTTCAAGACCTCAAGCCTCCAATGTATGATGCTAAGTCTCTGTAGCCCTCAAGCGCCTCCGATGAATGATGCTAAGCCTTTTTCAAGACTTGAGCCTCCAATGCATGATGCTAAGTCGTTGACATGGGTGGTCGAGCCTCCTTTGATATGCCTCACGAATGAAAATCAAAACAACCATTGATTATTACTTGCAGATCCATAACCTCTTATAACATCCTCATTTTATACATTAGAAAAAGTAATTTTTTTCTTGACTCGGTTCTAAATACATAATTTAGAACTCACAAATCAAAACAACCATTCTTATAACAAGTAACCATTCCAATGACTTGGAGTACTCGATCTATTCATTCCATGACTCGGTAATCTACCGATCTATTCATGTGTATTAAGAGTTGGCGTTTTTATTTAACACATCACTCTTGCGGTTCTCTTCCCTAATCTGGGATTCAGAATGCTCTGTCTAAGGAACCTATCTGAATAATTGTTACCATTATTCATCGGCATCTCATCCCTTAGACTAGGTGACTTAGGACAACGCAATCAGCAGCTTGCGATACTTTGGCCAAAGATTTGAAACATAATGCTTATGTCTCGTATTCCTTGACGACATACTCATCAATCTGGAATACGTCCTTCACCCCATTCCTATGTTATGTAGAATGTCTTATACTGACTCCTATCAGTCTCTCCTATCCCAAGTTATTCACTCGGGGAGCGGATTAGTAAGATGACAACGTTATATGGATGCTCCCGAGGACTAGGGATACGGCTTTGACATCTTTGGGTCAACCCTAGTTAAACCGAGTGTGTCAAGATACCCCGAGTCTCTAGGGCAGCCTTATAACGAGACCACATTCCTAATCAGTCCCAGAGTAACTTGTTTGAGTTTAAGGTGTAAATATTAACGATCAATGCAAAGGGTGTCGTCATAAGTCACCTGCATTGTTGTATCTTCGAGAAGATCCTAATCTTCTCGAAGGTACAACCTATGGTTGACTTGTGCCATCAACCTTTAAATCCACCTCGAAAAGATCTACTTATTAATAAGTGTTACATACGTTGAGTTAAATTATACCATAAGATGCTCCCTTAAGGTAGTCTTTCCCAATCCCTGGGTTCCTCACCTTAGAAATACTTTCCTTAGTAAAACCCATTACACAAGAGAAGTTATTAGGACTAGAGGTTCCTTCAAGGAGTTCATAGAATATACATAATTCTTAAATCAACGAAATTGGACAATAACCCATAATCTTCACATGAGATTGCTAACCAAACCCTTTTTAGGTTTATATCAGTTCTCATAACTGAATTTATATCTTACTTATTAGTATCGAGATATAGTGATTAAGAATCCAATTAAACGTTGTCTTGACTTAGATCAAGACTAGGAAGTAATAATTTATTCAGCTTGTTTAGCTTCCTGCTCAGGTTTATTTTAACCCTAGCTTCCAGAAAGACAGTGATCTAAATTCCAATTTAGCTTTAGATAGAACATACTAGAACTACTAAACAATCATAAGTATTCAGTCACATATTCTTGCAAGCTTACATTGATAATCACAAAAGTCTCCAAATTATACAATAATAACAATGCTCTCAAGATCATTTGAACCGAAGAAGGTCAAACTTTCAAGATACGAATACAAATACATAAGTAACAAATATCTCTTTTCATTCCCTTCAAGCTAATCAAATACATTTTATGCATTTAGCATACTTGATACAATACTTCAACAGAAAAAGAACATTTTTCCTCATATAGTACATTTAGAGAATCAAGCTGTAATTCATCATAAAATCAAATTAAACAATCTGAACATCCTATCAGATCTGCGTGCTTTTACCACTTACGGAAACCATCTGCAAAAATTGTCAACATGGGTCGGTTCGATGGTGAGCATGATAAACACTAACTCTTAAAACAATTGCAATCCACCAACTGTTTTCATTAAACAACCTGTTTAAATGAGATCATTTCACCAAACAAATAAACATATTTTAGACTATGCTTTTGTAATACAAACATGACTATAAACGCGTAACTCATATTATCGTTACTGAATAGTCCTAGATACTTTTCAAATATTTCATCAAAATATTAGGGATCAAGAAGAACATGAAAGTATCCAAAACAACTATCCATCTGAATCCCAAGGACAACAACCATCAGACAGACCATTACATTCAACTTAGTAAAATGAATATCATAACAAATCATGGTTCCATCAATATGTTAAAATAGTTCCCACGGTTAGATAAAAATATATCAACATATACTTTACAACAGAAGAGAAAGAGAACGAGTCATTCATATTTCCCTTCAAAACAAGCTCATGACTATACCGTCTTCTCAAGAGTAAAGCATTCACCTTATACGCATGCGAATAAATCAGACGAGCCACAAGAAGAACCACAATTTTGTTAAAATTAAAATATAACAATTTCCTGTAGCTTACTAGCAGTACAGTAGCTCTCGCGCCAAAACAGTGATGAATAATCTATTAAATAGACCCCACATAACCTTCCATACAAAGCGACAAACAAGAAAATATTCAATGCCCATCGCTTTGAGTACGATTAACAACTCTATAGTTCGGTCAAGCTCACATTTGGATATTCATGCTAATAGAAGACGTAATCATGTTCAAACACAAGAACAATTCTCTTTGAGTCAAAACTCACATCAACATTCGATTTCAATTTAGTCCCTACTAAAACACAACAAGGAAAAGATCGAGAATCGAGCCAACATACAACATAACATGGGCTCAAACAGTGCCAAGTTCAACCAATACTTATGTTAAAGTTTTCAAATCAAGTTGAATTCGTATGATAACAAGTCAAGAATACTAAAAGTACTCACAGCAGGAACTCCTACAGATGTTACAACATAAATTACTTTTCAGTGTCTCCCCCAAAGTTGATAACATTTAGTATTCATAATAACAACAACATTCACAACCCAGCTTTGAATGAAATTAAAAATACTAGACACCTTTCAAGGACTCCCACCATATCCAAAATCATACAGTATTCACGATATAGCTTCTACAGAAGCCGATATACAAGATAAATATATATTAAGGATTCCAACCGTGCCAATAATGATAAATATTCACAATCAGGCTTTATACAGAAGCAAAATACTGGTTTCGTAACAAGGATTCCAACTGAACCCCTACAACAATATTCACTCTAAGCTTACAGAGAGAGGAAAACATAAAAAGTACACCAAGCGAGTGCATGCCAAGAAATTCTTGCTAAAGCGAAGGTATTCATAACAAGACAACAGAAGTCGTATTACCAGTTACCCCTCCAGGACTCCGACTGAATCAAACTACCAGTATTCACATACATGACTTCTACAGTAGTCCATAATATATGAACCATTCCAAGGACTCCACAGAGTCATTTTGTATATAAATAAATATATTGCAAACTATCAACGGGTTAAATCCCGTAATTGCAACACAAGGGAGGGAAAACAACTTCTACAAGGTCGCATTAAAATACTGTAAACACAGCAAGTTATCCGTTCAAAATAACCTAAGTATTATAGCGAAACCCAATAAGATTCAGTAACCACCACTTATATTACCATGACAGAACTTACAAAGAAGTGAATTATCTTGAACATTCAAACAAAAATCCAACGAGTATCCTTTTAGACAAGTATCTACACCAAGTATCGCATTTGTGCTTTGAAACCAACAAGGAAACAATTCATGGGCTCCCACAGAGCAGGTTTCGTATACTTTCTTGCATGCATTTCACAAACTTTATCGGAATGAAAAACACAACGAGATAGTATAATCGTTGAAACAAATATACACCCATCAAGGGTTCTCTAAAAAAATCCATCCGGTAAGAAGATACAACAACTAATCCATTCAAGTTACCATAGAAACCAAGCTGAACCCAAAAATCATTTGAACGAGTTTTCTAATGAAATCATTTGAAAGAAAGCAAGATCTTTAAAGGTTAGGGCCTAACATGCCAGTTATTTGCTTAAAAATCGAAGAAGACCCTTTGAAAGAGCTCGTGCCTTCTCCTCTTTTTCCACGTTAGATTCAACAACAATAACTTGTTATTTCCATGCCTTATAAACTTTCCTTGTGAGAGAAAAGAGCTGAGTTACACTCATTTTTGCCATGCAACACCAAAGTAGTAGTGCGAAGAACCGGTGATCGAGACGAGAGGAAAACCGGGCGCATGAAAAACCAAACAAACTACGAGTTTTCCATTTTGCATGCCTTCCGAGAAACCCGAGCTCGAAGACCGAGTTCATTAATTGCATTTACTCCAAATTTCCGCTCAATCTCCATTGCCACCGACCGCCATAGTTGGCGATGGATAAAAACAATTCAAAGACCATATCTAACTTTGGCTCTACTGCCACGTCGGCTCTTGCTAGCCGTTTAAACTTCTACCATTTACTGTCCTTCATGCTTATCCTTCCCATTTAATGCCATAGAAACTACCGCCCATGGCTCGCACCCCTTCATAGGTCCCCTTTCTTCCTTGTTCATTAGTTAGGTTAGAAACATAGGTTAGGATTTAAGATAATACTTAGTCTAACCTTCATAGCAATAGGTTACTAACTTAGAACATTTAGCTTATAGCTTAGGCCTAGGTTAGATTAACACTAATCTAACCCATAGATTATAGTTTAGGTTTAGGTTACTAACCTTAATAAATCTAGTTTAGGTCTAACATTTAGAATGTTCAGAATAAGAACCTACAAACATACATTCACGAAAAGGATTCACTCTGCCTTTGCGATAGGCTAGTTGAATAAATGTATCTGAATTTATTACCTGGCCCACGATCGAGACCTTCCTGATATTACGATATCGGGAACCAATTCATTTAACACGTTCCATCTGAGTTAGACTCTGGAATAGCTTGTTCAATGCATTCAGACCTTGCAACCTGCGTAAGGTCTATAATTTTTGTTCATCCCGAATAAACTTAAAGCATCTCTTGGATCAATGCCACTGATCCCAGGCTGGGTCTTATAGATGGATAACTCCATAATTCATTCCGAGATCAGATTAAACTCAGGTGCAAAAATGAAAGAAATAAAAGAGTCCAATCATATTCCGACTCAGTCAAAGATCTTCAATAGCAAAGAAGATACAGTACATATCAAGCATGACTTCACAATCAAAGGAACACATCCTTTTACAGAAGAAATCATATATCAACACTTGAATGCTCAGGAGGAAGTAACAACAGTTCAGAGTGTTACATGCTTCCCTCCTAAAAGATTCATCGTCCCGATGATTACATATTCGATTAACCTTCAGGTCAACCAATTTATTAGTTCACAAAACAATGCGACTATTTCCAACTTGAATAGTTCCAGAAATCAATGTCACAACACATTTTATTCAGCCTGAATAATGTTTGCCTCCATCTGGCTTTCATATAAACTTGAAAAAGATAAGTTCATAAAAGAAATGTTTTGTCAACAGATTTCATTCTATTGAAAAAGAAAAGGAAAAGCAATTTTCATCTCTTCCAGATTTTCCCAAGTTGCACTTTCTTCGTTAAAGCTGGTCCCCTTTGGACCTTACATTGTTGTATTTCACGATTTCTCAAATGCAATTGGTGAGTTTCCAGCACTCGTGTGGGTTTAACCCACGATTATTCGGGTCTTGGACTGTAAGAATTCAATTTAAAACATGTGACAGATCTGAAATGTATTTCTTAAGCAAAGAAATATGGAAAACATCATGCATGTGAGATAAAGCAGGTGGTAATGCTAATCGATAAGCTACAGGATTGATTATTTGACAATTTGAAAGGTCCCACGAATCGAGGTGACAACTTGGCAGCCTTGCCAAAAGTTATAGAACTCTTTCTGGGTTTAACACGAAGAAAAACCTTCTCACCAAGCTCAAACCTTCGATCAACCCGCTTAAGGTCAGCATAGCTCTTCTCTCTATCCACTGCTTCCTTTAATCGTTCACGAATCAGCTTAACTTGCTGTTCCATTTCTGTGAGAATCTCTGGTCCAATTACCACTCTATCCTCAACACTATCCCAACTAACAGGAGTTCTGCACTTTCTTCCATAAAGTGCTTCAAATGGTGCCATTTTAAGAGATGAGTGATAAGTGTTGTTGTATGCGAATTCAACTAATGGAAGATACTCTTCCCATTTATACTGTTGATCCATGCAATACATTCGCAACATGTCTTCCAACACTTGATTTACCCTCTCAGTTTGTCCATCCGTTTCCGGATGATATGCAGAACTGAAGTTTAGTTTCATTCCAAGAGCTGTATTAAGCGTTTGCCAAAATCTTGACGTCATTCTTGGATCCCTGTCAGATATAATCAATTCTGGTACACCATGCAATCTGAAAATTTCGTGTACGAATCTTTTGGCCAGCACTGGTGAATCATCCTTTAGATTTCCAGCGATGAAATGAGCTACCTTAGTTAGTTTATCTACAACTACCAGGATAACATCATGTTTATTCCTGGACATGGGTAATCCTTGTACAAAGTCCATGGTTATTACTTGCCATTTGTACTGCGGTATGCTATGAGGATATATAATGAGTCGAGCGAGTGGTGCATATTTTGCCTTAACCGCTTGACACTCCAAACAATGAGTCACAAAATCAATGACATCCTTTTTCATACCTTTCCAAAAGTATTGTTGTTTCAGATCAGCAAGCATTTTTGTGATACCCGGGTGTCCAGAGAAAGGTGAATTATGAAATTCAACTAACAACTTCTTTCTCAAATCATTCAGCATAGGTACGTATACCCTATTTTCATAATGCAAGATTCCTTCATTATCAAAATGAAAACCTTTATACCTTTCATCATTAGGTTCTGCAGCAAAGCGTTGCTTTTACTTCTTTGAAAGTAATGCATATGATTACGAGGCACTTTTACCTCATCCTTAAACTGAGTTCTTAATGTTATAAGAGCAGAAATGTGCCTCCTATGACTTAGAGCATCTGCTACTCTATTCTCCTTCCCTTTGATGTAGCTAATATCAAAATCATATTGTGATAAAAATTCTAACCACCTTCTCTGTCTGGCATTCAGATTAGGCTGAGTAAAAATATATTTCAGTCCTAAGTGATCAGTTTTCAACTCAAAAGGTTTCCCAAGTAAATAGTGTCTCCAGACTTGAAGCGCATGAACAATGGCAGCAAGCTCCAAATCATGAGGAGCATAATTCAGCTCATGTAACTTAAGTTTTCTACTTTCATATGCTATGACTTGATCATTTTGTAACAAAACACCTCCAAGGCCTTCCCCAGAAGCATCCGTTACAACAGTAAAGCTCCCATTAGGGTCTGGTACAGCTAATATAGGTGCAGAAGTCAACTGGCCTTTCAGACTTTTGAAAGCCGCTTCGCACTTATCATTCCAAATAAATTTCTTATCCTTCTTCTGTAATGAAGTTATTGGTGCAGCCACTTTAGAAAAATCCTTAACAAATTTTCTATAGTAACCAGCAAGACCCATGAAGCTTCTTACTTCGTGCACATTCTTTGGTGCAGGCCACTCAGTTATTGCCACTATTTTTGAAGGATCTACAACAATTCCTTCTTTACTTATGACATGACCCAAATAGTGAACTTCTGAATCAAAGAAAGAACATTTGGATAACTTACCATACAACTTTCTTTTTCTCAAAATTCCCAAAACTATCTTCAAATGCTCATTGTGCTCCTCAACGCTTTTAGAATAAATGAGAATATCATCCAAGAATACAAGTACAAACTTGTCCAAATATTCTTGAAAGATATTGTTCATTAAGTTCATAAAAGCTGCGGGTGCATTAGTTAATCAAAGGGTAGAACCGTGAATTCATAATGTCGTACCTTGTAGGAAAGCTGTTTTATGAATATCTTCTTCTCTAATCCTTAACTGATGATAACCAGATCGAAGATCTATCTTAGAATAAACCGCTGCCCCACGCATCTGATCAAATAGATCGTCGATCCTTGGAAGTGGATATCTATTCTTGATTGTTGCTTTGTTGACAACATCGATAATCAATACATGACCTAAGTGTTCCATCCTTCTTTTTCACAAATATTACGGGTGCTCCCCAAGGTGAAACACTTGGTCTAATCAAACCTTTAGACAAAAGTTCTTGCAATTGTGCCTTAAGCTCGACTAACTCTGTAGTAGTCATCCGATAAGGTGCTTTGGAAATAGGTTCAGTTCCTGGTTTGATTTCGATGGTGAAGTCAAATTCCCTCTTGGGTGGTAACCCTGGTAATTCTTCGGAAAAACATCCCTGAAACTTTGTAGCAGAGGAAATCGTTTCATGGAATCACCATCTTCTTCTGAAAATTCAGATATCTTTACTGCATAAAGGGTACATCCTTTATTTTTAGCCTTTTTAAGTTGCATGGTGTGAGTTTTCTAACTGAAATTCCCGTTTAACCCCTTGAATCTCTGTTGTTTCAGTGATCATCTAAACATTTTATGTTCTTTTCATAGTAGATCTACTTTTGCTTTATGGTTAGCTAACCAATTGACACCGATGACAATGTCATACGATCCCAAAGGTGCAACATAGAGTCAACTTCCGTGGAAAAGTTAGGTAAGTCAAGGACTGCCCCAAAAAGACACATACTCACTTTGTATGACAGAGTTATTACCATCTTTATACGGTCAAGATTTATCCATTTTTCCAGCTTTTTCTTTTAAGTTTAGAAGCAAGTTTATTAGAAATAAAACATTGGTAGCTCTGTATCAAAAAGAATAGTAGCGGGTATGCCAAATAACTTACCGGAACTTCTATAGGTGTCACTTGCTTTTCCGCTTGCTTGTCGCTCTTTGCGGCATGTATCTTATCTTTCTTGATTACGATCATCCTTCTTGAGGAACTGATTTGCGTAGTGGTCTTTGCCACAATTGTAGTGACCTCCTACGGGTCCCTTTTTAGGTTCAAAATTGCCTCCAACCTTGTAATTATCACGTTGGCCTCCATAGGGCTTCTGCCCATTGTTATAATTTTTGGCAAAATTATCCCTTACATTTCCAGCAGGCTTATTTGCTACTGCTTTCTTACTATTATCCCCTGGAAACTTACTTTTGTTTCCAAACTTTTTCCATGGTCCCTTTTTGGGTGCAAGAGAGGTTGAAGAAGGGTTTGCAGTCTTCTTCCGCACTTCCTCTTTATGAGCAGAAATAGCCTTTAATTTCTGTTCTTGTCTTATGGCCTTTTCAACAACTCCTTCCATAGTGGTTGGACTGTGAACATCGACCTCTCCCCCTATCACGGGATTCAATCCCATGATGAATTTTCATATTCTAAACTTCTCGTCAGTTTGATACTGCGGTACATACTTGAGGAGTTTTGTAAACCGCTCCCAGTATTCAGTTACCGTTAGCTTCCCTTGAGCTAAGTTCTGGAATTCTGTCATTTTCTGATCATAGAAAAGTTGTGGCAGCCAACGTTGCCTAAAATAGCCTTTAAATTGATCCCAAGTAATATTGGTCTCATCAATATTTAGTTCAGCTTTACGGCTATCCCACCACGAAGATGCTTCGTGGGAAAGCTGATAGGCTCCCCAAATAGCTTTGGTTTCCTCTGAGAAGTTTCTTATTGCAAAGTACTTCTCCATTTTGCTGAGCAGTTCTCAGCTCCATCTCCTAATGTGGTGCCATCATACTTAGGTGGGCTTATCCTTTTTATATCATTAGTGAGTTCTATTGCCAACCTGGCCTTTTTGTTTTCTGGTTGGACAGGTGCATTTCAGCATTAACATCAACACCCATATCGGGGTTGTCCTCAGGAGGTTGCTGATTGTTATTACCAGCTTCATCATCCTCCTCATTTCCCATCACCTGCTGTTCAAGTACAGCTAAACGATCTCTTGTGTCCAACAGGGCAGCAAGGATCTCATCAAGTTTTTGGGTTGTTGCCACCCCTCCTTCAGGTGGAGCATTATTCGCAACGTTCCCCCTTGTTCTAACCATTTTCTGTTACAAGAAAATTCAGGTTCTTATCAGATTATGGACACAATAGGCCCAAGAGCTGCAACCTTCAGCTCTGATACCAAGATGTAACATCCTCATTTTATACATTAGAACAAGTAATTTTTTTTTTGATAAATGCTTCCTGGTTCTAAATACATAATTTAGAACTCACAAATCAAAACAACCATTCTTATAACAGATAACCATATGCAGCTGTAATGACTCGGAGTACCTCCGATCTATTCATTCCATGACTCGGTAATCTACCGATCTATTCATGTGTATTAAGAGTTGGCATTTTTATTTAACACATCACTCTTGCGGTTCTCTTCCCTAATCTGGGATTCAGAATGCTCTGTCTAAGGAACCTATCTGAATAATTGTTACCATTATTCATCGGCATCTCATCCCTTAGACTAGGTGACTTAGGACAACGCAATCAGTAGCTTGCGATACTTTGGCCAAAGATTTGAAACATAATGCTTATGTCTCGTATTCCTTGATGGCATACTCATCAATCTGGAATACGTCCTTCACCCCATTCCTATGTTATATAGAATGTCTTATACTGACTTCTGTCAGTCTCTCCTATCCCAAGTTATTCACTCGGGAACGGATTAGTAAGATGACAACGTTATATGGATGCTCCCGAGGACTAGGGATACGCTGACATACTGGGTCAACCCTAGTTAAACCAGTGTGTCAAGATACCCCGAGTCTCCTAGGGCAGCCTTATAACGAGACCACATTCCTAATCAGTCCCAGAGTAACTTGTTTGAGTTTAAGGTGTAAATATTAATGATCAATGCAAAGGGTGTCGTCATAAGTCACCTGCATTGTTGTATCTTCGAGAAGATCCTAATCTTCTCGAAGGTACAACCCTGCAGTTGACTTGTGCCGTCAACCTTTAAATCCACCTCGAAAAGATCTACTTATTAATAAGTGTTACATACGTTGAGTTAAATTATACCATAAGACGCTCCCTTAAGGTAGTCTTTCCCAATCCCTGGGTTCCTCACCTTAGAATTACCTTCCTTAGTAAAACCCATTACACAAGAGAAGTTATTAAGACTAGAGGTCCCCTCAAGAAGTTCATAGAATATACATAATTCTTAAATCAACGAAATTGGACAATAACCCTCAATCTTCACATGAGATTGTTAACCAAACCCTTTTTAGGTTTGCATCAGTTCTCATAACTGAATTTATATCTTACTTATTAGTATCGAGATATAGTGATTAAGAATCCAATTAAACGTCGTCTTGACTTAGATTAAGACCAGGAAGTAATAATTTATTCAGCTTGTTTAGCTTCCTGCTCAGGTATATTTTAACCCTAGCTTCTAGAAAGACAGTGAACTAAATTCCAATTTAGCTTTAGATAGAACATACTAGAACTACTAAACAATCATAAGTATTCAGTCACATATTCTTGCAAGCTTACATTGATAATCACAAAAGTCTCCAAATTATACAATAATAACAATGCTCTCAAGATCATTTGAACCGAAGAAGGTCAAACTTTCAAGATACGAATACAAATACATAAGTAACAAATATCTCTTTTCATTCCCTTCAAGCTAATCAAATACATTTTATGCATTCAGCATACTTGATACAATACTTCAACAGAAAAAGAACATTTTTCCTCATATAGTACATTTAGAGAATCAAGTTGTAATTCATCATAAAATCAAATTAAACAATCTGAACATCCTATCAGATCTGCGTGCTTTTACCACTTACGGAAACCATCTGCAAAAATTGTCAACATGGGTCAGTTCGATGAACTGAGCATGATAAGCACTAACTCTTAAAACAATTGCAATCCACCAACTGTTTTCATTAAACAACCTGTTTAAATGAGATCATTTCACCAAACAAATAAACATATTTCAGACTATGCTTTTGTAATACAAACATGACTATAAACGCGTAACTCATATTATCATTACTGAATAGTCCTAGATACTTTTCAAATATTTCATCAAAATATTAGGGATCAAGAAGAACGAAAGTATCCAAAACAACTATCCATCTGAATCCCAAGGACAACAACCATCAGACAGACCATTACATTCAACTTAGTAAAATGAATATCATAACAAATCATGATTCCATCAATATGTTAAAACAGTTCCCATGGTTAGATAAAAATATATCAACATATACTTTACAACAGAAGAGAAAGAAACGAGTCATTCATATTTCCCTTCAAAACAAGCTCATGACTGTACCGTCTTCTCAAGAGTAAAGCATTCACCTTATACGCATGCGAATAAATCAGACGAGACCACAAGAAGAACCACAGTTTTGTTAAAATTAAAATATAACAATTTCTGTAGCTTACTAGCAATACAGTAGCTCTCGCGCCAAAGCAGTGATGAATAATCTATTAAATAGACTCCACATAACCTTCCATACAAAGCGACAAACAAGAAAATATTCAATGCCATCACTTTGAGGTACAGTTAACAGCTCTATAGTTCAGTCAAGCTCACGACTAGATATTCATGCTAATAGAAGACGTAATCATGTTCAAACACAAGAACAATTCTACTGAGTCAAAACTCACATCAACATTCAGTTCAATTTAGTCCCTACTAAAACACAGCAAGGACAAAGATCGAGAATCGAGCCAACATACAACATAACATGGGCTCCAACAGTGCCAAGTTCAACCAATACTTATGTTAAAGTTTTCAAATCAAGTTGAATTCGTATGATAACAAGTCAAGAATACTAAAAGTACTCACAAGCGGAGAACTCCTACGGATGTTTACAACATAAATTACTTTTCAGTGTCTCCCCAAAGTTGATAACATTTAGTATTCATAATAACACATAGCATTCACAACCTTGACTTTGAATGAAATTAAAAATACTAGACACCTTTCAAGGACTCCCACCATATCCAAAATCATACAGTATTCACGATATAGCTTCTACAGAAGCCGATATACAAGATAAATATATATTAAGGATTCCAACCATGCCAATAATGATAAATATTCACAATCAGGCTTTATACAGAAGCAAAATATTGGTTTCATAACAAGGATTCCAACTGAACCCCTACAACAATATTCACTCTAAGCTTACACAGAGAGGAAAACATAAAAAGTACACCAACTGAGTCTGTACCAAGAAATTTCTTGCTAAACGAAGGTATTCATAACAAGACAACAAAAGTCGTATTACCAGTTACCCCTCCAGGACTCCGACTGAATCAAACTACCAGTATTCACATACATGACTTCTACAGTAGTCCATAATATACGAACCATTCCAAGGACTCCATAGAGTCATTTTGTATATAAATAAATATATTGCAAACTATCAACGGGTTAAATCCCGTAATTGCAACACAAGGGAGGGAAAACAACTTCTACAAGGTCGCATTAAAATACTATAAACACAACAAGTTATCCGTTCAAAATAACCTAAGTATTATAGCGAAACCCAATAAGATTCAGTAACCACCACTTATATTACCATGACAGAACTTACAAAGAAGTCGAATTATACTGAACATTCAAACAAAAATCCAACAGTATCCTTTTCGACAAGTATCTACAGCAAGTATCGACTGTAGCCTGAACCCAACAAGGAAACAATTCATGGGCTCCCACAGAGCAGGTTTCGTATACTTTCTTGCATGCATTTCACAAACTTTATCCAGAATGCAAAACACAACGAGATAGTATAATCGTTCGAAACAAATATACACCCATCAAGGGTTCTCTAAAAAAAATCCATCCAGTAAGAAGATACAACAACTAATCCATTCACAGTTACCATAGAAACCAACTGAACCCAAAAATCATTTGAACAGAGTTGTTCTAATGAAATCATTTGAAAGAAAGCAAGATCTTTAAAGGTTAGGGCCTAACATGCCTGGTTATTTGCTTAAAAATCCGAAGAAGACCACTGAAAGAGCTCGTGCCTTCTCCTCTTTTTCCACGTTAGATTCAACAACAATAACTTGTTATTTCCATGCCTTATAAACTTTCCTTGACAGAGAAAAGAGTGAGTTACACTCATTTTTGCCATGCAACACCAAGTAGACTGGTGCGAAGAACCAGTGATCAGACAGAGGGAAAACCGGAGCGCATGAAAAACCAAACAAACTACTAGTTTTCCATTTTGCATGCCTTCCCGAGAAACCCGAGCTCGAAGACCGAGTTCATTAATTGCATTTACTCCAAATTTCCCGCTCAATCTCCATTGCCACCGACCGCCATAGTTGGCGATGGATAAAAACAATTCAAAGACCATATCTAACTTTGGTGACTCTGCCACGTCGGCTCTTGCTAGCCGTTTAAACTTCTACCATTTACCTGTCCTTCATGCTTATCCATCCCATTTAATGCCATAGAAATTACCGCCCATGGCTCGCACCCCTTCATAGGTCCCCTTTCTTCCTTGTTCATTAGTTAGGTTAGAAACATAGGTTAGGATTTAAGATAATACTTAGTCTAACCTTCATAGCAATAGGTTACTAACTTAGAACATTTAGCTTATAGCTTAGGCCTAGGTTAGATTAACACTAATCTAACCCATAGATTATAGTTTAGGTTTAGGTTACTAATCTTAATAAATCCAGTTTAGGTCTAACATTTAGAATGTTCAGAATAAGAACCTACAAACATACATTCACGAAAAGGATTCACTCCTGCACTGCCAATAGGCTAGTTGAATAAATGTATCTGAATTTATTACCTGGCCCACGATCGAGACCTTCCTGATATTACGATATCGGGAACCAATTCATTTAACACGTTCCATCTGAGTTAGACTCGGAATAGCTTGTTCAACGCATTCAGACCTTGCAACCTGCGTAAGGTCTATAATTTTTGTTCATCCCGAATAAACTTAAAGCATCTCTTGGATCAATGCCACTGATCCCAGGCTGGGTCTTATAGATGGATAACTCCATAATTCATTCCGAGATCAGATTAAACTCAGGTGCAAAAATGAAAGAAATAAAAGAGTCCAATCATATTCCGACTTAGTCAAAGATCTTCAATAGCAAAGAAGATACAGTACATATCAAGCATGACTTCACACATCAAAGAAGAACACATCAGAGTGTTTCTACAAAATGAAGAAATCATATATCTAATCAAATTTTCTAAGTAAGAAAATCCTTTGAGTATTGTAAACCTTTCTCTCAACATTTCCTCACAGAATCTGCTCTCCAAACTTAATCTTGGTCTGGGTTGACTTGTCATTTGGTGGTGGAGTAGAAACTTCTTCTACCTTTTTAATAGGCCTCCATTCCATCTTTTTCTTGCCATTACTCGATGGTGAGATGGATGCGATTTCAGTAATTTTCCACCCGATGCCCATTCCTCTGGCAATGAGCACAAAAATTCCTCTTAATCTCCTTCTTCTGGGATGAGGAACTCTTTTTTTGCCATTTCTCGACTTTGCATGACGAGATTGGTCTTTCTCCACTGCATTGCAATGTGGATTGACTTCATTTGTCTCCTCCCTGTCAGAACAATGACTAAACAAGGAAAATATACTGCATTTTATGGTGTTAGAAAAATCACCAAAATAATTGCCCTCTGGGGGTCTTACTAATGCAAGTATAATGAGTACAAACATTGCCCAAAATTGGGTCTTTAACTAATGTGCCATGTCTGGTTAGATGTATACAAACGTTGCCCTCAAAGGGGTCTTACCAATACATTCTACCTAACACAATAGTTTATGGTTTTATCTGCATATGAGATACAATGGATTCATCCAAATAGAAATGTGAGAAAATTACTGAGTATGTTAAACCTGTCTCTCAGTCTATCCCACCAATCTGGAAATCCAGAAGTACAAGCCAATGCCATCCCTGTCAAAGCAACCTGTACTGATTAACCTGCTCCATACCAACTTGCTTTGAAGATTAGTAAGTTTGTAGGTGTCGATTACCAGCTCTGATACCAAACATGATCCGAAAATAATCAGATTATTACTACCTGATCTCGGACCCTTGTAGGCTTTAATTATTCACCGATAATTTACTCCTTTTAAGTAATCAATTTTAAAATAATGCAAGACAAAAATGAAAATTGCACACAGATTGATTACGGAGTTCGGTAATTGCCTACGTCTCCGGGTTCGTGGTCGAACCGTTCCACTAGTCAAAACTTGTAAGTTACAATAGTACTTTCACAAGAAAACCTAATGGAATTTTACTTGCCTACCAGTACACCAAACCTTGGACGACAAGGGTGAAAAATAGCACCCGACTTCCACCTTCTTGATGCACAATCTCCTTTGGCTATGATTAGCCTTCCCGACGCAAACAATGCGAAGCTAGCACTCGGTCGACAATCCAGGATTTGCAAGTAATTGGTGTGGCGCTATGGGCCTATTGGGTAGTTTACATTTCACTCCCAATCACAAATATTCCATCTAATATTGCCTAAAATAATAGGCCAATAGACAATACTTGTCGACACATCCCGTAAATAAGCTTAACAAATAATAAGCTCGGGATCGGTGTCTCCATTACACCGGTGTCCACTGTTCCGTGCTCTAGCAATGAGCTTCTCCGTGGCTTCGGTGTGTAATGTGTCACCAGTGTGTCCACAACAAGCTTAAAAAATAATAAGCTCGTGTTGTGTGCCTTTTACAATATAATGGGTTCCCTATTTATACAAAATTAGGGCCCAAAAATAATGCATTTAATATCATCCATAGGCTATTTTTAACCTAGCCCGTACCATGTAATTTGGGATCAAAATTCCCAATAATGGGCGGATTGAATATACTATGGGATTAATTCCCATTTTAGCCGATTAGCATGTTTAAATAATAGGATAAATATCCCATTTGGTGCGGCTAGGCATTTGTTAAGGGATAAAAATCCCATAAGGAGCGGCATACATGAAAAGAGGGAATAAATCCCACATTTGGCGGTGTTATATTTGGGTAAGGTTTTATTAAACCTTACCTACTCCATTCTTCACGTGGAATAGTCCACGCATGGGCCTTTGCCCCCACACCACCACTTCATCTCCCCCTCCTCACGTGGAATCTTCCACGCATGACAATGCATGCCTTTACCACGTGGACATAACCTAGCATGTTGGCTGATATGTGTGGTCGGTTGGTTTATGTGAGCTTAATACTAATTAATGTAGCCCACTTGTCGAGTTACAATTAGAAGATCGAACTCGTGGTGGCAAGCCACGTGGTGGCTTGTGGACCCACCACGTCGGTGAAGACCAATTAGTCCACACGGCGGCTGGGCTCCCCTCTGTTATAAAAGTTGAGCCTCTTGTTCCCGTGCACCACTTTTACGCTCGTCGAAGACCAGTGATCGAAAACCCATAAACAACTCCCTTTTTCCTTTTCACCACGTGTCGCAGTGCGATTGGTCCAATATTGACCAGTTGACTAGAGTTGACTTTCCTGTTGACAAACTTTGACTGAACATATCTAGAGCTCCCGATGTCTATTTTTCACGTTCTCACAGTCATTGGAAATCTCTCGAGATGATCTTCTACACTGAAACCATTTAGAGATGTTTAGGGAACTTTTAGAAATGATCCCATGATCACTACCAAAATCAAGGACAAACAACACAAACACAACTTCCGACTCAGCCGGTATCAATCCTAAAATCATCAGACAACTTCAATTGATGACAGATGCAAGTAACACCATGCAAGTTAACACTATTGGTAATTTATGATTATGATCTGAAAAAATATTGAACCCTCTTGTTGTTATCATAGAACTGCCTGATGATGCCAATAAGGAATAAAAACTTGAGAGTATCTGGTTCTTCACCAATGCCGGATAAATAGGATGATCAAATACCCACATCAAATACAGCCCCTTTTCTGAGTGATTAGTGGACACTCGGATTGTAGATGAAACAAAACTAGTTCAGGAATTGAAAAAAGTGCATATTGAGGTTCCACTGCTGCGTGTAATAAGGGACATCCCTGAACTAAACCAAACCATTAGAAATGAATGTATAAAGACACGGGAAGAAAAAATAAATACCCAAATACGTCGAGTTGAAGGAAATTTGGCTGATTTAGTTCTTTGGCACCCTCATCTCACCAAAATATGGGGATCCTAGGAGCCCTGTCATTACTATTTGTATAAACAACTAGTCAATATCTAATGTTTTGGTGGATCTTGGTGCTACTATTAATGTTATCACAACAGAAATGTTTAACCTACTATCCTTGATAGGACTTCAACCAACCAACATTGTTACGAAGTTAGTAGATCAATCCATTGATGTACTGCGATGGTGTGGTTGAAGATATAATGGTCCTTTGTTGAATCATGGGAGTACCGGTGGATTTCATGGTTTTGTAGCCTAAATCTCGGAAGTTGGATATCCAGGTCATCTTAGGAAGACCTTGGTGGCTATGGTTGCTTGCTTACATTGACTATAGGTTAGGAAACATGACAATTCTAAAAATGAGAAATCCAAACACATTTCATTATATCCTCCTACCTGACCTTATCTCGAACAATTGTGACCAAGTGTGGGTGAATTGTTTGGATGCTAACTCTTTGAATTATTCTTTTCTGGCCATTATTGCAGTACACAATCATATGATGGAAGCTACAAAGTCTTATGTGTTGACTGATTCTAAGGACTCTGCAACTACGAAAATCAGCACTACTTCTATAGAATTTAGAATATATGAGAAGACATTACCTCTGCTAAGTCTGGTAGAAAACTCTATGCTTATAATTCTAAAAATTTAGTTTCTGATTTCTATTGTCATTTAACCACGGTTCTATCTTTTGATAACATATCCATCCTACACATGCTTCAACCCCATGTTTTCCCATTGAATTCTTTTATCACTAGTACAGAGCTTGCTCTTGCGGATGATACTAAGCAGGTGCTTATCAATATGGGTAGAGAACTGACTATAGGAGGTGACTTAGAGGTCAATCAAGAAGCTAGGGTGCTTGAGGTTCTAAAGAAACATTCTCATGCTTTTTCTTGGGATTACACTAATATGAAAGGAATTCATCCTAGCATTTGTACACATCATATTTACACCAATGACGTCAAACCTATAAGGCAGCTGCAACGAAGAATCAATCCAACATTGAGAGACATAGTCAAAACTAAGATTGAAAAGCTCCTAAAGGTAGGTTTCATCTATCCTATATCTCGATAGTCGGTGGGTTTCCCCATTAGTTATTATTCCCAAGAAGAATTGTAAGTGGTGAATATGTCTTGATTATAGGGAACTTAACAAAGAAACCAAGAAAGATTATTTTCCCTTGCCTTTCATTGACCAAGTCTGGAAAATTTGGCTAGTAAGAAATATTTCTCTTTCTTGGATGCGTTTAGTGGGTATAATAAAATTAGTATTGCCCTTTCTAATTAGGATAAGATAATTTTACGTGCCCTTGGGGTACATTCTCTTACAGAGTCTTACCTTTTGGGATTTGTAATGCCCTGCCACATTTTAGCGGGCGAGTCTTGGCCATTTTTGTAGATCTTGCTAACGACTGTGTTGAGGTTTACATGGATGATTTCACTATCCATAGATCCACTTTTGAAGAATCTCTAAATAATCTTGAGAAAGTAATTAGTCGATGTGAACAACACCAATTTGTCTTTGAGTCATGAAAAATGTCGATGATGGTTGATCAAGGAATTGTCTTAGGACATCATGTTTCAGCCCAAGGTATAAAGGTGGATCCCAAAAAGATATCAGTTATCACCCAATTATCTATACCAACTAATTAGGTGACATCAAAAGTTTGCTTGGCCATGTAGGTTATTACCACCAATTCATAAAAGATTTTAGCAAAATTGCTGCACCGATGTTTTCATTGCTAACCAAAGATTGTGTTTTTGAATGGTCTTCTCAGTGTCAATAGGCATTTGAATCTATCAAAGAAAAGTTGACAACATCCCTGTATTATGTGGACCGAGTGGGACAACCTTTCCATATCCACACTGATGCTTCTAATACAACCATGGGTGCTATCCTTGGACAAAAAGACTCAAAAGATCATATGTATGCAATTTATTTTATCAAGAAAAGTTTGACTCTACGAAAAGAATTACACTACTACGGAAAAAGAGTTTTTGGTTGTGGTGTATGCTTTGAATAAATTTCATCATTAGATTACTAGATATAAAAAATTTTTTTTTACGACCACTCTGCCATTTGATATTTGATGAACAAACCAGTGGTTGGCGGAAGGCTCATTCGTTGGTTGTTCTTGTTGCAAGAATTCAATCTCACTATTATAGATAAGCCCGGGAAATCTAACATTGTTGCTGAATTTATTTCTAGAATAAATGTTTTAGGTGATGACGAAGTAGTCCAAGATTAATTTCCCGATGAACACTTGTTTTCTATCTCCACCAAGACTCCACGGTTTGCTTTGATCTCGTAAATTATTTAACAACATGGAAGTTTCCTACTTATTTTACTCATAAGGAAAAAAAGTGATTGGTTAGAAATAGTGCAACATATAAATGGTGTAACGAATTCTTATTTAAATCCTGTCCGACATGGTTCTTTGTAGGTGTGTTCGAGAGGATGAGGTACATGACATATTTCAAGCATGTCATGATGAGCCAGGAGGTGGACATTATTCTAGTAAAATGAACAATTCACAAGATCCTTGGAGCAGGGTACTATTGGCCTTCCCTCCATAAGGTCTGTCAAAAAGTATGTGTGGTAGTGTGATGCATGCCAATGAATGGGAAAACCTACACTTTCTATGGAAATGCCTCTAAACCCTTAATTGGTTTTAGGACCATTTGAGAAATGGGGTATTGATTTTGTTGGACCATTTGATCCTCCATCTTTCGGGAAGGAGTATCTCTTGGTATGCATAGACTATGTCAGCAAATGGCACGAAGTTCAAGCATTGGCATCTACCAATGAAGATGTTGTTGCTGATTTTCTCTATAACCAGATATTGCTATGATTTGGATCACCTAGGGCCATTGTATCTGATCAAGGTCCTCAACTTGTTTCAAATATGATTGAATCTTTCTTAGGAATCTGAGAATCGGGCACCGAGAAATCATCACCATATCACCCTCAACCCAATGGGCAAGTGGAGGTAACCAATCAAGAGCTCGTGAATATTTTGACTAAGGTGGTCAATGCCAATAAAAAGAATTGGGTACCAAATATTCCTGAGGTAATGCGGGCCTATAACACGACTTGGAAAACAACTACCTGGTTTCTCTCCCTATGAGCTAGTCTTTGGGAAGAAGCCATTGCTACTTGTTGAGTTTGAGTTACGCACCTAGCGAACAACGTTAGAATTTTGGATCAATTCGGATGAAGCACATCATGAGCGAATGTTATAGTTGAATGGACTAGATGAAATGCGGATGGAGGCACAAGAGTGAGACTGAAATTCTATAGCATCGCGGAAAACTTGGCATGAAAAAGATATTTTATGAAGGACATGGGTTTTACTCTTTGATTCCCGCTATCAACAGTTTAAAGGAAAGTTGTGTACACGTTGGTTAGGTCTGTATCAAGTGCATCAAGTGTTTGATAATGGAACTGTTTGATTGATACCAATTGATGGAGACAAAAAAATCTTCTAGTGAATGGGCATAGTCTCCGAGTTTATCACCAACCACTCGATAAGTAGACCTTCACCGAAAACATTCATTACAATGAAAATGCATCTTTGAGGCTCTTTGCCTCTCACGCATGGAGTAATTAATATTTTCAAATTCAATAAAGGAAGATGATCCTTCATTCGATCTTCTTCCCTTAGTTAGGAGTTTTTATTGTAATTTCCAATAAGTGTAGGAATTTCCATTATTTCTACTGCCGCTAATCATGTTTCATCCCAAAATTGTAGGGTGTAGGAATCTACGGATATCGGCTGATTAAATGTGGCATGGGTAAGTTCATTTTAACCTACTAATGATATTTCTATGCAAAAAATTCCCCATGTATCCATTTGTCATTATGAAACCATCATCAAATGATTACTATGGTCATCTTAGGTCTCCTTCCAAATCTAGCTTTATAAATGACGAAATAAAAGGAGTAATGGTTCATAAATCACCACATGCTTTGATGTGTTGCACTCTCTAATGTCGGGACAGGTGGCACGTGCTCCTTAACCATGGGATATGTGCCACCATAAAAATATTAATCTCATGCGGGTGGCCGGTCTCATCACTATTTTTCCACCGTCACCCTCACTTGATGATTGCGCTACCCAAGGAATTTGGTGTCATTTGAAATTTAATGCTCTGCAACCACTTCTTTCCATTGTGGTATGCCCATCAGTCATGACTGGTTTTATTGGACACTAGATAGGAAGTGGAAGGGACGCTCATCTCATGCTCAACTCGGTTTTTTCCCTCTACCGTGTATTTCTCACTTTTGGCTTAGCATGAGGCTGCAAAGACATCGAACCTGCTTCACTGATGCCTTGCTCCGAAATACCACCATTTGGTATGTATTTCATGATTTTGGATGGTTAGATTTCATTCGGAGATTTTAAGGTTTTGATCGAACATTGTGGAAGAGTTCTTGAATAATTTTGAGTCCACATGCTCACAAGTTGGTGGACGAAGAGTTGAAATTACCAGTCAGGTCATTTCTGACCTGTCTGGCCTACCAAATTTCAGTTTAAAGGTTATGACGAATGCCCCTTTGCAAAGTCTTATTGCTCAGTTCCATGACAAAGGAGAGGCACTCCCGGAGGTCATCCTGACTCCATTGGGTGTCTGGAAGGGTGTTAAACGGAAACGTTTTCCTAGAATGCGGGGTGAGATTGTTGAATGGGTCAACAAGTATTTTATATGCGACGGTCAGGCCTCTATTCTGGGTGGTGATACGCTCAAAATTCTCATTCACCTTAAAAAGGGACATGTCAACTAGGCCCTTTGGGTCAATTTACTAGAGTACCTTGATGATTCTATCATTAAGGTATGCCAGAAGAAACAGTCCAGTGGTGGCAAGTCCATGCTTAAGCACCCAGGGTTGATTCATCTGTTGTGTTCACACCAAGTTTTCTTTTGCCCAAAGCGGAGGCTTGAGGGATGTGTTGGTGGTGAAGGTTCTAGGCCTAAGCAATTAAAATCTAGCCTTTCTTCTGCACCTTGGTCTACCCTTGCATCGGGCCCTTCACATAGTCAAGTAGAGGCGCTAGCGTTCTGGGCATGCCGACACCATTAGTACTCCTAAGGGACAATTCCTATCCATTTCTGATTCAAAAGGAAAGTGTCCCATGGCCCCATCTTCCTCCATGCAACTACGGTCCTGGTGGCTTGGCTCATGTTTGCAGACAGGTGGTTTCCAATCGGAGTCCTTGCTTGATGACACCACCCACATTCGGGAGGAACTACATACGGAGGATGTCCCAGCTACTCCATCATCTGTTGTTCCGTCATCTACGGAAATTCACACTGGAGCTCTGGAAATGCTTGACATCCAAGTGGAGCCTTCTCACAGCTATCTGGAGGAAATTGCATTGCTAAAATCTCAGTTACAAGGTATGGAAGAGTCCACCCTTTTATTACAAGCTGAATTTACACAAAAGACAGTAGAAAAAATTTGGGAGATTGCTGCCTGCAGCATGAAGTGAGTTGTCTAAAGTGACAACGTGATAAGGGTCTTATCCTCTTGAATAATTTCTAATAGTTATCCCTTCAGGACATGGAATTGTGGAAAGAAAATCAAAAATTAAAAAAGAAAAAGAATCTTTGGAAGAGGAAAAACAAAAGTTAACATCTATCTTATACTATGTTTGTCCTTTAGCCATCAACCTATTGTCCTGTAGGAAACCCTCCTGTGTCTACAACATGTATGTCCAAGAGAAATTTTATTCTTGGCAATTATTTCAATTGTGTTCTCAAGCCCCTCATGAAATTCCTGATGGACCTAGTTTTTATAAGTCTACAAGAACAACACTCCAAAAATTCAAAATTTGCTCTGTGAATTTTATCTACATAACATGATAGTGACCAATGTCATTGATTTCTTGATCAACCTATTTGTGGGGGATTTTCAAATTAAAGCATTTCAGTCTATATTGAGGAATCAAATAACTTGGAGATAGTAAACAGACAGTTACAATAACACTACTCAATCCATTGGATTTTACATTCACCCAACCCATCACATAGATGTCACCCTACGTAAGAACTTTAGATCATTATATTACCAGGTAGGGGTTGGGGTGCATACTTCTTAGATTTTGCTTCAGTGTATTATTGATTTTGAAAATTATAGTCAGGAAAATTTTGGGGCTGCTTGGCAAGCTTGCGATAGGAGATGGGATACTTTAATCCTACCTTTAAAATGTAGGGAGGTCCTCTCTCCTCAGAATTTGAGCTGGAGCATGCAAAGGGGTGATGCCCTCATCACCATTATTAGAAAAACTATAGAAAAGACCAGCCAACAATACACTGATGAATGGGCCGGCCTTCAAGTATGGCCTCCACTCCTCTTGAGCCCTCTCACAACATGGCAGAACAATGCAACACAGTCCCATGATAGTTTCACTGCCTGGGTGGAAATTACCTCCAATACTCAGGGCTGCAAGAATACCACAAAGCAATACACTGATCAATTTGAGGAGTATGACATGGCTGAACAACTTGGAAGGTGAGCAGGACGCAGATGAGTTGCATTGGGACATGCAATAGGTAAAGTCAGGGGGAATGATGAGTGCATAGTTTGGCTCATTAATATCATTTCTTCAAACCAGAAATACTCTTCATGATATGACTTATTTGTATATGGGGATGTTTTGTATAGTCATGTCTTAGTAGGTTGATGCATTTTTCCTTGCTATTATTTATGAAAACCGTTTATCACATGACCTCCTACTAACTATTTTTATGAGATCAAATGTGATGATGTGTGTAGGGAATGATGGAGGTTACTGGTGGATAAGTTTCTTGAGTTTGATGCATGTGGCTGAAGACTATTTCCAAATTGACCTATTAGCTTGGGCTTGACTCTAACGGCCCGATAGGAATCTAAGAGTTTTAATTGATATTTGATGAAACAATGTTTAATGCTGCTATATATGGCAGATCTTGTAATAAAAATTATCTATATGAAGACTTTGTCTTTAGAACTAGTGGTGCCACTTTTTGATCGTAAAAAAAAGAAGATTATCTACATACTGTTCTATTCTAGATTTTGTCTTTTTGGATATGTTATGAAATCATTTGGAAGTTAATGAAATCTATGGAATTTTGAGAATCAGAAGTTGTTGATCACTCTATCCCAAGGAAGAGCAACGGCCCACTCAATCGAGGAGATACGAGGTTACTTTGAGTTTTACATGCATATAGTCTTTCGATTAGTTTTACTACAGTTGTCATTTGATGAGTTTCACATGCATGTTTTGATTAACTATCTCTATTTTCTCCATTATCACTTTCACTTGGAATAGATACTTTTGATATGCGAATCTAGTTCATGAATAATCTTGCTTTCTACAGAAAATTCCAGTTATTCAGCTGTGATTTAATTTGTTAAGAATAAGTGTGTGCGTGTTTTACTTTATAGTAGAAGATTAGTTGTTGAAATCCATTTCATTGCACATAGTTGAATTCCGTAGATTTGTATTTGATTTTCGTAGATTTTAACTGCACTTCTTTAGAATAGTCATTGAAACTGAGCAACCCCCAACAAACTCAACGTATAACTGGTTCTCCTAGACTCTATTGCATATTGCCTTGGACACAACCCTAGTTTAAGAATGACATTGACCAAGATTATGTCAATTAAATGATTGGAAAAATACAACGACCCATCACCCATCCTTTGGTAGGCCAGGCCTCTACTCCAGCTAAAATTCAGGCTTACGTATGCGAAAAATCATGAAGGTATGTTGTTCCCCAAATGCACAAGGTGGGGGGGCTTCTGTTCAGCATTTTTGACTAGATGAAGATAACAAACATAAACATCACAATGTGGGATGCCCTAAACATTCCATCGAGCGGGATCGCTTGTATGAAGCTCTAGCACAACCACGCACGTTGACTGGTTATGTAGAAGACATGAACTTCGTAAAAATATACCAAGAAGAGGAGAAACAAGTAATTAAATTTGCTAAAACCCCACCCTTTTAAATGTTCTTGATTATAGGAAAACACCTAGTGCATAACTGCTTGATTGACTTAGGCACTAGTACTTTTGTTATGCCTAAGAAGATAGTTGATGTCTTAGGTTTGAAATACAACCCTTTGTCTAAAGGATTCCTACAACTTGATGGATCAATTGTAACCACCTTAGGAGTTATCAAGGATCTTGAGTTAACCCTTTATGCATGTCCAAGCCTAACAATTACTCAAGATGTGTCAATTATTGACCTGCCTCCTTTGTTTGCCATGTGTCTATCAAGAAAATTTACTACTAAAGTGGGTGGTTACTTATCTTCTGATTGGTATCATATGTTACTCAAGACAAGGTATGGTACCCGGTTTACCATACAAGCTAAGCCTATATTTTCTTATCATGTAGAGCCATATATCCCATCCCCCTCCAAGCCAATTGTCTTATCCGGGAAGAACAAGTTTTAGTTTCTGAAGAGCAGTCTCTTCCACCCTTTGTTCCAGACATACTGCTTGATGAATAGGTGGAAAGGCATCAAAAATTTGATCCCTATGCTGAAGAACTAGAATCCTATGAAGCTGGGCTTGGTACTTATTGCATTCTATAAGAAGACGCTATGCTTCCACGCACGCTCATAAAAAAAAAATTCAAACTAGTCTATCAAAGTTATACTTTGATGGATCCAAAAGCAGAAATGGTGTGAGAGCAGGAGTGGTTCTCATTTCACCTAAAAATGAGAAATTATTCTTCATACATAGGTTGTAATTTGCATGTTCTTACAATGTGGCAGAATATGAAGCGCTAGTACATGGCTTGCTCATTATTGAGAAGAAGAAAATTAAGGCCTTTGTAGATCTTTGGGGACATAGAATTGGTCATCCACCAGGTCACCAACAAATGCCAGACAAAGAATAAGCTTCTTAAAGCTTATAAACATAGAGTTTGGGACCTACTTGAGAGCTTTGATGCCCTTAATCTATAGGTAGTCCTACGCGAGAATGAACAAAGAGGTGACCAAATGGCCACGCTCGGTTCACAATTTTCTCTTGTTGAGGACTTTGTCAAAGGAAACACTCAACACATTAAGATGGTGATTAGACCATCCATTCTAGACAATAACACCAATTGGCAAGTGTTTGACAGTGATGTGTAGATTGTCCAGTTTATCCAAAATGAAGCTGAATTTTCATCAAGTATGCAAGTTGACCTCCATGCCACTATGGTGACCAAGTAATACAACTGAAGACAAATAAGTTGCCTAAAGGGCTGGTCACCTTAGAGAAAATGTTCAGCCCTGATGATGAGTTCAAAGGTGAAGAAAGATACATGCATGCCACGTAAGAAGATTTCTCCTCCATTACTATTACACACGGAAAGGAGTTGTTACTTAGGGACTTGTGCGCATGAAGAAAAACAAGCCTTCATCTCTCTCTGTCAAAAATACAGTGATATTTTCTCATGGGAGTATGAATACCTCAAAGGTTTTGATCCAAGTGTTGCTCAACACTCTATTGACCTTGATCTGGTATCAAGCCCATTAGAAAAAAGTAGTGGCCGAGTCAATCCAAAGATAGAGCCCCTCATGAGAAAGGAACTATCAAAACTCATTGAGGCAAAAATTATCTTTCCTATCAAATACTCTACTTGGGTTGAAAATTTGGTTCCAGTACGCAAGAAGAATGGTGAAATCAGACTTTGTGTTGATTTTAGAGATTTGAATAAGGCATATTTGAAGGATCATTATCCTTTACCTTCAATGGAACATATTCTTTAGATTGTGGTGGCACGCAAAGGTTATCCATGTTAGATGGGTATTTAGGTTTCAACTAGATCTGTTCAAGGAAGAGAATCAATTCAAAAAACATTTACAACTAAGTGGGAACATATACACACGAGAAAATGCCCTTTAGTCTATCAAATGTAGGTACAATGTTTGATGAACCTTGGATATTGCCTTCAAAGGTTACATCAATGAGTTCATCTTGGTTTACTTGGCTGATATAACTATCTTCTTAAATTAAGGTGTGGATCACATGGTGCACATGGAAAAGGACTTTGAGAGATGCAGAGAATTTAGGGTATCTCTTAACCCCAATAAGTGTAATTTTACAGTGGCTTAGGGCAAGCTCTTAGGCCATGTGGTTTCAAAAGATGGTATCGTGATTGATCCTGAGTGCATTTCAGCCATCTTAACCCTTTCCCTGCCGAGTGCAAAAAAATCCCTTACAGTCCTTCCTTGGAAAGATTAAATTTGTTAGGAATTTTATCCCTAAATTTGTGGGACTGGTTCATCCCATCACCCTCATGCTAAAAAAGGATATAGCCTTTAGATGGACAGTAGAAGGAAGAGAAAGCTTCAACAAGATCAAGAAATAGATTGCTTGTGTGCCAACACTCATCAATCTAGATTATTCAAATGATTTCATCCTTTATGATTATGGTGCTGATGCAAGCATTTATTCTATCCTAACATAGGAAAATGAACAAGCACTAGAATAGCCGGTGACCATCTTCAGCCAGATCTTTGAAGGATTATTAATTAAAATATAGTCATACGGAGAAGCAGGTCTTCACCATCATGCGCATGCTAAAGAAATTCAAAATCATGCTCACCACAAATCACATCAAGGTGTTAGTCTCCCAATCATCTATCAGAGACTTCATCATGGGCACATAAATCAGTGAGAAGAGAGCATTATTGGTGACAAAAATCATGGAATATGATGTGACTATTAAGGCCATAAAGGTGATAAGAGGTAGTGCACTCTGCAGCGTGATTGTTGAGGATGCACAAAGTGAACCTGAGGATTCATTATTTCTGGATGAATACCTCCCACGTGTAGAACATGAACAAAATATAGACCCTTACATGCATGATTGGATAAAGGACATGATCACATTCCTTTTTGAGGGTGCATACTCTCCTAGTTTGAATAAAGCAAAGAGAAGGCACTCGAGGTTGCAATCTATCCCTTATGTTTTGATTTATGTACTTCTATTCAAAAGAAATCTAGATGGCGTGCTATTAATATTTATCAATGGTGTGCGGTAAGTAAGTGTTAGCATAATTTCATGATGGATTATCTGGTGGACACTTCTTTGCCAAAAATACAACAATGAAGATCATAATGGCATGTATCTTTTGGCCTACCTGTTTTTGCAGAGATACACATAGGTGGGTCACAAAATGTAAGGAGCACACTTTCTTTATAGGAAAGAAAAGGTTAGCAGTTCTTACCCTCTGACCAATCTAAGTGGATCAGCCTTTTGTATAATGGGGTCTTGACTTCATAGGCATGATCAATCCACCTTCAAGCACTGGACATAAATGGGTGTTGATAGCTATAGATTACTTCACTAGATGGATAGAAGTTGTTGTGCTTAAGGAATCAACTGAGGCAGTCATCCTTGACTTTCTCAAAGGTTTAGTCACAAGGTTTGGCATTCCTCAAACCATTATCTCTGATAATGCAAAGGCCTTCCTTGGTGCTAAAATCACTGATTGGGCTCTAAGTCATGGGAATTTACCTGAAAACCTCTTCCAACTATTACCCTCAGGGAAATGGTTTGGTAGAATCAACAAATAAGAACCTGATCAGAATCATGAAGCACACAATGAACATCAACCAAAGACAGTGGCATATGAAGGTCTTGCACGCGCTCTGGGCAGATAGAATCACAGTAAAAAAGGCAATAGGAACTTCACCTTACAAGCTTGTCTATGGTAAGGAGGCTGCCCTTCCTTTGACACTAGAACTAAATTCATTGGCACTTGCCTAGCAACTGGAATTTGAGGGTGCGGATCAGAGAGAAATCAGGATGGCAGAGCTAGTTCATCTTGAAGAGCTCAGAAAATATGCCATGATCAAGCTAGAACAACATCAACAAGCAACAAAGAAATGGTTTGACAGAAAGGCTAGGCCTCAAGCTTTCAAAGTTGGGGACCTAGTTCTAAAATGGGATGTTGACAAAGCTAAACTAGGGTGTCATTCAAAGTTTGATGCACTTTGGAGTGGCCCATACATCATCAAGTCCTACAAAGAAGATAACTCTTTCAAGTTAACTCATTCGGATGGAAGTGCACTATAAATCCCAGTAAACGGGATCTATCTCAAACCCTTCCATTAGGTTTGCTACATCATGTTGTATATATTAAGTAGTTTTAATTCCTCCAAGTGTGCTCCATGCACATTTTTGTTTGTACATAGTTCTTTCCCCTCGCGTGCTTCTTGTACACACTCTTTTGTTACTTCTAGAATGCAGAGCTTCTCTTAGCAGTTGTGAGGTTCAATTCAGAGTTCAGAAAACTTCAAGTGACTCCAGGGTGTTCTTCGAGTTGCAGACTAGATATTCAAAATTAAGTGCCCGAATCCATGCCCAAAGGACTCCCAAGGCTACTAGTCTCTTCATCTAGCAGGCAGATGGCTCTAGAAAGTCACTAAAAAAGCTGTTATCCAAATAACTCTCCTAGTTATCTGGATAACTTATATTTTATCCTGAATCTGGTGTTTCACATTTCAGATTGTGCACGCTCAAGATTTTTCTTTTAAGACACCTTAGCACAATTTCAGTCCCTCTGCACGCCATTGCGTGCCTTCCTCCTATGTGCGTTCTTTCTCTCCTAGCCCATTGTGCACTCCTTACATACACCTCTATAGAATTACCTTCTAATCAGCTAAGTCCCTAACATTCCTCTTGCATGCTTACCCAGACTCAGTTATTTTGCGTGTCCTCTTTTCTTTCTCCCTTCACGTAACTTCCTTTAGTTGAATGCCCATGTATTGTTTTCATACTTGCCTTCTAAAAATATGCCTTCCTCTCGTATGCGCCCCTCTTCACCTTTTTCTTCCACTTATCCTTGCACCCACATTACACACGTTTACCTTCTTTCCACATGGAAACCACGAGGCTCCTTCAAAGGAAAAATCCTAAGCAGGTTTCATAAAAGGACAAGGTCGGGGTTAAATAGTCAAAGCATTGAGACAGGCCAATAGATGATGCCAAGTGTTAGCATGACACAAATTCAAGAGTGAAATTGGGGAAGGGTTTCCAAACTAGCGCCAGGCTGCCACGTGTCCCGGTTAGATATATGAACCTACCGAGGAAAGACTTAGCAAAAACATGAAGAAACTAAGTGAGCTATGGAATCAGCCACGTGTCAACCTGTGCAACATCAAAAGTGAAATACAAAGGCTGCCCTCAGACATGTGCCAAACCTCCACGTGTCCGATTTTAAAAGGAGGCCCATTTTGGTAGCTGGTTCCTACCTTTTTGTATGAACCGATTCAAATTTCAAATGAGCATATATTTTGACTCAGTGCTCGAAATATAACAAATATGGCACCATTGGAAAGATCTCGACCTCATCTATGTTGTGGAGATCTAAAAATTTAATTTTGGAGAGGTTAGGTGGAGAAATAATGAAGAAACATCTTTGTGCCATTAATACAAGATCTATTTTCCCCCAACAACAGATCAGATTTGATCTGATCCACCGTTCCTCCTCCTTCAAGGAACCAAACAAGTAATTGATATAGGCACGATAGATTTGGGGTGGATTTGCAGGAGGCATTAATGATGGTGGTTGAGATTCAAATTAGTTTTCCCACTTCTCTCTCTCTTTCTTCCCTCTGGGGTGAATTTATAAAGGAGGGATCGGGGCTCATTGTAAAGGGTTTGACACTCTGTATCCTTATGCATGTTGCTAAGGACTCCATATTTTCTATATTTTGAGTTGTAGACCTTCATACTTGTCTCTTGCATGTGGATATCGGCCTCCTTATCATTGTAATAGTTATGTGCATTTTTAGAAGTAATAGAAGCATCGTTTTGTGACTATTCTTTGTCCTAACATGTTTGCATTCCTTCTTCTTACCTCTTCTCTTGCATTGTGTATTGTTGTGATATTCAAGTCCCCTGCAGTTCCATACTTGGTTGCATTTCCACGAGAATGATCGGTGAATGCATATTTTTTTGTGTGACTCATGCCTAGCCTTATTTCACGCATTCTCTATCATTATTTCTCATAATAGATAGTGTTCACCCTTCTTTTATGGTCTATCACCTTTTAGTGTAGTTTACTTCATGTTATCCTTTTTACTTGGTCCTTGGCATTCTTAGCTTAGTTTCCCCTTTCAGCACTAGGAGTAGATAGAGTAAAAATAGATAGAGGAATCGACCTTCTTGAAGATCCATCCCAAGCTCGCAAGTTCCCACAACTTGGGGACGATTCCATTGTGGTCTCAAACACCTCGGCCCTTTCAAGATCTGAGACACGGGTGCACGTTTGAGCAACCAACAGGTACCTTAAGCCCTTGCATGTTTTGAGTTGCTTCAATTTATTTAGTATCTAGTCCACTAATTTGAACAAGAATGAGAAAATTTAGTCCAACATTCTATAATGCCCAGTGGGATGACCCTTTTAGGTGAGTCTCTTGCATTTCATTTCATTTTCCATATTTCTTCTATTTTCCACTAACATTATAGGTAGAGGATTTGATTTTAGTTGTTAGTGTTGGGATTTTATATTGCTTGGATTTTTTTTCTTCACTTCCTTTATTTTGAAGATCAGATAAAAAGGAAAATCACTCTCCATGTATTCCTCTTTTTATATTTGTTTCTCCTTTTGCATCACATTTTCCATTCCTTGTGTAGTTGTTTTCATCAAATCTCCATATTTGATTTTGGGATTAAAACGAACCTCTTGCATTCTTGCTTGCAAATATAGTGTAAGTAAGGGTTTAATTGGATGAATTTAACACTTCTTCACACACATACAAACACACTAATCAAATTCACACATCAAAATAATCCCATACTAGGTGGACCTAATTGGGATTTCATCACCCAATAGGAAATCCACCATGGTGTTCTAGTTGTGTTATAAATCTTGCATAGATTCAAGCCTCAAGTAGCTTTGGGTATATCAAGGAATCCCCATCCAAAACTACCTGAAATCAACCTTAGATTTCCATTTCTTAGGTACCTTCATTATCCATTCCCATTTTTATTTTTCACATTTTTAAGTTGCTCAAGATAAAGAAAACATTTCATGCTTGACTTATTTATCTTGACTAGTATAGATTTTATTTTCTTGTTTTATTTCATGCCCATTATTACACACTCTTTATCTAGTAAAATTAAACAAAACCTTGCATCAAAAAATCCCATCACTTCATCACAACAAAATTTTGCCACGATCATTGTCTCGTCCATGCCTATGGTTACCTCTTCCATGTTCACCCAACCTTTTACCATCAATATTCCTCTTCAATGACCTCTTGTTAAAACCACCACCTATGATGAGACAAATCCCTTCTTACTTCATCAATCCATCCCTTTCAAACAAGCCACCCCTCCATAGATTGCATTGTTTGAATATTTTGGGGCTCCCATTATCCCTCATGGTAGTGTGGAGTTCGAGAGATTATTGATGCTAATCCCATATCCCTCCATGATAACCTCCTTAATAATTCCACCCAAATTCCTATTAATGGCCCGTCTCTCCAAAAAATCTATACTTATCATTCCAACCCCGAGAAAAACCCAAGTTCTTTCTTCGCAACTTGTGGTATTTTCCCTTAGAGCCATAAATGAGCTTTCTATGGCTGAAAATGATCTTGATCCATCCTCTTCCACCAATAATCAACCCAATAAAACCACATAACTATCACACACATTCCTCTTAATGTACCTCCCATCAACACAAGTATTACTAGCTCCATTCCTATCACTTCTTTATTTAATATCATCACTAGTATCCCCATCTAATCCTTTCAAAAAACCCAAACCTTGTACCCCATATCTGAACAACATAATCAATCTTTTCCCCTCACATCACACATTCATGCAAATGTCATCACTTCCCAACTTCCTCCTATGAGTGTTTGTCATTACATGGTGTCTAATCCACCTCCCCAACAATCTCAACCTATCATCACTCATATCCCCACTCATCATATACCTCAAAAACCAACCCAATCTCAACAATCACATCACATTCCTATCTCTCAACATCAACCATTACAACAACCCATCCAATCTTAACCAATGAAATACATTCATCCTCATCAAGAAATTCCTCAAACACCCACTCATTCACAAGGCTACCAACAACCTTATCAAGCTAATTCTCACGTCATGCAACCAAAACCACTCACTTCTCATCCAATCAATTCAAATGACCCCATGCATGCCTTGATGAATAGGTTGGCTAGCCTTGAGGCTGCTACCTTGGGACCCAAAGTAACATTATATTATGAATGAATTTACAAAAAAATATCCATCCATTAGTCCCCATAAAACACTATCCTCCTCATTGGGTACTTCCCAAATTCAAAAAATTTAATAGTAAGGAGGATCCCCAACAACACCTTCATATGTTTAGGAATGCATGTTATCTCATTACCCATGATCAAGACCTCATGCTTCACACTTTTCCTATGTCCTTGGCAAGTCCCGCATTGGAATTTCCCAACACTTATTCTTCTCATTCATCCAACTTACATAACTCTTCTTAGAACAATTCTCAATCAACATTGCGTGCAAGATCACCATTAAAAACTTATATGCCATCCAAAAATTTGACGATGAGTCTATCATAGATGTTTTTGCACAATGACATGGAATCATAAATAGATTATCATTTTCCCTTCCATAGAAAAATCGCTTTGAATTATTTTCACGCTCTTGTATGAAGAAAATTTCATCCACCTTACAAATCCAATCATTTCAAACATTTGAAAAAGTCTATGGCTCGTAAACTTGAGACTTGTGCCCTTGAGCAAGACCAACTTAAAATTAAATCAAACAAGCCAAAAAATGAGTTTACCAGACCATCTACACACAATGAAAAATCCAGGAGTGTGGCCAATGACGTGGTGGTTAAGTCTTCTTCCATACCCACCTCTAGTACATGGCCTTAACAAAGAGATCCTAGAAAAACACCTACATACACTCTTCTTAGAGATTCATACGATTCGATATTCGATAAGTTGATGGTGGTTCATCTCATTGAACTTCCCCACATTCTACCATTTGATGAATAAAGACCTAAACCAACTTGGTATACTTGAATATCATTATTGCAAATACCACTAAGTTCACGAGACATGATATAGAGAAATGTTGAACCTTCAAAGACTTTGTCCAAAAATGCATTAACCAAGATGACCTTCAAGTGGATAACCCAAATGCACCTCCTAATCAACCACTTGATGTTTTCAAACAACCATGTACTAATCACACACTAACAAATGAAACCACTCCTCCCACATCTCAACCACCCAATGCTCACACCATCAACACCATCAACACTACGACACCATTGATCAAGATCTTACCCCATGAATAACCCCACCTAATTCAACAACCATTACATCTACTTCCTCTTTTGACATCATACTTATGTCTATGATTCCACCAACACTTGTCCCCATATCTACACCAATCATATCCACATCTAAAATTGACATCCACCATTGATCTTACACCAACATCTAGATCATCACTTGCCACATCTACTTCCTTAGATTTTACCATACCCATTACTACACCTACACCTACTTAATTCCCACTTACTATATTAGACCCATTAAATTAACCATACCTTACCTATTCATATCCCATAGTGCAAATGATTAATTGAATTAATTACTTTAATTAATTTAATTAACATCCTCACTTGACCACCTCACCCAACCAACTCACCTAGCCACCTCACTCCATGACCCACTCAAACCCCATTAATGACCTAAGACCAAGTCTAAGCCTATCCTAACCAACTAGGACTTAGTCTAAACCTAGACTTAACTCCTATTAACAAACCTAAGAGGACTCTTACTCATCCTTCCATGATCTATCACTCGAGACTCAGATGAAGATTGAAGACCACGCCAAAAATAACAACAATCAAGGCTATTTTTGGCCAACCTAGATATTCCCACCTTAACCTAACGATGCGGTTATACCTCAACCGACATCGGTCCCCTAAATCATCATTAGTTAGGTTAAATACATTTCCAAAATCCTTTTTGAGGTTGGTCATTGATTCAGGATCTCACATGAATAGAGACTTGGAGCACTCAAATTTTGAAGCAAGCACTTAGAAAAGGAAAGCACCTGGGAGCACTACCAACAACCATCGACATCCATCACCTTCTTCACGATCATGGATTCACACATAGAGAAGCAAGAGGCTCAAAAAACTCATGCATGGCACGTACATGACATCCCTCTCTCTCCGGATCTCTTCATCATTTTTTCATCATCACCACTCTCAGACCCATTCTTTAGTAAGTACCTAACATCTCTTTAGTTATCTCTATTTTCTTTCAGTAAGATCATCATTCCTCTCAGTAATTTATTTTTTTGTACATCCATACACCTCCTTCCTCCCACCAACCTATCACCTTACCATATCTATCCCTTTCACCTATCTTCACCCTCTCCTAGTCATCCCTGAGTCACTAAGGCCATTTTACGACCTCACCTTCACCATTTCCAACCTCTCGAGCAATCACAGAGAGCTTGAAACCATTTCTAAGAGCCTTTTTTACTACTTCCCCCTACCGACACGCTAGGTTAGCCAACCAATGACATTGGTCATCATCCTACCAAACTCGAGCATCGGTCACACAACCGATGTCAGTTACTATGTCTTGGAAACATACCTCAAGACCAATGAGCTCATACCCATTCCCTAACAACCCATAATCACTCCTAATAATCTTACCAGATCTTACCCAGAGCCTGTACCAGACCTGCAACCCAATACCAACCCATCACTTTTGACCCATTTTGACCTCAATCACCTTTTATCTGACCTTTTTCTTTTTTTTTGCATGAGATACCTAAATCATTTCAATTCCAATAAGATTGTTATTTCATGTTTATTTTGGATAACATTAATATTGTTATATAAAAAGTGGATTGACAACTCTTGTATTCAAGAAGCATCACGCTTCCCGGATCTAGCTTCTGCTAGGTAGTCCACTTGTTTTTATTTAACTCTATCTGGTGGTATTATTTTTGCATTTTATAGGTAGTTCCTCCTAGCCAAAGGGGGATCTCTCTCACAATCAACATTGGATCAAGAAATCAAAATGCATGCACAACCTTCAACCGACATCACAAATAGGTATTCCTCCTTGGCCTATCACCCTCTATCTATTTCATTAATTTATTAAGAATCGGTGAAACATTTTGGCACACCGGTGGGACCCATCCAGGGTTCCTTGCATTCATTCATTCTTAGGGAAATATTTTGTATGTTTGTTTTTTTTTTAAAAAAGGAAGTTAACATTAAATTTTCTCCTTGGGAATCTTCTCTTCTTTCTTCTATTTGTCTAAGTGACATTTGTATTTTGGGACTAAAAAGAATCCTTTTTTTTCTTCTTGTTTTACATTAGTGAAATTCATTCTCTTTCCTATTCACTCTCTATTTACATCGAATATCACATTTTGATTTGGGTTCTAAAATACTTGCATTTCATACTTTTATGCTTGCATTTTTAGCTCACATTAAAAATGAGGGCAACCTATATGCTGGAAGTCATGCCCAACTGATGGTTGACATAATTGAATCATAGAGCACTTTTTCTCTCTCTCTCTTTTCCAAACTACACAAATAAAATTCACACATCTTCTTAAACAACACCTTACCGGAAGAAGTTGTCAATGATCACATGATCAGAGGATTGACAAGTGGGTGCCCAACTGGTTTCTCTGTCCAGTCATTAACTCAGAAAGGACCCCCCACCAAAACATAACTAAAACCACCCTTAGAATCTTACCTCTTCATAGGACACCTTCCCAACCAAAAAACTTTGTTTTGATTCACAAAGTCAGTCTAAAATAGCATAAGCTAAAACATAAAATTCACTTATAGGATTGTGTGTTTTTCTTAGCTTTTTCTTGAGTTTTGTTTTGAGTTGTGAGGTTACGTTCTTCATTTTCTTCTTCCTTTCACACTCCACCATCATAGTTGGTGTATTTGACTATTTTTGAGTGTGTCAAGATCCATTATTATCATACTCATTTTTTGGGTTGATATTTCATCTGACTTAATTCACAAAAATCAAATTTTCTTCACTTTTTCAAATTTCACAAATGATCGGCATGCATCGTAGTGGTCATCATCATCATCATCATTGGTTTACATCTGACCATCATCGGTTTACCTAACCGTTGTTGGTTTCTAGCTCTTTTTGGTCATTCTACCAAAAATAGCATTCATCACATCTTCTATTCTTTTTAAGTTCTCAAGACATCATCATACCCCAAAATTTTAAAATCATAGTCAAATACAACTTCTTTATTTCATTTTCATCATTTTTTTGCCTCATTTGCAAAAATTATTGATTTCCCATAGTAATCGGTATCGGTTTCCCTACCATCATCATCATCACCCTTGTAACCATCGGTTAACCATCATCGTTAACCTAACTCATCGTTGGTTCCTTTTTTTAATTTTTAATTAAAACACCGACCTTTTCACCTCCCGAATCTATTCTCCTCCATTTTTTTTTTTTTTTTGTGTCATTTATAGAGAATATTTTACTAGGTCTATGCTAATTCACATGGTTTTGACTCACAACCAAGCCAACAGCCCTTGTGTTTCATGCTAGCCTTCAGCCACTCCCACCTAGCCCATCACCACCTTCTATCTTGTCACCTATGGATCCAACTCATCCCATCACCATTAGTACTGGTGATGAGGAGTTTGCAAGACTCCTTGACCAAAATCCATTGCCCTACAATATTATCTCACCCACTCATCCACCCAAGACTCCTTGGGAAAGTTGGTATATGGCATGCCCCATGTCTATCCCCTCCCCTCCCTCACCCCCACTTCCATCATCAGCTACCACTAGCTCACATTACCTTCATCCACCTTACCACCTGTGGTGTCTCAACTGGACCCCACATCCTCTATAACTACTGCACCTATGACATCTATCACACCCGTGGTGTCAACCATTCCTTCACCACCACCTTAAGCATAGCCCCATCTACACCCTTTACCTCATATATACCATTGCATCACAACCACCCATGGTGTCGCAACCCACACCCCATTCCAAAACCTCATCCTTTCCATCCCACAGTCTCTACCCCCAATTACCACAAGATTCATTATGACTACCCCACCTACTTATACACATCACCAACAACCCCCAATCTCATCTATCACTTATTGGGATATCTTCCACCCACATCTATTCCCCCTTCACAGTTCTCATACTTGCACCCCCATATACTGGGATGTCATCCACATCATACATCCATCATCAACCTCCTTATACTATAGGGGGTGCCCATTCATCACAACCCACCAATGACCTCATTAAGATGATGATGGAAAAGATGCAAACATTAGAAGCATCAGTTTTAGCTCTCGTAACTCCTTAACTTATGATGAAATATGTAATGAGCCTATTCATCCATCTATCCCCATTTTCCCATACCCTGTACATTGGGAAATGCCCAAGTTCAACCATTTCAACAGTAAAGAAGACCCACAACAACACTTGTGGTCATTCAAACATGGGTGTTATCTAATTTCCCATGATGATGCTTTACTCCTATGGACATTCCCCATGTCCTTGACAGGACCCCATTAGATTGGTATAGTGGTTTACCCAGACATTCCATTTACTCATTTAACCAAGTGGCTCAAGCATTCTTGGACCATTTCTCAATCAATGTCATCAAAAAAGTCACCATGACTGACCTATACTCAACACGACAATATGATGATGAATCTGAATCTATCATAGATTTTTTTTCTTGGTGAAGCCTTATCAACCAATTAACATTCCTAGTTACCTCAAGTTGAGCTTATAGAGTTGTTCACTAGAGCTTGTGCTAGGCACATCTCACCAACTCTACAAGTACAAACCTTCCATACCTTTGATGAAGCATTTACCATGGTGTGAAAACTTGAAATTGTGCCATCAAGAGAAGAAAATTCAATTACAAAAAAAAAACACCACGTTCAAATCAAATGATGCCTCTTCATCTTCAAAGCCCCAAAATAATTATTCAAAAGCCAAAGGATCTTCTACCAATGTGGTAGTTCTCAAAGCTGGTCCATCTCATCCATCTAACCAAGAAAAACCTTCCTCCAATCTTTCTCCCATTCAAACTTTTTAGTTCTAGATGGGAACAATGAAAGTACACTCCAATTAGAGAGCCCTATTCTTCAGTCTTAGAAAATCTTCTTAAGGTTGGAGCCATTACACTTCCACCCATAAAACCACATACTGTTGATCCCACTCATCCTATGCCTGCATGGTATAAGGAACATGATTATTGTAATTATCATCACGTCAAAGGCCATAGTGATGGTAATTGCATAACCTTCAAGAACATTGTCCAAGAAATGTTAGATAATGGAGATCTCATCCTGGACAACCCAAACATGCACCTAGAAAATCAAAACTTGCATATCTTTAAGAATTCATTTCCTAACCATACACCATCATCTAATCAAAATGGTGAACCTTCAACCAATGACAACAATGTCCATGAAGTTCACACTATTTTTGAAGTCATACCAACCATTCCTCAATTTCCTCCTATCCCCTCTATCGAGGAGATTCTAGCATGAGCTCCTCTACCCATGGAGGAGCCTACCTCATCTACTCCTTCACCCATAGAGGAGTCCCCTTCATCTCCCCTTCACCCATGGAGGAGTCCATAATTTTTGCCGATGTTATTTCACCATCTACCTCACAACCTAACCGAACAATCAATGGTATTACTCTCCTACCATGGGAGAGAATCATCATTCTTTCTTCTCCACCAAAAGAAGAATCTACCTCACCCCACCTACCATCTCTCCTACCCATGGGGATCCTTTAGACACATCATTTCCTATTGGTGAAATTCCCCATTAGCATTCTAGGATCCCATTGATCTTCTCTCGCTCTTTTACCCATAGAGTCCGAGGCTAACCAGTTCCCTATCTCATGGACATATTTTATAGGGATTTCCACTAAACCAAATACATCTCTCTTACAATGGTACCATTTTCATTTTCATGCCTGATGGATGACCACTTGGATTACGTTGATAATTCCATGCTTTGGGGATGCCTTGGTTACCCTTTTCAACCCAAATGCAAATGTCACTATACGATACCTCCACGATCTATCCAAAGGTATTTCAAGTGACCAAATCAACCATGACCATGCCTATTGAAATGGACTTCTTCTTCATCACCCTTTCCTACATCCAAACCTTTAACCATAACCAAACCCATTCCTATGCCTAAGAACCTACCTACACCTAAATCTTCTCCCATATCTAGACCTATCACTACCCTGGGTGTCATGCCGACATCAAGCCTTGTCCATCCACCCATCAAATTGGACTTAGCCACATCCTCCCAAGCTCACATAAAAACCAATCCTCCACCTAAAAAGAAGACCCAAATTTTTAGGCCACACACACAGTTTCACCCACCATGCCTTGTCACCTTTCCCCTTCCATCTATCCTCGGACCTCACCCATCTACCCTGGTCAAACAACCTCCTACCCAAAGAAAATCAAAAGTGCAACACCTCCACCTCTTCATCATGATCCTTTATTACATCCAATCAACCACTCACAACCTTCACCATCACCCACAACTTTCTTACCACCTATACCCCCACCAGCTACCATAACCCCATCACTACCTATGTGACTTTCTTCTCTTCAACCCATACCTTCCACCCGACCTCTACCAACAACCTTTACCCCTCCATTATCACCATGGCTAACCCTCCTCTCCGCCATCATCCACTTTCCTTCTACATCATCACGTACTCCTACCTCACCTTTACCCAAGAAGGTGCAATCCAAGGACAAGAACCCACTACCCTCCAAAAAGGTAGTTAAACCCACAACACCTTCTATTGCTAGTTCATCTACCACACCTTTACCCAAGAAGGTACCATCAAAACCTAAACATACCACCACCTACCAAAACCGGTGGTCAAACCTATTCCACCCTATTCCACCTCCTATAACACCTCTTCCACCACAATCATCCACACCTTCACCCAAACCCACACTCACTTCACATTGTGATCCATTGGCAAGGGTCTTATGCCAACATTTTAGCCAACCTTTTAGAGACCTCGGTCATCACATTACCACCACTTAGACCTTATGACCCACTCAAACCCAAACCAAAAGGGTTTGATGAAACTAAAATTTGTGCCTACCATTGTGTGTCAGGACATGATGTAGAGAAAAGGTGTAAGGCTCTAAAAAAACCATTCTCCTCCAATTATGTCCCTCTGAAGAAAATTTTTGATGATGATGATCTTCTTGATGAGGACCCTATTCCACCTTCACCTATCACCATACATCCTCACCCACTACCTATTCAATGACCCACATCACCACCTCCACAACCTTTTATCCACCTCCAAAATTTGAGATCAACATGGTCCATATAAGAGAGTTAGCCAAAACCCCACCAAAATGCCAGTGTGCCCTACTCATTTCACAAGGTTCTTACCCCGCATTAGGTTTTTTTCCATCATGTTCATTATACTACTCATGACATACCTTCTCCATCCACCTCTCTTCCTTAGATTAACATGATCCAAGTTACCACTGCACCCAAAAAGACAAAGGAAAAAAAAAAAACCAACCCATCCACTAATCCTGTGCCTAACATACCATCTACACCCACACCCAAAATCACCATTCGAGGACCCACATACCCTATTTTATGATGGGGTCACCCATCATACAATGATAAAACAATTACACCAATCCCCTCTAAAAATGTCTTTGTATGATCTCATCCAAACCTCTGAATCTCATCGACAAGCCCTCATGGAGGTTTTGTAATCCATCGAGGTTTTACCTAATGACCCCCACACCAGTAGCCTCCATTATCACCCCTCACCATGTGGCCTCTCTTACAAAATCATTCTTCTTCTACCCCCACTCCCACTCATCAAGGCCCCCTCTTTTTCTCGATGAGGAGATCATACCTCTCAATCAGATGACCTTGATCCCACTCTTTTCATCTCCATCTATATCGATAATATTCATGTTTGACATGTTATGTTATGATGATGGTGGTGCCAACATCAACATCATCTCCTCCCACACATACAATCAAATGTGCATCCCTTCAAATTACATGCATAATAACCCGGTTATGTTGTGCTCCTTCAATGATGCCATCACTTCCACCCTTGGCACCATTATTCTTCACATTTGTGTGGCCCCCATATATGCATAGAATTATTCTACATTTTATAAGGGGAATTCTAGTATAACTTGTTGCTTGGCATGACCTTGGATCCATGTCATGGGTTGTGTTCCTTCAACTTTACATCATTGTGTAAAATTTGAACATGAAGGACATAACTATACCATCCCATTGACCCTTCACCATTTAAAACTTGCAACATGTTGTACCGACCTAATGATGTCCTCATACTAGTTAAGGCATCTACCACTACTCACCACTTCTCCTTCACCCACAGCCCCATCCATATGATGTTTCCGCTACCTCACCCATGCCTACCTCTTCTATTATTCCTACTCATGCCACCTCTCTACTGACCCATCTGCTAACCCATCTAGTTCCCAACCAACTAATCCTTCTTCTTCCCAATCACCTAGTAATTCATCTATTGGCTACACACATATCCACTACCGATCCCTTAGAAGGTGTTTTTCAATGCCTCACTGGGGGAATACCACTTGTACAACATAAACACATTCCTTACTCCACAAGAGTATGGTAACCTATGCCAACATCCTCATTATGACCATCACATAGGTGAGGTCTTCCCTTATGGTCCTCCCCACCTTCACACCAACTTAACATATGGGGGACTTGACACTTCCACCTATTCACCCGAGCCACCTTCCCAAACATGACCATTTTCATCTGACCTCCAATCTCTCACCAACCACCACTTTTCGCCCACACTTTCCTTCATTGTTGTGCATGGAAAGGCTTTGGCTTTGGGTTCTATGAACAGGGGCCATCATACTATCATCTCGTGTACCACACGTAAACACAAAGACCATAGTGGTATTGGATTTTTTCCAAACCATCTTCCAAGAAGGCCCACATCGACCTCATCGAGGATGAAAACCTTCTCCACCCCATTCACCAATGTCACCACCTTCACCCACATGGAGTCTATAGATCCCGAATCTATTCCTCCTAACTTTTTTTTTTCATGAACACCATTTCCTGGGACCTCGCTTATATCAACATGATGTGAGGCTCCTCTTCTCTCCCTTCCTATATCGACATGATGATGATGATACACCATCCATTAATGTCATTCAATGTAGGATGATGAGTCTATCCTCACCTACCTTGGTGTGGAAGATTCTTATATTCACTCGGTCATTGCCTTCTGAGATGCAAACCATGTTAAATGAATCGACCATCAAAATCAATATTAACACTCAGGATGACCCACACATTCTAAAGATAGGTCAATCTTTAGATGTTTGTTGAACAAGAAGCTTTCACTTCTTTCCTCTGGGATTATAACAATGCTTTTTCTTGGTCCTATGTTGATATGCCCTAGTATTGACCCAAACATTGTGGTCCACAATATCGTAATTATTCCTGAAGCCAAACCCATAAAAAAAAAGCTATGAAAAATGCATCCTCACATTCCCTTCTTGTCAAAGAAGAACTTCAACACCTTCTCTCGGTTTCCTTCATCCTACCCATTGATTATCCCCAATGGATCTCTAACATCATTCCTATCACAAAAGCAATAGAGGACTCACATATGCATGGATTTCATGACCTTAATTTAGCTTTCCCCAAAGATGACTTTCCTCTACCTAGTATTGACCAACTAGTTGATCTTACCACTGGCCATGAGATGTTATCACTCATGGATGGTTTCTTGGGTTATAACCAAATATTACTCACCCCCAAGAAGATCAACAAAAACCACCTTCATCACTCCTTGGGGACCTTTTGCTATCGAGTCATGCCCTTTGGCCTTAAAAATGTTGGTGCTACATATATCAGTGGGCTATGACTTATATCTTTCATGACATCATGCATCATATATTGGAAGATTATGTAGATGACCTTCTTGCCAAATCAAAACATCGAGCCAAACACCTTATAAGTCCTGAAGGTCATTTTGACCATCTCATCAAATATTGTGTTCACCTTCAACCAAAAGAAGTGTGTCTTTTTGTTCTCTCTCAGGGAAAGCTCCTTGGTTTTATCATTTTTTTTGCATGGCATGGCATAGAAGTTGATCCCACTAAAATCAAGGCTATTCTTGAAATTCCTCCACCTACTAACCTTTCCAACTTGTAGTTTGCAAGGTAAGTTGCAATCTATTCATCATTTTATTTTGCATCTTTCGACCACTACCACCCATTTCATCATCTCCTAAAAAAGGATGTCTCCTTCAAATGGGATGATGAATGCCACAAAGCCTTTGAGGCCTTAAAACAATACCTCCTCCAACCACTGTACTCATTCCTCCTAAGGATGACCAACCATTTTACCTTTACATTTCTGCTATCGGATCATTCCTTGGGGGGCCATGCTCTCCTCATCATGATGATCAACACAGGGGAGAAAGTGGTTTGGTTTATTATATAAGTCATACCCTTTTGGACTATGAAACTAGATACACCCACAAAAAAAAAACTCTTTCTTAGCCTTTTTTTTTTTTACCACTAAACTTTTCATCATTACCTACTCAATCACAAAACCTTTTGTAGTCACCAATATTGATTACATTACACACATGTATGCCAACCCTACCAACATCAATGTGTTGCACGTTGGCTCATGCTTCTTGCAGACCTAGACCTCAAATTCATCCATCAAAAATATATCAAAGGTCAAACTATCATCGCTGACCAACTTGTCAGATGCACCTCTCTCGGAAATCAATCTTCTAACTTTGATTTCCTAGATGAATCCATTACTACCCTCTCTTTGGATGATACCATTTACCAAATGACCTTATTCTTTGATGGTTCCAAATGTCAAGTGTGGGTGGTGGTAGGTGTTATCCTCATTCCTCTTGATGGTGAACCTATGCCATTATCTTTCAAACTAGATTTTGATTGTACTAATAATATCACCGAATATGAAGCACTCGTATTAGGTCTTCAAACCACCATCACCTTAGATGTTAAATCAATTAATATCTTTGGTGACTCTCAACTAGTTGTAAATCAAGTCAATGGTATATACCAGTGTCATAATGAAATACTTCAAAAGTATAAGCATCATGTAGACATACTTTTGACTACCTTTGACCATTATGAACTTCAAACCACTCCACATTCCACTAAAAATTTGTGGATACCATGGCCTCGCTTCTTGCTTCTCAGATACCCACCTCACCCTCCGACTCAAAAATATTTCATCAAGTACAAAGGTTGCAATCACCTTCCTATCTATTTTGAGATGTCAACCTCATCGAACCATTACACCTGACCCACGTGACCTTTGGTATAAGAAGTTTTTGACTACCTTTCCCTTTCAATTCTACCTCCCGACCTTACTCGTAATGGAAAACTCCTTTCTCAAAAGTGTCTCTGTATGTCATCATGGGTGGCCTTCTTTATAAACATGGTTTTGATGGTATCCTCTTATGATGCCTTACAAGTTCTGAAATTCCCTACACCATCAAGGAAGTTCATGATGGAATTTGTGGAGGTCATTTTCAAAGTGGCTTAGTTGTCACAAAACACATCCTTTCCTAGGCTATTATTGGCCCACCCTCAACCATGATTGTTGTGACTATGTCAAACATTGTGTGAAATTCCAACAACATGCTAATCTTCATCACACACCTAGTCATGCCTTACAGGTCACACGAGATCTTTGGCCTTTCTCTCAATGGGGTTTGGATCTTGTCAGAGAGATCAATCCTCATTCTTCACAATGCCATCAATGGATTATTACCACAACCGAATACTACACTAAATGGGTAGAATCCATCCCCCTCATCTCTACAAAATGAGAAAATTTGTGAATTCATCAATCATCACATTATTTTTCACTTTGGTGTCCCTCACCGCCTCATCACTGATAATGGAAAACAATTCAAAAACAAAACCCTACGGAAACTTTGTGATGCCTTTGACATTCAACTTAGTTTTTCTTCACCTTACTACCCACAAAAAAATGGCCAAGCTGAATCAACCAACAAAACCTTGAACAAAATTCTTATGAAAGTGGTTGATGATATGGGAAAGGATTGGCACACACACATTCCTTTTGCTTTATGGGCTTACCAGTACTAGTATTCATACCTCAACTACATGGCCACACCTTTTTCTCTGGTCTATGGTATAGAGGTTTTCCTACCTCTGAAGTCTAGATTCCATCTCTTCGTATCTCACTCAAAGAGATGCTTAATGATGATGAATTTTTCACAGGACCATTTGGCACAACTTGAGTTATTAGATGAATGTCATCTTAATGCTCTTGATCATCTCCAAATCTACCAAAAATGTATCAAATGTGCCTATGAAAAAAATGTGTCCATGAATGAACCTTCCAGGTGGTGACCTCATCTGAAGGAAAATCAACATGTAACCAAAGAGGAGAAAAGTAAAATGGGGAAAATTCACTCCTAATTGGCTTGGACCTTATATCGTTACTCATACCTATGGATTAGGTGCTTATCATTTGTCTTCACTGAAGGTAAAACCCAAACCTGAGCCCCTCAATGCCTTGCATCTTAGACTATTCTATTATTGAATCAAGTCCTATATCACCTTTTGTCTATTTAATGCTCATCCCTTGAGCACCATTCACCTTCCATTTTAACTATTTTAAGGATCCATGACTCAACAAGAATCATGTGATTACCCATCACTTTTTCAGCCCTATCTTCAATATGAGTACCATGGCCCTACTCATGGCATGATTCTCATGGATACTTTTCATCTTTTTCAAGATGGAATCCCATGGTCATTCATCACGTAAACTCTCTCTTCCATAGTTAGCCTCTGTGTGCTATGGTTTTTCCTTCAAACCAAGAGCCTATTTTTCTCTATAGTCTTGTCCATGACTTAAAAGTCTAAAAAAAATAATATCAAAAGTAAAATGGGATTCAACTCCTTGAGTCAAACTTCTAGAAAAAAGATGATTCCCTCAAAAAAGGACATCTATTCTCTCTAATCTCATCTCTATATAAATAGACTTCTCCTCGAAGGAAAACTATACAAAGCTAGCCATATTGTACTTAGTCTCTCATCAAAAGAGGACTATTCTTGCAAAATAAAATAAAATATTTAGAAGCTTCCCACATCGATCAACTTCATGAAGACCTCAAGGAGATAATATACTCATCCCACATAGACTTCCCACATCGATCAATCTATCAAAAAAAAAACAAAAAAAAGAAGAAAATGATTTTTTTTTTTCATCATGGACTTGCCTATTTTGATCTTAGGTCTCTTGCCAAGTAGGCATGTTGTCTTACACCAGGTTATGCTAAAACCAACCATTTTCACCTCATTTCCTTTTCACCCTAATTTCCTACCTTCTCAAGGGACTTTCCACAAAACATGACATTTCGTGATCATGTGACTTTCTTCACCCTTAGCATAGTCAATCATGCAACACCTTTAGGGTCTTCTGTTCATAAGCCAATCTAAGGTATGGTGAACTTGTTATGGTTCTTATCAATTAGGTGGCTCTTTTTTCTCCTCTTACCATTCACCTTCTTCATTACTTATTGATTATCCTATATAGAGACTAGACCATCGATACCTATGTTTTAAGGATTCCCCTTTCACCAAAATCAATCATGCCTAAATGACCTAAACTCAACCATACCTAAAATGACCTAAACCCAACCATACCTAAAATGACCTGACCTACCTAAACCAAACCTAAATGACCTAGACTCAATCATGCCTAAAACCTACCCACCCATTCCTCTACCTCATCTTATTTTTCCCTAGCTTATGGGAGAACTACATCGGCCTGAGGCCCCTTTTTTTGGGGCTATATGTAGGCAACACTCGAGGGCATGGGGCCCTTGGAGGTTAGCTCGCCACTCTTTACCCTAACCAATTTTTCCCCCATGTTTTCAATTAACATTTCACCTTACTTAGTTTCCATTTTTCACAAACACTTGGAAATTAAACAATTAACAAATGTAAATACCTGTCATTTTCTTAACAACATCATATCATACATCCATCATTTCACATTTCCATGATATCAAATATTTTGGAAATCTACACCATAACATACATATACATCATCATTTATTTCCCATGTTACCAATAACTTGGAAATTAAATCAAAACCAACAAAAACCTTAACTCCACCATGCCTAACTCACCTAGACTCAATCATGCCTATACCTGACTCAACCACCATGACCTAAACTAACCATGCCTAAATGACCTAAATAACCATGCCTAAATGACCTAAACTAAACCACCCTAACTAACCTAAAACCTCAACCATGCCTAAATCTAACCTAACTCAACCAACTGACCTAAACTAACCATGCCTGCCTAACACCTAAACTCAACCATGCCTAACTGACCTAACTCCACCATGCCTAACCAACCTAACTCAACCATGCCTACATGACCTTGACTCAAACATGCCTAATTCACCTAGTTTCCATCACATACACAATAACAATGGAAATTAAAAAACCAATACATCATCATATCATAATCAATCATCATCATATATATCAATGAAAATATTTTGTATATCAATACATATGTACACAACTACAAATAAATACAAGTATCTCAAATCTAGATACATATCACCATCCTCACCATCTTGGCATGCATGTAGATATAATATATAAAATCAAAATCAAAACTCTCATATACACATCTCACTCATCTATCATCACGCACGTAGGCATGGTATATACCAAAAAAAAATGACAATAACCAATCATATCATAGGTGACTAGTCATCACTCCATCTGATATCCATGTCATATCTCATCTCTCCTCCTCCTCCTCACCTCCACCCAAGATGACCCTACCCACTACACCTCCCCACCTAGCATGGGTCTCGGTCTGGCTCTCTATCTCTCGCCTAGCCCTCACCCTGGGTCTGGCCTCTCGTGAACTCATCACCTCCTCACCCCGACCCTACCCTCTCTGGGGGCTCACCGCCCCCTCTCTCTCTAAACTATGAGTGTGGGATCTAGTCCTCTCACTCACTCACTGCTTCCTTTGTTCTGTACTCAGCATAAGAAGGGACATCTATCCCGGTGGTAGTTAGATGATCCTGGTAATACCATGCCTCATTTAAGGCATCCCTGAACCTCACCATCGACACCATCTGAGGTGGTGTCATGGGTCTCACAAAAACTATGTGAGCTCTTCTATGCTAGGGTTGGCCTCGGACATGTACTACCATGCTCCTCCTCCTCCTCTCCCTATACCATGGGACCCTATCTCATCACACTACTGTAGTAGTAGTATGGGACCCTGTCCCTGAGCCTGTGGTGGTGCTTGCATTGTAACCTGGGCTGTAAGGCCACAACCTGAGCTGTGTGTGCAAAGGCCAAACCTGGCCCTAAAACTACTACTATGCTGTGCCTAGTAAGGAAATCCCTATCCCCCATCTCCATCTCCACCCTGTGTGGGCACCTGTCCCTGTAACTGGGCCTGTAGTGCCACACACCTGCCTGTAAAATGGAAACTTGTGCCTCTAAACCCTAAGTAAGCTACCCCTGTAAACTGTAATTATGTGCAAAGGAAGCCAGCCACCTGACCCTGCAAGGTATCCCTCTATATTGTGATGGTGGCTAAGTCTGGCTTCCCCTGGCCTGGTGCCACTCACTCAGTAGTTGTGCCTCCCACCACTACCTATATCTATCGGTGACCCCAACATCATCGATCCATCATGTCCATCACCTACTCCTCCTTCCCTGTAGGCACACTCGGTCATGGTGGAGACATAGGTCTCTCCACATCATCTCTCTATATATTAGGGAAGGGTGGAGGCACGTCCTGTGGCAACCCAAACTATCATCTCACCCTGTCTATAGGTATCATCTCATGCTCTCACCGACATGACACCCTATATCCACCTCAGCAGTTGTAACTCCTCTAACTCCTCCGCCATGTCCATGTATGAGGGATAGCCAACATATGGCCTCCAAACAATATCCACACTAGACAATCCCTCCAACAACCACCTATAATATGAAACATCATGTGTGGCCCTAGCCACCCTGTGCTGCCCACCAACTGGTACCCACCATCTATATCCGACTCTGACCAAGCCACCCCCAAACCAATCAAGTTGGGGAAAACCAACTGGACATACACATATGATGTGCTCATATGCCCAACAATGCAAAAGAAAAGTGCAACACAAACTAAACCACCACAACCTCCCATAGGCCCACAACTCCCTATATACACTGCACAGGAATGTGGTGCCCATGAAAAATAGATCCACTCCTCCACCATATCCTAGAGCACTCCCATCAATGCTCATGGGAATCTACCACCCTCGGCATCTGGTAAGGTGAAACAACATACCACCTCCATCATCAAAACAACCAACCTCGTCTCCTGAGGATGGGCTATGCATACATCTCTCTGTAGCTAAGGCTCATGCTATGGTACCTCATCTCACCCATCACCTCCCCAAACACAACCACTATAGGCTCCATGGAGGCCTATGAAGAAATATAATACACTCACTCACCCACAATCGGTAGTCGCAGGATCCTGTATACATCCTCCAGGGTGATAATAATCTCACCCATCGGTAAATGAAAAGTGTTGGTCATTGAATCCCATCTATCGATGAGTGTGACCATCAAACTAGGATCTCGAGCTACACACACCTATAGTAGCATCAGATCCCAATCAATCCAACATCAGTCATATGCTCCCACTCCTCTGTAGTCACACTCAACCACATATCTACCAACAAAAGGTGGTACTCTATCTCGCATACGTAGCTGGTCCCTAGCCTGCATCCAACAAAACACAACATTGTTAAGACCTCACTACCTCCAATTACATCTTAACCCCAACACCATACCCAATCACACCAATCCTGCTTACCCCATTTACCTAATTCACATACCAACCTCCTACCCTTTACACTCATGACTCATTACCTTCACATTATTTCACCTACTCACCTATCCCATCTAGCCAAAGATCATATTTTACCCTTACCCCTCTACAACCAAGTCATTACTTGCCCCTTTTTGACCTCTTTTCCTTTTCATACATAACCCTTCTTACCCATGTCCCTCTTTCACCCTAACCGCATTGCAGTCTCTGACTGGATCATCATCATTGTTCTCTCTTTCGACCGACATCGGTTCCGATTAACCGGTGTCGGTCACCTTAGTCTTGACCGATGTGTCACATAATAACCAACATGGCCAAACCTTGACCGACCGATCATCGGTCTCTATCGCAACCCCAAAACTAAAACCCCCTCCTCTATTTCTTAAAAATTGACAAAAACAACCTACAACCCTACTTAATCCCAACCACTTACACCCCACATTTATTTCTCCCCCTACTTAGCCTATATTTGACCTCATCCCCCTAGATTTCATCTATTTTTCACCCACATTTCAAAATTAACATTCCCCACCAAAAATTTCTTCATTATAAAACACAATTAGAGAAAATAAACAAGTTAAGAAATGCCCCCTACCTCATCATGATGTGGCATCTCTATGGTGGTGGCATGTCTCCTGCCACATGCCGGTGGTCCACCCGACCCCTCTCCCACCTCTCCATACAAAAATCTACCTCAAATCTCTCCACCAATCACACATCTCCAACTACTCTAGTGGACCCATCTACCTAGCTCCTCTCACCACTTAGTCACCTCCACCTCAGCTTAGTACAATACCTTGTCTTTTTCCTCCCAAAAATGCACAAGTCACTCAGCTCTATCATTTTCTCAAAGTCAACAACAAAACAATGATTCCGTAAAATAATAATTTTTTTTTATAACCCTAACGACTAACATGACACATGTCATGTCATGTCATGCCCTACTAAAATGACGTTCGTTTACCTTATAATCGGCATCGGTCATCTTACCATTACCATTTCCTCCCCTTTTACCTATTTTGACCTAACCTCATTACTACCACATACCTTTTTGCCATTACCAACACCCATTGTACCCTACCCACAAGCCTAAACTACCCATACAATTCCTTAATTACATTTAGGGATTTGTTATTTTACCTATACCTTGGCCTTACCCATGCCATGACCTATTTACCTGGACTGACCTACTACTTTTTGTGACCATTGAACTTGTGTACTCGCTATACCTTGTGATGTTGTTACCTATGTTGTTTTAGCCTAACAACCATACCTTGCCTATTGTCCATGTCATTTATCCTGACCAAACCCATGGTGTACCGGATCATACCTAAATGTTCCTGCACCTAACCTGTTGTGTTTTTAGACCATATCCTATACCCTGGATACCTGAATCACTTCAACCTTGTTTGGATAAACCTATCGACCTTGGATGATGTAGAGTTTGCAAGCTCTTCAACCTGGTATCTGTGTTGTAGTCTATACATGTGTGTGTGCATTTGATTTCCATTACCCATTACCCAATTTGACCCTACCCATTACCCATTACCCGATTTGACCCTAACCCATTACCTATTACCCGATTTGACCATTACCCTTTACCCAAAGTACCCATACCCTTCCCCACCTACCTTAACTTACACCAACTACACATTTATCAAACCACTCACGACTCTATATACCACCTCATTAGTTCCTGGTTTGAGGGGGATCACCTTCACCCACACTTGGGGAAACCCCACTCTCACCCATACATGGGGCAATCACTTCCTTTTTTTCAAGTGTCACTTATCAATACAAGCTACGTGACAAAAAGGGGCAAAATGTAGACACCAAAATTAGGTCATACTACCCTTATAACATTTTTAATTAAATTAACCATACCTTACCTATTCATATCCCATAGTGCACATGATTAATTGAATTAATTACCTTAATTAATTTAATTAACATCCTCACTTGACCACCTCACCCAACCAACTCACCTAGCCACCTCACTCCATGACCCACTCAAACCCCATTAATGACCTAAGACCAAGTCTAAGCCTATCCTAACCAACTAGGACTTAGTCTAAACCTAGACTTAACTCCTATTAACAAACCTAAGAGGAATCTTACTCATCCTTCCATGATCTATCACTCGAGACTCGAGATGAAGATTGAAGACCATGCCAAAAATAACAACAATCAGGCTATTTTTGGCCAACCTAGATATTCCCGCCTTAACCGACGCCGGTTATACCTCAACCGATGTCGGTCCCCTAACCATCATCGGTTAGGTTAAATACATTTCCAAAATCCTTTTTTGAGGTTGGTCATTCGATTTAGGATCTCACATGAATAGAGACTTGGAGCACTCAAATTTTTGAAGCACTCAGAAAAGGAAAGCACCCAGAGCACTACCAACAACCATCGACATCCATCACCTTCTTCATGATCATGGATTCACACAGAGAAGCATGAGGCTCAAACTTTACCATGACATGTACATGACATCCCTTCTCTCTAGATCTCTTGCCATCATTGTTTTCATCACTGCACTCTCAGACCCATTCTTCAGTAAGTACCTAACATCTCTTCAGTTATCTCTATTTTCTTTCAAGTAAGATCATCATTCCTCTAGTAATTTATTTTTTTGTACATCCATACACCTCCTTCCTCCCACCAACCTATCACCTTACCATATCTATCCCTTTCACCTATCTTCACCCTCTCCTAGTCATCCCTAAGTCACTAAGGCCATTTTACGACCTCACCTTCACCATTTCCAGCCTCTCTCAAGCAATCACAGAGAGCTTGGAAACCATTTCTAAGAGCCTTTTTACTAACTTCCCCCTACCGACACGATAGTTATTACCAACCGACATCATCATCCTACCAAACGGCATCGGTCACACAACCGACATCGGTTGGTTATGTGTCTAGAAACATACCTCAAGAACATGAGCTCATACCCATTCCCTAATAACCCAGAATCACTCCTAATCTTTACCAGATCTTACCCAGAGCCTATACTAGACCTATGCAACCCAATACCAGCCCATCACTTGACCTGTTTTGACCTCAATCACCTTTTATCGACCTTTCTTATTTTTTTTGCATGAGATACCTAAATCATTTCAATTCCAATAAGATTTTATTTCATGTTTATTTTGGATAACATTAATATTGTTATAAAGTAGTCCACTTGTTGTTTTATTTAACTCTATCTGGTGGTATTGTTTTTTCCTCCTCCTAAGTAGTTTACTTCATCTCCATCCCCATCATCATCAATAGCTAAGGTTGTGATTACCGCTCCTTCTAGTGAGCCCACTTCATCTCCATCATCATCTAAACCTAAGGTTTCTATCTTAGTAACCCCTCGAAATATTAAAAAAAAAATTCAAGACACTTCATCATGCCTCGGTTAAGATGTCACTTTATGAGCTCATCTAAAGCTCTCTAGACCATAGGAAGTCTCTCATTGAAGCCTTGAAACATATACCAACATCTAGTGATGAGACTCAACCTTTTACATCTCTCGTAGGAGCACTTGCGGCTTCTACTTCCATCTCATTTGATGATGCTAAGATCCGAGAAATTCCACCTAAAGACCGTGACATTTCCTTTTCATCATGGTTAGAAACAATGACACCTTCCTTTGATGATCCATGATTGATAAAGGGAAAGTATAAATATAATACCATCACATACCTTTAATCAACTCAAGATCCCTAAAATCACTATGCAAACACCCTTGGTCCGTGAAAACACCCATGGTCCTTTGTGTATTTAATGATGCTATCACTCCAACCTTGGGAAAGGTTGTCCTTACTAGTGATTTTGGTGAGAAGCTCCTCCATGAAGTATTATATGTCATAGTAAGGGGAGTTTCAATACAATATTCTTATCAAATGACCTTGGATCCATGTCATTAGTTGTGTCTCTTCCACAATTCATTGTTGCATCAAATATGAACATGAGGGAAAAATCTTGACGCTTCCTCGCTAATGCTTATCCCTTCCAAGTATGAAATATGACCTATTGTAGAAACTAAAATTAGGTCACACTCCCCTTTGGTCCCTCAAAAATAAACACCCTTCATCACATTAACCTAGCCATGACCCCTTCACTCCACTAATATTAATTTAATTAATTACATTAAATTAATTCATTATCCTCACCATATTTATTATTTAAATATCTTAATTTAAATAATATCCACACATACACTTCACCTAGACACCTCATCAAGTTAACTCACCTAAAAACCTATTCTTAGTAAGTTTCCATAACTAACTAAGACTTACCCAAACCCTAAAAATCAATGCCTACATTCCTCTAGCCACATTCCTGCATGCTTACAAGAAGCTCCAAGTCAAAGCCATGGATTAACAAAGCACAAGATCCGAGGAAATCAAGAGGATCTCCCTAGTTTAGTAAACCTAGGAAATCCCACCTTGACTAATGCCGGTTACCCCTAACCATCGCCGGTTAAGGTGGAACTACCATTGGTTACCCTTTTAACCCCAAAACAACCTTATTCTCAAGGTTTGCAGAAGGTTGGAAAAATATTGGAAAAGTTGGTGAACCTCAAGCAAATTCTAGAGAGATATCACATCTTTTGAGAGTGAATTCCAATAGGAACACACATGTAAGGAAGGATATCAAGCATCTTTTCCTGTATAGCCATCCCAGTAATGATCTGATCTAACCAAGTAAAGAGGAATGTACATGCAGCCCATGCAAAAGCTTTCCTTTAGTTGGTGATCACCTGCAGCCTTCAAAAGCTCTCATCAACACCTCCATCCCTCACTCACAGGCATCGAAGACTAGAATCCAAGTAAGTAAACATTATACTTCTTTGGTTTATTCTATTTCATCATTATATTATCATCTTTTGTTTACCTAGCCACCCATTGACCTCCTTCAACATTCCCCCTCCATATACCCATTAAAAACTTTCCAAATCCCTCCCAAATCACCCAATACCTCATCCCGACCAACCAAAGTCCTATTGTGCAATCACAAAGGAGACCTAAATCTCATTATGTGGCATTCCCGAGAACTTTACAATAATCGGCACAGATTACACCCAACCACCATTTGTCACCCTTAACCGACATTGGTTATTGTATTTTCCCATATAACCTAGAATAGTGACCTACCCACCTAATTCCCTTTCACCCTCATTCATATGTGATCTACTTGAGACCTCTGTCAGACCTGCAGAGACCCAAAACAAGTTACTTGACCTTTAGATCCTATTCTAACCTATCTTGTTAGATTATATCTATTTCTTATGTGTTTTAAGCGAGATACCTAAATCATTTCGAATTAAAATAGGATTTACCTTATTTACCGTATTAAATTGTTTAAAACAATGGATGACAACCATCTAGGAAGTATGACACTTCTTAGATCTAGCATACACTAGGCAGTTCACTTTGCATATATTGTTTAACCTTTTCTCGGTGATATTGCTTTGTATTATAGGTAGTTCCTCCTAGCCAAAAGGAATCTCTCAAAATCAAATGTGGATTCGAGAAGTCATACGCATGTAACAACCCATCAACCAACACTTGAACATGTATTCCTCCTATGCTCGTTACCCTAATTGTTTCATAAATACTTCAAAGAAATGATCTAAATTTAAGTGAAACATTTTGGCATGCTCGATTGGACCCATCCGGGGTTCCTTGCATTTCATTTATTCCTAGGAAAAGTTGTGTGTTTGTTTCCCTTCTGAAAAGCATACACATTAATCTTCTTCCTTGGTAACCCACCTTTTCTTTCTATTTTCTCTAAAGGAAACCTTTCTTTTGGTGTAATTAAAAAGAACCATTTCTTCATGTTTTCTCGCATTGTAGTGAAAGAGAATCCCTCTTCCGCTTCATATTTTTTGTCATCCAACTTCACACTTCAATTTGGGATTAAAAATAAGTGCATTGAAATCTGATTTATCACATTAGCTCACATTAATTGCGGGCAACCTATACGATGAAGGTCATGACCGGTGATGATTGACAAATGAACCATAGAAAGCACTTTGTTTCTTTCTCTCTCTCTCTCTCTTTGAGTTTTACCAAACCTCACAAAAATTAAAAATATACACATTCTTAAACAACATCTTATCTGAAAGAAGCTGTAAGTGATCACACAATCACGACATAGTGGGCACCCACTCGTTGCTCGATTGAGTCATACTTGAGCAAGGCCCACCCCCACCATAACATACGAAACATCACCTTTAGATCTCCTTCTTCGTAGGAAGCCATCCTCACCAAAAATTATGTTTCATAATTCATGTGTTAGACCTTAAATAGCATAAGCTAAACAAACATAATAGAAAAAGGCACTCCTAGGATTGCATTTTTCTTAGTGTTTCTATTTGGCTTGTGTTTTGAGGTGGGAGATCACATTCTTAATTTTTCTTGTTCATCCTTGCATGCTCCTCATCAAAGATGGTGTATTCTAGCTTCACCGAGTGTGCTGGGAAATATCATCATCATTCCCGAATTTTGGGTATGATTCTACATCATATTTTAATTCACAACCAATTTTCTTTCATCACTATTTCAATTTTACAAGTAATCAGCATCGGTTACCCTTTGACCATCGTTGGTTATACCCAATGGACATCGAGTTCGAGTCCTTTTGTTAACCTACTCAAAAGGACATTTTATTCATTTTCTTCCACTTTTCATAGTCCCTGTCACTACTTTGTCATTCTCATTGACATTGTAAAACACCATCAGATTTGGCATACCATCGATTTGACCTTCTCCTTAGGTTTTCACTCACTTTGACGTTCTATACAAAGTGACCTAAGCAAAGTGGTTACCCCTGACCAGTGTCGGTTTTCCTTAACCGGAATCAGTTATCCTGTTTCACTTTCCAACCACCATTTGGTACCTAATCCACTTTTTACCATCATATTCACATGTTCTTGCTTTTTTCTATGTCATTTACAGAGAAGCAACCCTACCTGATCACTACTGGTTCATATGGTGATGACCTGAAGACAAGAAAGTGCACTCGTATTTCATGTCAGTTTTCAACCACTCCCATGTAGTCCTTCACCACCTTCCATTTTATCACCATCCATGGATGCCATCCAACCTATCACTATCACTATCGAGAGATTAGGACCTCACACGACTCCTTGACCAAAACCCTTCCACCTTGTAGTTTACCTTTCCCACTCATCTACTCAAGATGCCCTAGGTCGGTTGATATACGGCATGCCCGTATCTATCCCCCGACTCTCACTCCCACTCCTGCATCGGCTCCATCTAGCTCTGTGCTACCCGCATCTACCTTACCCCTAGTCGTTTCGTAGCTAGGTCCTATACCCGCTATGACTACCACATCTGCCACCTCCGTTACCCCGTCACATCTATCATACCCTTAACAACTACCTAAAACACAACCTCATCCACCCCTAATGTCTCACACATACCCGTAGCTACACTACCACCTCCGTGTTGGTGACCCCTACCCCTTTTTCAAAACATGGTCCTTTCCATTCCATAATCATTAGCCCCCATTTCCACTAGGGTTACCACGACCCTTCCACCTCCATATACATACTATCAGCCACCTCTCGTTTCCTCCATTATTCACTCTAGGTACGTACCCCTGTTTCACTACCTTATTCCCAATCAACCTACATGGAAACACCATACACTAGAGTGCCACCCCCATTATATGCCCAAAACCAACCCTCTCACGCTATAGGAGGCACCCAATCATCGCAACCTACCAATGACCTAATAAAATTGATGTTGGACAAGATGCAAACATTAGAGGCATCGGTTTCCAGATCCCGCAACACTCTCACCTATGATGAGATTTACAAAGATCCCATCCACCCATCCATTCCTATCCGCCCATCCCCCATACATTGGGAAATGACTCAATTCAATTGTTTCAATAGCAAAGAAGACCCATAATAGCATTTGTAGTTGTTAAAACATGGGTATATCGATCTCTCACGATGATGCCTTGCTCTTGAGAACTTTTCCCATGTCCTCGACCGGACCTATATTAGATTGGTTTAGTGGTTTACCTAGACACTCTATATTCTCATTCAATTAGATATAAAAATCATTCTTGGATCATTTCTCTATCAATATCATCAAGAAGGTTACCATGAAAGACCTATACTCCACGTGATAGTATGAGGACGAATCTATCACGCAGATTTTGTCACTACTGTTGGCGTAGCTTGATCAACCAACTCACCTTCTAACTCGCCACAAATAGAACTCATCGTGCTCTTCACATGGGCTTGTTCTAGACATATATCACTCGACCTTGTAGGTCAAAACCTTTTGAACATTGATGAAGCTTCACTATGGCACAAAAGTTAGAGATTCGGGCCATCGAAGAGAAGAAAATCCAATTACACAATAAGAATTTGAAATTCAAGTCGAATGATACCTCTTCTTCTTCCAAACCACAAAACAATTATTCAAAGGCTAAGGGCACCGCTAACGCAGTGATACTCAAGGCCGGCCCAACTCATCTATCAAATCAGGATACCCCCTCATCTAATCTCTCACCTGTCCAAAATTTTCAATTCAGACGAGAGCAATGGAAATACACCCCAATTGGGGAACCTTACTCTTCTATCTTAGAAAATATTATCAAAGCTGGAGCCATTACCCTTCCACCCATAAAACCACACACTGGTTTTGACCCTACTCGCCCCATGCCCACATGGTATAAAGAACATAACTTCTGTAACTATCATCGAGTAAAGAGTCATGGTGACGGAAATTGCATCACTTTCAAAAATATTTTCAAAGAAATGCTCGAGAAACGTGAGTTAACCATGGATAATCCTAACACACCTACCAACTAAAACCTACAAATCTTCAAGAAACCATTTCGCAACCATGCCCCTTTTTCGATCAAACCTGGTGAGACCTCAACTCATGATACCCATACCCGTGAGGTCCATGCTATCTTAAATGACATACTGTCACCTCCAAATTACCTCACATTCCTTCCATAGAGGAAATCCTAGCCCAAAATCCTCCTTCCGCATCGGAACCAACCTCCCTTGTTCCTTCACCCATAGAGGAACATATTTCATCTCCTTCATCACCTACGGAGGAATCCCCCACTAAAATTGAGACCATCTCACCCCCGGCTTCTCCACTTAGAGAACCTTAACCTACGAGTACCTCCTCCACCAATAGAGGAGCACCCATCATCTCCTCCACCTATAGAGGATCTCCCATCATCTCATCCACCTATCATAGACCTAGTTGAGATACTTTGTTGCCTCTTGGTGAGCATTCTCCATCCGCTACGCAAAATCCTACAGAGCTACTTTCGGCTCTCTTACCCATGGAAGTTGAAGCTAGCCAATTTCTGTCTCTAAGCCACATTTTACAAGAATTTCCATTAGGTCCTAATCAAATCCACCTATAGATGTGTCATTCTCACGTTTGGCCAATCACTTAGATTATGTGGATAGAGCCTTACTATGGGTACACCTTTTACTTCCTATCTCAATGTAGATGCAGAGGTCACTTGCTGATACCTCTACTATCTACCCAAAAATATTTCAACCAATTGAACCAAACACAACCAAATCTATCACAACTCCTTCCACGAAACATTTCATAGCTCAAACCACATCCTTACCCATAGCCCAATCTATAGCTAAACCCAAACCATCACCTATGACATCATCCTCGACTAAACCTATTACCACTTTAGGGGTCACCCAACCACTAACCTTACTCAACCACCTATAAAACTAGATTTAGCTACATCCTCTAAAGACAAAACCACACCTACTCCGACACCCAAATAAAAGCACAAAATCCATAGAACTCATACCCCATTGCTGCCAATCACACCTGCACCTATCCCATCCATCTTAGGATCTCAGCTTCCCCACATGGTCAAGAAACCTCTACCCACCAATAAACCAAAAACACAACAACCCATTCCTTCCTCACAAACCTCTAATCTCCCCACATGCCCAACATGACTTACACCAGCACCTGCAACATCTTTACCACCCATACCTCCAATACCCTCAGCTGTTACTTCACTGCCCACTACATTTCAATCTCTGTCCCTTACACCTCCTACATGACCCACATCCTCTACCTTCACAACACCTCCATTATCCCCGTGGGTAACTCATCCTCTTCCCCCATCTAATTTTCCTTCTAGACCTTGTACACCCATATCACATTTACCCAAGAAGGTGCAACCCAAAAACAAAATTCCACTACCCCACAATAAGGTAGTCAAAACAACCACACACCCTCCTACCCATCCATTTATGATACCCCTACCTAACCAAACATGACCAACACCCAAAACCACGCTAGCACCCAAACCCATAGCTTGACCCACTCCTCTTCCAAAACCGTTCCTCAACAATCAACTATCACGTACACCCAAACCCATGTTCACTTCCCATTGTGATCCACTAGCGAGGTCCTATGCCAAAAATTTAACCAATCTACTTGAGACTTCTATCATCACATTACCTCCACTCATACCTTAGGACACCCTCAAACCCAAGCCAAAAGGGTTTGATGATACTAAAATTTGTGCTTACCATCGTGTGTCGGGCATGATGTGGAAAAGCGTAAGGCCTTGAAAACCGTCCTTATCTAGTTGTGTCCCCTAGAAGCCAACTTTGATGATGATGACCTTCGACGAGGATCCTACTTCACCAACATCCATTCCCAAGCTTCCCACTCAAAAACCAAAAACTCCACCCTCACAGCTCCTAGAGCCACCCCCAAGATTTGAAATTAGCATGGTTCACATCAGAGAACTTGCCATGCCACCACCCAAATGTTGTTGCACCCTACTCACCTCATAGGGTTTTCTCCTCTCGATAGGTTTTTGCCCATCGTGTCGTTATACCACTCACCCTACAGCCTTCTCTATTTTCCAACTCCCCTCAGATCAACATGATACATGTCACTACATGTGCTCATAAGGATAAGGGTAAAAAAGGCAACTGACCCACCAACCAATCCTATACCCAACATACCATCTACACCCATACCTAAAATCACTATCAATGGCCCTACGTACCCTATTTCTAACGGTGTCACACATCACACCATGCTCAAAAAATTACACCAGTATCCCCTCAAAATGTCCTTATATGACCTCATCCAAACCTCAGAATCCCATCGTCAACCTCTCATGGAGGTTCTTCAATCTATTGAGGTTTTACCCAATGACCCTACACCCATGGCCTCCATTATCACACCCCAGCATGGAGCCTCTCTCACCAAATTACCACCTTCATTTTCACCCCACCCTATTCACCAAGTGGCCTCCCTTAGCTTCTCATAGGAAGAGATTTCTCCACACAAAAATGATGACCTAGACCCAACCCTCTTCATCTCTGTCCACATCGATGACATACGAGTACATTGTGTGATGATTGATGGGGGTGCTAGCATTAACATCATTTCATCCCATGCATTTGATCAAATGCACATACTTGAAAATTACATGCATAAACATTTAGTCATGTTGCATTCATTCAATGACACTATCACCTCTACATAAGGCACCGTCATCCTCCACATTTTTGTGGGCCCCCACACTATTCCGAATTTTTTTACATTTTGAAAGGGTAATTCCAATATAACTTTGTTGCTTGCAGACCACGGATTCGTGTCATGGGTTGTTTTCATTCCACTTTACATCATTGTGTAAAGTTTGAACATGAAGGACACACCTATACCATTCCATCTCGACCCATCACCTTTTAAAACATGCAACATGCTTTACCGACCAGATGATGTGCTCATACCTATTAAGTGACTACCTCTGCAACCATTACTTCTTCACCTATACCTCCACTTACCAGTCCGGCCGCTTCTTCTACCGCACATTCCTCTTCCATTTCTACTGCTACCATAATCTCCATGGTTGACCCATCAGCTTCCTAATCCGTTAACGCCGCCTCCGCATCAACCTCGACACATCATCCCTTCCAGCTACCTACATACCAACCACTGATCCCTTGGAAGGTGTTTTTCAATGCCTCACTTTAAGGGAGTACCACCTATATAGTGTCAACACATTCCTTACTCCACAAGAGTATGGAAGTCTTCACCAACACCCTCATTACAATCACCGTATAGGAGAATGTCTCCTATATGGTCCTCCTCACCTTTGTACTAGTCTCACCTATGGGGGACTTGATACTACCACTTACACACCCGAACCACCGTCACAAACTTGCCCCTTTTCCGCTGACTTCCAATCACTTACCAATCACCATTTTTCCCACACCTTCTTACACCGATGTGCATGGAAGGGTTTTGGTTTTGGCTTTTATGAATAAGGATGCCATATCGTCATTCCATTTACCACCCGTAACCATAATGACCGTAGTGGTATTGTATTTCTGAACCACCTACCAAACACACCCGCATTGGACTCATTAAGGACACTAACCCTTCTCCACCTTCTTAACCCACTCCACCTTCATCACCACCTTCACCGACGTGATTTGATGGATCCCAAATCTATCCCTCCTAATTTTTTTCATAAACACCATTTCCTTGGGGTCTCGACTTATCAATGTGAGGGAAATACCCCTTCCACTCTTCCTTTCCCGTATCTGAAATGATCAATGACGATACACCTTTAATTAACGTCGTTCAATGTTAGGATGATGAATCCATACTCACCTACCTTGGTGCAGAAGACTCATATATTCATCGGTCATTACCTTCTGAGACACAAACCATGTTGAATGAATTGACTATTGAGATCAACATTCATACTTAGGATGACCCGCACATCCTAAAGATCAGACAATCTTTAGATGCTGCTGAATAGGAAGCCATCACTTCTTTTCTCAGAGATCATAACCATGATTTTGCTTGGTCTTATGCAGACATGCCCGATATTGATCCCACCATAGTGGTCCACAATATTGTAACCATTCCTAATGCCAAACCCATTAAACAAAATATGAGGAAAATGCACCCTCACATTGCCCTTCTCGTCAAAGAGGAACTTCAGTGCCTTCTTTCTGTTTCCTTCATCTTACCCATTGATTATCCTCATTAGATTTCTAACATTTTCCCTATCACTAAGGTGACAGGGGGACTCGTATTTGCACAGACTTCTATGACCTCAACCTAGCATGTCCAAAAGATTACTTTCCCTTACCTAGTATTGACCAACTAGTTGACCTTACCATTGGCCATGAGATGCTATCACTCATGGATGGCTTCTCGGGTTATAACCAAATCCTGCTTGCCCTAGATGATCAACACAAAACCTCATTCATCACCCCTTGGGGGACCTTTTGCTATCAAGTCATGCCTTTTGGCCTTAAAAATGCTGGTACCACATATAAGTGGGCTATGACTTACATCTTCCATGACATCATGCATCACATATTGGAAGATTACGTGGATGATATCTTGGCTAAATCTAAATGCCACTCGAGCACCTAACTGTCCTCAAAACCATCTTTGACCATCTCATTAAATATTGCATCCGCCTTTAGCCTAAGAAGTGCATCTTTGCGGTTCTCTCAGGAAAGCTCCTGGGATTTATCATTTCCCTATGGTATAGAAGTTGACCTTGCTAAAGTCAAGGCCATTCTCGAAATGCCTCCACCTACTAACCTTAAACAACTCCATAGCCTGTAAGGTAAGTTGTAGTCTATTCACCATTTCATTTCACAATTATCAGATTGGTGCCAACCATTTCATCATCTTCTCAAGAAGGATGTCTCCTTTAAATGGGATGATGACTGCCACAAATATTTTGAGGCCCTAAAACAATACCTTCTCCAACCACCCGTACTCATCCCACCTAAAGACGATCAACCTTTTTACCTATACATATCTCTGCTATCGATCACTCCTTGGGAGCCATGCTCGCTCATCATGATGAACAACATAGGGAGCATGTGGTTTATTACATAAGTTGTACTCTTTTGGACTATGAAACTTGATACACCCATCCTAAAAAAAAATTTATCCTTAGTTTTTGTTGCCACAAAACTCCGTCATTACCTACTCAACCACAAAACCTATGTTGTGACCAACACTGACCCCTTACACTTCATGTACACCAAACCTTATCAAAATCAGTGTGTTGCATGATGGCTTATGCTTTTAGCTGATCTTGACCTCGAATTCATTCATCAAAAGTCCATCAAGGGCCAAGAAATCACCAAACAATTGGATCGACGCACCTATTTCCAGGATCAACCCTCTAATTTTGACTTTCCAGATGAGTCGATTGCTACCCTTTCCCTGGATGAACCCCCTTACCAAATGACACTCTTCTTCAACGGTTCCAAGTGTCAGCATGGGGGTAGGGCTGGTATTATCCTCATTCCCCTTGAGGGTGAACCCATGCCTTTTTCTTTCAAATTAGATTTTGAATGCACCAACAATATTTCGAATACAAAGCACTCGTACTAGGTCTCCATGCCGCCTACGCCCTAGATGTCAAATCAATCAAAATCTTTGGTGATTCTCAATTGGTCATAAACCAAGTCAATGGTATGTACCAATGTCATAACGAGATACTTCAAAAGTATAAACATCATGTAGACATACTTTTGACCACCTTTGACCGTTACACCCTTCAAACCATCCCATGTTCAACCAATAAGTTTTCCGATTCCATGGCCTACTTAGCTTCCTAAATACCCGCTTCACCCACCGATTCTACAATATTTATCACCGTATAATGAATCTAATCACCTTCTTATTTGCCTCATGATGTTTACTCGATCGGAACCACTACCCCCGACTCCGAGAGACCTTTAGTAGAAACAATACGCTAACTACCTTTCTCTCTCCATCTTACCTCCGATCTAAACTATAACGGAAAATGTGCCTTCCTTAAAAAGGTCTCTCGTTACGTCATTCTAGGGGCCTCCTCTATAAGCATGGATTTTATGGTATTCTCTTACGATGCCTCACAAGTTCTGAAATTCCTTATACCATTAAGGAAGTTCATGATGGCATATGTGGAGGTCACTTCAGTGGCCTTGTTATTGCTAAGAATATTCTTTTCCTAGGCTATTACTGGATGACCCTTAACCATGATTGTTGTGACTATGTCAAAAATTGTGTAAAATTCCAACAACATTCCAATTTTCATCATACACCTAGTCATGCCTTATAGGTCGCTTGAGACCTTTGGCCCTTCTCTCAATGGGGTTTGGATCTTGTCAGAGAAATCAATCCCCATTCTTCCCAACTCCATCAATAGATCATCACCGCTACCAAATACTATACAAAATGGGTGGAAGCCATACCACTCATCTCCATGAAAGCTAAGAAAATATGTGAGTTCATTAACCACCACATCATTTGTCACTTTGGTGTTCCTCATCGCCTCATCACTGATAATGGAAAACAATTTAAAAACAAAACATTGCAAAAAAATGCGATGCCTTCGGCATTCAACTTAGTTTCTCATCACGTTATTACCTACAAACCTACGGCCAAGCCAAATCCACTAACAAAACCATCAACAAAATTCTTATGAAAGAGGTTGATGATACTTGGGAAGGATTGGCATACGCACATTCCTTTTTCCCTGTGGGCATACAAAAATAGTATTCACACTTCCACTACAGCCACACCTTTTTCTCTGGTCTACGGTATAGAGGCAGTCTTGCCTCTCGAAGTCCAAATCCCCTCACTCCACATTTCTCTCCATGACATGCTGAATGATGATGAATTTCATCAGGATCGTTTAGCACAACTAGAGTTATTAGATGAATGTCGTCTTAACACTCTAGATCACCTTCAATTTTACCAAAAAAATATCAAATGTGCCTATGAAAAATGTGTCCATGAATGAACCTTCCAAGTCAGTGACCTTGTCCTAAAATAAAATCAACATGTAACCAAAGCAAAAAAATTAAACGCAGCAAATTTTCTCCTAATTGGTTTGTACCATACATTGTGGCTCATACCTATGAATCGGTGCTTACCATTTATCATCACTCGATGGTAAACCCAAACTTGAACCCCTTAACACCTTGCATCTTCAACCATTCTATTGTTGACTTGTAGTCCTCCCTCACCTTTTGTCTCTTTCCAAGCTCGTCCCTTGAGCACTATTCACTTCATACACCTCACCAACGATTAAACAAGAATCATGTGAGTACCGTCACTTGTTATTCATTCTTGAATATTTACACCACGGTGCTACACATAGCATGATTCTCATGGATACTTTTCATATACCTTTAGATGAGATCCCATGGTCATTTCACCTTATCGTTTGAACAAGAGCCCTATTCTCCACCTTGGTCTTGTCCATGACTTCAAAGACCTCACATGGGACCCAACTCCTTGAGTCAACCTTGCAATAAAAAGATGACTCCCTCAAAAGGACATATTCCTCTTGAAAAATTACTGCTATAAATAGATTACTCCCTCAAAGGAAAGCTATGCAAATATCTTACAAAAAAAAATGAGAGCAACCAAAGCTTCCCGCATCGATCAAATTCATGAAGACCTCAAGGAGTTCAATTTTATTCATCCCATATGAACTTCCCACATCGATTAGTCTATCTCAAACTATAAGTCAAACTTTTTTTCATGGAATTGTCCATTGGGATCTAGGTTCTCTTGCTCAAAATGCATACCACCTATACTATATAAATATTACCCACTTTTCACCCTTCAAACCATGCCCACTCTCATTTCCTACTGCCTCAAGGGACTTCTTAGAACTTAGACATTTGGTGATCATGTGACTACTTTTTACCGTAGGACAATCCATCATGCAATGTCTTTAGGGTCTTACGTTCATCACCTCCACCAAGGAATGATCTACTCGGTATGATCCTAACCAATCAGGCGGCTTTATTGTCCCCTCTTGTTTTTTAACCATCTTTGTTTACATTTTGATTACCTTATACAGGACATGGTCGTTGATGTTTAATTTTGGGGTAATCTCCTTCTTTCACCATAATCACCCTCACCTCCATCATTTTACCTATAATCTACCCACACCTAACAAACCTAAACCCACAAAATGCTCAAAAACCTACCAACTCATTTTCATACCTCCTCATATTCTTCCCTAGCTTATGGGAGAACTACATCGGCCTGAGGTCCCTTTTCGTTGGGACTATGTAGGCAACACTCCGAGGGCATGGGGCACTTGAAGGTTATCTCGGCCATCCTCTACCCTAAACAATTCATCTTCCATGTGCCTCACATTACATCACACCTAATTTCATTTCCCTTTTATACCCAAAATTAGAAATTAAACCACATACATAACAAGTTGTTTCATAATTTAAACATTATCACAACATACATTTATTACACCTACAATTTCTCTATAATCACTATGCATAGATTATACCACATCTCACATATGATCCATAGTATCATTCATTGCATAAAATAATGAATCACAACTTCACTTACTTTCAACTCAACCATGCCTATAACCTGACTCAATCATGTCTAAACCAACTTGACTCGAATCATGCCTAAACTAACCTCGATTCGATCCATGCCTAAATCAACTTTGATCGCATCATGTCTAACTCACCTAATTTCCATCCATATCAACACAACAAATTCATATTGCATAAACACATCAACAAATACCATGTATCTCATAAACACATAAACACATCAACAAATACCATGTATCTCACCATATAAATAAATCAATGTGTATCTCAAATATACATGGTTGTATCATCATGTACACCATCTCAAAATCATAGGAAAGCTACTATATAATACAAAAATTTCATCGACACGCGTGTGAGCCGTAATCAACAGTCTCATATATATAACAAAATAATGAATCAATACAAACTCTCTTTAGCATATAGGTCGCACATGTATGGTATATGCTCAAAATTTACAAAATCACTCATATATCCTCACTATCTTCTAGCATGTAGGTCGGCATGTAATCAACACTATAAATATCTCTTGACACGTAGGCTAGTATATATCACACAAAAATATCATACTATTTCACCGATTCTTAGATCATTTCTTTGAAGTGTTGACAAAATGATAGGGTAACGGGCATACAAGGAATAATTGTTCAAATGTTAGTTGATGGGTTGTTGCGCATGTATGAATTCTAGATCCAAAGCTAATCATGAGATCTTCTCTTTGGCTAGGAGGAACTACCGTAATGAAAACAAGACCACCTCCGCGGGGATGTCTTAAAAACGAAATAAACCATATGGGCATTATAAAAAAGTGAACTTCCCAAACGTATGCTAGATCTCGAGAAGTGTGATACTTCCTAGATGGTTGTCACCCACTATTTTAAAAATTTAATGGTGTAAACAAAGTAAATCCTATTGTAATTTGAAATGATTTAGGTATCTCACTTAAAAAAAATAAGAAATATATCTATACTAACAAGCTAAGCTAGATTAGAATCCAAAGGTCAAATGATTAGTTCCTCTCTGGGGTCTCTAACAGTCCTGATAGAGATCTTAGGTAGATCATAGATGAATGAGGGTGAGATGAAATTTGGTGATTGTTAAATTCTAGATTTGATAAAATGGAAGAATCGAGTTAAAAGCGAGATAAGCAGCTTCGGCTGAGGAGTATAATGATCACCTTTAATCGCAGGACATGGATTAGCACTTGGTTGATCCATACGATTAGTACAATCATAGCACTGCAAGACCCAATATTGTTTCTCAGTGGTCAAGACAAATGTGTCGAGAAAATACAGAGATTGTTTGGTGTCGATCGGGGTGACCATAAAGGAAGTTCTAGAGGAATATAAACCTTTGAGTAAATATGCTTCTGTATAGAGTCTTGAATCTCACATTGAGAATCAAATTCACACACCACCATTGTTTGATGAACATATTACTATGAGATCCAAGGTCCAAAATGTCTACAGAGTAGAATGCAAGCGTGGCTGAAATAAAAGTTATGGTTTCTTTTGATTACACAAAGGACTTTGGTTGGTCTCATGACAGCTCTTATCGGAGATGAGGTATTGGGTGATTTGGGTAAGATTTGTGAGGTTTTAATGGGTATATGGAGGTGAAAATGTCCGAGAAGGTCAATAGGGGAAAGGTAAAAATGGATGATAAAATGATGATGAAAATGAGATAAACCACGAAAGTATGATGTTATACTTACTTGGATTCCGGTCTTGAATGCATGTGTGTGAGAGATGGAGGTGTTGATGAGGGGTTTGAAGGTTGTAAGGGATCACCAACTGAAAAAGATTTTGCATGGGCTTCATGTACACTCCTCTCTCTTTGCTTGGATAGATTAGACCATGGCTAGGATGGTTGTGCGAAGAAGAAGATGCTCAATCTCCTTACTTACATGTGGGTTTTTGCTAGAATTCACTTTTCAAGATGTGTTATCTCTCTTAGATGCATTCTTGCTTGTCAACCATCTCCCAATGTTTGCAAACCTTGAGAATAAGGTTGTTTTTCCCACCAGGGGGGGTTTAAAGGGTAATCGATGGTGGTTCCATCTTAACCTGGAGAAGATAGGTGATTGAGAAAGTTAGGGGTAACCGACGCGGGAGAATCTGAAGAAACATACCACAATTTGGCGGGATTTCCTAGGTTTACTAAACTAGGAGATCCTCCCGATTTCCTTGGATCTCGTGTCATTATCCCATTTGTTGGATTAGATCAATGGCCAAGGAAGATTCTTGTGAGCATGTGGGAAGGTGGTTAGAGGGAATGTAGGCATTGATTTTTAGGGTTTGGGTAAGTCTTAGTTAGTTATGGAAACTTACTAAGAATAAGTCTTTGGTTGAGTTGTCTTGGTGAGGTGTCTAAGTGAACTGTATGTGTGTGGATATTGCTTAAATAAGATATTTAAATAATAAATATAGTGAGGATAATGAATTAATTTAATTAAATTAATTAAATTAATATTAGTGGGGTGAAAGGGGCCATGGGTAGGTAAATGTCGATTTCCTAAAAAAGGGTGCTTATTAGTCATGGGATGAAAGGGAGTGTGACCTATATTTGGTGTCTACATTTTGCCCATTTTTGTTGCATAGCTCAAGAAGAAGTATTGGTAAGTGATGCCCCATGTGTAGGTGAAGATGATCCCCTTAAACCAAGAACCGATGAGGTAGTAGGCTCAAGTGGTAAGTGGTTTGATAAAAGGTAAATGTGAGGAAAAGGTAAATGGGCACATGGGGTCTTTGGGGAAAAGGGTGAAAGGCATACTTGGGAAATCTAGTTAATGGGTTAGGGTCAAAGGTAGCAAGAAGTACCAAATGCACACACACATATAAACTGCAACACACTGCCAGGTTGAAGAGTAGGCAAACTCTACATCGTCTAAGGTCGATAAGTTTATCCAGACAAGGTTGAAGTGAATCTGATATCCAAGGTATAAGATATGGTCAGGAAACACAACGTAGGTTAGGTGCAGGAATATTTAGGTATGTTCCGGTACACCAAAGGTAGGGTTAGGATAAATGGTCATGGTAATAGGCTAGGTAAGGTCATTAGGTCAATCAACATAGGTAATAGTGCCGCAAGGTATAGTGAACACATGAGGTCAAAGGTCACTCACCGAGGAACTACCGATTACCTCTTGTTCCGGCGATGGTCCAGTCCAAATATCTAGGTCACGACATGGGTAAGGCCAAGGTATGGGTAAAATAATGAGTCCCCAAAGGAGGACAAGAGTAGGCAGGTAAGTGAGGAGGTTTGGAAAGGTAAGGTAAATAGGTTGGGTACAGGTGGGGTGGGGTAAAGGATAAAGGGTGGGGTAAAAAGGGAAAAGTAAGAGTAATCTATAAGTGATGGTGACCGATGGTGGTCATGGATAAATGACGTCGGTGTAGGAAAACTGATGATGGTGAGGTAGGGCACGCGACTGATGCCGGTCAAGGGAAATGACGCGGTTAGGTCAGGTTAGTTAGTTACTCTTGAAAAAAATCCACATTGTTATTATTCATTTTTTATTTGAGAAGTGAATAAATGAAAAATAAGAGAGCAAAGTGAGAAAAGTGTCTAGAGGAAATGGGAAATGAGTAAACCACGAAAGTATGATGTTATACTTACTTGGATTCTAATTTGATGAGGGTTGGGCTCAAGGTAATGGTAAGTAGCATGTCCACGGGATTAGGGGGAGAGAGTTGATTTCTGAGGTTGCGAGTAGTTATTTAGTGATGGCTTGAGAGGTTGGAGAGGGATCTTAAGGTGGACCACTAGCACAATAGCTAGACATGCCACCAAGATGGCTTCAACGTGACAAGGTAAGTGCCTAACTCTAGATTGGTGATTAGATAGATTAGAGGTTTTGAGGATTGTCGCTTGTAGGGTTTTTTGTGGGTGGTTAAAAATAAAATGTGGGTATGGGGGAATAACGGAAAAAAGAGGGGGAGGGTAGTAAATTGTCTAGGTGGGGTGGGTAGGGTCTTGGGGTAGTGTAAGTCATCAGTAGGTGGGGTAAAATGGGCAGGTGGGAGAGTTTATAAAAAGGGGGTTTGGGAAGTCACGGAGGTTGGAATTTTGTGACAATTACCGGTGCTAGGTCAAGCTTGGTTAATGTCAGTTGGGAAGAATAGGGATCGGTCACCAAATAGGTGATCGATGTCGGTTAAGTGGTAACTGTGGTTGGTAAAGATGAACCGGTAGTGGTCACCAAACAGGTGACCGATGCCGGTTTAAAGGTGAGTTTAAAGTCGGTTAGAATAAATCGATGCATCTGGTCAGGCTTTTAGGCATAAGGGTGCAAAAGTGATGTAGGTTAGGTAGTTGAGATGGGTAGGTTAAAAATAGGGTGGAGGGTAATGATAAGTGGTGAATATGGTGATGATTAATGTCATGCTTAGATTGGATGTAGGGGAGAGCGTAGTTACACATGTGGGACAAGGTTCCACCTCTAATGGTGACATTACGTGGCTAAGCGATTAGGAAAGAAAAAAAGAGGGGGACGTGGCCCCTTTGGAGCTGAAACACGTGGAGGCGGTGGGATTGAGTGGGATTCAACACTCACCGACATGTTGTTCTCAGTAGCTTAGCTTGATGGTCATGCTCATCGATAGATGTGATTCCATGACCAACACGTTCCACCTTCCGATGGGTGAGATGACTATCACCCTGGAGGACGTGTTCTGGATTTTATGGCTACCCATGTTATGTGCCCAGATTTAATCTATCTCCTCTAAGGCCTTAGAGGAGCTGATTGGGATAGTTTTTGGTGAGGGGGCATTGGATATGAGATTCCATAGTGCCAGTTTGAGCTATGGAGAGATGTACCTATCCTGTCTGGATGAGACGATGTTAGTGGTTCTTGTTGGTGGTGAATTGCAGCACCCTTGAATGTCTGCAACACGATGGGTTAAGACTCTCAGTGCGATTGCATAACATGGAGCTTTTCCCAAGTGTGGGATCTTGTGAAATCAGAAAATCTCTCCAGATGAAGGATGGTTCCTATTCCTCTGTTTAGATACACAAATAAAATGTAGAGGGTTTACTAAAAATATAATCTAACTTTCCAAGGAGACATGGTAAGAAAATGTATAAAATAAAACCTAAACTACAAAGGTGATGCACCAAGGAATGAAGAACACTTGTCTTGCCAATAAACACAAAACATAAAAAATGCAATGCAAGATCATGCACAGATAGCCAGATTTGTAGTGAAAGATCAAGAGGATGCAAATGAACACAGAGAGGGTTGAGAATCATCCACAGACATGCATTATTTGCTCCAAAGATTGATACAACACACTACAAGGTGCCAAGAGGCAAAGTTGCATTACAGTTTTAAATGGGAGGTTTTAACTCCACAAATTCACCTGCCAAAGAGAAGAAGGGAGGGGCAAAACAAAAATGTCCAACCTTTAGAAAGAAGCCCCTCCTTACAATTTATAGGAGGAAAAAGAGAGGGAGAAGAGAGGAATTCGAAATCTGCCCCAACCACCTCCAGACTGCACCTAACTCATCTCATTATGGTGGTAGGTGAGATCCCCAACAAACTCAAAATATGGTAAACTATATTTTGAATTTTTAGAACTTTTTCCCACCCAATTAAAGATATCTAGTTGTAGTTGGGCAGAGGACCTTGCAAGATTTCCAAAAGTCTGACCTTGCATGAATCCGAGCTCCCTGTGAAAAGTTATGGTGATCTCGAATACTTCTCGCGTCGTGGTCTTCTCTCTGTCGGGTTCGGGGTTCTCCTCTACATTTGCATCGGGTTTGGAGGATTCCTCGACATGTGTTTGATGCTTATGTTTTCCCGAAACCTACTTCCACCAGTATTTCCAAGATTTCCTTTGTTTCGGGGTCGGAAAATGGACCTGCATGTGCATCGGGTTTGGAAGGTGGCTCGACATGTTTCCGCCCCATGCTTTCCCGACATGTTTTCCGACTCCAAGACCCGATTGTCCTAGGTAGTGTTTTGGATTTGCGGAACTCTCAAGCATTGGGACATCCCTTGTAATCTACATGCTTCATGTCTCATGTTTCTCGAAACCCGAAATCTGAAATTTCCTTTGTGTCGGGTTTCTTGACCTCTCCGACATATTTTCCTTTTGTGTCGGGTTTTGAACCTCCCCGACATATTTTCCTTTTGTGTCGGGTTTTTTGACCTCTCCGACATATTTTCCTTTGTGTCGGGTTTCTATATTTACCCGGGGGGTAGATATATACAACAATTTGGTGACTCAACGGGATTACCTACCTGCTAGGTAGAAGATCAGTGGCCTTTTAGCAATCCATTGGGCATGGAGTCATAAGTAATAACCTAAAACCAACTTGATATCTGATCCCGAGCCTGATACTGCAACTCCTTCTCTGAGAGCATGCTGAATTGTAAAAAACCAACCTAGGAGCAAAAAAACCTGTGCCAAAGCACTTAGGGAAACCGAAACCTAACTACAACAAGACAATGTGCATACACACTTGGAGGAATTAAAATCTAGGCTAATATTTACAAGGGTAAACCTTTTCTTTTCAAAGATATAATGTTTAAGAGAGATTCCATTGATTGATTTGGAATCGGGAGTTCTTCTCCATCCAATGTAGACAATTGGAAGGAATTTCTATTCTTACATTCCATGACCATATAGGGGCCACTCCAAATGGCATCAAACTTGGAATGCCTTCCGGTTTTGCCCGATCTCGCATCCTATTTCGTAACTAGGTCCTCTTCTGGAAGGTCCTCACTCTTGCTTTCTTATCAAACCATCTTTTTACTAAGGCCTGATTTTTCTCAATTGTTTGAACCGCATGTTCTCTAATTTCTTCTAATTCCATCAACTCGCATACCGGCCTCCATTGGTTCGAACTTAGCCAAATCCAATCGCTTTATGAACTCAAATGCAGCGGTTCTAATGATATAGGCACTTTGCGCTCTTTCCCATAGACCAACTTGTAAGGGGAATTACCTATAGACCTTTTTGGTGTTATTATGTCAGCCCATAATGCTGATTTTAGCTTGGTATGCCATGTTCTTTGATTTTCATCAAGAGTCCTCCTGATGATTCTTATCAAATTTTTGTTCGTGGACTCTGCCTGTCCATTATCCTGCGGGTAATAATTTGAATAGGTGCTCAAATAGATTCCATTCTTGACAACCCATTCTATAATATTGGAACCTACGAATGCCAATGCATTGTCTGATATGATAGTGGCTAGCACACCAAACCTGGTCACTATTCCTTCATAAAATTCTAGTATATTAGACTCGTTTGCCTCTTTGAGCGCTACTGCTTCAGTCCACTTGGTGAAGTAGTCCGTTGCCGTGAGAATCCACTTGTGGCCTTGGCTTGAGTTTGGATTGATGACCCCGATGAAGTCGAATCCCCATTGCATAAATGGTTGGTCAACCAAAATTGGGTGAAATGGAAGTGCTGCTAGTCTTTCTTTTCCTGTGAAGAGTGGACATTTCTTACACTTTCTTATCCATGTATAGTAGTCATTGAACACCATGGGCCAATAATACCCTTCCTTCATTATCTTGAGAGCTGTTACTCGTGGGGTGAAATGTCCTCCAGAATCTCCATCATGAAAATCTCGTAACACCCTCTCAATTTGATCTATCCCAATGCACCTCAATAGAACTCCATTGATGTCTTTCTTGAACAAAACACCATCAACAAGCACATATGGAATAGCTTGTAATCTAAAGTATCTCCTCTTTGCTTTGCTCATTTCTGGAGGGCATAGGCCTATCTGTAGGAATTTTATCATACTTTGAGTCCAACAAGGAGTAGGCACGTCATCATTTTCTTGTTCTTGACCATCCTGCAGTACCAAGGCAATCTCTTTTTCATCACCTGCTTCAACATTCTGACTCAAAGCTAGTTGTTCACATAGTCCTTTTCCACGTACTAGCTTAGTGACTTAATTTTGATGTCATATTCCATGACACGAGTGATCCATCCTACATGTTTCTCATTCATATCCTTGTTTAGAAGGAATTCCTTGACTCCGCATGAGAGACCAATAATTGGATCTTGTTGTTTGAGACTAGGTGCTTGAATTTCTTTAAGCTCCTGATCACTGCAAGGACATGCTTTTCAATGAAAGAGTACCTAGTTTCGTATTCCTCCAAGCCTTGACTGAAGAAAGCAACTGGTTGTTCCAATCCTTCTATGTTCTGTTGTACTAGGATTACAGAAATCATGTCCCCACCACCAAAGGCATATAGCACGAAGTCCTTGGAGAAGTATGGATTGATGAGAGTTGGAGCTTGAGATATAGCCTCTTTTATTGCCTCAAAACTTTCCTTGCCTTCAGATGTCCACTTAAATACCATGCTCTTCTTCAACATTAGTGTTATTGGCTTCACAAGAGCAAAGCAAAATTTGGAACAAATCTACGGAAAAATTGATACTTCCCAAGAAGCTTTGAAGATCCTTCTTGTGACTTTGGCAATGGCAACGCCGAATTGCTTCAACTCTTTCGGGTCAATCATCAACCCTTCCTTTGAAACAATATGGCCTTGGATTTTTCCCTCGTGAGCCAAGAATATGAATTTTTTGGGATTCAATGATACTCCAAATCTTCTACATCTCTCGGAATACTTGCCTCTCAAATGACAGAGGTGATCCGCTACATTTTGGAGAACACGGTGATGTCGCCAAGATATATCGTAACTATTTTATTAATTAACCCCTTAAATGCCATATCCATTGCCCTTTGGAAAGTGGCTCTAGCATTTGATAGCCCAAATGGCATCTTCTTGTAGGAATAGGTCCCCATTTGGTGGTGAAAGCCTTCTTGAATCTGGTCATCTTATTTCACCATCACCCGATTATACCCGAGTAGCCATCTAGAGAGAGAATCTCTCTAAACCGGATACTACTTGTAATAGTTGTTCCATTGAAGGAAGTGGGTAATGGTCTTTGAGACATGCTCTATTGAGTTTCGAAGTCCACACACAACCCGATCTCTCCGTTCTTTTCCCGACAGAACCAAGTTTGTAACCCTACTTGAGTGCTTGATCGGGAATATAATGCTTGCCTCTATTAGCTTGTTAAGCTCTTTCTTCATTAGAGGCTCAATGTGAGGGTTGACTAGTCTCCGTCGCCGATGGGCTTAGCATCTAGATCCAATTCTATTGTATTTGTGCCAACTTCGGGTTGAATCCTCTCAAGTCTTCATAGCTCCAAGTGAAGACATCTGGAAATTCTTGGAAAAGTTTGTATGAAATATGATTTCTCTTGCTCGGTGGCCACTTTACCAATTTGAAGTGTTTTGCCTTCCCAAACTGAATTGGCCCTAAATCTTCTCTCTTGACTCGTATGTTAGCCTTTTCCTTACGAAACTAGTCGTTAGGGTTGAAGATAGACTCCAATGTTACTAAACCCTTAGGAAGCTTGTTTTTCCGCAGCCTACACTACTCGATCCCCATACTGCTTCTAGTCTGTCTCCGATTTCTAGCTGAGAATGTAGCCTCTCCTTGTAAAAATTGACAATCTGCTGATCTTTCTCAAACACCGCCACTTGTGTTATTATCTGGAAGCTATTTGGCCTCACAATCACATGGATATGTGGCTGTGTTTTTTCCTTTTGATGTTTTCAACCACATCAAACATTGCTCCAACTGCTGCAAGCCTATTTGCAACTTCATTTTTCTTCTTGGGTATGGACACAATGTTGAAAGCTTTGAAATCCTCAATGAGGTCCCATACCCTATTCTTGTAGCTCTTTAGCAGGTCATTCTTTGTAGCATGTTGTCCCCTAACTTGGTTGACGATTAGCTCACTATCTCCGAACACCTATAAGTTCTTTATGCCCTTTTTCCTGGCCCAATGAAGTCCATGAATCAATGCCTCGTATTCAGCTGTGTTGTTTGAACAGGAAAACTGGAAACGAAAAGCTGAAAAAAATTTGATGTCTTGTGGTGAAATCAACATTGCACCACCTCCAACACCTTGTCTGCTTCTCGAACCATCGAAAAATAATTTCCAAACTTTGTTTTCATCCTTTTGTTCAGGCTGAATGATGTCGGGAATGGGTGAATTTTCTTCGTGTACACAATACACGCCCAATTCAGATTCTTCAATTTCCTTATATGGGTCAAATTCATGACTCTTGTTTGCTCATTCATCCAAAGTCAAATTAGGAATTCCCTTGACCTTAGTACCTGTTTCTAGATCATTTGAACACTGCTGATTAAAAGCTGAGCAATTTGCATTGATAGGACTTGGTACATGAGGCTCAATATGGAAATTGGCAATTGGTTATGACCTGATTGTTGCTTTGGCCCCATACCTTGTCCTGAAAATCATGTGCGACCAATCTGCAGATAAATATCCATCGATCTTTGCAGTGAAGTCTCTTGATAAACACAACGCAAAGAGTGGCGGAAGGTCAATTACAGACACATCTTATAGAACTGTAACATTAGGACAGGCATGTAGTGTTAGGCTTAACCCCTTGATGACCCCAACTGTTCCTATTGCCATTCCATCTAGCTGCACTACTCCTTTCAACACTGGTTCATACTTCAGACCCAGTTGATCCGCTATTTACTTCGGCATCACCGAACTACTTGCCTCGAATCTATCATGCAGTTGTGTACCAAGTGGTTTCCAACAATCAATGAAACATATAATGGTGGAGGCTTCAAATTTTTTTCTTGTCTGCCCCCATCATGTTGCACTGCATTAGTGAGAACTTTCTCATGTCCCTGGTTTGATACATTTGTGGCAGACCAATTAGCCATTGCAGCTTACAATAAATCTCATTGCCCTGGGATCGCAAGTGATTCCCACATGGAAATGTTCACATGTGTCTTCTTCATTTGATCGATTATATTGAAAGGGGATGAATTGTCCTTTTGTTGTCCCTTACTTGGTGCAAACTTTTCTGGAGCTTGAACAGGTGCATGTGTTGCTACAACAGGTACCTTAGGCTGATTTTGCACATTTGGAGCTGTGTTTGGTCTACTGACCCCTTGTTGTGTAGGAGTGGACTGAGAAACAACTGGATTACATGGTTGTCCCTCTCCTATATTTCTCTTCTTTGACCGTGTGTTGGCAGCCATGCCTTGAAAAGGCTGTTGGTTAACTCCACAGAAGTCTTCCGTTTGCCAATTGGCCAATGTGGTTTCTGTTGGAGGTCCTTCTTGTTGCATTTCTTGCTGTTGATTCTCCTCCTGGCTTGGTTCTTGAGGAACACCAATGGTTTGCACCATCAAGGCCTGATTTAGTGCACCATTGAAACATGCTGACTGATTGTGAGGTAGATTGCAAGGGTAACACCAGTCGTACTCTTGTGCCATGTTATTTTGTATTGGAACCAAGGCTCTTGAGGGCGTCATTGCATTTGGATCATATGGTCGAAATGGCCTGGCAGCTTGAGGTTGTCCTTGGTTTTGGTTTTGATTTGTAGCCTGAGGTGGTGGTCTATTCTGTTGGTATGAGGGCCTAGCTTGGTACTGCGCTTGAGGCTGATACGGTCTAGCACTTTGAGCTTGCTGTCTTTTGATAGTCACTAGCTCATTTCCAAGGTTCTGTAGCTGTTTCATAACCTCCTGCAATTCCTTTGAAGTATTTGAAGAAGTTGACACCTCATTACTGCTTTGATTTCTAGGAGTTGGAATGGGATTCAACTCTGGTGCTTGACTAGTTGTAGGATTTCCCATATCTGGATAGAGAGGCATTGGTGGCCTTGGTGCAAGCTTACCAACTTGGATCAAATAGTTCTCTACTCTGATAGCTGTGTCATAGGCCCCTGACAGCGTTGTTCCTCCCATTGATTGGATCATCATGGCTATGTCTGAATTTATAGCCTTTAAGAAATAAAGGAATGCTCCTTCGATAGTTGGTCTAATAGCTATTGGAATCCTGTCCCATGTCCGTTGGAATTTGAAGTTGAAATCTATAATTTTTTTGTTTAGAGCCCTTTTGATTGTTGTTAGTTGTTCTAATAAGGAAAAATTATCCGCCCTTTCCCCAAATTGGTTACAAAGAGCTGAACAAAGTTGGTTCCAATTCGTAATAGACCCTGCTACTAGGCTCCTAAACCATTGTAAGGCCTTACCTTTGAAAGATGAAGCCAATAACTTGACTGCAACATCCATTTCATTTATTTTGTGGAATGCACATGCATTAGCAATATCTTGGATGTGATCAATAGGAGTAGTATGATTTTCTCCTTTAAAATAGGGGATATTCTTTAGTCTTTGCAACTAGAATTTTATTCTGAACATTTAGGGAAAGTGGACTACTTCCCGTGAAGTTGACAAAGGGATTCGGTGGTAGATGCACCATTATGATTGGCCTAAGAACTATGGTTGATGCGAGAAAAGGTCTACCAGGTGGAGGCGTAGACAAAGTCCTGTTAGGTGGAGATGGTGATCTTTTTGGTCTTATTCCTCTCCTTCCCGGTGATAGTTGCAAGTATAAAAACAGCCCCTTTTCTCGAGTATTAGACCTGGTTCGAGTTCTTCTCATGTGCCCGGGCAACTTGTGCTACTACACCACTAAATTCTATCCCTTGAGTCGCGGATGTGTTAGATAAAAAGCCTTAAAAGACTATATTTTTCCAAGTTACACACCAAACTTGACAATATTAAAATAGAATTTAAACTTCGAAGGACCTAGAGGAGACAATATTCAATTTGGAATTCAGCCTTGTTGTGCAATTGTGTAAATCCTCGAAAAGTACAAAGGAACTCGTGTCATGCAATGCAACTTACAAAACCTGAATTGCCATGTGTCAGAACTTGGAACATGCTCGACATCCCCAAAACCTGAAATGACTGTTTTTGGGAATAGGACCATGCAATGCATCCCCCAAAACCTGAAATGACTGTTGGGTCTTCTTTGATGTTCTCGGACCTCGAAAACCTGAAACACAAAAAACCATAAAAATTTGAAAGTCAAAATCTTAAAAACTAAGGATACCCTTTTGAAGATTACCCTCATATCTACCTACTTGGTAAAATTATGACTTGTTTTGAGCTAGTTAAACCCTTGAAAATTGATTTCGGAGTTCAGCCTGGAAGGTGCAATATCTGAAATTGTAAAATCTACAATATTTTAGTCCGAATTTCATGAAAAATCCTTCAAATCTTGTGGAATGACCTCTTGGTGTCCCACCGGGAGTTCCAAAATAGTGGTGGTGAATCGCAAAGCACCCGAGAGTCCCAACCCATTGAGTTGCGGAGACATTTTAGGGGTGTTGTGATTCGCCACCAATAGTTCTATTGATGGAGGAAGTGTGCTATTATGCACTGCCAAATGTAGAGGGTGGATACTTTCCCCAATCACTGATGGGGGTGATCCATGATATGATGGTAGAGGAGACCAGTTTTCTGGGCACCAACATTCTTGGTGCAGCTATACCGAGAGTTGTGGGCATATGGGTGGTTACACAGGTTTAGCCTATGTTATACATTTATACTACACTGTTGGGCCTAAGAGAATATAGTTTGTGTTCAACCTATAGGGATGCCCCGAGAAGATGCATTCCTAGTGAGATCTGTGTGGGTGGGATACAAGAGATGGGTGCCGGTTGTAGGAGAGCAGAGATCAGATAGGCCGACATATGATGTGGCCCATTTTCGGTAGTTGTTGGAGGGGTTGTCTGGATTGGACATTATCTGGAGGCCATGTGTGGGATTACCCTCATATAGGCACATGCATGAGGAGCTAGCTAAGCTCTATCTAGAGAGGTGGATACATGGTTATCGTGTTAGGGAGGATGAGATGATCTTGGTAGACGTGGTCCGACGACGATTCGGGCTCATACAGAAATTCCTCCATCCTTCCCACATTATCGGAGAGATGACGTGGAGAGGCCTCTACCTCTACCATAGCCTACAAAGTGCCTACAGGGGAGGAGGAGGAGCTAGTGGATTGGGGGATAGATAACATGCAATGTATAGATAGGTACAGGAAGTGGTGGGTGGCTCAGTTATGAGCCATACCACCTAGACTAGAACAACCAATCCTAGCTACCATTACAGTGTAGAGAGATGCCCTACAGGGGCAGATAGTGACGCTAATTACCTAGATAGGTATACTAAAGACATAGTTAGAGGGGTCAGAGGTAGAGGTAGTAGAGATATGAGTAAATGTGGCTAGTTTATAGGCCTAGATGGCAGAGGGAGAGGATGGAGGAGATGGAGGAGATAGAGATAGAGATGGTTAGGTGACAACCTTACTAGCTCAGGTGGTAGGTTTATAGGGCTAGTTGGCCATAACCTGCATATATTGGGGCCTTATAGGACCAGAGATACGAGCATAGGGGCGAGAGGGCACCACCACAGGCATAGGGATTAGGTCCCGGCCATAGGCCGACACAAGGCGGAGTCACACAAGGTAGGTACAAGGTCTCGAGACCTATGGGACCACCACAAATTGTGTCTGTATCTAGGTTATGGGATTCCCTTGGTGAGGTGAGATATTATCAGGACCAGCTCATGGTGGTGGGATAGAATTCCTATCTTACGGAGAGTACAGGGCACAACAGGCATCTAGTGAGAGGACGAGATCTCACACGCATAGTGTGGAGAGCATAGGAGGTCAGCGAGCTCTAAGGCCCAATCAAGGAGAGGCCACCAGTGCATGGTGACCAGTGGTCGGTGAGGTATCGGCAGGGACACACGGGCCGAGGGTGTAAGTGACAGAGATGGAGGACATCCGACGAGATGCCTGATATGCGGTCACCTGATTTTTGATGTATACTAGTGATTTTTTGATATATATGCCACCTGCGTGCTGAAGATAGTTGAATTTTTATCACATACTGGCCTATGTGCCGAAGATAGTGAGGATGTACGAGTGATTTTGTATATTTTGAGCATATACCAGCCTGCGTGCCAAAGAGATTTTGTATTTGATTCATTCATTCTTTTTGTATATATATGATACTAGCTTGTGTGCCAATGACATTTTGTATTATATATCAAGCATGCGTACAACATTTTTGAGATGATAGACATGATGAGGTAGACATGTATATATATGTTGAGATACATATTTATTGATTTATATGATGAGATACATGGTATTTTGTGATTTGTTGATGTGTTTATGAGACATTGGTTTATGGCTTGTGTTAGATGAGATATGGATTTGTTACTTTGATGTAGATTGAAATTAGGTGAGTTAGGCATGATGGAGTTAGGTTGGTTTAGGCATGGATTGAGTCAGGTTATAGGCATGGATCGAGTCAGGTTATAGGCATGGTTGAGTCAGGTTGGGTTAGGCATGGTCGAGTTGAAAGTAGGTTTAGTTATGATTCATTATTTTGGCAATGAATGATACTATGGGTCATATGTGAAATGTTCTATAATCTATGCATAGTGATGATAGAGAGATGGTAGGTGTAATAAATGTATGCTATGGTAAGCAACTTGTTATGTATGTGGCTTAATTTCCAATTTTGTTATAAAAGGGGAACTAAGTGAAATGTGATGTAAATGGTGAGTTAGGCATGGTTGATGAATTGTTTTAGGGTAGAGAATGGCCGAGCTAACCTCTAAGGGCCCCATGCCCTCGAGTGCTACCTACATAGTCTCGGTGAAAAGGGACCTCAAGCCGATGTAGTTCTCCCATGAGCTAGGGAAGAATATGAAAATGAGCTGGTAGGTTTTTAGGCATGTTGTGGGTTTAGGTTTAATAGGTGTGGGTAGATTATAGGTAAAAGGATGTAGGTGAAGGTGATTATGGTGAAAGGGGAGGATTACCCCAAAGGTAAGCATCGAGGACCAATTCATGTATAAGGTAATCAAAATGTAAACAAATATGGTTAAAAGATAAGAGGGGGCAATAAAGCCACCTGATTGGGTAGGATCATACCGAGTAGATCATACCTTGGAGGGGGTGATGAACATAAGACCCTAAAGACATTGCACGATTGACTATTCTATGATGAAAGTAGTCACAGGATCACCAAATGTCTAAATTCCAAGATGTCCCTTGAGGAAATTGAGGAAATGAGAGTGGAAATGGTAAGGAGGGTGAAAGGTAGTTAATTTTATATGTTTTGAGTAACAGGGCCTTTGGGCAAGGGGTCCTAGGTCATAGTGGGAAATTCCATGACTAATTTTTTTTTTTTTGATAGATTGATCAATGCAGAAGTCTATATGGGATAAATAATATGGTACTCCTTGAGCTCTTCATGAAGTTGATTGATGCAGGAAGCTTTGGCTTCTCTCATTTTTTTTTAAAGATTCACATAGCTATCCTTTGAGGGAGCAGTCTATTTATAGCAAAAATTTAGTCAAGAGGAAGATGTCCTTTTAAGGGAGTCATCTTTTTATTAGAAGTTTGACTCAAGGATTTTGGTCCCATGTGAGGTATTTGAAATCATGGAAATTACCAAGGTGGAGGATAGGAATCTTGTTCAAAAGGCAAGGTGGAACGACCATAGGATCTCATCTAAAGGTAGACGAAAATTATCCATGAGAATCATGCTATGTGCAAGATCTTGTGGTACACATATTAATAGAAGATAACAAGTGAAGGGTACTCACATGAATCTTGTTTAATCATTAGGGAGGTGTATGGAGTGGGTAACACTCAAGGTACGAGCCTTTAAAGAGACAAATGGTGAGGTAGGATAACGAGTCAACAATAGAATGGTTGAAGATGGAATGCATTAAGGGGATCGAGTTCGGGTTTACCATCAAGTGAAGCTAAATGATAAGCACCTGATCCATAGGTATGAGTTACAATGTATGGCCCAAGCCAATTAGGAGAAAATTTTCCCCATTTACTTTTTTCGCTTTGGTTACGTGTTGATTTTATTTCAATACAAGGTCACCGACTTAGAAGGTTCGTTCATGAACACGTTTGTCATAAGAGCATTTGATACATTGTTGGTAAACTTGAAGGTGATCAAGAGCATGAAGATAATGTTTTTCTAATAACTCTAGTTGTGCTAAGTTGTCTTGACAAAATTCATCATCATTAACCATTTCATGGAGAGAAATGTGGATTGAGGGGATTTGAACTTCAAGAGGCGTAACAACCTGCACCGTAGACTAGCGAAAAGGGTGTGGCTGCGGTGAAAGTGTGAATACTAGTGCGGTATACCCATAGGGAAAAAGGAATGCACGTATGTGAATCCTTTCCAAAGATATCATCAACCAATTTCATGAGAATTTTGTTGAGGGTTTTGTTAGTGGATTTGGCTTGGCCGTTGGTTTGTGGGTAATAAGGTGATGAGAAACTAAGCTGAATGCCAAAGGCGTCACAAAGTTTTTGCAATGTTTTATTTTTGAATTGTTTTCCATTGTCAGTGATGAGGTGATGAGGAACACCAAAGCGACAAATGATGTGATGGTTAATGAACTCACATATTTTCTCGGCTTTTATGGAGATGAGTGGTATGGCTTCTACCCATTTTGTGTAGTATTTGGTAGCAATTATGATCCATTGATGGCATTGGGAAGAATGGGGATTAATTTCTTTGATAAGATCCAAACCCTATTGAGAGAAGGGCCAAAGGTCATGAGTGACCTGTAAGGCATGACTGGGTGTATGTTGAAGGTTGGAATGTTGTTGGAATTTTATACAATGTTTGACATAGTCACAATAATCATGGTTAAGGGTTGGCCAATAATAGCCTAGGTGAAGAATACACTTAGTAATAGCAAGGCCACTAAAGTGACCTCCACATATGCCATCATGAACCTCCTTAATGGTATAAGGAATTTCAGAACTTGTGAGGCATCATAAGATAATACCATCAAATGCGCACTTATAAAGGAGTCCATCTAGAATGAAGAGAAGAGAGACCTTTTTAAGGAAGGCGCTATCCATTATGGGTGAGATCAAGAGGTAAGATGGAGAGAGAGGTAGTGAGTATTGTTTATACCAAAGGTCACTCCGGTTCGGGGTGTCAATTACGAATGAGTAAACATCGTGAGGTAAATAAGAAGGTGAATGGAGGCATCAGACGGTGATAAATATTTTGGAATCGGCGGTGGAAGCGGGTATTTGGGAAGCTAACTGTGCCATGGTATCTACAATTTTTGGTTGAACATGGGATGGTTTGAAGGGTGTAACGATCAAAGGTGGTCAAAAGTATGTTGACATGTTGTTTATACTTTTGAAGTATCTCATTACGACATTGGTACATGCCATTGAATTTGTTTACAACCAATTGTGAATCACCAAATATGTTGATTGATTTGACATCTAGGCGTAGGAATCTTGGAGACCTAGTATGAGTGCTTCACATTTGGCAATATTGTTGGTGCATTCAAAGTATAGTTTGAAAGACAAAGGTATGGGTTCTCCATCAAGAGGAATGATGATAATACCAACTCCTCCCCATGCCGACACTTGGAACCATCAAAGAAAAGTGTCATTTGGTAAGGGGTTTCATCCGGGGAAAGGGTAATAATTGACTCATTTGGAAAGTAAAAATTAGAGGGATGATCCCGGAAATAGGTGCATCGGCTAGTTGGTTGGCGATAGCTTGGCCCTTGATGGAATTTTGATGAATGAATTCAAGGTCAAGATCAGCTAAAAGCATAAGCCATTGTGCGACACGCTAATTTTGATAAGGTTTGGCATACATGAAGTGTAAGGGATTGGTGTTGGTCACAACATAGGTTTTGTGGTTGAGTAGGTAATGGCGGAGTTTGGTGGAAATGAAAAATAAGGCTAAGAAATTTTTTTTGAATGGTTGTATCGGGTTTCATAGTCCAAAAGAGTATAGATTATGTAATAAATCGCTGCGCTTGCCCCTATGTTTTTCATCACGATGAGCGAGCATGGCTCCTAAGGGATGATCATGAATGGATATGTATAGGTAAAAGGTTGATTGTCTTTAGGTGGAATGAGTATGGGTGGTTGGAGAAGGTATTGTTTTAGGGCTTCAAAAGATTTATGATAGTCATCATCCCATTTAAAGGAGACATCCTTCTTGAGTAGATGATGAAATGGTTGGGACCAATCATATAATTGTGAAATGAAATGGTGAATGGACTGCAATTTACCTTGTCAGAGGCTATGGAGATGGAAAAGGTTAATAGGTGGAGGAATTTTGAGGATGGCCTTGAATTTAGTAGGGTCAACTTATATACCATGGAGGGAAATAATAAATCCCAGGAGATTTCCTGAGAGAACTGCGAAGATGCACTTCTTAGGCTGAAGGCGGATGCAATATTTAATGAGGTGGTCAAAGATGGTTTTGAGGCGGAAAGGTGCTCAGAGCGACATTTATATTTGGCCAAGAGATCATCCACATAATCTTCCAATATGTGATGCATGATATCATGGAAGATGTAATTCATAGCACATTAATATGTGGCACTAGCGTTTTTAAGGCCAAAAGGCATGACTTGAAAGTAGAATGTCCCCCAAGGGATATGAATGTGGTCTTGTGTTGATCCTCTAGGGCAAGAAAAATATGGTTATAACCCAAGAAACCATCCATGAGTGATAGCATCTCATGACTAGTCTGTGAGGTCAACCAGTTGATATACTGAGTAAGGGAAAGTCATCTTTCAGGCAGGCTAGGTTGAGGTCATGGAAGTTCGTGCAAATGTAGAGTCCCCCTGTTGCTTTAGTAATAGGGACAATGTTAGAAATACAATGAGGATAATCAATGGGTAAGATGAAGGACATAGAAAAAAGGCGCTGAAGTTCTTCTATGATGAGAAGATCAATGTGAGGGTGCATTTTCCTCATCTTTTGTTTGATAGGTTTGGCATCGGGAATAGTTATGATATTGTGGACCACTATGGTGGGGTCAATATTGGGTATGTCTATGTAAGACCAAGTGGAAACATGGTTATGATCTTGAAAAAAAGAAGTGATGGCTTCTTGTTCAAAGTAGCATCTAAAGATTATTTTATCTTTAGAATGTGCGGGTTGTCTGAGTATGAATATTGATCTCGATAGTCGATTCATTCAACATGGTTTGTGTCTTAGAGGGTAATGAATGATGAATAAATGAGTCTTCTACACCAAGGTAGGTGAGTATGGATTTATCATCCTGACATTGAATGACGTTAATTGTAGGTGTGTCGTCATCGATCAATTCAGGATATAGGAATGGAAGAGTGGAAGGGGCCTCACCTTCGCATTGATAAGTCAAAGGCCCCAAGGAAATGGTGTTTATGAATTTTTTTTAGGAGGGATAGATTCAGCATCCATCAACTCCATCAATGAGGGTGATGATGAAGCTGGAGCGGGTGAAGGTGGTGATGAAGATGAAGGTGGAGAAGGGCTAGGGTCCTCAATGAGTTCAATACAGGCTTGTTTTATAGGATGTTTGGGAAACTGATACCACTTCAGTCGTTATGTTTACATGTGGTACATCAAATAACGGTATGGTGGCCTTGCTCGTAAAATCCAAAACCAAAACCCTTCCACACATAGTGGTATAGGAAGGTATGGGTGAAACGAAGATTGCTAAGTGATTGGAAATCAATGGAAAATGGATGGGTTTGTGATGGTGGTTCGGGTGTGTAAGTGGTAGTATCAAGTTCCCCATAGGTGAGACTGGTACAAAGATGAGGAGGACCATAAAGGAGGTCTTATCCTATACGGTGATCATAGCAAGGGTGTTGGTGAAGGATTCGGAGTGTGTTGACACTATATAGGCAAAGACTCCCTTAGAGTGAGGCGTTGAAAACACCTTCCAAGGGATCATTGGTTAGTAAGTAGGTAGTTGGAATGGATGATGTGTCAAGAGTCGATGCAGAGGTGGAGTTAACGGATTGGGAAGATAATGGGTCAGCCATGGAGGTTACGGCAAAGTGGTAGGAATGGAGGAGCTATGTGCGGTAGAAAAGTGGCTGTATCTTGGTAGGTGGAGGTGTAGGTGAAGTTGTAGTGGTTTCGGAGGTAGACAGGTTTGGAGGTATGAGCACATCATTGGGTTGGTAAAACATGTTGCATGTTTTGAAAGGTGATGGCTTAGCTAGAATGGTATAAGTGTGTCCTTCATGTTCAAACTTTACACAATGATGCAAAGTGGAAGGAACACAACCCATGACACGGATCCAGGGGTGATGAGACCAAAATATGTCTCATTATATCACCAAATAACATTCTTATTCTCTCTCTCAAAATAAAGCTTTCAAGTGAATTTAGATGTAGTTTTAATAACATATATCATATTTAAGGTAGAATATAGGATTTCTCTTATCATATCTTTAGAAATCTATTTGCAATCTAATTATTGTTATATCTTCTAAATTTGGAATGCAATAGTGTGTAGAAAAGCAGTCGTAAAACAACTATACTCTAAGTTCATAGATTGTAGCTATGTAAATTATTCATGTAGCTACGGAAATTCTTCACACAACTATGAAATTTCTAGCTATGGAAATTCTTCACACAGCTATGGAAATGCCCACTAGTGAAAGTATTTTGGTTTGTTCCAAATAATGTAAAGGAGCACCGAACTATTCATCTTACTCTTTGCTTCCACATCATCAACCAAGAATATAGATCCAAACATGTGGCAATCCAAAGTCATGAATGCATGTGGCATTCCAAGAAGAATTCAAAGTCATGGACTTATCACTCCTCTTTTTTCTCTCCATTTTCAAGGATGAGAAAATGGTGGAATAGTATTAGGAATGTTGAATAAGTACTCTCTCACTTTTTGTTCCTAGATTAAAGGGATGAGTTGTAGAAATATTCTCTACGATAAGTGGGTTGTTGTAGTCAAGTTTATTTAGTATTTATTTCTTTGAATAAATACACCCAAGAATAGGCAGTTAGTTCTTGGAGTGTGGACCAAGTAAACTAGGAGTAATGTCTATAAATACCTCTTCCATATATTTGGAAAAGGGGGCATATTTTGTAAATCAGTTTTGAATCAATACAAGTGCAGTTTTAAAAGTGAATTGTAGTTTTCCAAATCCAAAGGGAAGAGATTGGACAAAAGCCACTCTTCCCAAGGAGGAGGATTTTTCTATTATTTCTTAGTATAGTTTATCTACTGCAGATTTATTTCAGTAGTTTAGTTGTTTTGTGTTTCTTTTTCATGCATGTTTAATTTTTGTATGTTTTCATTGGAAGAAGAATTGTTGAATAAGTTTTTCCTTTCTCCTTTTGCATACAAGCTTTAGACACCACCTTGTTTATAATGACACCAACTTGTCTATGAGTTGGTTAAATGATTGGTAATACAACGACCCATCATGGGGTCTACCAAGCAACAAGTTATATTGGAATTCCCCTCCAAAACATAAAACAAGTGCGGAATAATGCAGGACCCATGCGTACGTGGAGGATGACAAAGGTGCCTAATGTAGAGGTCATAGCATCATTGAATGAATGAAACATGAAAATATGTTTATGCATGTAATTTGTCGGTATGCACATTTGAGTAAATGCATGGGAAGAAAGTATTTTAATGCTAGTGCCTCCATCAATCATCACATGGCGTACCCGTATGTCATCAATGTGGATGAATATGAAAAGGGATGGGTCCGGGTCATCATTTTGGTGTGGCACAATCTCTTCCTCTAAGAAGCTAAGGAGGCCACTTGGTGAACAAGGTGGGGTGAAGATGAAGGTCGTAATTTGGTGAGAGAGGCTACATGATGGGGTGTGATAATGAAGGCTATGGGTGTAGGGTCATTGGTTAAAACCTCAATAGATGAAGAACCTCCATGAGGGCTTGACGATGGGATTCTCGAGGTTTGGATGAGGTCATATAAGGACATTTTGAGGGGATATTGGTGTAACTATTTAAGCATGGTTTGATGTGTGATGCCATCGAGAAATGGGGTACGTGGGGCCGCATGGATAGTTATTTTAGGTATGGGTGTAGATGGTATGTTGGGTATAGGATTAGTTAGTGGGTCGGTTGCCTTTTATTTTCCCTTTTGCACACGTGTAGTGACATGTATCATGTTGATTTGAGGTGAGTTGGTGAATGGGAAGGTGTAGGGTGAGTGGTGTAATGACATGAAGGGAAAAAACCTCTGGAGGAGAAAATCCTTGTGAGGTGAGCTGGGTGCAATGAAATTGGGGTGGTGGCGTGGAAAGCTCTCTGATAAGAACCATGTTAATTTCAAATCTTGAGTGTGGATCTAGGAGTTGTGAGGGTGGAGGTTGTGGTTTTGAGTGGGTAGTGTTGGAATGGGTGCTTTGGTGAAGCGGGATCCTCGTCAAGAAGGTCATCGTCATAAAAGTTGGTTTTCGGTGTACATAATTGGATAAGGATGGTTTTCAAAGCCTTGTAGTTCTCTACATCGTGCCCCGACACACAATGGTATGCAAAAATTTTAGTATCGTCAAACCCTTTTGGCTTGGGTTTGAGGGGGTCTTAAGGTCGGAGTGGTGGTAATGTGATAATGAAGTCTCGAGGAGGTTGGTTAAAATTATGGCATAGGATCTTGCTTGTGGATCACAATGGGAAGTGAATGTGGGTTTGGGTGTAAGTGTAGTTGATTGTTGAGAAACTATTTTTGGAAGAGTAGGAGTGGGTTGAGCTATGGGTTTTGGTGTCGGTGTGGTTTTAGGTATCGATCATATTTTCTTGGGTAGGGGTATAATAGATAGACGGTTAGGAGGGTGTGTATTTGTTTTAACTACCTTATTGTGGGGTAGTGGGGTTTTATTTTTGGGTTGCACCTTTTTGGTAAAGGTGATGTGGGTGTATGAGGTCTAGAATGAAAAGAAGATGGAGGAAGAGGGTGAGTTACCCATGGGGATAATGGGGGTCTTTGTGAAGGTAGATGATGTGGGTTGTGCTTGGGGTGTGAGGGAAAATGACTGAAGTGTAGTGGGTAGTGAAGCAATAGTTGAGGGTATTGGAGGTATTGGTGGTAAAGAGATTGCAGGTGCAGGTGTAAGTCATGTTGTGTTCCTGGGTAGGTTAGAGGTTTGTGAGGAAGGAATGGGTTGTTGTGTTATTGGTTTATGGATGGGTGGAGATTGTTTGACCATGTTGGGTAAATTTGAGGTCTTAAGACATGGACATGAAAATCACGGGTGTGGTATTAATGTTGGAGGATGTAGATAAATCTAGTTTAATAGGTGGATGAGTAAGGATGGTGGTAAGGTGACCCCTAAAGTTGTAATAGGTTTAGTTGAGGAAGATATTGTAGGTATGGATTTGGGTTTAGATGTAGGTTGGGTTATGGGTAAGGGTGTGGTTTGAGTTCTAACATGTATCATAGAAGGTGTTGCAATAGAGGTGGTTATGTTTGGTTTGATTGGTGAAAATGTCTTTGGGTAGATAGTCGAGGTATCGTAAGGGATCTCTCGCATCTCCGTGGTGAGACGGGGAGTAAGAGGTGTCCCCATAGTAAATCCCTATCCACATAATCTAAGTGATCGGCCAAACGTGATAACAGTACGTCAATGGGTGGAGTTAGTGAGGACCTAATGGTAATTCCCGTAAAATGTGTCTTAGAGACAGGGAATTTGAGACACCAAATTTGTGTCTTACGACCCCTTGTGACCCGCATCTCATCTCGCAACCTAACCTCATCACCTAAACCTTACACAATTATTTATTAATTACCTTGTAATTGACAAATCCACATCATCTCACCTGCCACCTCATTTTGCCACTTCATCATGACCCAGCCCTAACCCTAAACTAACCTAATTAAGACCTAAAACTTGGTCTACACCTACACCCATGACTAATGACCCCTTTCGGACCCAAACCGACCTTCTAGTCACTTGACCAAGCCCGCAACTAATCCCTCGGGAGAAAAGTTAGGGAAGGTGGGCTATTTTACTAAAAATAGCCTACTTTTTCCTTACCGATGCCGATTCCTACTCGACCGCCGCCGGTTACGTGAACCGCCATCTGCCTCAGAAATGGGCTCCCTAACCGTAAAAACAAGGGTGGAAGGATTTTAGGAATCAACAGAGATCATTTGGGAGCGATCAAGAGAGTCAGATCTTCACTTGACCGAGCAGAGACGAGTGAAGAAACCAAGAGTTGCAGCAAAAGGAGATCAAGCCCAAAATCGCAACAATGTAACATGCCAGAGTTCTCAGATACTCAGCTGATCATCGGGAGGGAGATATTTCATCTTCTGTTTGTCCAGCCATCCTACCTAGAGTTCTGCCTTTGTCATCAGAGTTCTTGGACCTGCATCTTCATCAATAACCAGTAAGTTACATCTTGCATGTCCTCTTTAATAACATTTCTTAGACTTTTTGAAGCACAATCCTCACAAATCCATTCCTAGATCCACTACCCAGCGTGCTATTGCATCTAACTATCATTCATCTACCTCTCATCACCTTATTTCCTAATATCACCTATATACAGCCTTACAAATAACACAACTACCAAACAACACAACCACCCCCACAAAACAACCAACCTTCAGATCCTAGACCATACCGATATCGGTTATCAAAGAAACCAGATCGGTTATCCCGACTATAACCAAAACCACCCTTTCCCTACCCACTTCAACGTAGCAATTTAATTGATATCTTACGTCTTTTGTGTTAATTCATATTATAGGGAACCACCACCTTCGAAAGGAAGTTTTATATTTCCTGGGCCCAAGGCAGTTCCCTCATTTATTGTCTAATCAAAATCGTGTGGTCTTGTGTTCTTATTTGCAGGTAGTCCTTCCAAGACAAAAAGGAGTTCTTCGCAGTCAACCTGATCTTTCTCTACGGTACGCGCACACCATCTCGACGTTCAACAGGTATTCCTCCTAGCCCTAACCTTATCTATTTCTAAAAGGAATGAAAGGATAGAAGCAACTCTATTCCCAGAAGCCAAACATTCCGAGTGAAACATTTTGGCACGCCCGGTGGGACCCATTTTGGGTTTCTTTCTTTCTTACTTGCTTTCATATAGGGAGTATACTTGCTGTTTTCTTCTTCTAAAAGATATTCACAAGGTTTTGTATTATTTTGATAAAAGAACTTGCTTTGCTTTTTACATCTCGCATTAGTGAAAGTCATCTCTTTTGCTTCATCGAATATCATTTTTGATTTGGGTTTAAAACACGTGCATCAGACATCGCTTGTTGTTTTCAATTCTAGCGAACATAGATTAAGTAACAGGTCGTACACGTGGGGGTGATATCCATGGTATTGACAAGAAATTAATCTTACTTTCACTGCACAACACATACCGAATCACTTCACAATTAACACAACAGCTCAAACATCCCCCCTTTTCCGCGGTATTCCTCCGCCCGATTGAGGTAACCTTATAAGCCAAAACAACTTGACATTTCCCCTAAGTCTTTTGTTTAGGATTGACATCATTCCGCGTCTAAAGGCATAAGCCCACAATAATTAAAATTAACCCTAGGGTTAGTCTCTGGATTTACGTGTGCATCTTGCTTGTTTTTAGTTCTGTTTTCTTTCTCATACCCTGTCTTCTGTGATCAATAATTGGACAAGTATACTAAACGTTGTTAAAAATCAAATTAGCAGCCTTTTATATCTTGTTAGCCCAGACTTCTTACACCGACATCGGTTACTTGACCGACGTCGGCTATAGTATAACCGACATCGGTTACGACCGACCGATATCGCCATCGTCTTTCCCAATTCTCGACAAACCAAAGAACCTACCAATTTCACGGGCCCGAGTTTGTTTTTTCTCCCATGATTGAAACCCTACCGTGAACTCCCCGTCCATGGTTGTTATCACTAAAGCAAGCCGCCGCCATGGTTTCACATGCTTGCTCTGCTTTTTTGCCTCGAATCACCCCCTTCACATTCTCGTGGGGAATCCTACGAGATACCAGCCGAGGTTCCTAAAATTCCTGGGAGATAAGGACTTTGCCAAGTTTCGGATGCTAATTCTAGCGCTGTACAATACTATTTGTCTCATACCCCTGACCGTACGCCTGATGGTCAGCTCCTTGTTGGTATGCCTATTAGTATAGCTGCTCATTTAGCTCCCACTCCGCCTGATAACACCGCCTTGCTTCCTGCATCTCTAGCCCCGTCTCCCAATCCGACGGCTTCGTGAGGTTCATACGACTCAAATTGGCTTTCCGATGGTTAATCTTGGACCCCACATATCATTACCGCCGATCGCCCTACCTCATCTCTCTTGCAGATCGCTCCGTTCATGACTTGCTCTCTCGCCACCTATCCACACTAGCTTTCCTTCTCAAGCTCCGCCTACCTTTTCATTCCCATACACGTATCCAAAGGACTCAACATCTTATATGGGACATCCCTATTCGGTCGCCTCAACATATTCATCCTCCATACCTTATCAACACTTAACCCCACCATTGTCCAAATGGAGGCCCTTGGCCCAATTTGCCTCCGTTTACCACAATCGCACCATCATCTCATCCAACCACGGATTTCATCAAACAAATGATGGAAAAATGCAAAACTGAGGCCTCTGTTTGTGAAGTCGTAGCGCCTTAACATATGAACAAGTTTGTCGGGAGCCTATTCACCCTTCTCGTCCCCTTCATTCGTATCCTCCTCAATGGGAATTACCAAAATTTACCCGCTTTTAACAAAGAAAGAGGACCCTCAACAACACTTGCGATCATTTAGACATGCTTGTTATTTGATTGCTCATGATGATGCCTCTTACTCCGCACCTTTCCCATGTCCTTATCAGACCCACCTTGAGTGGTACAAAGTTGCTTTAACCCAAAGACTCAATCTTCTTTTAACCAACTAGCCTAATCTTTCTTGGATCATTTCTCCATTAACATTGCCAAGAAAGTATCTATCACCGACCTTTATGCCATCCGACATTCAAGACGAATCTATCGCAGATTTCGCTGACGATGGCGGGCCTTATCAACCAACTTACATATGCCTTGCCTCAGCCGAACTTATCAAACTTTTTACACGGGCATGTGCTAAGCACATTTCTCCTACTCTTCAAATTCAAACTTTCTACACATTTGATGAGGCCTTTACCATGGCTCTAAACTAGAAATTCGAGCCTTAGAAGAAGAGAAATTGTTGCGCAGAACAAAACCCCAATTTCGAACTCCAGATTCTACCAATAAACCAAACACCACCACTCCTCACACGTCCATTTCTTCAAAATCAAAAGGAGCTATCCACGCGGTGATGGTCAAATCTCAAACACCATCTAATACCCCACCAAAAACCACCTATAAGTACAAAGCCGAGCCCATCAATTACACTCCCTTGGGAGAAACTTATGGTGTCATCTTGGAAAAATTGCTCAAAGCCGGAGCTATCACCTTGCCTCCTGTTAAACCCCACTCCGGGTTTGATTCTACCCGCGCTATACCTTCCTGGTACAAAGAAAATGACTTCTGTAACTTTCACCGCGTAAAAGGACATAGTCATGAAAACTGCAAAATGTTGAAAAACATAGTGCAGGAAATGGTTGACGCAGGTGATATAACCCTCGATAATCCTAATGCCCCTGCCAACCGAAATTTGAAAATCTTCAACAAACCATTCCCAAATCACTCGTCCAACAGTAACGTAAACCAGGATATCTTAGCCGAGGAGAGTGTTCATGAGATCCATGCAGTCTTCGACTCCCAGCCAAAAGCCTCTATCGAGAAAATTTTGAATCAAGCCTCTCCACTAACACAGGAGTCCGAACCTCCTTCACCACCATCAAGCCAAAGCGAAATCATTCCTTTACCCATAAAAGAGTTAATTGCCTAGACTTCTCTTCTCATCAATGAGTCTGCTTACACCACATCCCTACAAGACTGCGAACGGATGTTATCTAATTTATCTATTTCCCAAATGTCCCCTTCTACCGCTCTTGCTGCACAAGAGGAAGGCTCACCACTCCTTTTGACATCCTTAGACGAGAAATCTCTTGCACCAACATCACCAAATTCTTTAACCATAACAGACCCTCTCAAACATGCCCTCCTGCCTATTAGTCCTTCATCACCTAAATCTTTTCAACAACCGGTCGACCTCTTAATATCTATTGATACAGTACCTCATCTACCCCCTGTATCACACCCACAGTGGACTGGAATCACAACCCATCTTTCTTCCGTACCAAATTTACAATTCATGCCTGAAGATTGTCATTCTCCAGAAGATAGACGAGTCCTATGGGAACGTTTGAGTATCCCCTATTCTACTCAAATGCAGGTGACCGATCCGGACACCTCTACCATATATCCTAAGTGTTTACAGAAACTCAAAATGCCTATGTCCTCGCCTCTCACCCCCGTATCTATACCAAGTAGCCCATCCCCTCTATTAACCTAACCAAATCTTCCCCTACACTTGGGACCTCACCAATGCCTAGTCTAACGCACCCGCCTAAGCGACTTGATTTATCCAAAAATAAAGCCGCCCCGCCACCTAGGAGACAAACTCAATCCGTGCCTCTATCACAATCAAAACCATCATCGTCACACCTACCTTCCATATTGGGACCTCATCCCTCCACCTTGCATCAATATATCATACCTCCTGCGTTTTCTTCAAAACGACCTACGCCTTCTGCACCTATACAGAGATCAAAGGGTATATCAACATTGTCACCCCACATATCCTGTCCACCCATCAACCCTAAACGAACTCCATCATCAAAGGATTTATTTTCTGTCACTCCCCTTTCTCCGTGGTTGTTTCCCGCTACCACGTCATCTGTAGCCTCATCATCTAACCAGCTGAATATAGCTTCTGCGCCAAAGAAACCACGTTTAGTGAAAACCACGTGTCAACACCCCTCGGCTAAACCACCACCCGTACGAACCAACCACGCCCAAACATTACCAAAACCCGCAAAACCAATACCCTCATCCTCCTCCGATTTTGACCCACTCAAAGGATCTTACGCCAAAATCCTTGCTATGTTGGTGGAGAATGCGACCATTTCCCTACCCCCACTTAGACCTTATGACCCGTCTAAACCTCGACCTATAGGTTATGATGAGTCTAAAATCTGCGCCTATCACCGCACACCAGGACATGATGTGGAGGGATGCAAAGCTTTAAAAACCATCCTTCGTCAGTCACCTCTCCCAGATACAAAGGTTAAGAAAGACAACTTACGAAGGGAGAGACCTTTAGCTTCAATTCCCTCTACTATACCATCTGTCCCCGCCTCACCAAGATCTATCATTATTACAACCCCACCTCTCAAGACCATGATTTATCCCAACCATCTTCCTCATCTCAGTCTATGAGATTAATATGATTAGTGTTGCTACTCGAGCGCGTAAAAACAATGAGAAAGCAAAAGAAAGCACACATGCGTCCTCTCTTTCTCCATCCAGCATCCCGATTGCACCACCACCCAAAGTGGTTATTCGTGGACCCGCTTACCCCATCTCTAATGGAGTTTCCCATCGAGCCATGATCAAACAGCCTTCACCAATCACCCGTAAAATGACACTATATGATCTCATTCGACTTCAATCCCATCGATAAGCTCTCGTTGAAATTCTTCAAGGGATCGAGGTCTTACCTAATGAAACCCTGCCTGTTGCCTCCATTCTAACACCCAATCACGTTGCTTCTCTCACCAAACAACCCACTTCCCCAACCACTTCGCCTCTCGTACAACAAGTTGCGGCGGTTTGGCTCAAGATGAAATTGTTGACTTTGGTACGTAAGATCCCGACCTCGCCTCTTTTCATCTCGGGCCTTACGCCCGGGACATTCGGTACGTCGTGTTATGATTGACGGGGGCGCTAGCCTAAACATCATCTCTTCAAAAGCCTTCCAACAAATGAATATCCCTTCTAGCTACATGTGTGCCAATCCCATCATGTTGCGGTCATTCAATGACGCTATTACCTCTACCTTAGGCACCGTGATCCTCAACATTCGGTAGGACCACGTACTTTACCCGAACTCTTCTATGTCCTCAAGGAGAGTTCCAATATAACATATTGCTAGGTCGCCTCGATCCGGCTATGGGATGCGTTCCCTCAACATTACATAGATGCATAAAATTTGAGTACGAGGGGAAGTCCTACACCGTAAAAGCTGATCCTCCCCCCTTTAAAACCTGCAATATGTTATACCGCCCTAACGATGTGCTTATACCAATCAAGACACCCATTCATTCAACCCAACCATCCTCTTCAAATGTACCTCAACCATCCACCTCAACCGCACCTACGCCTTCAACTGATGAAACCACCATCGCAAAACCACTTCCTTCCCGCACTAACATCCCAACCGCAGCACTCTTAGTAGATGTTTTTCAATGCCTTACGCTGGGGGAGTATCACCTATATAACGTTAGTTCTTTCCATACCCCACAGAATACGGACAGTACATGCACATCCTACCTATGACCGTCGTGTGGGGGAAGTAATCTCTACTTGACCACCCCATCGCGCACCAACCTAACGTATGGGGGTGTTGACGCATCCTCCATTACCCCCGAACCCCCTCTTGGTGTGGTTCCTTCCAATCCGATTTTCAATACTTGAAAAATCATCGCATTTCGCCCTCACCTTCTCGACTACGTGCTTGGAAAGGCTTTGGTTTTGGTCTTTATGAACAAGGCCGACATACACTCATTCCCGTGACTACACGCAAACACAATGATCGCAGTGGTCTCGGTTTTCCGAAACACCTACACAGAGAGGAACTCATGCCGCTTGTCTTCTAGAAGACAACGACGTCACCCCTACCGAACCATCATCACCCATTTTCCTTTGTCACCCACAGAGTCAATAGATCCCGAATCTATCCCTCCTAACTTTTTTTTTTTTTTTTTTTTTTCATAAATGCTATCTTCCTAGGTCCTCTCAATTATCAACGCGATAATGAGGACCCCTCTTCTATCCCCCTTCTATATCCAGATATGATTGAAGAGGACTCACCTTCAATTAACGTTGTTGAGTGTCAGGATGATGACTCCATCCTCACTTACCTTGGCGCGGATGACTCTTATATTCAACGCGCCTTACCATCTGAAACTCAAACCATGCTGAACGAATCTACTATAGAAATCAACATCCACACGGAGGAAGATCCTCACATTGTGAAGATCGGACAATCACTTAACACATCGTAACAAGTCACCTTTACTACCTTTCTCCGTGTTTCGCAACCAAGCTTTCGCTGTCCTACGCCGACATGCCAGAATTGATCATGACATTGCTGGCCCATAACATTACACTAAAACCCGATTCCAAGCCAATTAAAATGTAAATTGAGAAAATGCATCCACGCATTGCTCTCTTGGTCAAAGAGGAGCTTCAACGACTCTTTCTCGTTTCCTTCATTCTCGCCTATGACTATCCTCAATGGATTTCTAACATCGCACTCGCTCACTAAAGCGACGGGGACTTTTGATATGCACGGATTTTCGGGATCTTAACCTCGCTTGCCCTAAGGATGACTTCCCCGCCTAGCATTGACCAACTTGTAGATCTCACCGCAGCCATGAGATGCTCTCTCTCATGGATGGTTTCTGGGATATAACCAAATTTTGGTTGCCTTCGCCGATCAACATAAAATCGCCTTCATAACTCCTCGGGAACCTTCTATTACCGTGTAATGCCATTTGGCCTTAAGAATGCCGTGCAACCTATCGGGCTATGACCTACATTTTTCATGACATTATGCACACTATCCTTGAAGATTACGTCGACGATCTTCTTGGCAAATCTAAACATCGTAGTGAACATCTCGATGTTTTAACCATTATTTTTGATCGCCTGTTACAATATTCTGTCCGCCTTCAACCAAAGAAATGTGTCTTTGGTGTCCTTTCGGGGAAACTTCTTGGCTTTATCATCTCTTTGCGTGGCATCGAGGTCGACCCATCTAAAGTCAAAGCTATCCTAGAAATGCCCCCACCTACCAATCTCAAACAATTGCGTAGTTTACAAGGTAAGCTCCAATCTATCCGACGTTTCATCTCCCAACTCTCGGATCGATGTCAACCTTTCCATCACCTTCTTAAGAAGGACATTGATTTTCAATGGAGCGAAGAGTGCCACCTAGCCTTTGAAGCTCTCAAAACTTATCTCTTGCAGCCACCCGTGCTTATCCCACCTCAGGACGACCGCCCTTTCTACCTTTACCTTTCCGCCACTGACCACGCTGTAGGGGCCATGCTTGCACATCGTGACTCGAGAATCGAGAACAAGCCGTTTATTATATAAGTCATACTTTGGTGGACTATGAGACTAGGTATACACATGTAGAAAAGTTATGCCTAGCCCTATCATTCGTGGCTACCAAACTCCGACACTACCTTCTGAATCACAAAACTTTCATCATCACCAACACGGACCCCATCCATTACATGTATGCCAAACCTCATCTAAACCAACGCATCGCCAGATGGCTCATGCTCCTCGCCGACCTCGACCTTGAGTTTGTCCACCAGAAATCAATCAAAGGACAAACCATCGCAGATCAACTTGCGGAAGCCCCTCTACCAGGGGAACAATTTACCAATTTTACATTCCTGCATTTAACTCATCGCTACTCTTTCCTCAAGGAGGAGTCGATCCAATGACCTCTTCTTCGATGGATCCAAATGCCACCGTGGTGGAGGAGCCGGCGTTGTTCTCATTCCTCTCGACGCTGAGCCCATGCCTCTTTCATTCCGACTCGATTTCCCTTGCACTAATAATACAGTGGAATACGAGGCCCTTGTTCTGGGTCTCCAGGTTGCGTTACACTTAGGTATCAAATCTATCAATATTTTTGGTGATTCTCAATTCGTAGTCAATCAAGTTATGGGCATCTACCAATGCAAAAATGAGGAACTTCAAAAGTACAAACACTACGTGGATTCACTTCTAGCCTTATTTACTCGCTATTCTATCCAAACCATTCCCCGCTCCACTAATAAATTTGCGGATACTATGGCTTGCTTAGCCTCGCAAATTCCAGCTTCATCAATCGACTCGACATTTTCGTCCCCGGTCCAACAACTCTTTTCGCCCATCTTATTTAGCCCCAGTTGTTTGTAGACGATAAATACGGTGTTCGCTAACTCGCAGATACCGGTATCACCAATTTCACGACTACCTTACAACCTCTGTTCTCCCATCTGACCTTACTAGTACTGGCAAACGCGCGTTTCTTAAACACGTTTCTCATTATCTTGTTATGGGAGGACTCCTTTATAAACGTGGCTTTGATGGCATCCTCCTTCGATGTCTCACCGGTGTGGAGGTCACCCATACCATCCAACAAGTACATGACGGTATTTGTGGCGGGCATTTTAGTGGCCTTGCCGTGGCCAAACGAATCCTTCGCCTTGGTTATTATTGGCCTACTCTCAATAACGATTGCTACGAATATGTTAAGCGTTGTGTTATGTGTCAACAACACGCCAACCTTCAACATACTCCTAGCCACCCCCTACAGGTCGCCCGAGATCTTTGGCCTTTCTCACAATGGGGTTTAGACCTTATTGGTGAGATTCACCCTTCCTCTTCGCAACGTCACCGATGGATTATCACAGCAACCGAATATTACACAAAATGGGTGGAGGCTATTCCACTCATTTCAACCAAAAAAGAAAAAATTGTAGAGTTCATTAACCACCACATTATCTGTCGTTTTGGTGTTCCTCATCGCCTGATAACAGATAATGGAAAATCTTTCAAAAATAAGTTATTACAAGACCTTTCTGAACAACTTTGGTATCAAACTTAGCTTCTCATCACCCTACTATCCACAAGAAAATGGACAAGCCGAATCCTCTAATAAAACCCTAACCAAAATCCTCATGAAAGTTGTCAATGAGTCCGGAAGAAATTGGCACGATCACATCCCCTTTGCCCTTTGGGCTTATCGTACTAGCATTCGTACCTCTACTAATGCTACACCTTTTTCTTTGGTATATGGTACCGAGGCCGTCTTGCCTCTCGAAATACAAATACCCTCCTCAGATATCTCTTCGTGATATTCTCACCAACGATGATTTCCGCCAAGAGCGGTTAGCCCAATTGGAGCTTCTTGACGAACGCATCGTCTTACAGCTCTCGATCACCTTCAAATCTATCAAAAACGTATCAAGCGTGCTTATGATAAGCGACTTCATGAGCATACCTTTAAAGTTGGTGATCTTGTCCTCAAAGAGAATCAACATGTAACCAAACCGAAAAGAGTAAACGTGGAAAATTTGCTCCTAATTCGATTGGGCCTTATATAATCACTCACACTTATGGATCGTGTACTTATCGCTTAGCTTCGCTAATGGTAAGCTCGAGCTCGAACCCCTTAATGCCTTGCATCTTCGACCATTCTACTGTTGAATTTAGTGTTACATCACTTCCTATCTACCTAATGCTCGTCCCTTGAGCTCACTTACCGCTACATACACTTTGTTTCCTACATCTCCAAATAAAATCAAGCTCACTTCTCACCTCCCTTAACGATGCCTTCCCTTTTTAGTCTAGTCCATGACTTCAAAGTATTAAAATAACACCTTCTTATGGGATTTTCTTGAGTCAAACTTCCTACCAAACTAGATGCTTCACGCCAAAAGAACATCTAGCTATCTAAATTATATATAGATCGCTCCTCGAAGGACATCTATATGCCAAACTATTGCTGCTATCATATATAGATCAAGCCCTCGAAGGACAGCTACTATGCACTAAAATCACAACTGTTACTATAAATAGATGCTCCTCGAAGGACAACTGGCGCACAATCAGCCTTTTATCGAAGCTTCTCGCATTGATCAGCTTCGTGAAGACCTCAAGAATAATACAATCATTATCCTCTTGTAGACTTCCCGCATCGATCGTCTACATTCAATAAATAAAAGCCTCATTCAAAAGAACTTTTGCGTCATGGACTTGTCTATTTAGGGTAGGTTCTCTTTCGTCAGAACACTCACTTTGTAATAAGTTCTCCGTACCTCAGCTATACCATTCACCTCACCTCACCATTTGTTTCAACTCAAGGGACGTAACGTACACTCGATATGTTATGATCATACAACTCTTTTCACCTATTGACTTCTCATCTATGCATCGGTACCTAGGGCTTCAAGCTCGTTCTACGTTGTGTGGTTTGTTTAGCTCTTTTCACCTACGGAGCAATCTTTCCTCTTTGCCTTGCATCTAGGATTGTGTGTTGATCTTAATCAGGGCATGATTCCCCACCACTTGGGTAGGCTAACTTTCGCTTCCCTTATACCTTTTACAACATCACCAATTCATTACCAACACCCTCAACCTTACCTTACCAATATTAATATCAACATTTTTACCAACCAACCAATTGCCTAATCGTACCAAGTTGCCTAAATTCACCTCTCCCTGGTCCTAAGGGAGAACTACATCGGTCTGAGGCCCCTCCTTGCTTTGTGCAATGGGCTATGTAGGTAGCACTTCGGAGACATGGGGTCTCCCAAGGTTAGCTCGACCATCCCCTACCATAACCTATCATGTGTGGTAAATATAAATATTTTTGTGTATTTCTATTTAATCACATTCCTCTTTTATCCTTTTTCAAAACACCAACAGTCAAAACGAAAGCATTCTTATTATTATCATAACTCAAATCAACATACATATTCAGTCTTATTTAGATGTTAAACAAATACATCTCCTCTATCATCGACACGCAGGTCGGCATCCTTATTTATTCTTATACCTTGCTAACATTTATTCAGACCCTCACGCCTCATCCCGCACCAGGTGATGACCGTGATCGTCGACGCCTCTCACCCGCCCTCTCTGTCCTCAATGGTACCACGGCTATTGGTACCACCCACTGATCTGCCAATCTCTCCTGTAACATATGAATACGCTCCCTCGCATGGAGGAATTCAGCCTCTAGTCTCTCCGCCCGTGACTCCGCAACCGCTAACAATCCTCTTGTCTCATTCACCTGTGTTTGAAGCTGCTGAACTAAACTCTGTAGACGATCTCTCTCTGCTGTAATCATAGCTATGTCAGGACGATCACGTACACCTCGCAGTTCTGCTACCCACCATAATCTATAGGCCTCTCGCTGCGTTCTCGCATCCATTACACTGTGATCGGCTGCTATCTCCTCTGGCCCTTCTGGAGGTGTTGGCCGGGGAGGTGAGAATGCTGCCTCGGCGTCGATCCTCATATATGGTCTATAAGCCAGGGGTATATCCTGCACAAATCCAAATTGTCGCCACATGTGATCTATAGGAATCCTCTCATACTCACCTGGCCTGTGCCCCGCGATCCACCTCAATCGCTCTACACCCCTCAACTCCTCAGCTATGTTCTCTGTTACCATATAGTTCCCGTAAGGCCTCCAACAGATATCCGCAATCATCACCCTCTCCCATACCTGCCTGTAATACTCAATGTCACCCGTCACGGCCTGGGATCTTGCCTCTTGTTCTGTCTGGACCCATCGTCTGAACCCCAACCTCTGTACTCCGGTCTCTCCTGCCTGGATGGGTCGGCCTATTGGTCGCACACAAACAATGTGCTCATAGGCCCAACAAAGTGTAATAAGTATGAACAATCCAAAGGTTGTCGCCCTATGATTTCACCTACAAGCCCATAAACCCTCGTATAGTTCCGCCAAATATGCAGTGCCCATGCAAAAGTCATGTTCCTTTCTATCATCTCCCAAATAACACACATCAATGCCTTTGGAAATCTTCCCCTTCTACCTCTGTAATGCATAATACCCTACCGCTATCATTAATATCACCGCTAACCTTGTCTCCTCGTGGTGTGTCGCATACATTATCCCATATGTGAATGACAAACTCATTGTGTCAAATCTCGTGCGTATGGACCAAATATATCATCATTATCGCTACTCGCGCGCGCGTTAGGTAATGCCTCGATATCTTGGTTTTCCGTAATAGGGAGCCTCAAAATATGGAACACATCTTCCAATGTTACCGTCATCTCCCTGCTGCGAGATAGAACGTATTCTTCTCTCGGATTCCATCTTTTAATCAACGCCGTAGCATAGCATGGTTATGTGTGATTCGTGAATAATAGTGGATTCCACTTAACCCCAAATGATTTATCAATGTCCATTCCGTTAGTGTTACATCCGCTCGGATTCGTGACAACAAGACTGCACACTATCATTCATCCTCAACCTCGCTTCGCCGCATACATCAAAACAACAAACAACCATTCAATCCATCAAATCCCTAAGGGTTTTTCTCACATTCTCGGAAATTCCTCCAAGAATCGCGGTATCGCTTATAAATAATCGTATTGCAGTTCGTTGACCGATATCGGTTATCCCTAACCGCTATCGTCACATCACAATTACATACACCTTGCCTAAACAACCACCTACGACAATCAATTGCTTGTTTATTCCTCTCTGTATACACAGACATACCCGAAACCCTTGATTACCTACCACGTAATACTCACCTCATTTATAACCCTTGTTATCATGTTTCCTTTCTCATATCTACCCACCTACTCTCCCCCATCTTATTCACAAAACATGCAGTAATCAAATCACAACCAAAACGTTTACCTCTTGAGTTGTAGCAGCTTGAGGTGGCACTTGTCTTCCCTCTCGTCCCTGCCTGCTGGATGCTTCTCCTCGTTCTGCCATGATCACCACCCTTTTCAAATTCACCTTTCTACCTTCTGAATCTCAGAACACATTCACTTTCCCTGTCTCTTTTCTCCTTATCACTCAAATCTCTCATGCAATTACCTGTCTCTACTCGCCAAAAAGCGTCGCGTTTGCGTATTTAACTTCTTGCATGGCTCTCAAAATTAGAACTTAAGTTGCCACCCTAGCTTTTCTATTTTTAGAAAAGCTCATACCTAAATAACCGGTTTCGGTTACATGACCGATATCGGTCTACTAACTACCGGCATCGGTTACATAACCGATATCGGTTACACACCTACTGCCTTTTGAAACATAGTTCTTTTCTTCATTTTCTACCTAATTTTTTATCACGCCCGCCTCTTTTCCTGCATAACAACACCATTATCCATATTTGTCCATCCAATCCACTTCTCATTACGATTTCATCCATATCATCTATCTACATTACCAAAACAAACATGCCATCATCTAAGGATATCAAAAAAACTATCAATCTATACACCATTTGGATCCAACTCATCAGATACATATATAACAATGTCACCAAACCAGCAACAAAACATGCCACATTTCATAATATAACATGACTGCATCCCATTAACAACAAACATCAACATCATCAATATATCAACATGTCAATTAAACTTATCATACATCAAATATCACAAACCATCGACAAAATACTTAAAAACATTTTGAACACAGCATGTGAGTCAAATCCTCATATCTATATATCACATATACAACGTTTCCAATATACAATATGCCCTGCATCGGGACCTCTGTGATCTCATAATACAACAAAGCCGGCACGCAGGCCGCAATAAATGACAATAATCTTGACTCGGCTCGCAGCCGGTTCCTCATATCAAAAATATACTCGGCTCGCAGGCCGGTATACAATAAATGAATGAATAAATGAATAAATGTAGGCACGCAGGCCTCTATCAACACAACCGGTGCGCAGACCGGTGCCCATGTCCATATACAAAAATAATGCAGGGATCCCTCAGCTCTCCCCACCGCCTCGCACCTCTCCCTGCTGGTCCTCGTGGTGCCTCTCGCCTCCTGCCTGTAATGTACACGCCGGCCGTGGCTGCACCCTCTCGCGATCTCTCGACTATGGGAGGTCTCTGCTCTATAAGCCGCATATGGCTAATACTCAGCTCCGGTACCATCAAGAACATCTTGATAGTACCGGGCCTCCGCTCTCGCCTCCATATATCTGTCCCGTGCCACCGTAGGTGCTGGGGCTGGTCCCCGGACTCCTACTACAAGGTGCCCCCGTGCTCGTGATGGCCGCGCTGGTTTGGTGGTGCTCGTGGCCGTGGTACTGTGGTGTACTGCACTGCACTGGGGCTATGGCTGTATCGTTGGCCGGTGGTGGTGCTCGTGCCTATACTCGAGCTCGAGCTGGGCTAGTTTCCCTCGTAAAACACCTATCGTCGTGCTCGTGCAAAGCAGCCTAACCGCCTCGTAATAGCTGCACCTGACCCCTGAGCTGATCTCGCTCTGCCATCACCACTGCCAAGTCTGGCTGTGCAGGCTGTGCTACCCTCGCTGCTCTCTGACCAGCCCACCAAACCATATATGCTCCCGTACAGCCCGCATCATCTACAGTGTCATCTGCCGGCCTCTCAAAGAACCCAACTGGATCCACGGGGTGTGCAGTGTGCAAGTGGGGCCTCTACATCATCCCTCCTGTACTTAGGGAAGGGAGGTGGCTCATCCTGTCGCAGCCCCATCTGCCTGCGTACCCTCTCTAGGGGTATCCTCTCATACTCTCCCGGCCTCCGTCCTGCTATCCAGAAAGTGTACTGGATCAAGCGTAACTGTACTCGGGCTCCTCTGTGCGGGTGATGACCTCTGTAAGGTCTCCATATGATGTCTACCGCTGTCAGGCCCTCTAATAAATGCCTGTAATAGGCGACGCCCCGCCTTCGCAAGCTGCCGTGGTGTCCCACGACCCCCAACCACCTCTGAAAGCCGTATCTGTATATGACCTGTGGCCCTGGCTGCTGGGGTAACCCTACTGGTCTGATGCATATGATGTGCTCATATGCCCAACAGTGAAGTAAAAATGTCGAACAAATCCCGAATCGCCTCATCCGGCGATAGCCCCACAGCTCCCTGTATAACTGCACCAGATATACTGGTGCCCAAGCATAACAGGTGTGCTCCTCCACCATCTCATGAAGCACCCCCATCAATGCCCGTGGAAAGCGGCCTCCCTCTGAGTCCGGGAGGGCGAAGCAGGTGATCCCGATCATCATCAACACGGCAAGCCATGTCTCATGTCGGTGCGCACGGTACATATCACCATACCTGATGCTCACGCTGTGATATGTCACTAGCGCAGCTGCATCCCCGAAAACCTGTAGGATGTTGTCCATGGCTGTCTCTGCATCCACCTGAAAAATGGCCTCTCCATCAATAGGTAATCGAAGGATGCGATATACATCCTCCAATGTGATGGTCATCTCTCCAGTCGGGAGATGGAACACATTGGTCGCCGGATCCCATCTCTCGATGAGGGCAACCATCAAACTATGATCTCTGTCGATAGCTCTGTATCGCTGGACTCCGCCGAGTCCCACCTCGCGCATGATCACCCAGTGTGCTGCGGATACATGTGGTCGCATCCGCACCAACAGCGGGGGCATCCTGTCCCGCATCGTCAGCTGCTGACGTGCCTGCAAAACCAACCCACAACATTAGCTCTACTCTTTACAACAACAACACCACCACCCTCTACACCCACTTTTCTTCTCCACCTAGCCACACCACGACTCTCTAACACACCCCTCTACCCACCTATTCTCTATGCTATTCGCCTCCCTCTTCTACCCAAAACAACCCACCCCAAAACACCCCATCCCAACCCAAACAACACCCCACCCCAACAACAACAACACCCAAAACACCTCATCCCAACCCAAACAACACCTAACTCACCACCACAAACTCAACACAACACAATAACTTAATCAAAAAAAAAAAAAAACTACGGACCGGTACCGGTCCCCAATAACCGACCGCGGCCCTCTTCCCACCGACGCCGGTCGACTACCGACCGCCACCGGCCAAACACAAAGTGCCCGCACAAATTTTGCGACCGATGCCGGTCGCTTAGAAACCGACATCGGTCGCTGTAATTTCCCCGAGCCGAACCCCCGCGCGGCCCCCCACCTCCATTTTTTCATCTTTCTACCTACATACCCACCCAAACACCCTAAAAATCTACCCACCCAGCCGCCTTGGCTTATTTCACCTATCTACCCTCTCCCTTTTTCGAATTATTTCCATTTTCTAATTATTTCCTAAAACATGTAAATTCCTACCCAAACCCCCATCTAGCTTAATAACATCAAATAAACACAATGAGGGGTTTCGAACCTACCCGTACGACGACACGTCGTCGTGGTGGGATGGGTGGTGGTGGTCCAAATTGGTCCAGCTCCTCCTACTCCCCTCCGGCCGTGCCATGGCTCCAATCGCCCTCTTTTTGGGTCCTCAACCAATCAACTCATCGCCTCCTCACTCGGGCCCGCTACCAACTCACTCCTCCAGCCCAATAGTGCCACCTCAGCGAACAAATGCACCAATGTCAATATTCCACCTCAGATAACTTAATTTGATTTCCAAATTGACAAAGTGACAATGACCGCCGTATTTTTCTTTTTATAGGTTTTTCACATAGAACCGATACTACCAAATCGTGCCCTAAGAAACCACTCAATCGGTTACCTAACCGGTACCGGTCATAGATAACCGATATCGGTTTTTCCTTTCCTCACCCAACTTTTTGCCCTTATTTACTATTGCCCCTTTTCCACCAACATCGCCTATATCAACCTTTGATGCAAACATTATTAACCATTTGGCCCGACCCAAGGCCTCACCCTACCCATTTGGCCCGACCCAAGGCCTCAACCCTACCCATTTGGCCCGACCCAAGGCCTCAACCCTAACCATTTGGCCCGACCCAAGGCCGCAACCCTAACCATTTGGCCCGACCCAAGGCCTCACCCTACCCATTTGGCCCGACCCAAGGCCACGCAACCCTACTACCCATCCGACCGACCCAAGGCCTCACCCTACCCATTTGGCCCGACCCAAGGCCGCAACCCTACCCATCCGGCCCGACCCAAGGCCTCACCCTACCCATCCGGCCCGACCCAAGGCCTCACTCTACCCTTCCGGCCCGACCCAAGGCCGCAACCCAACAACTTGGCCCGACCCACGGCCGTACCACTTCAATACCCTACCCAACATCACCAACATACACTCTTATCCACCCATCCTGTCATTTTTTTGTTTAATCGAGCTCACTGTTCGTGTTTTAGCATGATTAGGGTCTCGATCGATCCGTCGACCAACTTTGCCTGACTTAGACCGTGACGTTTATCTCAACCAAACCAACCATTTGGTACTACCGAACATGCCTAAACGTTCCTGTACCTTACCTGTTATATACCCTGGAGCTACTTCTTATGCCTTGGATACCAGGATTATATCACCCTTGTTTGGATAAACTATCGACCTTTGCCTATGCATTGCTGGTTTGCTCGTCAAATCATGTACCCTAGTCGTACTATTGCATTTCAACATGCGTCTGCTTCCTTGGACCTACCCCACCACCTTACCATCCTCTCTACAACATTTACCCTTTATCAACCCTATCCCTGATTTCCCGTTCACTCAATCTGTGATAGATTTGAGGGGGATTACCTATATCCTTAACAGGAGAAACCACTTCATATTATTGTCCGCGCAGCTTTACAAAACAAGCTACACGACAATAAGGGGCTAATGTAGACACCAAATTTGTGTCTTACGACCCCTTGTGACCCGCATCTCATCTCGCAACCTAACCTCATCACCTAAACCTTACACAATTATTTATTAATTACCTTGTAATTGACAAATCCACATCATCTCACCTACCACCTCATTTTGCCACTTCATCATGACCTAGCCCTAACCCTAAACTAACCTAATTAAGACCTATAACTTGGTCTACACCTACACCCATGACTAATGACCCCTTTCTCGGACCCAAAACCGACCTTCTAGTCACTTGACCAAGCCCGCAACTAATCCCTCGGGAGAAAAGCAGGGAAGGTGGGCTATTTTACTAAAAATAGCCTACTTTTTCCTTACCGATGCCGATTCCTACTCGACCGCCGTCGGTTACGTAACCGCCATCGGTTCCCTGTAAAATGGGCTCCCCTAACCAGAAACAAGGGTGGAAGGATTTTAGGAATCAACAGAGATCATTTGGGAGCGATCAAGAGAGTCCAGATCTTCACTTGACCGAGCAGAGACGAGTGAAGAAACCAGAAGAGTTGCAGCAAAAGGAGATCAAGCCCAAAACTGCAACAGAACAGCCAGAGTTCTCAGATACTCAGCTGATCATCGGGAGGGAGATATTTCATCTTCTGTTTGTCCAGCCATCCTACCTAGAGTTCTGCTTTGTCATCAGAGTTCTTGGACCTGCATCTTTGTTAATAACCAAGTAAGTTACATCTTGCATGTCCTCTTTAATAACATTTCTTAGACTTTTTGAAGCACAATCCTCACAAATCCATTCCTAGATCCACTACCCAGCGTGCTATTGCATCTAACTATCATTCATCTACCTCTCATCACCTTATTTCCTAATATCACCTATATACAGCCTTACAAATAACACAACTACCAAACAACACAACCACCCCCACAAAACAACCAACCTTCAGATCCTAGACCATACCGATATCGGTTATCAGCAACCGGTATCGGTTATCCTGACTATAACCAAAAACCAGCCTTTCCCCTACCCAGTTCAACGTAGCAATTTAATTGATATCTTACAGTCTTTTGTGTTAATTCATATTAGCAGGGGAACTGACCACCTTCGAAAGGAAGTTTTATATTTCCTGGGCCCAAGGCAGTTCCCTCATTTATTGTCTAATCAAAATCGTGTGGTCTTGTGTTCTTATTTGCAGGTAGTCCTTCCAAGACAAAAAGGAGTTCTTCGCAGTCAACCTGATCTTTCTCTATGGTACGCGAAAACCATCTCGACGCTCAATGTATTCCTCCTAGCCCTAACCTTATCTGTTTCTAAATGGAATGAAAGGATAGAAGCAACTCTATTCCCAGAAGCTTGAAACATTCCGAGTGAAACAGAATTGGCTAGCTTTAGCTTCCGTAAGTAAGAGATCCGAAAGTAGGTCAAGAGGATTCTGGATAGTGGATGGAGAATGCTTTCGAAGAGGAAAAGGTATCTCAACCGGTTCTCTAATAGATGGAGGAGATGATGGGAGATCCTATAAATGGAGGAATGGATAGGTAATCCTCTATGGGTTGAGGAGGCAATGGGTGCTCTGTGTGGGTGGAGGAGAGAATGGGGGCTCCTCTATGGGTGGAGGAGGTACTATAAGTAAAGGTTCTATATGTGGTGAAGTAAGGGGTGAGATGGGCTCAATGTTAATGAAAGACTCCTCCATAGGTGATGAACGAGATGAAGGGTGTTCCTCTATTGGTGAAGGAATATGGGAGGTTTGTTCCAATGCGAAGGATGATTTCGGGCTAGGATCTCCTCTATGGAAGGAATATGGGATAATTAGGAGGTGACAAGTGCCTCATTAAAGATAGCGTGAACCTCATGGGTATGGGTATCATGAGTTGATGTCTCACCGTTTTATTGGATGAAGAGGCATGGTTGGAAAATGGTTTTTGAATATTTGTAGATTTTTGTTGGGGTGGCATTGGGATTATCCACGATTAACTAACTTTGTCTCGAGAATTTCTTGGACAATGTTTTTGAAAGTGATGCGATTCTTATCACTATGACCCTTTACTAGATGATAGTTACAGAAATCATGTTCTTTATACCATGTGGGCATGGGGTGAGTAGGGTCAAAACCGGTGTGAGATTGTATAGGTGGAAGGGTGATGGCTCCAACTTTGATAAGATTTTCTAAGATAGAAGAGTAAGGTTCCCCAATTGGGGTATATTTTCATTGCTCTTGTTTGAATTGAAAATTCTAGATAGGTGAGAGATTAGATGAGGGTGTAGCCTGATTTGATGGATGAGATGGGCTGGCCTTGAGTACCATTGCATTAGCGGTGCCCTTAGCTTTTGAATAATTAGTTTGTGGTTTGGAAGAAGAAGAGGTATCATTCAACTTGAATGCCAAATTCTTATTGCGTAATTGGATTTTCTTCTCTTTGATGGCCCGAATCTCTAACTTTCATGCCATAGTGAATGCCTCATCAAATGTTCAGAAGGTTTGGACCTGCAAGGTCGGTGAAATATGTCTAGTGCAAGCCCATGTGAAGAGATCGATGATTTTAATTTGTGGCATTTGGAAGGTAAGTTGATTGATCAGGCTGTGCTAGTGAGTGAAAAAATCTGCGATAGATTCGTCCTCATACTAACGTGTGGAATATAGATCGATCATGGTGACCTTCTTGACAATATTGATAGAGAAATGATCCAAGAAGGCTTAGGCTACCGATTGAATGAGAATATAGAGTGTGTTTAGGTAACCCACTATACCAATCTAATGCAAGTCCAAGTGAGGGACATGTGAAAGGTTCTCAAAAGCAAGGCATTATCTGAGTGATCAAATAACACCCATGTTTGAACGACCAAAAATGCTATTGTGGGTCTTCTTTGCTATTGAAACGATTGAATTTAGGCATTTCCCAATGCACAGGGTATGAACGGATAGGAATGGATGGGTGAATAGGCTCGTTGCAAATCTCGTCATAGGTGAGAGTGTTGTAGGAGCTGAAACCGATGCCTCTAATGTCTGCATCTTATCCAACATCAATTTAATTAGGTCGTTGGTGGGTTGTGATGATTGGATGCCTCCTATAGTGCGAGGAGGTTGGTTTTGGGCATATAATATGGGTGACTATCTAGTGTATGGGGCTGTCATGTAGGGTGGTGGAGAAGAAGGTAGTGAAATAGGGGGTACATACCCAGAATGTATAATGGATGAAATGGGAGGTTGTTGATAGTATGTATATGGGGGTGGAAGGGTCGTGGTAACCCTAGTGGCAATAGGGGCTAATGATTGTGGAATGGAAAGAACCATGTTCTGAAATGGGGTAGGGGTCACCGACACTAGAGGTGGTAATGTAGCTATAGGTATGTGTGAGACATTAGGGGTAGATGAGGTTGTGTTTGGGGTAGTTGTTGAGGGTATGGTGGATGTAATGGGTGCCACAAAGGTAGCAGATGTGGTAGTCATAGTGGGTATAAGACCTAACTATGAAATGAATGGGGGTAAGGTAGATGCGGGTAGCACGGAGCTAGATGGGGCCGATGTGGGAGTGGGTGCGAGAGTCGAGGGGATAGATACGGGCATGTTGTATATCAATTGACCTGAGGCATCTCAAGTGGATGAGTGGGAAAGGTAAAACTGTAAGGCGGCAGGGTTTTGGTCAAGGAGTTGTGTGAACTCCTCATCTCTGGTAGCGATAGTAATAGGCTGGATGGGATCCATGGCTGGTGATAAAATGGAAGGTGGTGAAGGACTAGGTGGGAGTGGTTGACAACTAGTGTGAAATACAAGTGTGCTTTGCTTTTCTTTAGGTCAACACCATGTGAACCAGTACTGATCAGGTAGGGCTACTTCTCTGTAAATGACATAGAGAACAACAAGAATAGGTGAATCTGGTGACAAAAAGTGGATTAAGTACCAAATGGTGGCTAGAATGTGAAATAGGATAATCGAGGCCGATTAGGGAAAATTGATCTTTGGTCAAGGGTAACCGTTGCCGATTATTGCTGAAAATGGATAGTGAGTAAATAGTGAGGCAAAAGGTAAAATATGATAGGTATGTCAAATCTTAAGATGTTTAAAATGTCAATGGGAATAATGACAGTGATGGGGACTGTGACATGTTGAAGAAAGTGAAGTAAAATGTCCTTTTGAGTAGGTTAGAAAAAGGACTGGAACCAACATCGGTTGGGTATAACCGATGGCGGTCAAAGGTAACCGATGACGGTTATTGTGAAATTGAAACAGTGATGAAAGAAAGTGGTTGTGAATTAAAATCTAATGTAGAATCAGACCCAGAATTATGAGAATGATGATGATATGGCCAGGCACACTTAGGTGAAGCCAAAATACACCAGTTGTGATGAGGAGTGTGCAAGGATGAAAAAAAAGTGATGAACGTGATCTCTCACCTCAAAACGCAAGCCAAGCAAAAACACTAAGAAAATGTGATCCTAGGAGTGCCTTTTCTATTATGTTTGTTTAGCTTATGCTATTTAAGGACTGACACATGAATTGTGAAATAGATTTTTTGGTGAGGATGACTTCCTACAAAGAAGGAGATCTAAAAGGTGAGGTTTCAGGTATGTTATGGTGGGGGCGGGCTTTGCTTTGAAGTATGACTCGACAGAGCAAGTGAGCTGGGTGCCCACTATGCCGTGATTGTGTGATCACCTATAGCTTCTTCCAGGTAGGATGTTGTTTAATAATGTATGTATTTTGAATTTTTGTGAGGTTTGGTAAGACTCAGAGAAAGAGAAAAGGATAGAAGTGCTTTTCTATGATTCATTTGTCAACCATCAGCTAGGCATGACTTCAGCGTATAGGTTTCCCTCAATTAATGTGAGCTAATGCAATAAATCAGAATGGAATACACTTATTTTTAAGCCTAAATCAAAATGTGAAATTGGATGACATAATAAGGTGAAGAGGAAGATGGATGCTCTTTCACTATAGTGTAAAAACATGAAGAAATGGTTCTTTTTAATTACACCAAAAGAAAAATTGCCTTTAGAGAAAATAGAAAGAAGAGGTGGGTTACCAAGGAAGAAAATTAGTACGTACACTTTTCGTAAGGGAAACAAACAAAAATATTTTCCTAGGCATGAATGAAATGCAAGGAACCCAGATAGGTCCCACTGGGCATGCCAAAATGTTTCACCTGATTCTTAGATCATTTCTTTGAAGTGTTGATGAAACAAATAGGGTAACGGGCATAGGAGGAATACTTGTTCAAATGTTGGTTGATGGGTTGTTGCATGCGTATGACTTCCAGATCCACAACTGATCATGAGAGCTTCCTTTTGGCTAGGAGGAACTACCTATAATGAAAACAAGACCACTAAAAGGAATTAAACAATATGGGCAGTGAACTGCCTAATGTATGCTAGATCCGGGAAGTGTGATACTTCCTAGATGGCTGTCAATCCACTATTTTAAACAATTTAATGTTGTAAACAAAGTAAATCCTATTGTTATTTGAAATGATTTAGGTATCTCACTTAAAACTTAATAAGAAATAGATCTAGACTAACATGCTTTGAGCTAGATTATAATCCTAATGTCAAATGATTGGTTATGGGTCTCGTAGGTTTGACAGAGGTCTCAAGTAGATCATAGGTGAATGAGGGTGAGATGAAATTTAGGGGTAGGTCTTTGTTTAGGGCTTTCGAGGAAATACCGAGACCGGTGTCGGTCAGGGGTGACCGATGGTGGTTTCGTGTAAGCTGGTGCCGATTCTTGTGAGATCTGGAAATGTCACAGAACAAGTTGTGGTCTCCTTTGGGATTGCACAAAGGACTTTGGTTGGTCAGGATGAGGTATTGGGTGATTTGGGTAATATTTGTGAGGTTTTAATGGGTGTATGGAGGTGAAAATGTCAAGAGGAGAAGGTCAATAGGGGAAAGGTAAACAATAGATGATAAAATGATGATGAAAATGAAATAAACCAAGAAAGTATGATGTTATACCTACTTGGATTCTGGTCATGAACGCATGTGTGTGAGGGATGGAGGTACTGATGAGGGGTTTGAAGGCTGAAAGTGATCACCAACTAAAAAAAGCTTCTACATGGGTTGTATGTACACTCCTCTTTGCTTGGATACATTAGATCATGGTTGGGATGGCTGCATGGGGAGAAGATGCTCAATCTCCTTACTTGCATGTAGGTTTTTTCTGGAATTCACTCTTTGAAGATGCGTTATCTGTTTGAGATGTGTTCTTACTCATCAACCTTCTCCCAATGTTTTCCAACCTTGAGAATAAGGTTGTTTTGGGGTTCAAAGGGTAACCGACGGTGGTTCCGTCTTAATCGGTGATGGTTAAGGGTAACCGATGTCGGTCAAGGTGGGATTTCCTAGGTTTACTAAACTAGGGAGATCCTCCGATTTCCTTGGATCTCATTTTTTTATCCCACAAATTATACTAGAAGCTTCTTGTGAGCATGCAAGAAGGTGGTTAGAGGAATGTATGCATTGATTTTTAGGGTTTGGGTAAGTCTTAGTTAGCTATGGCAACTTACTAATAATAAGTCTTAGGTTGAGTTGGCTTGGTGAGGTGTCTAAGTGAATCAGTATGTGTGGATATTATTTAAATAAGATATTTAAATAATAAATATAGTGAGGATAATGAATTAATTTAATTAAATTAATTAAATTAATATTAGTGGGGTGAAGGGGGCCATGGGTAGGTAAATGTAAAAAGGTGCTTATTGGTTGCGGGATTAAAGGGGAGTGTGACCTAATTTTAGTGTCTACATTTTTCCCGTTTTTGTTGCGTAACTTGTATTGGTAAGCGATGCTAAAAAAAATAAGATGTGGTTGCCCCATGTGTGGGTGAAGATGATCCCCCTCAAACTAGGAACTAATGAGGCAACATGCTAAAGTAGTAAGTGGTTTGATAAAAGGTAAATGTGAGGAAAAGGTAGCTGGGCACGGGAGAAAAGGGTGAAAGGTATACTCAGGAAATCTAGGTAATGGGTTAGGGTCAAAGGTAGCAACAGTCAAATGCACGCACACGTATAAATTGTAGCACACTACCAGGTTGAAGAGTAGGAAAAATCTACATCATCTAAGGTCAATAAGTTTATCCAGACAAGGTTGAAGTGAATCTGGTATCCGTGGTATAGGATATAGTCAGGAAACACAACGTAGGTTAGGTGCATGAATGTTTAGGTATGTTCCGGTACACCAAAGGTAGGGTCAGGATAAACGGTCATGACAATAGGCTAGGTAAGGTCATTAGGTCAATCAACACAGGTAATAGTACCACAAGTTATAATGAACACATGAGGTCAAAGGTCACTAGCGATGGTCTAGGTCTGATTATCTAGGTCATGACATGGGTAAGGCAAATGTATGGGTAAAATAGCAAGTCCCCAAAGGAGGAAAAGGGAAGGCGGGAAAGTGATGAGGTGCGGAAAGGTAAGGTAAATAGGTTGGGTACAGGTGAGGTGGGATAAAGGATCGGGGTAAAGGGTGGGGTAAAAAGAGAAAGTAAGTAAGGGCAATGTGTAAGTGATGGTGATAGATGGTGGTCATGGATAAGCGACGTCGGTGTAGGAAAATCGACGAGGGTGGGGTAGGGAATCCAGATGATGCCGATCAAGGAGAACCGAGGGTTTTGGGTTTTGGTTTTTGTTGGTGGTTAAAAATAAAATTTGGGTATGGGGAGAATAACAAGCAAAAAAGAGGGTGGGGAGGGTAGTCAATTGTATAGGTGGGGTGGGTAGGGGTCTTAGGGTAGTGTAGGTCATTGTAGGTGGGGTAAAAGGGGCATGTGGGAGAGTTTTTAAAAGGGGGTTTTGGGAAGTTGCGGGATTTTCCATGACGGTGCCCGGTGTTAGTTGGGTAGAACTAGGATCGATCACAAAATAGGTGACCAATGTCGGTTAAGTGGTAACCGTGGTCGGTAAAGATGAACCAGTAGTAGTCACCAAATAGGTGATTGATGCCGGTTTAAAGGTGACCGAAGTCGGTTAGAATAAACTAGTACCAGTTAGGCTTTTAGGCACAAGGGTGTAAAAGTGATGTAGGTTAGGTAGTTGAGATGGGTAGGGTAAAAATAGGGTGGAGGGTAATGATAATTGGTGAATATGGTCATGATTAATGTCGTGCTTAGATTGGATGCAGGGGAGAGTGCAATTACACATGTGGGATAGGGTTACACCTCTGTTGGTGACATTGCGTGGCTTAGTTTGGAGCTACAACATGTGGAGGTAGTGGGCTTGAGTGGGATTCGGTGCTACCGATATGTTATTCGGTATCCCAACTTGATGGTCACACTCATTGATAGATGGGACTCCGTGACTAACACATTCCACCTTCTGATGGGTGAGATGACTATCACCCTGGAAGACGTGTTCTAGATTTTACAGCTACCCATATTAGGTGCCCAAGTTTACTTTATCTCCTCCGAGGCCTCAAAGGAGCTGATCGGGACAGTTTTCGTGAGTGGGTTGTGGATTTCAGATTCCATAGTGCCAGTTTGAGCTATGGAGAGATGTACCTAGCCCATCCGGATGAGACAAGGCTAGTGGTTCTATTAATGGAAGCAGGTGTCTTTGCTATGCACGTAGGCCGGTATATTCTCAAAATATACAAAATCACTCATACATCCTCACTGTCTTTGGCATGTAGACTGGTATGTGATAAAAAATAAAACTATCTTCGGCACGCAGGACGACATATATATAAAAAAATCACTAGTATACATCAAAAATCAGGTGACCGCATATTAGGCATCTCATTGGATGTCCTCCATCTCTGTGTCACCTGCACCCTCAACCTCCTGTGTCTCTACTAGAACCTCACCTAGCTCTGGTCACCGTGCACTTTTGGCCTCTCCTCGATCGAGCCTCGGAGCTCACCGACCTCTTTTGCTCTCCACACTTTATGTGTGGGATATTGTCCTCTCCTTTGGACACTTGGCCGTGCCCTATACTCTCTGTAAGATAGGAAGTCTATCCCACTGCCATGAGCTGGTCCTAATAATATCTCACCTCACCTAGGGAAGCCCATATCTTGGATACATGTAGTGTGGTGGTCCCATAGGTCTCAGCCCCTGTGCCTATCCTATGGGACCTTGCCCTACTCCTTCCCATGAACTGGGACCCGGTCCTAGTGCCTGTGATGGTGGTGCTTGTATTTAGGCATGTAAGACCCCAATATGTTCTGATTACGTGGACAATGGCCCTATAAAATTTCCACCGAGCTATAAGGTTGCCACCTGACCATCCCCCTCCTCTCCATCTCCATCTCCTCCACCAGCCATCTGGGCCTGCAGACTGGCCACTTGTATGCGTAGCTCTGCTACCTCTTCCTCCAAGCCCTCCAATTGTGTCTGTAGTATACCCAACTAGGTAATTAGTGTAGCTACCTTCCCTTGTAGGGCATCTCTCTACACTATAATGGTAGTTAGATCCGGCTGCCCCAATCTAGGTGGTATGGCTCATAACTGAGCCACCCACCACTTCTTGTACCTATCTATACACCTAGTGTCATCTATCCACTGGTCCACTACCTACTCCTCCTACCCTATGGGCACTGTAGGCTATGGTAGAGGTAAGGGCCTCTCCATGTCATCTCTTTAGTACTGTGGGAAAGGTAGAGGTATGTCCTGTACTAGCTCGAATTTCCATCGGACTCTATCTCGGGATCATCTCATCCTCCCCAACACGGCGACCCTGTATCCATCTCTCTAGTTGGAGCTCAGCTAGCTCCTCATGCATATGCCTATATGAGGGGAATCCCACATATGGCCTCTATATAATGTCCACTCTGGACAATCCCTCCAGGTAACTTAGGAAATGGACCACATCATGTGTCGGCTATCTATCGATCTCCACTCCTATCGGTGGCATCCATCTCCCGTATCCCACCTACAAAAATCATGCTGGGAATGCATCTACTCAGGGCATCCCTAAAGGATGCACACAAACTATGTGCTTGTATTCCCAGTAGTCCATTATAAATGTACAACACATGATAAACCTACACTGGCCGCCATATGCCCATAACTCCCTGTACAATTGCACTAAGAATGTTAGTGCCCAGGAAAAGTGGGTCTCATGCACCATCATGTCATGGAGTACCCCCATCAATGATCGGGGAAAGCATCCACCCTCTACATCTAGTAGTGCATAGCAGCACACTTGCTTCCATCAAGAACCACTAACCTCATCTCCTCCAGGATGGGCTAGGAACATCTCTCCATATCTCAAGCCGGGCGCTATGGAATCTCGGATCGACCATCCCCTCTCCAAAAAGTCACAATCAACTCCTCGAGGCCTTGGAGGAGATAGAATAAACCTAGGCACCCAATATGGGTAGCCTAAGATTACGGAACACATTCTCGAGGGTGATAGTCATCTCACCCATCGGCAGATGGAACGTGTTGGTCACGAGAGTCCCATCTATCGATGAGTGCAACCATCAAAATGAGCTACTGGGACTACATGTCTATAGTGATGAACCCCACTTAAGCCCATTACCTCCACATGTTGTAGCTCCTCCGAGGTCACCGCATCGCGTACTTTCACAAATAGAGGTGGAATGCTATCCCGCATATGTAATTACACTCTCCCCTACATCCAATACAAGCACACCATTAACTTACATATATCAATCCATATTCAATCATTATCATTTCCCTATACCTTATTATCACCCTACCCATCTCACCTACCTAACCCACACCATTTTTGGACCTTTTTCCCCCTAATCCGACCGAGCACGGCCACCTGTTTGGTGATTGATCGAGCACGGTTCACCCTATCGACCCCGATTACTCCTTAACCGACATCGGTCACCTGTTTTGTGACCGATACCTATTCCACCTAATCGACACTCGACCAAACTTGACCAATGTTGGTCACCGTCGTGGAAAAACCCACAATTTTCCAAAACCCCCTTTTTAAAAAAACCTCCCCCCCCCCCTTTTACCCACCTACAATGACCTAAACTACCCTTAGACCTCCACCCACCACCCCTATCCCATTTATTACCCTCCCCATCCCTCCTTTTACCCAATATACCCCCATTCCCAAATTTAATTTTTCAACACAACCTACAAACAAAACTAAAAAATCCTCTAATCTATCAAATCCACAACGTAGAGTAGAGCACTTACCTCATCGCACTACCGCCATCTTGGTGGCATGTCTAGCCTTGCTATCTATTGGTGGCTTGCTGATCCCTCTCGGCCTCCGTCATCACCGAATAGCTACCACCTCTCACTAATTGAATCCCTCGCAATGATCCTATGGACCCACTACTCACCAATCAATCACACTTTGTCTCACTCACTGTTCCATTTCATCCAAACACTTTTCTCTCTTTTCTCTCTTTTTTGTCATTTTCTCACTTTGAACAATAACAAATGAATAACAAAAAATGTGTATTTTTTATTTTTATAACAAACCCGACCTAACCGACATCGGTTACCCCTGACCGACATCGGTCACGTGCCCTACCTAACCGTTGTCAGTTTCCCTCTATCGACGTCACTTATCCATGACCGTCATCGGTCACCATCAACTACACATTTCCCTACATTTTAACCTTTACCCTACCCATTTACCTCACCTTTCCTGACCAAATCATTTACTACCTCCCTTAGTCCTCCTCTAGGGACTCGTTATTTTACCCCTACCTTGGCCTTACCCATGCCATGATCTAGATATTTGGACCTAGACCATCGCTAGTGACCTTTGAACTCATGTTCTCACTATAACTTGTGGCACTTTGTTACTTGTGTTGTTGACCTAATGACCTTACCTAGCCTATTGCAATGACCATTTATCCCGACCCTACCTTTAGCATACCGAACATTCCCGCACCTACCCTACATCATGTTTCTTGACCATATCCTATAACTTGGATATTGGAATCACTTTAACCTTGTTTGGATAAAACTATTGACCTTAGATGATGTAGAGTTTACGTGCTCTTCAACTCAGTAGCGTGCTTACAGCTTTATACATGTCTCGTGCATTTGACTATTGCTACCTTTGACCCTGACCAATTACCTAGATTACCCGAGTATAACTTTAACCTTTTTCCCCATGTTCCCCACCTTCCCCTTTCTCACATTTACCTTTTATCAAACCACTCACTGATTTTGCCTTCGGCCTCGTCAGTTCCTGGTTTGAGGGGGATCACCTTCACCCACACATGGGGCAACCACATCTTATTTTTGTTAGCATCACTTACCAATACAAGCTACACAACAAAAGGGGAAAAATGTAGACACTAAAATTAGGTCACACTCCCCTTTGGTCCCTCGAAAAATAAACACCCTTCATCACATTAACCTAGCCATGACCCCCTTCACTCCACTAATATTAATTTAATTAAATTAATTCATTATCCTCACCATATTTATTATTTAAATATCTTAATTTAAATAATATCCACACATACACTTCACCTAGACACCTCATCAAGTTAAATCACCCTAAAAACCTATTCTTAGTAAGTTGTCATAACTAACTAACACTTATCCAAACCCTAAAAATCAATGCATACATTCCCTCTAACCAAATTCTCGCATGCTTAAAAGAATCTCTCGGTCAAAATAATGGGTTAACAGCACAAGATCCGAGGAAATCAAGCGGATATCCCTAGTTTATTAAACCTAGGAAATTCCACCTTGACCGACACCGGTTACCCCTAACCATCATCGGTTAAGCCAGAACCACCATCGGTTACCCATTTAACCCCAAAACAATATTATTCTCAAGGTTTGTAGAAGGTTGGAAAAAGATTGGAAAGGTTGGCGAAGGTTGGAAAAAGATTGGAAAAGTTGAAAAACATCAAGCACATTCCGAGAGAGATATCGCATCTTCTGAGAGCAAATTCCAGTGGGAACATGCATGCAAGGAAGGAGATCAAGCATATTTTCCTGCACAACCATCCCAACAATGATATGATCTAACCAAGAAAAGAGAAATGTACACGCAGCCCATGCGAAGCTTTCCTTCAATTGGTGATCACCGCAGCCTTCAAAACCTCTCATCAACACCTCCATCCCTCACTCACAAGCATATAGGACCAGAATCCAAGTAAATGTTATAATTCTCTGGTTTATTCCATTTCATCATTATATTATCATCTTTTTTTTTTACCTAGCCACCCATTGATCTCCTTCAACATTCGCTCCATATACCCATTAAAACTTTACCAAATCTTTCCCAAATCACCCAATACCTCATCTCGACCAACCAAAGTCCAGTGTGCAATCACAAAGGATACATAAATCTCATTTTGTGGAATTCTTAGAACTCCACAAGAACCAAGATCTGGTTACACCCAACCGCCATTGGTCACCCTTAACCAACATCGGTTACTGTATTTACCCATACAACCCATAAAAATGACATACCCACCTAATTCCCTTTCACCCTCATTCACCTATGATCTACCTAAGACCTTTGTTAGACCTACAGAGACCTAGAACTAGTTACTTGACCTTTGGATCATATTCTAACCTAGCCTATTAGATTAGATATATTTCTTATTGTGTTTTAAGTGAGATACCTAAATCATTTGAATTACAATAGGATTTACCTTATTTACCGTATTAAATTTTTTAAAATAGTGGACTGACAACCATCTAAGAAGTATCACACTTCCCAGATCTAGCATACGCTAGGTAGTTCACTGCATATATTGTTTAACCTTTTCTGGTGGTCTTTCTTTGTATTACATGTAGTTCCTCCTAGCCAAAAGGAATATATCACAATCGGTTGTGGATTAAGAAGTCATACACGTGTAACAACCCATCAACCAACACTTGAACATGTATTCCTTCTACACTCGTTACCCTATTTGTTTCATCAATACTTCAAAGAAATGATCTAGAATCGGGTGAAACACCTATTGACCTAATGATTTCCTCCTTCATAAAAATTGACCCATCTTAACCATCCACTAGTTCATCTATCCCTTTATCCAAGCTTCCCAATGATAACTCCTTAGAAAAAATAATGGACAAAATTACATTGGGGGAGTATCATCTTCTCATGATCAACACCTTCCCCATGCCTCATCACCTTAGTAGACCTGAAAAATCTCCAATGTATTGACTTAATGTTAGGGATATTATCCCTTTTGGCCCATCTCATCTTCGCACCAATCTCATCTATGGTGGTTTTGATGCCCACTCTTCTTACATCATAGATCATCCTCACACCTAACCATATATCGGTAGTTAGGGATTACTCAAAAACCATCGTTCACCCACACCTATCTTCACTGTTATGCATGGAAGGGATTTTTCATGGTAAATTCTGAGAATGGTGCACATGGCCTTATTATCGATCAATGCCGCAAGCCTCACAAAAAGTTTGGATTAGTTTATCAAGAGAAACAAACTCGACCCCATCCCACCATATGAGATGCTTATGGAAATGACTTCTCCATCTTCTCCATACTATAAAGTTATGGAAATAGATGAAACCATTTCTATCAATTATAGAATTTTTATTTAGTCTCCACCATTACCTTCGGACAGATCACGTATCAATGTGAAATTCGACTCACGTCCCTTCCCCTTCACCATCCAAAAATGATAGAAGAGGATTCTTCTACCATCGACATTATTCATTGCATTGATAATGACACCATTATTTCCCACATGGGGGTAGAAGATTCTTATCTTCATAATACCTTACCATCCAACACATCCACTCTTCTCAATGAAGCCACCGTCAACATCAATATTGGGACTCCCAGAGCTTCGCATCCTCAAAGTGGGTCAATCTCTTGATCCATAGGAGCTTGAGTCTTTCACCATGTTCCTCTCTCATCATAGTCAGGAATTTGCATAGTCATACTATGAAATTATAGGTTTTATCCTTCTATCGTTGCCCACAACATTTTCTACTTTCCCAATGCTGGTGGTCAAGAAGAAAATTTTCCGCATGCACCCCCAAATTTCCATCCTTGTCAAAGAGGAGTTGTAACATCTTCTTTGCGCTAATTTCATCATCCCCATTAATTATCCCCAATGGTTTTCTAACATCATACCCATCAAAAAATCATCTAGTAAGCTTCTCTTATGCACGAAATTTTGAGATTTGAATCTTGATTTGAGTAAATATGACATCCCCCTTCCCAATGTCGATCAACTTATGATCTTACCATAGGTCTTGAGATGATTTCTCTTATGGATGGTTTATTTGGTTATAATAAAATTCTCATCATGATAGAAGATCAACATAAGTCCTCTTTCATCACCCCTTGGGGGACATTTTGCTATTGCATCATGCCCTTTAGTCTAAAAATGTTGGAGCCACCTATTAGTGGGCCATGAATTAATTTTTTCATGGCCTTATCCATAATATAATAGAGGATTATGTTGATGATATTTTTAGTAAATCTAAACATCAACATGATCATATTACTATTCTCAAAGACCTTTTCAAGTGCCTTATTTGATTCTTCCTTCATCTCAATCTAGCCAAGTGTGTATTTTGAGGGCTTAATAACAAAATCCTTGGATTTATCATGTCCATTAGGGGTATCAAAGTTGACCATGCCAAAATTAGGGTTGTCATCGAGATGCCTCCTCCTTTCAATCTTAAGAATCTTTGCATTCTCCAAGGATGAATTTAATCAGTCAATCATTTCATCTTACAAATTTCAGATCATTTACAACCCTTTCATCATTTTCTTCGTAAGGACGTAGACTTCAATTAGGACCATAACTGATAGAAATATTTCAGTGATATTAAGTAGTATCTCTTTTCCCCACTAATGTTTACACCTTCATGTGAGGTAGAACCCTTTTATCTATATGTTTCTACCACTAATCATGCTCTAGGATCCATGTTAACACATCATGATGACCAAGGTCATGAGAAGGTTTTTTATTACATCAGCCAAACTCTTCATGAATATGAAACTCACTAAAATGAAGGTGGAAAGATGTCTTGCACTCTCTTATTTTCCACTTCTAAGCTTAGAAAATATCTTCTCAATCTCAAAAATTACGTCATCACTAGCTTTCATCTTCTTAAAATGATGCACTGTAAGCCATATCACAATGAATGCATCACTCGATGGCTCATGACTGATTTTGACCTCGAGTTCATTTCTCAAAAGTCTATCAAAGGCCAAGCTACAAAAGACCATCTACCTAAATCCCTCTTCCTAGTGTGCATCTTCCTCATGAGTAGTTTCCAGATGAGTCCATCAATCAATTTCATCATAAGTATGGTACCCTTAATATGACCCTATTTTTTAACAGTTCTAAGTTTCAACAAGGGGGAGGCACTGGCGTCATTATCATTCGTCCTTAGGAAACTCCTATTCCCCTCACTTTGAGAATCCTAATTTTGAGTGCACTAACAATATGGAAAATTATGAATCCCTTATATTAGGTCTTGAAACTACTACCTTTTTAGGTGTTCGATTCTTGACATCTATGAGGATTATGCTCTTATTGTAAACAAGTTACATGCAAGTATCAATGTAAAAAATATACCCTTTAAAAATATAGAGATATCATTCTTCTCCTCCTTAAAGCCTTCTATTTGTACACTATCCAAGTCATTCGGTGATCATCTAATCGTTTTGCTGACATGATGGCTTCTCTTGTATCTATCATCCCATGAAAAATAGACAAATCTAAAATTTCTGTTGTTGTTCATCACCGTGATCGGTATCCCATGTATTACCTCATGTTAATCTTGTGGAATCTAGCACATATGATCTCGGTATTCTCAAATATTTGATTATATATATCTAAATCTATCATTCCCTTCGATTTATCTAAGAATAGGAGGTATTTTTTCAACATGCCAATCGCTTATGTCATCCTTGGTAGAATCCTTTATAAGCATGGATTTGATGGTATTCTCCATCAATTCATTAAACCCTATGAATCTTCCCGCGCTATCTAAGAAGTCTACAATAGCATTTGTGGTGGACACTTTAGTGGCTTAGCTATCACTAAGTGCATTATTTTCCTTGGTTATTATTCTCCTTCTCTCAATCATGTGACTTTGAATATGTTAAGAAATGTGTCAAATGTCAAAAATATTCTAATCTTGTTTACATCCCTATCCAATCCTTGTAGTGACTCAAGACATTTGGTCCTTATCACAATGGGGCCTTGATCTTATTGGTACCATCAACCCTCGATCTTCACAACATCATCATTCTATCATCACTACAATTGATTATTTCAATAAGTTGTTGGAAGAAATTTCACTCACCTCAACTAAAGCTACGCAATTATTAACTTCATCTATCAAAGCATAACATTTTCCACTTCGACATTCCTCACAAAATTATCATAGACAACGAAATTACTTTAAAAACAAATATCTCAAGAAGTTGTGTGAGTCATTTAATATCAAAATTATCTTAACTTCTCCTTACTATCCTCAAGCTAACGGCCAATCAAGTGACTACCAAAAATATTTGTAACATTCTTGCTAAGACTATTGATCACTTAGGTCATAATTATAATCTCCATCTCCCTTTTTCTCTTTGGGATTATTGGAAAAACATATGAGCTTCCATGGGTGTTATGCCCTTTTCTCTTGTTTACTACTACGAGTGGCCATTATTTCCCTTAAAGTTAAAATTCTATCTTTACATGTATCTCTTCGTGACTTCATTTCGATGACGATTATCACCATGAGTGTCTAGTACCACTCGAGTTTTTATTTGAATACCACCTCATCACTCTTTATTATCATCATGTTTATCAAGAGTACCAAGCATACTTATAATAATCACCGCAAATAATATGACTTTAATGTTAGTGACCTCATCCTTAAATTAAATAAGAACATTACTACTCTAGAAAGGAGCCAACAAGGAAAGTTTCCCCCTCTTGGATTAGGCCTTACATTATCATGTATAAGTATGGGTTGAGATCCTATCATTTTTCCTCCCTTGATGGTAAACCAAAAGTGGAACCACTTAACTCATTGCACTTGAGACAATTGCCGTTGTTAGCATACTTACTAGTGAGAACTTAGTCATATCATTAGATCATTCCTCCATCATGTTGATTGGATATTTTGTCAAACCAAAATATGAGGTTCAACCACAGTACATGGGATTGAATCCCTCCTCAAAGACAGGTGAGGCTGCCTGTTTATTGCTAATCTAAAACACAGTAAATAATATATACAATATTCATACTAATCTAACCATTGGGGGTTGGGATGAAATCCCGAAATCCACATTCACACGATTCAAGGATATTGCTTTCGTACGTGAAATAGGTTAGAAACTATTACAGTGAAAGAAGCACGGTAGAAAAGAAATGGGAGAAACGTATTTTCTTTCGAGTAAACACAGAGCACGAAATAATCATACGAGTTTTAGATCACAGATATAGTGTCCGAGATAATTAGAAACACTGAGATTCTATGCAAAGAATAGCTTTAAGATCATGAACATAAGAACAATATCTTAAATAAGATATATTTCACAACACAAAGTCTGCAAAACAATATCAACTTCTATTCTTCAAAATGATTGAAAGAAAACACAAAGTTTTTCTCCTTTCCAATAGCCTCTTAATGCTTCAAAAATTCTCGACCCTTTAGAATGCACAAGCATCCCTTTTTTATAACAAAAGAAGCTAGAGTTTAAACAGAACAGATCCTGAAAAGTAGCATGCTAACTAGAGTTTCAGCTTTGCATGATTCTCACGCAGGAGATCAAGTCAAAGTATGAATTAAAAATAATGACAAAAAGGAAATAAAAGATATGACATTCTAAAAATAGAAATGACATGGGACGTTGGAGCTCAATCCGAGTCATCATCTTTTGATTCTTCTCCTTTCTCTTCCTCCAGCTGAGACTGTTTGTTCCGGAACTCCTGGAACTTCCGAATAATGCCTTGCATTTCATTTTCCTCAGGTGCAGTGGAATGATCATTCCACATTTCGCAGGTCTCATGGATATCACTGGCACAGCCGGGAAGTTTCTTCAATCTTTTACTGAGCTTTTTTAAGGCCTCCAACGTATGTTCAATCCTTACAAACTGACCAATGACTTCAAGGTCGAATCCATCTACAGGTTCATGCTGAATAGTCTCTTGAACTTGTTTGAAGAGATCATCTGCTGATAGGGCACTTGAGTTCCCAACTGACACCTTTGGACAAATCTTAAGCAATTCTTCTTCCAGATCACTTTTCCCATCGATCAATTTATCTCTTGATTCTCTCAACTTGCTGCAGGCTTCGTTGAGGATCTTTACTCTGAACTTGATGGCCTTGATCAGCTGAAAGTGTTTATCTGTATGTGGAAGAACGCCTTCTTCTACCAAGAGATGTGCTGGTATTTGCTTTAGCACTTGGAGAGCTTCACAAGTCAAATCAAGCTGTCCAAGTTCTTCAGTGAATTCCTCATCCATCTTCTCTCCTTCCTTCTGAATCTCTGCCAAGGACTGATGAACTTTCACCACGTCTTGAATTACTTCCTTCCCTCGTTGGAGCAACTTTTGGATCCACTCATCAACCACCCTTCCCTTTTTAGCGATCTTCTCAATCGTAGGCACCGATGAGAAATCGAATCCGGCAGAAGCAGAAGCAGATGGTATGGATTCCAGGGGTGTTGAGAGTTTAATCAAAACCTCTGTCAACTGCTCCACTTTTTCCTTAAACTCATCTCTGCTGACCTTTGTTTCTTTCAACTTTTGGCACAGCACGTCTATGGAAGCCCGTGCATCTTGTTGCGCTCCTTCTGTTGTTACTTTCCCTAGAGCCACCTTGGTGATCTGATAATCAGCAGCTGTTACATCATCCCTAGTTTTGTCAGCTGAGGGAGTGGCAATCTCTGCGAACTTATCTCCTGAAGCATCTACCAAAACTCTTGAAACTGTTTTGGGTTTCTTGGCTGATCTCGCAGTAGAAGCCTTGAGTGAGCTGAAATCAAAGGCTGGTAGGGGTACAATCACTTTCCTCTTCCTCGGAGTTTGTTCGAGTAGCCATTGTGGTGTATCAGAGGAAACTGCCAATGTTGTAGTAACTGGTATTCTACTCTCAAGGGGAGCAGATTCTACTATTGGAGGGGGAACAGCAGTCAACGTGGTAGTAGGTGCAATGAATAAAGGCACAGGTTGTGGGGGAGTGTTGGTGATCACTTGGGTTCCAGTAGAAAGGGGTGAGAGCCCAGAGAAAATATTGGCCATGCTTGAAGAAGTGGATGGGGAATGAGGAGGCTGAAGTGGTTGTTGAGGGGGAGGCATGATTCGGTCTCCAAAGCCTTGACCGCTGTGGATAAGGTCTCTTGATTGAGCAATCAGCAAATGGTGAAGTCAAGGGCTGACTTCCTCCTTCTTCCAAATTAATTTCTCCTATTTCGGTGGTGTTGGTGATTCGGCACATCCACCGTTTGAGTTGGAGAGACAATTGAAGAGATTTGTCTTTCTTTCCTCTTCTTGGGAATCTTGATTTTTATAGACCCCCCAGTAGATTCCTTGTCCTTCTTCTTTTTGGAGGGCCCCGCCTCAGGAGCAGCCAATTTTGGAAACTTGTCATCTTTAAAATTCATGCCCCAAGAAGAGAGCCATTTCTTTGTACGAGCCAGAATTAGGGCTGACCTATCGGTGATAGAGGATTTTTCGCTAGCCGACCAATCAATAGGCGGGAAAACGTATTGATCTTCATTAAGCCCATCATAGGACATATCTAACACACTTTCATTGTCCCTTGTACCATCTGGAAAATCAGAAATCTCTAGCGTCTGAATCTCATCAATAGTTAATCTGCTATGATCTTTTCTGCGAACCGCAACTTCGTTACGCAGATCCACCCAGATATCCTCAATGTCGGGCCCTGTGCGAGATGTAGGGCTCCATAAGTTCTCGCAGTACTCCTCGGATGTCAAAACCATCTTGAGACTTCATATGCTTCTTTAGTTTCTCCTGGAGTTCACATTCGACATTTTTAGCTTTTGCCGCTGTTGAGCAAGTATATCTCCCAATAGAAATTGGGAAGGATACAGCTGCCTTATGCTTGCTCTGTTGGAATTTGTGGAAATCCAATAACTGTCTGACCAATTCTATTAGTATCAATCTATCGCCGGGATAACGAGGCAGACGGAAAGGTTCTCCGGAGTACATGACCGTTCGAAGGTAGGTAAACTTCTTGAACTGCAAGAAGATACATCCCCACTTAGATACTTCAGCCCATGCCTCGTCCGAGACCCTTGTCTTTCTTACAGTTGGATTGAGTGGCGCAGATGTTTTCGTAGAAAAAGGCGTCATTTACCCTCCTAAAGTGATCCTTGGACCCCTTCTTCGTTATTTGAGGATAATACTTATAGAATGGATTTGTGGTTCTGCTTCCTTTAGTCTCCACTGGATAGCTCCTCATCCCGTGTGCCGCGATAGGCCACATATGAGAACATATAAAACTTTCCGGTTGACAGGACCGTCGTCATCTGGGAATCAATTTCATCACTGATAAGGGTTCCCCAGTCAATCCCTTGCTTGTTCTGCCTAATGGTGACCATAAATTGGTACATCCATCCATGAAATAAATTTGATTCCGGCAAGCCAAACACCCGGCTCAGTAGGGTGATAATATCGTTGATTTCTTGGATGAAATCCGATCTAGGGATAGTTCTTGGAAATCTAGATATTACTGGTTTTGCCTTAACCAAGAACTTCTTATTAACATCCTTAATGCAATTCTCCTGGTTACTGTCCCAGGCCTTCTGAGCCAATTTCATGTCTAGGGCTCCATACTCTTCAAAATTTGGTAGTTTCAGGAGATCATCCAAATAAGCCCCATCTAGTTTGATAACTACTTCACCAGCCTGATTCCTTACGGACCGAGAAGCCGAGTCGTAGCTGGATGCACACGCCAAAACAAGCTCTGGACATTGGGCAGACATGGGGAAGCCCGCTGCAAGGGGCAAGCCACTATTAGCTAAAGCCACCATCCATGGGGTTTGAGAAGAACTCTTCACCCTGTTCCAAAAATCGTCCATATCTATGTTGCCCATCTCAGTATCCCTGATATCATAATTACAGTCGATATATGACGGGGATTCTGGTTTCTTAAATTTGTATTTCATCCTGCTAGATTTTTCGGCCTTCTCCTGTGCTGAACCAGGATCCGACATGAAGAATATTGGAAGAAGAAAGGCTCGGAACTCCGGAGATGCTGTGCACACTGAAAAACCTGATTGACGGAAGGCGTCGGAAGAAGCGAAGAACCCGACACGCAGAAGAAGATATCGGAAAACTTTGAGAACCCGACAGGTCTGATATGTCGGAGTCTTGGCGAAACCCGACACTTGCTGTTAATGACGGAACCTGAAGAAAACCCGGCGTCCACTGTGGATGGCGGAACTTAGGAGGTGCCCGGCACCCACTGTTGAGGTCGGAATGTTGAAAAACCCCGTCACTGCGAGCTTCCTTTGTATTTCGGACTTTTGAATCTGCAATACAAACTTCAAAATCCGGGAAACAAAAACAGAGCCTTTCCTTTGAATTTCTACATACACATCTTCCTTTCTTTTTTGTTATTCATATTCCATACATTATGCAAGTAATTGGAATTTGGAAGGAACAGCACCAATTGATAATCTCAAAAAGAAAATAAACCCTAAAAACCCAAAACCCTTTCCAAAACAATACAGAACGAAGAAGGAAGAAAAACCCTCAACAACTGGCAAGAAATTGGAAAGAAAATATACGCAGTCGATCCAGAGAAATCAAGAATAAAGAAGGAACGAAAAATACCTTCGATTCGAGACAAGTAAAATCGAAAACAAACGATCCAGTCTGGTAACGCGAGTTTGCGGGTTTTGGGAGCGGAAGAGCATGCGAAAAATCCACGAATTAAAAATATGAACGGTAAAAATGACGTGGATTTTTACGTATTTATAAGAAAATTAGTAATAAATACGCTCCAGCTCGGCACGTGCCGACTCACCAACCATTCGGCATGAACGCCACGTCAGCGTGTTGGAGGAGTCCAAAAACCCGACACGAGGAGATTTAGTGCATTTCGGGTTTCGGGCTTCGGAAAACATGGAGCACAAAACATGTTTTGGTACATGAATGTTCCGATGCATTGAACTTCCGAAAACCCGATTACTAAGGATTGAGCGGACTTCGGGAATCGGAGAACGTGGCGCATAAAACATGTTTTGGAACATGGATGTTCCGATGCTTTAGAGTTCCGAAAACCCGATTACTAAGGATTGTCTTAACACAAGGCGGGTTTCGGGTTTCGGAAGTCACGCGACACAAAGCATGTCTTAACACAAGGATGTTCCGATGCGTTGAATTTCCGAAAACCCGATTTCAAAGGATTTTTCAATACAAGGCGGGTTTCGGGTTTCGGAGGTCATAAGACATAAAGCATGTTAAAACTTATGTCAAGCTGTTAGTAACACCCGAAAACCCGATTTGCTCTAAAAGAGATCATAATGCAAAATCACTTCAAAAATTTTGTAGGGGTTATCCGATCGTTTCGTCGTGAACTCAAAATGGGGATAACACATCATCAACCTCTTCCATCTATCACCGTGATGATTTGTAATTATGTGGTCTACCATTAATTTCCAAGAAATGGCCTTAAATATGGGCACCATGACTCTTGCCATTGAATTTTCCTTATGGATAGGTTCTCCCTTCTTGGTGAGAAATTTTTGATAATTACATCCATCACCCTCTTGTTTACTTATTGGAACCATGCTAAAGGTCTAAGGGTGTCACTTTTGCATTCATCATCTCGTTCTAGGTGGTCTACCTAGATATCCCCAGCTCTTCTCCATGTAAAAGTTAAAATTCATGGATGGTCTTATCAAAAATTTAAGTTATCAAAAATATAATACTCCCTCAAAGGACAACTATTCATGTAAAAAAAAAAGAAAAGAAAAAAATAAAATACATAGCCCGATGCCTCAAAGGCTAGCTATCATGTATATCATTCATGTCATCAAAATTATAGATGTATAAAGTAGACCATACCCTCAAAGGATGGATACTCTCTTATATCATGGCATTGAAGGCTTCCCATATTGATCAACCTTCTATCTTATCAAAATCCTAAGAATGCTGCCCACATTGATCAATTTTCTCATAGAAAAATTTCTGTATTAATAATTTTTCTCTTTCCCCTACCCAGATATGAGGCATAGACTTAAGGAACACCACTTATGGATAAACATCTTCCTACGTACAAATTACATCACAAGCCCCTTTTTCATGGTGGACATTAGGTTTATGATTTTATTCCATCCATATTTCCTTCATGATCATTAGTATAACTAACTATCATTGGTTATATGTTAACACATGTTTTGGTCACATGTTTATTGTGTTATTTGGATCCCCTTCTTGTTTACCTATAATGCGAGTTAGAGGTATCATTTCTTCATGCATTCCTTGATATGATGTAGCATTGTTCATACCCATAGGTATCTAATCATCAAGTTATGCTCTATTATAAGTTTTCCACATATATCTTTTGTTTTACAATAACATCTAATCTAAATCATACATCTATCTACTATCATCAATAATATCACATCTAATTGCATATTCTTATCTATCATCCTTTCCATTTTCCATCTATCACATATGTTTTCCAGTAAATTTTTATTCACATCACATGTTATATATTAACCATATAATTATACATACATGTTTATCATCATAATTGAATATAAAATAAACATATAATCCTCATAATATCCACATCAAAATAACCATCACTATAAATCAACTCAGCAACATCATACAAATGAAACATGCTAGAATATGACAAAATAAAAAAATATATATATATATATATATATAAAAGTGTCTCAATACACCATCATCAACCTCTAAGGGACCTCTATCAATGTAGATATGTTATAAAAATAAGTAAACTACACATCAAATAATCTCAAGTCATCCCCTCCTATGGAAGGAACTACATCTAATCCCTATACATCATCACCACCCTCATGGACTCCCTCTCGTAATGGTCTGGGCCACACTCACGATACTCCATGAAGGTGTGACACTCCCTCCTTTGACTCACCATGCCATAAGATACTCTACATATCTCAATGTCTATGGAATCCTATGAGTGAAAATCATCTCATAGTACCTCACCTCTTCTACCACTTCTTTAAATCAAATCATGGGTACAATACCATGTGGAGCCATCTATCCCACTCCTTGTGATGATTTTGGGGAACTTCTCATAGAATCTGATGCTATAATTAGTGAAATATCTCCAAATCTTGTCTACTAGGCCTCTCTCTTGCCTATATCGATCCTTCTCGCTCTAGGGACTGGTCCCTCTCCTTACGAGAAGTGTCCCTCTTTGTGGTGCAAATTAACTGTTGATGATGATCCTTACAGATAAATTGTTAGAGTCATAGAAACCTTAGGTTAGTGGGATGTGTACCCTAAGGTGACCTCCATATTTTAAAGAAGTTGGCTCTTCTCTACTGAGTGAGGTAGGGTTAGAAGAAAGCATAAAATAACTTTAAAACAAGGCAATGTGCCAAACTAGAATTAGAAAGATACAAAATACTTAAAGAAATTATCCAAGATAGTCTAAGATCTGTTTGACATAATATACTATTCGATAACATAAATGTTTAAGGAGTCGGGGTGGTTGATTCGTAGATGGTGAACAAATAGAGAAATTCCAAGGGCATTAAGCACGATGAATTTCTTGACTCATTTAGAACTACTTATAACTAAGGAAAAGAGATTCAAGACATAAAAATCAATTTGCACAGAATAAGAACTCTTTATTCATAGAGAAAATGATACATAAGGCCCTAAAGGCACAAATTACACTTTTCTGCTATAACATAGGCTTACTGAGGCTAGACTATTGCATAATCCTTCCTTCCTCCTCATGTGATCCTCCTTTTTTTGTTCTAAAAAATTTACCTCCTTTTAAATACCCATTTTCTCTACTTCTTAAAGCTCTCACCTTTTCTCCCTCTTAATTTGATAGGAATTTCACTCTCATCTTTCTAGCTCCTGGTCCAATGCTTTAAATATAGAGCTACCACTATCAGTATTTAATTCAAATGTTTGATATTCTAATCCAAAATAAATATTTCAATCATTTATAGGAATTCATGCATCTACTTCTACTTCGGTCTTGCAACCAAATCTCTGAAGATATTCTTCTGACACGTAAAGTAATTTCACTTGTTTAGAGGGGTATTTTCCTAGTATTATACCAAAAGTGCACCAGATAGACACATGGAGGAATTTCTCTTGCTTCTATTGTGCTTTGACTTTTCAACCTATTTGGGATCAACTTAATTGATCCCTAAACACTGGAGAGCCTGTGTAAGTTTGGGAACTTGACTTAGAAATTTTCCTTGAAGTTGCACTAACAAGACATGTGGAGGGATTTTCTTTGGCCTTTCCATAGTCGATTTGGGATTTGAATGGAAAAAAGAAGAGAGAGTCGGGGAACAAAAGATGCTCAGTAAAAAAGTATAAATAAAATAAAGTAATTAGTTTGGCAACTCACCAAGGGATTTTGTGCCTACTATGGAAGAATCCAAAATCCCCTGCTTTTCAAAAATAAAAAATGTGGCCTACAATACACCACTTAGAGCTTCTGTAAAGAAGCTTGGTATTCGAGCCATTTACGATCTATTTGGTAGGTCCTTCTTTGCAAGGCTTAGAATGCTTGATCTAGTTCAATTATCTCCTTGTGGGAGAAACCCTGGAGGCTTTGCATTACCACATGCAAGTGAAAATATAACTATATGATGGGATTGATGATGGCCTCCACCTTGGAAACACTGGAGTCCTCCTTCAAAGACTAAAGGATAGTCCTATCCTGACACTTGGCGATCAAGAGTTGTTGGATTTTTTCCTTTGATAGGTCTCCGTAGAATCATCGGGAAGGGAGAGGGGAAACCTAGCTACACCAATTCATTGATATTTTACTTCCTTTCCTTTATTCCTTAGTGGATTTGTGCCAAGAGATTTTGACATTTGATAGAAGCTTTGTTGTAACTCAAAATATCATTGATCTTCGCAATAATCAATCGCCTTTGAGTGATCCCTACATTTTGAAGAGAGGGTTTGAAGCATCATAGAGTTTTACGGAAGATTTGACTCATGGACCTTGTTGGATAGGGCATTGTTGATGGTAGAGATTGCATTCTCTACCTTGGAACACAATTCATGTGCATCAGATATAAATTCAAGTGTCGAGCCACATTTTCAGTAGTGGTGGAAATAATATCACAACAAGAGGCATACGAGTCCCCTGTACTAATGTTACAATCCTTGCCTTCTAGGATTTTTGTCCCAATTTTTGGTGAAGTCCTTGACAGTATATTCAAAAGAATTTATCTTGGCCTCAAAACTACTCTTTTCTTGAGAGTGAATTGACCGACTGTGTCCTCGGATGCAACAAGTTTAGCTGCTAGAGTTTTTTCCTCTGCTTGAGAGGTTGTGAGGGCTTGCTTGGTAGACGTATCCTTCAACTCCTTCTTGAGCTGATCTACCTCTCTGTCCTTGGCTTTGAGCTTAGCCATATGGCCCGCCACTGCGGCCTCTACTTTTCAAAAATGCATTATGCCTTCTTAAGCTGATTGTTGAGTTTCAAGTAGTTTGTAGTGACTACTACCACTGTTTCATTCATCAACTCGACCCTATCATGAGGCTGGAATTTAGTAAGGTCCACCGCGACAACACTAATTGAATAGTCATCAGGCTACATCTATTCTATGGGCTTGGATATCTAAGGGACAAGGCGAGTGATGGTCAAGGAGCTCTATTGATGGTCGTATAAAGACCATACCTGCTTGGTTGATAGAGCTTCCATCTCCTTCTTATTCTTTTTCCCTCCTCTGATCCATGGAGGTCTTAGCGGATTCTGCTTGGCTCAAAAACTTAGAGGAAGAAGAGACCATTCCTCCCATGAATGGAAAACTAGGTGGCAATCCATATGGAATAGTAACTAGTGATTGAGATGTTGTGGCTACTAGGGACGAAGAAGGGGGTGTGATTACATGGGGGGAGAAACTTGGGATGGTGGTAGAGAATTGCAGATGTAAGGTACCACCAGGCAGAGGAAGAGACTGTGATTAAGTGGTCGACAAAATGGGACCTCCCGAAGGGAAAAGTGGAGGTGGAGGTGTTGCTGATAGAGAAATCCTAGGTGGAGGTGGAGGAGAACCAGAGGCTACGATCAGATTTAGCCTCTTACAAGGAAAGATTGAAGGTGTTTCCCCTTTCATTATTGATTTCAAGGGGTTGGGAAAGGGAAACACCGGTGGAACTTTGAAAAGTAGTGGTAAGAGAATTTGGGATTAACATTTGTTGTTGTGGAAGCTCACCAATTCTACGGTCAATCTAAGAGACTACATGGAAGTGAGCACACCGGTGTCCTCACTGTCTGGATCAAAGTTATGTTCTAAGTCCCACTTATCTTCCCATATCTCATCACTAGAGACATCCTTGAAGTTTTGTGTAGTCTAGCCGATCTCCTACCTATATTTCAAGAAAGATTCAATTTTTTTGGAGCTCCAGTCCTTCCTCTTTAGGGCCACTTGGAGTCCTTTTGCAATTGTTAGAGTAGGGTCAAATTTTTGTTTGACCTAGTGGAAGGACTCCTATCCCGAGTTGGGATGTCCATGAGTTCAACAAATATATCAGGTGACTCAGTTTGGGGGCTCCGTCGTGAATCAAAAAATGTCCTCGGCTCATGCTTACATGAGTCAGAGATTTTTTTGGTAACTAGAGTAGCAACCATGCTTCCATCTAGGTCATACCTCCATGAATCCTTGATAAAGGAAAAGCCATAGGAGGCTAACTTCTATGAGAGGCAGTGGTCCACTCACTTTTAAGTATGGTAACCCCTCCCCTACTAAAGGGGAGTTCATAGAGTGCTTTCTTCTTTTGGGTTGAGCCAAATTCAATGTCCAAGAGGGTGAGCTTCTGGTGACTTCGAGACCCACAACCTATGGCGTAAGAACCCTTGGGAGCATGAAGGATTCACCCTTGAATCCATGAACCTAAATCATGGAATTCCCTCTGGTGAAGAAGTAGTCATAGGGGTGTTTTGGGTCTGAGAGGATAGATCTGCGTAAATTCATTCATCCTGTGATTGATCCCTTCAGGATCAATTTATAGCATAAGGGGCTCCACAAAAGCATTGAAAAATTCATATACGAGACATACGGGACAATATATGGGTCCATGTAGATACTAGGATAATATTTTGGGGATTTACCTCTCGCATCCCACAAGGTTAGAGTCATATACTAACTGAAATATTGAGCATTTTGGTACAAGATGAGGTGGAAGAGAAAATATGAATACTTGAAGGTGGATGCCATTGAGAAATGGTCAAGCTGCTCACAAATTAACCCGTAATGACCTCTCGTAAAGTTGAATTTATATGTTTTTTTGGTTAATAGTCCTCATCTAGAACAGTCCGCCATTTGCTAATCCTCAACACCTTTATCGAGTCTAGTCCAAAAATAAAAGCCAACATAGAGCAAGCATCTTGAGCATCAGCCATGAGGGATTTTAAGGGAATAGGGAAGCCTAGAATTCCTGAACCATTGGCTTTTAATTGCCTCAACTCTTTGTTAAGGAATGAGGCCTTAGTTTGGCATTGGGCCCATATGTTTTGAAGCTTGGTCACATTATAGAAGTTGGCCGTTTGGTCATAGGTTAGGGCCAACATGTCCCTAACAGCTTGTGGTGTAATTACCATATCTAAATTTCAGCCTTGGATTGTATGCTTAACTCGAGTTCAAACAAACCACACATATTTGTATGAGATTTGGGCATAGGTGTGTGAGAGGAACCATATATTGGGTGAGAGTTGTGCTCCGATTCTATATCCAAATGACTCATAATATCCCAGGCTATTGAACCTGGTGAATGTTGCTTCTCTTAAAGCTTTGGGCCTTTTTTTGAGACTGGGGTCAACTATGTCATTGGTCGGTGGTGACTATAGGAGGGTCATTATACCAAGACAGTGGATCAGGGAATTTTATCTGAGGTCGCAAAGGGGGGTAAGTGTTTTCCCGCGTAAGATTTTTCTATCTGAACAAAGTTGGAGGTGGCCATGGTGTCTCTCTAAATTTAGAAAGGACTCTGGAGGCTTTGATACTTGTTGATTAATTCAGAAAACTCTAACACTTTGGAATGACCCCAAATAGCTTGAGATGCCTTTAATAGCCACTTATACTTAGGGAGTAAAATCTCGCACGTACTCAGGGTCACTTCTTATAATGTTCCCTTTGAGTAGGAAACCCAAGGTGCCAAAATTAGTGCCTTTTGATAGATTTTGCATTGATTGTGGATCTCCTCATTAAGGAATGGGGCTTTACTCTTGATGGTGACTTTAATTTCTAGAGAAATAAGTAGGCGCATCCCTAAAAATTCAAAAGATACATGGATGAAGTGGTGGGACACGTGGTGAAGATGCCCAAAAATAAAGGAGAAGGGACAAATAAAAACTGAAAATAAAGGAAAAAAATATGTACATAAGGTACCCCTCAAAGACACTTATATAAAGGGATTCAAGTGAATCCCATTTACTAGAATAGCTAAGGGATCTCCCATCATGGTTTCAAGTTTAAAAGAGTTATCCTCCTTACACATACCGATTATGAAAGGAACAATCCATAACTTGGAAATTTAGCTCTGATGTTTTCTGATCGAACCACGTCTTGACTATTTTTGGTGATTGATCATGGCCTCATGCGCAAGTTGATGTTTCGCTAGATTTCCACCAACTTGGCAAGCCTTACTTGCATCGCTCCATTTTCCTCTATCTCAGACCCTTTCAAAAGTTGTAATGTAGGGATTTCCAAGGAAATTGGCATCACAACACTTTTCCCATAGACTATTTCATATGGTGAAGCTTTCAGGATCTGTTTTGGAGTGATCCGATCAGCCCATAAGGTTGTTTTAATATGCTCATGCCATAGCCTTTTATGCTCATGTCCCATTATTTTGATGAGTCTTATCATATTCTTATTAGTAGACTCTGCCAGACCATTACCCTGTGGGTAATAGTTAGAGGATGACATTTAGATATATCCCATGCTTGACCATGAAATTGGATACCTTAGCCCCTAAGAAAGCTTTGGCATTGTCAGATATAATAGTGTGGGGTGGACCAAAGCATGTAGTGATATCTTGTAAGAGTCCTAGGATCACACTTTCAGTGGAATCCTTAAGCGGAATGACCTCCGTCCACTGAGTGAAATAATCGATTCTTTGTGAGGATCCACCGGTCTCCAAAGCACTTGAATTTGGGTTAACCATTATGATAAAATAAAGACTCTATTGTGAGAAGGGCTCTTCAACTAGGATGGGATTGAGGGAAATGCCTCGTTTCTTTAGAAACCTATGTAAACTTGGAAAACCTTGCATTTGTTCGTTTCTGCTTGAATATCAGCAAACAAGCTTGGCCAGAAGTATCCCGCTTGCAAGATTTTTATGGCCGTGGTTTGGGCCAAAAAGTGACCACCCAAATCCCCATGGTGTAATTCCCATAAAAATCTCTTGGCCTCCTCATCCTCTAGGCATCTTAACATTAATCCATTAAAATTCCTCTTAAAAAGGAAGTTGTCAATCATGGTGAAATGAGTCCCTTGTTGTCTATAATATCTTCTCTTTTTTAAAGGGAGATGACATGGGTACTTTCCAGTTTGCATAAACTGAATTTTATCGGAGACCCAGCTGCATGAATCATCTTCCGGAGATAGAGTATCTGGTCATGCTCCTGTCGATCATGGGCATGGAGTCTTGGATGTAGACCTGGGTCATATATTGACATAGACCTCTTCCTCTTATGAGATTTTTGGGTTTCACCTCGACATCATATTCTAGGATCTTAGTGATCTAATTCACTCTTTTCTCAGTTATCTCACCCTCCATGATATATTTTTTTACTGGGGTGAGCCACCATGATCCAAATTTTATTGTGAGTGACCAGGTGCCTAAATTTCTTTAGGCCTTTGACTATGGCATAGGCCTGTCTCTCCAAAAAATTGTATCTTGTCTCATAATCATGGAGAGTCTTTGAAAAGAAGGTAATCGGGTGTTCCTCCATTTGTGATTCTCCTTTTTGTGTTAACACAGATGTAATGCTGTGTTCACCTCCGTATACATACATAATAAAATCTTTCAAGAATTTGGGGTTGTGGAGCATGAGGGCCGATGCAATAGCCCTTTTTATCAATTCAAAGGACTAATGACCTTCATCGGTCCATTTGAAACCTAGGTATTTTTTAAACATGATAGTGATTGGGTAGATCATTCCCGCAAAATACGATATGAACTTTCTGAAAAAGTTGATCTTTCCTAAGAAAGATTGAACAACCTTATTGTTAACTGGTAGGGGAAGCTCTAAAATGGCCCTAGACTCTCTCAAGATCAATAGAGACTCCCTCCTTTGACATGATATGTCCTAGGAGATTTCCTTGGGGAATTCCGAAGATACATTTCTTTGGGTTCAGAGAGATCCCAAACTCTTGACATTTTTTGAACATGGCCTCTAAGGCATCAAACTTTTCTTCTGTTGTTTTAGTAAATACCGTAAGGTCATCAAGGTATATGAGGATTACCTTGTTTATTAATGTCACGAATGTGGTATCTATGGGTCTTTGAAAAGTATCCCCTACATTGGTGAGTCCAAAAGGCATATTCACATAGGTGAAGGTTCCCCATTTGGTTATGAAGGTAGTCTTATGCTGATCTCTTTCCACAAGCCAAATTTGTTTATACCACGAAAATACATCCAATAGAGAAAAAACCTCCGAGCCTACGACCATATGTACTATTTGCTCCATAGAGGGCAAGGGGTAATGATCTTTTAGGGAGGCCCTGTTTAGCTCTCTAAAGTCCACACAGAGTTGTATTTCACCATTATTATCCCTTATTAGGACTAGGTTAGAGACCCACGTTGTGTGTTTGATTGTAAAAATTATATGAGCCTTCAATAGCTTTCTTAATTCTTCATCCATGAGGGATTCTACCTTAGGATTTACAGGTCTCTGCTTTTGACACACAAGCTTAGTACCTTCTTCTAGGTCAATGGTGGGCTAGAGAATTTCTTTATCATACCCATGTAGATAATTGAATGTCCAAGACATTACTTTATCATATTTGTGACTTAAGGCCACAAGTCTATATCTTTCCTTTTGGGTCACCGACTTTCCAACTTTCATTCATTTGTCCCTATCTATTTCCATTTCTACATAGTCTTCTTTTACTACCTCGAACTTTCTTTGATCAGAGCTAGCGTCGTCTAAATCAAAAATAATTTCAAGAGTAATTAACCCCCTTGGGAGTTTATTTGTCTTTATCTATATTATCTGATCTCCGTATGCTTCCTCAATCTTAGGCTAGAGTTGATTTGTGAATTGGTCTGACTGCTGGAGGAAGTGTATGACCTGTTAGTCATTATTGAACACCTACCAATGGTCAACATTGTCAGGGATAGAGGGGTGAACAATAAGCTTAATGGTGTCTTTATTAGCCATTAAATCTGGGTTGGGTTGAATTGAGACCCTATCATGGCCATTATGTCAGCCTCTATATTTTGATCATGGGGAATCACCTTAATATTAAAAGCTTTGAAATCATCTATCAAATCCCATACCTAGTGTCGATAGGATCTCATCCTTGGGTTCTTGGTGGCAGAAATATTCCTTACCTGAGTGACCACCAACTCTGAGTCACCAAATACTCTCAACTACCTGATACCCTCCTTCGAGTGGTGGACAAGCCATGCACCAAGGCTTCGTACTTTGCTTCATTACTAGTACAGGAGAACTGGAAGTGAACCGATTGAAGTATCTTCTTACCAGCTAGGGATATTAGGAAAACTTTGACTTTGGAGCCGTTCTTGCTCCTAGCCCTGTCAAAGTGTAGGGTCTAGATTGGAGGATTCCCAAGAGGGGGTCCCTTGGGTTCATCACCCCCTTCCCACTTTTGGGAGTGTGGGGTTTTCATCAAAAATGATGTAAGTGCCTAATTCGGTTGATTCAAAGTTCCTAGAAGGATCTCTAGGGGAAAGATTGAATAGATGATCACTCCCATATGGCTCCCCATCCTCTACGTACAATTATTCTTCTCTGGTGATCATAGCATGAGCGGCCTTGAAGCCAGAAGGCACTTGATTTGTTATATGCTCCTTGGAGAGGGGTTTTGACAAGACCTTCATTTTGGAGCCATACTTGGTTCATAGGATTAAATGAGACCAATCTAAAGACATATACCCCGATCTTAGCTATGAAATCTCGGGAGAGGCAAAGTCTAAAGATTGGTGGAACATTAATCACCATGATATCTTGGCAAACAGTTATATTCAGACAGGAGTAGAGCTGTAATGGGAGTCCCTTGATAATCCCAATGGTTGGAAAAAATTTCCATCTAGTTGCATCACTCCCTTCTTCAAGGGTTTGTACCAAATTCCTAAATCATCCACAATTGCTTGAGGCATGAAAATAGTTCTTACACGAGTCTATCATGGAGTTATGTAATAAATTCTTACCTATAATAAGAGTTAAAAAGAAGGGATTAGGCCTTGGTTTACTCACCTCTCCTTGTTGGTTCAATAATATGGCCTCTGTGGGCACTTTGGTGACTTTGAACTTTCCTTTCTCCATGGTTACAATCATTGAATCTTTGTCTGATTTGAGTGCTTCTTGTAGAAACTCATTTTTCTCAAGGATACTTAGAAGATCCCACAAAGATGCATTAGCAGGTACCTTTTTCAGATGTTGGACTATATTGATGGGTCCAAGCAATGATGATTTAGGAGGTGGATGATGCTTTGTCCTTTCTTTATCAAGGTGATGGACATCTTGATCCTGTACAATCTACTTTGGAGCTTCCCTTACTCTTGGTGATGGTGTGTTCATGATGGTCGGAGGTTCTTTGTATATCTTGTTGGCTGAACTCAAAGCTAGTGCATTTGCTTCAATAATTCTCTTTTAAAGCGGGTGTTGTAGCTAAACTGAATAGGTTTCGGGGAAAACACTTCATTTATGAATATGAACTCCTCTCCTTCTACCCAAGAGAAGAGGGCATGTTATGGTGTGATCTATGCTTCTTATTCTAGGGACATTCCTTTCATATCGGGAATTTTGTGAAAGTGACACTTTAGGCACATGTGGACTAGTGGGGTCCAGTTGTGCATGCATCATAACCTTCTCTTAATCATTTTCAGCTACCCTTAGTTGTAGGTTCCCTTGGGGGCAATCCTTTAGCATATGAGAATTATTACAAGGGAAGCACCAAGCGTTGGGCTCCTCAGCTAGGTGGTTCTATCCAGGAATGATTTATCTTCTCGCTATTGGGGGGATAATCCAAAGTGGCATGGGTACATGGACTATTTTATTTGATGGTTGTGTGGTTGGAAACTTTGAGTATTCTCATATGTAGAGGGATAATGGGGTGACCACCTTGGAAATTTTGATAATTTTTCCTTGGATAAGTTGCCTGGTTCCTCTTAAGGTTCACTATCTCATTAGAAAAGCTTCTTAGGATGTTTTTCATCTCATCCATCTTGGAAGAGGAAGATGAGGATGTGGTGGCGAAGTGGAAGTCATAGAAGTAGGTGGATAATTATATAAGGATGTAGGGGTTTGGTCCGGACTTGATTTTTGTACTTGCGAAGGGGGGATATCTCAAGGTTTATCGGTAGAATAGTTATGGGAGGGATTTTCCTGGCATATATTAGATTATTCTTAGCTTAGAATGCTATATTATATGCCTATGGCAATAAATCCCCTCCCAATGATTGAATCATTACCGAAATATTTGAATATAGAGATTTTAAATAAAAGACAATAGCCATACCTGCACATGGTCGAGCTAAGACCGAGAATACTTTGCTAGGTTTTATGGAATCGGGCATTAAAATTTGTCATTAACTCTTGCGGGCCCTTTTTAATACAAATCAGTTGTTGTAGGAGTGATGACTAGTCCTCTTTCTCACTAAACCTTATCACCAATTCCCCTCCCAATTGGTCCCAAGTACCAATAGTATTAGGGGTTAAATATTGGTACCATTCAGGGCCCTTCCCTTAAAATAAGCAGCCATAAAACATAAGGTGACTTATTTCTCCCTTATATAATGTACTACACATATCTCTGTTATGTCTTGGAGATGTTCCTCAAGAGTTTTTAAGTCCTCATCACTAAACTTAGGTAGTGATTTTAGCGCGTTGGCTAGAATAGGGTTCCATACCACTGGGGGCGTGGGAAAAATGAGTGGAATTCCTTGATCCCATGAGACGAACTGTCTCGAATGTGGAGGTTAAAGATGATCCATAACGATAGGTCTGAGGGTCCTAGTTGATTGTGTAAAAGGCCTACCAAGTGGATGTGTTGAGAGAGTCCGGTCCATGGGGGATAAAAATCTTTGAACCTATCTTCCTCTTCTATTTTGTGGATGAGATAGCTGCAAATAGTTAATTATACCCTCTTCCCTTAATCTCACCCTTGTGCGCATTTACTTTGGTCTTTTAGGTGGGAAGATGGGATATTGCTTCAATTAGTATATGTACGATCACACAAAATCCATTTAAGTCCCATTGGGCATGACAGAAATTTTTTTGATGATAATCCTTGCAGATAAACTGTCAAAGTCATAAGAAACCTTAGGTTAGTGGGATATGCACCCTAAGGTGACGTCCAAATTTTAAAGAAGTTGGATCTCCTCTACTGAGTGAGGTAGGGTTAGAAGAAAGCATAAAATAACTTAAAAAACAAGGTGATGCACCAAAATAGAATCAAAAAGATACATAATACTTAAAGAAATTATCTAGGATAGTCTAAGAGCTATTTGGCATAGTCTACTATTCTGATAACATAAATGTTTAAGGAGTCGGGGTGGTTGATTCGTAGATGGTGAATGAGTAGAGAAATTCCAAGGGCATTAAGCACGATGAATTTCTTGACTCATTTAGAACTACTTATAACTAAGGAAAAGAGATTCAAGACATAAAATCAATTTGCATAGAATAAGAACTCTTTATTTATAGAGAAAATGATACATAAGGCCCTCAATGCAAAAATTACACTTTTATGCTATAACAGAGGCTTATTAAGGGTAGACTCTTGTAGAAATCCTTCCTTCCCCTCCTCCTATGATCCTCTTTCTTTTGTTCTAAAACTTTTTCCTCCTTTTAAAGACCCATTTTCTCTACTTCTCAAAGCTCTCACTTTTTCTCCCTCTTAATTTGATAGGACTTTCGCTCTTATCTTTCTAGCTCCTACCCCAATATTTTAAATACAGAGCTACCACTATCAGTATTTAATTCAAATGTTTGATATTATGATCTGGAATAAATATTTCGATCATTTATAGGAATCCATGCATCTACTTCTACTTCGGTCTTACCACCTTGAATCTCAAGATATTCTTCTGACACGTGGAGGAATTTCACTTGTTTAGAGGGTCTTTTCCTAGTATTATACCGAAAGTGTGCCAGATAGACACGTGGAGGACTTTCACTTGCTTCTATTGTGCTTTGAATTTTCAACCTATTTGGGAGCAACTTAATTGAGCCCTGGACACGTGGAGAGCCTACACGAGTTTGGGAACCTGGCTTAGAATTTTTCCCTTGAAGTTGTGCCAACGAGACATATGGAGGGATTTTGTGGGCCTTTCCATACTTAGTCAATTTGGGATTTGAATGAACAAAAGAAGCGAGAGTTAGGGAACAAAATATGCTCAATAAAAGAGTCTAAACAAAAGAAAGTGATCATTAAATTGCAATAATTAATATGGTATTCACTAATCCACAATAATTTATTCATCATACCTAAGAAAGTAAACTTTCAACTCTTCCAGTGTTGTATACATAGTTACAGGTGATTAATAGGTATAAACTAAAAATTTTCTATCACAAAATTTGAAAATACAATGCTAGAAATAAACTACATTGTAGATGAAAGGAAATTCTACAACTAAGTAATAAGCATATAAAATCATAACATAAGTGAAAGAATGAACTGCTGCAATTCTAATCTATGCATGCAAGGAACTAAAACAAAAAACAAAAAGAAAAGGGTTTAACCAACCACAAGTGGGACCTTCTTTGGGTGCTAACACTTTGTAAGGATTGTGTCTACAACAAAATGATAGAACTCAGATTTTATTCATTAGCATGAAGATTTAGAATGAAACTTATAGCAATTCCTTAACTATGGATCAATATCTATTATAGTCTTGCCACTCTCTTTATATTCAATAGAGATGTGAAGAGACTCATTCAAACTAACAGTTACATTTTGATTAAGTAAAATATCACTACCAAGAAATCCATAGATTCTTATGCATGTAATCAAAACTAAGAAAAGGTGTTCTAATACAAAAACATAACTAGTTGTTCATTCTAATAATCAGTTATCAAGTTAAATCAACTAGTTCCACAATTGTAGTTACAGAGCATAATCATGTATTGGCACGAGATCTACTTATTGTTTTCATAACTACTTATTTATTGATATGTGCAAACACAGGTGAAGTATCCATGATGATGAATCTTCCCACAATCACGGTCTTTTTTTTATGTGCATTCCCTCCTTTGGGTGCAAGTGCTTTCTTGTGGGACGATTCCTAATTGTTGCATGTCAGTTGGTGTGGATGAGTTCCTTTACATTGTGACAAAGTTTCTACAGATGTATGGTAGTTGAAACATATAAAAACTTATTGCAAACAAGTATGGAATTCAGACAAAACACTATTAATCATTTCATTATATTAAATATATTAACATGCACATTTAAAATCCATGAAAAAGAGTAAATAAGTAATAATTATACTAATTAATATAAGTGTCATAAGTTTAAGTATAGGGGAAATGTTTGACAGGATAACTAGGATAAAAAGTGCAAGGGTATACAAAATATACAACAGATGAGACAATTAAAACAATAATTAAAGGGTCTCATCACACCCTAGACCTAAATTCTTGAATGTCCCCATTCAAGCATTTTAAGTTTACTATCTACTTTCTTGGAATCATTTGTATTATATTGTATAGATGCCTAAAATCCACTGGGAGTGATATGCCTTCTAGTTTAGTAAAGAAATATCATGCATTCCTTCTGAAATTTTCCATTACCCTTTCCCCTAGTTCTTCCAAGTAGAAACCTAAAATTGGTTACCCAATTTGGTGTCACCTGGTTCGCTCATATTCTCGTGTAACCCGAGGCACCTTTATATCACCACTTCTCCCTTAGGGTATTAATTAAATATCTAATTTAAAGGCCTATCCTAATTTTTCTCCACCCCATTATATTTCACCCATGGTTAATTAAACATTAACCATGTAATTCTATCTTCTACATTTATTCTACTTCTACTTATTCACCCCATATCACTTCCCAACCTCCCTTGCTATTATTATCCATCTATCCCACCTATTTCTCCTCTCCTGAAACCATGTAGTGTTATTTTTCTCGTATTTGAGTTGGAGGGATAATATTCTTATCCTTCCAATTCATTCCTTTTCGCCACTTTGGGAGTCTATTCCCTGATCGGCGCCGATTGTTTCTCGAACAATGCTGATTTTTTCGAGAAGCGCCAATTTTTAGAGAGCAGCACCGATTTTATCTCAGTTGGCGCCGACTATAAATTTACGACCTGAGATCCTCTCTGGTTAGATTCAAAAGAGCCAGTTTCTAGATATTACTTTTCCGAGCGATTAAGGAGATTATCAGAGAAAGAGAGTGAGTTTTGTGCAGTTTAATCCTTGAGAGGTGTACTGTTGCTTTGTTCGCGTGTCTATAGCTCTTGTGGGTCTCCACAGCTCCCTTGGTCATCATCAATAATCAATCAAGCATTTTTTAGGTATTCCTCTTTGTTAGTTTCTATAATTTCCTTTTGATTAACACTGACCAAGTCTGGTCGAATCCGATTAGTCTTCAATCAATGTCGGTTTATCCAAATCAACATGGATCGGGCCTTTCTTTGGTTTCTAGGTTAGAATCCATCAATTTCTACCTCAGATCCCCTTTTTTATCTTCAATATCTACTTTATTTTAAAATCTTAAGTAATCTAGTCTTATGTTTAATCCGTTTTAGCTTAGCTTGCTTTCTTCTTTTACTCTCTGGCCTTCTATCTGCTTGTTTTTCCAATCGACGCGATCACTGCCTGATCGACGCTGACCCAAACAATCAATGCCGATCACTATTTGATCGACACCGACCCAAAAAATTGACGCCGATCATTGTCGATTGACGCACCACCGGTGTGCAGAAGGGTACAAAATTCAGGTAACACAATTTCAGTTTTGTTTTTACAGTTTCCTACTTTCTTTTAGTTTCTGCCATGGTTTTTACATTCTATCTATTGTTTTTAATTAGAAAAACCTAAATATTTTCTTACATATTTTATCATGTATGTCTTTACTCTTGATTGAAAACATGAACTGACATCCACCGAGGAAGCTCATTGCTTCCCAGACCCACTTTCCGGGTAGTTCACCCATATATCGTCTAACATCATCTTTTTCTACCAAGGATTTGTGCATCACAGGTTTCTTGGATCCACTTTATAGGATTGCTCATGTGCACCCATCTTGTCTCCATTGGCATTATTTCCATCTACATCTTTGGATCTTATCCAATCTATCAGGTATCGATTTCATTTGAGTTTTTCAGGGTTTTTGTGTTTAGTTTGGTGCATTAACTTGGACAGGTAACAAGCATGGAAATTCTTGATCTACATTCTGGCATGCCTAGTGGGAAACCACCAAAGTCCCTTATTGGTAAGTTCATTTCTTTTCCAGTTTTGAGCTTTGTTCTTTTTCTTCATTGATTTTCATTAGTTGCTCTTAAGCATTCCCTTTCATCATTTCAGTTTTGCTTCTTTCATTTCTAGATTTACAAAGTTAGGTCCCTTCTTTTTTGTAAATCTCAATTCCAATTTCTATTTCTAAGATTAGTAAATTCTTCATTTGATTTCAAAGTTGCATTCTTGATTCATTTCTTTGTGCAAAATTGTCATTTCCTTGAAAGTTTCCTAGTTTCTTAAAATAGAAATTTCCTTTCCACTAGTATCTTGTTGGATTTGTTTGCGTGTTCTACTTAACCCTATTTTGTGGAGCGGTTTGCTTGTTCATGGAATTGTTCAAGGGGAAGAGCTCAACAATGCACTTTTTGAAGTCCACACACCTTGGAGAGTTAAATCTACTAGTATTTCTCTTTTGCGGTGTTTTCTTCTTTTTAAGAACTTAAAAGAACTTGTATGTTTCTTTTTATCACACTCAAACACTTCAGTTTTGGTACTTAAAATGAATTAATCACATTGGGAAATAACTTGTTTGACTTGTCTTCATTGAAATCAAACACTTTGGTTTTGGTGCTTAAAAAGAACATTTTCTTTTTCATTTCTGCTGTATGTTCTTCACCTAGTTTTCTAAATAGGTTGGAAAATTGATCAAAATTGGTAGTGACACTATTTGATTTTTATTTTTCACCCTTGCACACAAATCCAAAATCACTGCGTATAAAGAATTTACACAAAAACTCCTTCCCTGGCCTCACCTACTTGGAAGTGACATCCAAGAGGAAGAGCCTACGCGGTACTCAAGCCGCGCTATAAATTCACGGAAGTTCTGGTATATATTGGCAAAGCACCTGACTTCCCTTATCGCAGCGGTGTGTGAAGTGTGGGGTAGGCCCCTATATCAAGCCATGTACCAATATTTTACTAAAGTGCCTTTGGGACTCCTCACCAAAACATTCCCCAAACCATCCTTAGTTTGGCCAATTGAGTAGTCCCCATTCTAAAAAACCTTCCCAAACATTTTCTTTCTTAAAAATGCATGAAAGTTTAAAAGAGATAATCACCTATGCTGTTTGAATTGTGTGTGCATTAGTTAGGTTAATCTCTTTCTATGTTTTTGCTTGTTTATGATGGTCATCACCTGGTCACAATCTAGAAAAATGGCTCAACTAGCCTCTTCTTCATCCAAGACCACCACTAATGTGGATGTTTCGGCACCCCTTAGGTCTTCTTCGGGACCGCTATTAGTTGGTTCCCCATCTTGGTCATATAATCCTTTCTATCATCCCAAAGCAATCCCATCATGACCAACTTCCCCAGTCCTTCAGAGGTGTCATCTACTTCTGATATAGAGTATGTTCCTCATGGAGATCCTAAATTTTAGGCACTCCTTGACCACAACCCGGTAGCCCTTATGGACTACTTAGTGCATAAATCTACTCGCATATCTGATCAGGGACCACCGATCCAGCAAGTTTACAATTATTCTCATGAGCCATCCTAGGCTTTTATAGAGCAGTTAGCATGCTTTTTCTTGCCTCAAACCACGAAATAAGGTGGCACATCTATGCCTCCTTTTTATCTTCCACTGACCATGTTGACTGGTTCTCAAATGAACCTACCTATCCCTATTTATGTGGATACCTCGGCTACCCCACAGCCTACTTTCGAGAGGCCCTCTTCTTTAGCTATGATGAGTGCATTCACACTCCCATAAATTATTGTTAATTCTTCTATGGACGCTGCAAATTACTTGTTAATTCTTCTATGCCATATATTATGTCTCGGGGTTAGTATCTCTCTGTGAACAAACCCCTCCTACGAGTCGGTCGGTTCCTCCTCATCCTCTAGTTGGTCTTTCTTCTAATGCTCTAGTGACAGTGATCTTTACCCATCCTTTGGCATCGACACCCCTAATAACCAATCCGGCAGTCAAAATCCTCATTCAGAGTTTGTTTCCCACCATATCAAATTAAATCAACACCCACATTCCTCAATCCATTCGATTTAGTTAGCAAGTGTAGGAACCCACCAATCACAGCCCCATCTTTCAATCAACCACCTTTCTCTTAACCACTTATCATCTCACATCCTCGTTTATACTCGGTGCTCCTTCACAAAAAATACCTCACCGGACATCACCCGAACACCTAGCTATTCCTCTTATCATCCTGTTAATCAACAGATGAATCCCCATTAACGCCTTAACAAAACATACCATTCACTTCTTATACGAGACATACCAACATGCCCCTCCTAAATCTAACATCGTCCAACTTCTTTTTAATAAAATCACAGACCTAGAAGCATCCACCAAATGGGCTTGCCCTTCATACTCTTTTGAAGAAGTATGTAATGAATCGATTCATCCATCAATGGATTTTAAGCCTTATCCTCCCCAATGCAAACTTCCTAAGTTCTCAAAATTTCATAGTCGGGAGGATCCTCAACAACACCTATGAGCATTCAAGCATGCTTGCTACCTTATAGTCTAGGATTAGGAGCTTATGCTCCATACCTTTCCTATGTCTTTAGCGGGGCCTGGTTTAGACTAGTACAATAACATACCCCAACACTATCTATTTTCTTTCTCTCAATTATCTCGATTTTTTTGAAAAATTATCAATAAACATCACACATAAGATGTCGATTAGAGATCTTTATAACATTTGTCAATTCGAGGATGAGTCTATTGCAGACTTTTTTCGCTCATTAGAGAGGAATAATAAATCAGTTATTCTTCTCCTCCTCAATCTCAAAGAAATCGATTTTTTTACTCGATCTTACACTAATCATATTTCTTCCACTTTAAGGATTCAAACATTTTGTACATTTAAAGAATCCTTTACGATGGCATGCAAACTTGAGTCTCATGCCATCAAACAAGGGAAGCTAAAACTTTGTTCTAAGTCTAAACCATATTTTTCTCGGTTTACAAAATCAAACCCTTCGCTTCTAACAAAGACAAGAATCAGGGGTCCACAAATGCTATTGTATTAAAAACATCATGAGCTGATAACACTTCTAATCAAACACCTTGGAGAGACTCTTCATCTTCTCGAAAAGGACCTCCATCATCTCGATATTTTACTTCGTTAGGGGAATCATATGCTTCTATCTTAGAAAAAATGTTAGAAGTTCACATGATTGAACTTCCTCCTATTAGGAATTTTGATGAGAGCCAAGAATGACCATTCTGGTATAGGGAAAATGACTTCTGTCATTATCATAGAAGCAAAGGCCATGACATTGAACGATGTCAGACCTTCAAAAACCTCATCCAAAAATTCATTGATAAAGGTGAGCTCATTCTGGATAACCCAAATGCTCCCCTAAATCAAGCACTTGATGTTTTTAAATAGCATTTTCCAAATCATTCCCCAAACAATGACGCTTCGGGGTCTCAAAAACCAAACACTCATACTATCAGCTTCATTTCTACTAATAGTTCTTCTTCTAATTCTGAATCATCCACAAACATGTTGACTGAATCGGAACTTCCTTCCGCTCCTTCAAATTCTGAGATTCCACCATCCTCAGATGGTCCATCTTCAAGTCTTCCTTTATTATAAATAGAATCATCTCCCTCTGCCTCACTATCGGGTCTTCCACCTATACCTGAGATAGTTTCATCTTCATCTCTCTCATCATCAGATATTCTTTCGGTGCTTGAGTCATTTACATCCTTTCAAATTCTCACTACGGATACTTATGTCGCTCCCATTTCATCGCGACCATGCCTTTGGTTAACGTACTCATAGTTTTACTAACTTTTATGCCTTCGGAAGCATCCTCGATCTTGAATCTTCCTGTCTCTTTTCCTACAATAATTACACCCACAATTACTGCATCTAAAGTACCCTCCTCACAAGAGACAACTTCTTCATTACCTACCTCTTCCACCATCAGTGCTTCCTTTCCTATTAAGGAAACATCTAAAGAGATAACATCGACACCTATACTTCTGACTCCTAGACTCAGACATAAACAATTACAGTTTAAGCCTAGGGTTACATCATCGTTATCATCTCCTTTACTTCTTCTAAAACAGTTACAATCACCTTATGCGGTCGAAGTTGTCACCATCCCTGAAAAGGGAAAACCAATATTTCGAACATCAAGACTCTTGGTGCTTTCCCTCAAAAATCCCTCTCTGTGCCTCATAAAAGATTGGATTTATCCACTGAAAAGGCATCTTCTTCTACAACATCATCTTCACCGGTGCCTCATAAAGTGGATTTACCTACTGGAAAGGCATCACCTCTTTTATTAGAACCATCATCTTCATCACCAAAAGCCAAGGCACCCTTTGTGCCTCCTATAAAACCTATTTTGGGAGCTCCTCCCCCATCTAAATTAGTCTTATCTAAATCATCATCTATTTTAGCCAAGTAGCCTTCTTCATCTCTCGAAGACTAAAACACTTGTCACATCTTTGTCATCTTCAAAATCTATCTTAGGAGCTCCTCCTCCACTAAAATCAATCTTGCCTCACTTGCTTCCATCTCAAGCACCTAAGGCTGCTTCTCCCAATATCCAGAAAAGAAAAAAATCCCTAAAAAGATTGTCAAACTAGATATGTAGGTTCTTTTACCTCGGCAGTCTGTTAAGGCTAAAGAGGTTCCTTCGTCACCTCTGTCCTCATCTTCATCTACCGGATTCTATACTGAAATCCTTCACCAAATTATCCAATATTCATCTATATCTCTTCCTCCGATCAAACCCTATAATCCCAAAGGATTAAAACCTTCATGGTTCAACTCTAATTTGATTTGTGCTTACCATCGCACTCCAGGTCATGACACTAAGGGATGTAAAGCCCTTCAATCTGTCGTTAATAACCTCTTGGAAGAAAGTGATCTTTGTTGGAAGAGAGGAGGAGGAACAAGGGTCTCCTTTCATCCCAACTACATCCGAGGCACGAACGGTCTACTCGGGCCTTGAGTTCTATTGATATCACTCTATATGATCTTCCACCTTCTCAAATCGACACAATTCGTATCACCACTAGAGCAAAACAGTATGATAATCCATCATCTTCTACAACCTCTCGACCACGAGTCATCATTTCTGCTACCCCGAAGGAGTTCCTACTTCCTCATTAGCCCTAAGACCTCGGGTCTCTATTCATGCTTCACCTCAGGCTCAAATTCCCGTGTCAGTTGAGGAGAGTGTTATGAAACAACTTACCCATGCTCTAGTCAAAATGTCTCTTTTTGACCTCATTTAGTCATCTCCCCAGCATTACCAAGCTCTGATTGATAATCGCCCTATATTGTAGTGAATTCAGATGAGCCCCAGCCTTTTGAGATGGTTGTTGGATTGAATAGATTGTCAACCACCATCTCCTTCGAGGATTATGAAATTCCTCCCCTTTCTTTTGAGGATTTAGAGGCTCCTCTCTTTATCACAGTTCAAATCAACAACACTACGTTAAAATGCACTATGATCGATAGTGGTGCTGCACTCAACATCATTTCCTCCCACACATTTGAGCAACTTAAGTTACCAAAGAATGTAGTGTCACCACCGCCTTTCACCCTTTGATCATTTAACGATTAGCTGGTGGTTACTTTAGGAACTGTGGTCCTGCCCATTCGGGTAGGCAAGAAACTTCTTCACGAGATTTTTTACATTGTTGAAGGAAAATTCCACTACAATATGATCCTCAGACGCTCTTGGATCCATACAATGCACTGTGTTCCATCAACCCTCCATCGATGCATAAAATATTAGTATGAGGGAAAAATCTATACTCATCTAGGATATCCTTTCCCATCCGCACAATGTGACATGACCACAGGGTCTGCCCCTCCAAAGGAGAATGCTTGTTCTCCTGACAATGATTCATTCTCTTCCATACGTGCAACAAAAATACCAGATTTACAAAATCTAGAAGAAACGTTGTAGCATTTTTTTGCTAGGAGAGATTCCTCTTCTCTCTTTTGACACCCATCTCAAACCTAATGAGTATGGTAGGCCAGATAAACAACCTGAATATCAACCAGATCTTGGCCACATTGTCACCATTGGTCTACCCAATCAACATACTAAATTCATCTACGGTGGTCTTGATACACCTCACTATCATCTGGATTCTCCTCCTAGAGCCAAACCCTATTCGGTAGGGTTTGATTGTCTACAAAATCCCACGTTTGCAAAAACTTATCTATATCGATGCGCGTGGAAAGGATTTGGCCTGGGAAAGTATGAACAAGGTGTGCATGACCTTGTGTCCATTCCAACTCTTAAACCACATCAAAAATTTGGTTTAGGGTTCAAACCTCTCTCAAAAGCCACCATCACCATTCTCGATGAGCCTCTTTCCATTGAGGAACCATCTTCTCCCATTAGGTCGGAAGCATCACTTGATGTGGATGACACCATTTCCATCCCACCTAACTTTTTTTTAGTGAATACCATTTCCTTAGGTCCACTGACCTATAAGACTAATGGTAAATCCACTTCCATACCAATAGTCTTCCCCGAAATAGTTGGAGATGACTCTAACACTACCAATACTATCCACTGTGTGGATGATGATTTTTCCTTACCTATCTGGGGGTAGAGGATTCTTATATTCCTAAAAACATTCCTTCTGACACGTCTACACTTCTCAATGAAGCCACTGTCGACCTTAATATAGGGACTTCTAAAGACCCTCGCATCATTAAGGTTGGCCAATCTCTTAACCCACAGGAGTTAGGAGACTTCACCACCTTTCTTTCCCACCATCGCCAAGAATTTTCTTGGTCATATGAAGATATGCTAGGCCTTGATCCTAGTATTGTGGTCCACAATATCATTACTCTTCTAAACATCAAACCAGTTAAACAAAAACTACGTAAGATGCATCCTCATGTAGCTCTACTCATCAAAGAAGAGTTGCAGCGCTTGCTTTCCACCAACTTCATCCAACCCATTGACTATCCATAATGGGTTTCAAATGTAGTACCAGTAACCAAAGCTACTGGGAAAATTCAAATTTTCACCGACTTTGGGCATCTTAATCTCGCTTTCCCAAATAATGATTTTCCTCTACCTAATATCGACCAACTCGTGGATTTAACTATAGGTTGTGAGATGCTTTCTCTGATGGATGGTTTCTCTGGGTATAATCAAATTCTCATCGCACTAGAGGACCAGCATAAGACTTCCTTCATAACTCCTTGGGGGACTTTTTGTTATCGCGTCATGCCCTTTGGTCTTAAGAATGCAGGAGTAACTTATCAACGTGTAATGACCTACATCTTCTATGACCTCTTGCATAAAACTATATAAGATTACGTTGACGACCTCCTTGGTGAGTCCAAATGCCATCAGGATCATCTTCTCATTCTTACACCTCTCTTTGAGAGACTTATTTGTTTTTGTCTTTGCCTAAATCCATCTAAATGTGTGTTTGGCATTATCACTGGTAAAATCTTAGGCTTTATCATTTCTATTAGGGGAATTGAAGTTGATCCCATAAAAATAAAGGCTATCCTCAAGATGCCTCCCCTTCTAACTTAAAGCAACTCCATGGTCTTCAAGGATGCCTTCAATTAGTGCATCATTTTATCTCACAGCTTTCAGACCGTTGTCAACCTTTTCATCATCTCCTCCATAAAAATGTTCATTTTGAATGGGATGAGCATTGCCAAAAATCCTTTGATGATCTCAAAGCTTATCTTCTTTCTCCACCTGTGCTTATACCTCCATGCGAGGGGGAGCCATTCTATCTTTATATTTCTGTGACTAACCATGCTCTAGGAGCCATGATCTCGCATCGAGATTCTAATGGTAAGGAACATGCTATCTATTATATCAGTTGCACTCTTCATGAGTATGAAAAACACTATTCGAAGCTAAAAAACTATGTTGTGCTCTCTTCTTCACAAATTCTTAACTTCATCATTACCTCCTTAATCATAAAACCTATATCATTACAAGTGTTAATTCACTCAAGACAATGCATGTGAAACCTTATCACAATGATCATATCACTCATTGGGTCATGCTCATGATAGATTTTGACCTTGAGTTCATCTCACAGAAATCTATCAAGGGTCAGGTCATTGCAGATCAATTAGCTGATACTCCTCTTCCAGACACTCAAGTCCCCTCTTTCAATTCCCAAACAATTACATCCAACAAATCAATTTTGGTCTATCTCCATTTAAAGTAAAACTCTTCTTTGATGGGTTTAGGTGTCAACAAGGGGGAGGAACAGGTTTCATCATGATTCCTCCTTAGGGTACACCTATCCTGTCGCACACAAGATTAAATTTCAATGTACCAATAATATGGCCGAATATGAAGCCCTCGTTTTAGGTCTTCAACATTCCATTAATCTTGGCACTCACCATATTGACATTCTTTGGTGACTCGAGCTCATCGTTAATCAAGTCACTGGTGTATATCAAAGTTGCAAAAATGATATCCTTCAAAAACATTGTGATATCATTCTCTTTCAAATTCAATCTTTCGATAAATTTACCATCCGTGCTATTCCTCTCAATTCAAAATGATTTGTAGATACGATGGATTCTTTAGCCTCACTTATTCCTCCATTCACTAAAGTCTCGTGACTTTATGTGGTTGTTTAGGTTTAGACCAACCATCTCATCTCGGAAGTTGACTTCAATCAATGCTATCACAACCTGACACTCAAGATGGATGGTATCGGCACATTTTTTATTGTTTATCTTGTTCGGTGCTTCCTCTAGATCTGACTTCCAATGAAAAAGATTTTTTTATCCAACGCGCAAACCACTATAATATTAAGGTGGAATCCTTTACAAATGTGGCTTTGATGTTATTTTGCTTTAGTGCCTCAAAACCCATGAATCATCTAAAGTAATTTAGGAGGTCCACAATGGTATATGTGGTGGATAATTTGGTGGTTTAGCTATGGCTAAGTGCATCCTATGTTCAAAGCTATTATTGGCATTCTCTTAATCAAGACCGCTGTGACTATGTCAAGAAATGTGTCAAGTGTCAACAACACATTAATCTCACACATATCCCTAGCCAGGCCTTACAACCTGTAGCAAATTTGTGGCCTTTTTCACAGTGGGGTCTTGATCTCATTGGCCTCATCAATTGCGTGCTCTTTGCAAAGTAACATCACTCTATCATTACGCCACATAATACTTCACTAAATGGGTGGAGGATATTCCTTTTTCATTAACCAAAGCCAAACCTATTGTTGATTTTGTCTATCAACACATCATTTTTCACTTTGGTGTTCCTCAAAAACTCATTACAGACAATGTAAAGTCTTTCAAAAACAAATATTTGCAGAAACTTTGTGACACCTTCAATATTAAACTCAACTTTTCTTCTCCATACTATCCATAATCTAACGGCCAAGCTGAGGCTTCTAATAAAACTTTGCATAATATCCTTATAAAGGTAACTAGTCGAGCTGGTAGGGATTGGCACTTACACATCCCTTTTTCTCTTTGGGCTTATCGGAATAGCATTTGTACCCCTATTGGTGCTACTCCTTTCTCTCTCATCTATGGGTATGAGGTTGTCCTTCCTTTGGAAGTCCAGATTCCCTCTCTTTGCATCTCTCTTAGAGAGTTTGTCTCTGATGAGGACTATCATCAAAACCATCTAGCACAGCTTGAGTTGTTAGATGAACGTCACCTTAACGCTCTTGAACATCATCAAGTCTATCTTGAGCATGTCAAGCATGCTTATAAAAAGCATTTGTAGTAGCGTGACTTCCAAGTTGGTGATATTTTTCTTAAAGAAAACAAAAATGTCACTACTCTGAAATGGATTCAATGTGGTAATTTTACTCCTAACTAGATGGGACCGTATGTTATCACTCATAAGTATGGGTCCGGGATTATTGCCTATCTTCCATGGATGGTATACCTAAAATGGAGCCTCTTAATGCTTTGCATCTAAGGCCCTTCTACTGTTAAAATCTATCTTACATGATCTTAGTCACAAAACAGATCTTTCATCCATCTGCAACTAGTCATGCATTTCATAGTGATTCGGAACTATGTGGTTCTCCACGTTATGTATTTTATACCTTAAATATGAGTACCGTGGCTCTACTCATGGAATTTTCCTTATGGATTTGTTCCTTCTCATGGTAGGAATACCTTAATCACTACTTCATCTACCCTAGGTATTCATCTTGATCAAATCCACTTGGGGGCATGAGTACGTGCTTATACACATTTTCTTCCCCTCTATTTGATCTATCTGGTATAAAATCAACTTCTTCCAAAAGAGAGAGAGACAGAGAGAGAAAAGAGATGTTATCCTAGTCCTAAAAGATAGATTGGTCCCTCGAAGGGAAACTATCCATGTCTTATCAACTAAAATAAAATATCTAGACCATTGCTCGAAGGATGGCTACCATCAAAATAAAAATACAGACCACTCCCCTGAAGGATAGTTGTTTTTTTAATGGCATTTCAGCCTTTGCAGTAACAAACTTCCTTTATTGGCTAGTTTGTTCACTTTTTAGCATCTCTAAAAGACTTCCCGTATTGATCAGTCTTTCTATATCTAGCAAACTTCCCACATCGATCAGTTTTCTTTTCTATCAAAAAAAAAAAATCATGAAGCTATGATATGAGACCTTTTTGATCATATGGAGATCTTGTTTTCCCCATATGGGCATGTATTTAATCCTTCATGTGTTTTGACGAGATGTATACTTATCTCTCGTCCTTATCTACCTCCTAGATCTGGTTTGTGACTAACTAGTGTCAGGTTTATTTTATCCACGTCTATGGCCTTGTGTGCATCGTCTTTTGATTTACCATCAAGGTCTCTATTTATGGTTAGTTAGGGGCCTAACTTATCATTCTTTTTTCCTATCTAGGTGTAGTGCTTTTTTAGTTTTCAAGGGATAATATCATTACATCACTTTCTTTCAAGAAGACATTTCCCATGATTATTTGTTGTTCATCTAGTTAAATTGACATTTAACATGTTAATTTACTCAATCAAGTCTATCATCTATCTATGCTCATCTTATTCATCTCATATAATGTCATCAAAAAAGCATGTATTAAAAACACATGTGAATCCATCTATCTATATCATTTAATTGAATTGACATCTTAAACATGTTAATTTAATCAACCATTTATCCATGACAAATCAATCAAATCACATCTATTCATCTATCATCTATAACATTCATCTATATCCATCAAAATTACATAATATCTATCCATAACATCCATCCCTATCTATCGAAATTAAATGCATGAGTCCAATCACATAACACAAAATGATGAATATATATACATATATCTGTCTGTACAAAGAATTTATGGATTCCAATCAAGTTGTATACATCGTATCCAAAAATGCCTTCAACTCAAGGCTACATCTAGTATATCTCTAGAAAGTATCACATCTATATAATAAAATTAGATAGGTGGAAAACACTATCTCCTCCTCCCTCCTTTGGTCCAAGATGTCTCTCCTGACCATCTCCTATAGAGCTGGAGATGCATAATATCATGGCCCTACTACCTCCTTGATCTCCCCTAGTGCTCGCATCCTCCAAAGCACCACCGGAAATACTGTCATTGTCCTCCTCCTCACTCCATACCGAGGCACATCTGGGGCGTGTTGTGTCAGGAAATCCTCATAATATCTCACCTCGGAAAGGAGAGCCTGATAGGTACTCAGACTCACCATGCCAATGCCCACAATGGCACTGCTGGTGGTGGTACTCTTGCTACCACACCTTGTACCCCTGACTCTAAGGTGGTGCTTGTATCACCATATTTGGCCCTGAGGGCTTCCTTGTGCTTGTGATATTGATCTCTCTACTGGATCATTGTATCCCACTCCTGATGAGTGGTGTATCTCTCTTATATCAAGGTGTCCCTCTCTTTTGTCAGGGTCCTAATCTCCTCAAGGGTAGTCTGGTGTGTCTGTATCAAGGCAACATGCTCTCCCTTAAGTCTCTCTAGCATTGCTGCTAGATCCTTGTTGCCTTCCTATGTAGATGTCGGGAGATGCCATGGCAGCCTGGGTGGTACCATGCCTCGTATCCCTCATCCAATACTATGTCATCATCATCATCTGTGGGAGGTGGGGCCTCCCTGAGTGGATCTACTGGAATCAGTATAGGTAGGTCTGTCTCCCTGCTATCCCATCTATATGGCATATATATAGTTGAGATGATCTGAATCAAACCAAACTACCTCATCACCCGTATAAATGGGACTCACTCTAAGAGCTCTGGCCTGTGGCCCCTGACCACCCTACTACGTCTCAACTCCACTAGGTGGGTGTCCTATCCAGCCCATATCAGATAGACCCTATATGGTCTCCATATCACCTGTGCTGGTGTCAGAGTCCTGAATCTCTCTGAATACCACTCTATGGATCTCCCTGTATCTCCTAGGGCCATGTCTACCCACCATCATCGAAATCCATACTCAAGGGCTCCTATGCTCCTGGCATCCATGGAAGCCTAGATGGCCTAATCACTGATATATGCTCATATGCCCAAGAATGGAGCACAAAATTGATGTTTATCCTAGTCCACCTACCTATGGTATACATCCATAGCTCATAATATATCTATGCTAGTAATGCGTCAGCAAATGCAAACACCTACATGAACTCTAGGATATCACAGACATAGTCAAGTAGGAGTAGTGGGAACTGTCCACCTCCAGAATCTGGTAATGCATAGTATGAGATAGCCATCTGGGATCAGGGCTATCAATCTGCTCTTGGGGTCATCCTACCGGTACTATGAGGCTGTCCTCACAGCCCCAAACACTATCTCTACATCATCTACCCTATCCCCATATAATCGTACTAGGGCCCTCCTCTGCTACTCCCGTGGAGTGATCTCTATCAGGTCCCCTGTAATTGGTAACTGAGGATCCTATAGATTTCCTCATGGGTGATGGTCATCTCACCCGTCTGAAACCAAAATGTGTAGGTCTGGCTATCCCACCACTACACCAATGCTCGCATGAGCTCCACGTCTTAGGGTACCCACCTATAATAATGGAAACCCCCTATTCCAGGCTAACTCTAGATGGCGCCACTCAGCATCTGTCACATCTAGCAGTATGGTCTCCAGTAGCTTGGGAATAACATCCCGCATGTGTAGGACCTCTCATGCCTGCATCATATCAAACATCGTCATTAGTTTCATATTTATCAAAATCAACATCATTAAACTTTCATCAAAATCTTTCTCAAAAGCTTCCAAATGTCTCTTTTTTTTAATCAGCACCAACTCATTTCAATCGGTGTCATTTACTTGATGGTCGACACCGATTGTATTACAATCGAGTGCCAATCACTTTCTAATCGGTGTCGATTTTTTCAATCAATGCCGATTGCGAGGCAGAGCACTAAAAATCCCTCTTGCCTCCTACAAAAACATGCAAAAACATTAAATCTACGGAGCTAAGGAAGGACCACTTACCCCTAGTCATGTCCTCTTCCTCTTCTGACTACTTCCAGAGGCTTCCATGTTGCTCAAATTCAATTTTTGACTTTTTCTAAATCAATCGTCATGAGTGTAAATGAATCGTTACCATTCACCTTTTCTATACTTATAGGTTTTCGGAGTGGTCAACACCGATTATTTTGATTGGCGCCAATTTTTGTGGTCGACGTTGATTAGGGGTAGTCAATGTTGATTGGATCCCATTGGTGCTGATCGGGTATATTTTGATATATTTTGTCCTCTGGTCCCACCAGGACGTGCTTCATCCTCATCTGTTATCTTGTCTTACACATGTGTCACCTGTAACACATTTCCGCCATCATTAAGCCTTTCTTTTCGGTACTTGTACCTGGTCGCCTTGCATAGCCTCACGTGCATCTCGCTCATGGCTCGATTTTCTTGTCATTCCTTGCCCGGGGCATCTCATCATTATATCTTTTGCATGTGCCACCCATAGCACACCTATTCTACCTAGTCTGGTAGCAGTTCTATTACAAAGTCCATTGTAGTGGCCATATGTCAATTTTCACAGTGGCTTTCCTCTCAAGTCGTCGCTTCATCCTTCTTGTCTAAGCATTGATGCTTGGCTTGTTTATTTGATCATTGTTATGACCTTATTTTCACCTTTTAGCACATATTTTCGGTGTTATCACCCATTCCGAGTTCTTCCCTGTACATGGGTAACTTGTGTTTTTGCAACCTAAAGATAGCGGGTCTATAGGCACTAATGTCGTCTCATTTAAAGGCCATCTAGTTTTCCCTACCAATGTGTCACTCTTTAGTTGTTGCTATGTTGTAGTCATCTTTAACTCACCAGTCTATAGCCACTTACGTCATCTCATATGAAGACCATCTAGTCTACCCTACCAATGTGAGTTCCTTAGGTCGCTACCTTTTTTTGTTTTTTACGTGCATCATCAATGATCAAATCTACTCCAGGTATCTCACTGGGGCATCATCCCTTCTACTCTTTCTCATCTATCCCTTTCAAACTCGGGATCGGTTGGCTCTTTTGGGGCCACCCCATCCCTAGTTTGAGGGGGAGCACATTATCAATGTTCTTCCTTTTCTTCCAACTCCTTATTTTTGTCTTGTGGCATTACTTATCGCAAGTTACTCGACAAAAAGGGGAAAATGTAGACACCTAAAATTGGTTACCCAATTTAGTGTCCCCTGGGTTTGTTTATCCTCTTGGGTAACCCGGGGCACCTTTATATCACCACTTCTCCCTTAGGGTATTAATTAAATATTTAATTTAAAGGCCTATCCTAAGTTTTCTCCACCCCATTATATTTCATCCATGGTTAATTAAACATTAACCATGTAATTCTATCTTCTACATTTATTCCACTTCTACTTATTCACCCCATATCACTTCCCAACCTCATGTGCTATTATTATCCATCTATCCCACCTATTTCTCCTCTCCTAAAACCATGTAGTGGGATTTTTCCCGTATTTGAGTCAGAGGGATAATATTATTATCCTTCAAATTCATTCTTTTTCACCACTTTGGAAGTCTATTCCTTGATCGGCGCCGACCGTTTCTTGATTGACGTCAATTTTTCTGAGCGGCACCGATTTTTTGGAGTGGTGCCAATTTTATCTCAATCAGCGCCGACTATAAATTTATGACCTGAGATCCTCTCTGGTTAGATTCAGAATAGTTGGTTTCTAGATATTATTTTATCTCGAGTGATTAAGGAGATTATCAGAGAAAGAGAGTGAGTTTTGTGCAGTTTAATCCCTAAGAGGTGTACGATTGCTCTGTCCACATGTCTACAACTCTTACGGGTCACCACAGTTCCCTTGGTCATCATCAATCATCAATCAAGCATTTTTAGGTATTCCTCTTTGTTATTTTCTATAATTTCCTTTCAATCAACACCGATCCAGTCCGGTCGAATCCAATTAGTCTTCAATCAATGCCGTTTATCCAAATTGGCACTGATCAAGCCTTTCTTTGGTTTTTGGGTTAGAATCCATCAATTTCTACCTCGGATCCCCTTTTTCTATCTTCAATCTCTACTTTCTAATCAATCTTTAGTAATCTGGTCTTATGTTTAATCCTTTTAGCTTAGCTTGCTTTCTTCTTTTACTCTCTGGCCTTCTATCTACCTATGTGTCCAATTGATGTTGATCACTATCTGATCGACACCGACCCAAAAAATCGACGCTGATCACTGTCTGATCGATGCCGACCCAAAAAATCAACGCTTATAAGCTCGATCGATGCCGATCTTACCTGCATAAGGGTACATAATTCAGGTAACACAATTTTAGTTGTGTTTTTATAGTTTCCTACTTTCTTTCAATTTCTGCTGTGCTTTTTACATTTTGTTTGCCATTTTTAATTAGAAAAACCTAAATATTTCCTTACATATTTTATCATGTATGTCTTTACTCTTGATTGAAAACATGAACTGACATCTGCTGAGGAAGCTCATTGCTTCTCGGACCTGATTTCCAGGAAGTTCACCCATATATCATCTAACGTCATCGTTTTTATGCCAAGGATTTGTGCATTTCAAGTTTCTTGGATCCACTTTGCAGGATTTCTCTTGGTACTGCCTTGTCTCCATTGGCATTCTTACTTGGGTGTTGGTACCTAGATTTAATCTCCTTCACAACTTGAACAACATCATGAACTTGCACAAGACACTCAAGGATAGATAGGTGGTTTGTATATCATTTGTAGTCGGGGATCACACCTATCTTCTTGTTTGCATTCAATATTTGAGGGAGTGGATAACACCTTAAAAAGGTTTTGATCTAACCTCACTATTTTAGGTTGTACCTATCAACCAAGGCAAGAGAACCTATATTGCAGCCCTCTTGTATGGTAAACGAGATGGAGATATCCTTGTGTTTTGCATATGGTATGGAAGAGGCCTTGTGAAAACATGATCAAGCATCCATTATGCAAACTCAAAGGAGTTGTCACTACTAAATGATGGAAATGTTCTCAAAACAAAGCTAGGGCTGCTAAAGACATGATAAAAACCCCGATATGATTTGTATTTTTGTGAAAGGATTGAGTTATTTTGTGGACACATAACGTAAATGCAGGGGTGATATAGGTAGGATGAGTTATTTTAAATGATATTCTATGGGAGATGTTAGGACAAGAGTAGCTAGGAATTACCAACTTCTTTGGGAACCTTTGCAAGAAATTTGTAACACCTACACAACAAGAATACTTCCAGAGGTTTTAAATGCTCCTTCAACCAGGATATGTGCACAAATGGAGGCCCAGATCTACACTCTTCCACATAACCTTTGATAACCTGCCACAAAATCTTGAATCAAAAAAAACAAAGTATCTAGGAATCCCTATTTAATCATGACCTGAGGTGCACCCAAAGGTTTACAAACAATCTCATTATTCAAGGATAGTAAAATGATTTTAAATATGTTTATCTTCTATCAGATGAAAGCTCTTCTGAATATAAGATTGCAAATGCCATTAAACCATCAACAAGAAATGAGACCCTGTATGATCAAAGAGATCCTAAACACAAGATTGCAACATGAGCAAGAAACATAAACTAAAAACATTCTGAAACATAAGTATATGTAAACTTTGCCAAGAGAATGAACTAGATAATCCAGAAAATGATCAGATACATCAGCAAGTGAAATTCTTGAGAATAATATCAGAGCATTTTGATGGCTTTACAACTGAAACCAACTCAACATGATGAAATATGATACAAAAATGGAATTGAAAATGGCTCTCAGGCAGTTTTCTAGAGAAATGGATTTCTTCCAGCCTTTTTGCTCGAAAATTCTAAGTCTTTTTCTCTCTTCTCTTTCCCCTCTTTTACAAATGCTTGAAAAATACATTTTATACCCCATGCCAGCTTGGATCCTTGCATCCCAAGAAAAGAATATGCTCAAGGGATCAAATTTGTTACAAAACCCTTCATCATTTCATGAAAATGACATCAAATTGCAAAACCACTCGCATATTGCCAGGGATGCACAAAAATCTTAAAATATTACATGAGTTTGGATCCTTATCCATCCCAGAGTCACATTTTTAGCATTCAGGCATGCCAACATGCTCAAGCAATCATTTTTCACCTTTTACCTTTTCAATTTTTACCTCTACAACCTTTTATTTTCACCTTTCACATTTTTTTCACCGGCTTAGGGAAAAAATTTCATCTAAAACATCATAGACCATTGAATTAGCTACCAAAAATGGCGCCATTGCACTCAGAAGGCTAAGGGGATGTGAAATCATATAAAATTTCATGCAATTTGATGAAGAAACGATGAATCCAAGCTTCCTGGAGCTCCAATGGCGGCAAGAAATGAAAATGCACAACAACCGTTGATTTAAAAATCAACTTTAAATTCTATCCTCCATGTGGAGGATGAGATTCATGAATATTCCCCTTCTTGACCTTTGGATAAGGTGGGACACGTGTCAAAACATGATTGGATCAAGTCCCTATCCTTAAAAATGCATTTGCGACCCTTTTTAATCTTTGGAAAATTTTGTAAAAATTCTCCGCTTCCCCCTTGGACCCGCCACATGTCCTCATGTGGGCCCTACTTGAAAATGTGGGCCAATTTTATGAATTTCACCACCCTTTTGAGAAAAGGAAATTTTTCTCAAAATTCTCTCATGGGCCCGAAACCCGCTCACTCCTGCCACATGGTGGTCTCCCATTCACTGTGGAGCTGACCCTCCAATTTTTGCCTTCAAACCTCTGAAAACACTAATACCTTTTTGAGGCCCATGCTCTCCTTTTTCCCTTGGTAATTTGCCACGTGTCGCCCCGATTGGATGCAGGGCACATTTCAAATTTTCCTATCGGGGCCATGGATCAATTTTTTGAATTTGAAAACCTTTGCCAAAATTTGTAAAATTTTCAATATTTTCTCCAAGCTCCGAACCTCTCGCCCCTTCATAAAATTTTCCTTCATATGTGGCAAAGCAGACCAAATTTTTGATTTTAAGTTTTTTGCCTCCAAAGGAAAAAAATCCAAAACATTTCCACCAACCCGCTTCCCCCTATCTTTCTTTTGGACACGTGTTGGCTCCCCATTGGTCGCGGGACCATTTTTCATTTTTTACCTTGCAAACATAAAGGCAAAAATTCATAAAATTTTCCTTCGGCCCCTTCTTTCATCTCGCCTCCTGGACACGTGTCCACCTGCCATTGGGTGAGGGCTTTGAGCCAAATTTTTACCTTAGCATCTGAGGCAAAAACAATAAAATTTTCCAAGTCCTTCCGCCACCCGCATGCCCTCCGAGCCACGTGTCCACTTCCCATTCATTGCAGGCCTTCGAGCAAAAGTTAACTTAGAAAATTTTGCAAAATGAAAGTAAAATTTCTAAGGCAAGCCCACCCCCCACCGATCCTCCAACCAATCAAAATGTGCCACATACGCACCTTACTATAGCAAGCAGAGTTGCGGATAAATTATTTTCCTTTGTCAAAATTTCAAAAGTGACGAGTTAGAAAAGTTTTCCCACAAATCCATGGCCAATAGGAACCCGCCACATCACTAATGAGGTGCGACGATGAATTTGATGGGAAGATGACGCCCGCATGACCGTCAAAACATCAAAAATTCAAATGATGCCCCAAAAATCATTTTTTTACAAGGAATGTAGATTTCTTAATTTTAAACCATTTGAATCACTTCTTGACATTTATTTTGACCTTGGGAGTGGGGAAAATACTTGCACAAAAATGGATTCGAATAATTTTGAGTTTTGCATGATTTAACAAGGGGGAAACGACATGGCCGAAAAAAGGAAGGAATTAGGGCACAAAAAGAGGGAAATTGGAAAAAAATTAGAATAGGGAAAAACCATAACATTTCGAGCATTTTGTAAGCTTTCAACCGGGAGAGATGATTTGTAGATCATCAAATTGAAAAATAAAATGTTTGTGAGTAGAATGGGCATGAAAAGTTAGGGCAGAGTATGCAAACCTAGAATTTACACCAACATTGGCTCCTGCCTAGGGATGGGTACTCCCAGTGAGTGCCACAAGATCAAAACATAGACCAAGTGCCATAAATCCATTGGGCAAGGATTCAAAACAAAGATGCAGCCCAAAAACCAAAATTTTCACCAAAGACAAAGTCGAGAAAACCGGACCAAAAATGGTTACCAAGGACAAAAGGCAAAACTACAATCCAACAATGACAAAAACAAAGAAAAACAAAAGGATATACAAAATTTACAACTTGTGCATACATCACATGGGGATTTAATCCAAGAAATGTTTTAAATGTCTACCATTAACAGGAAGCTCCAGCAAATCCCCATCCAAATCCTTGAGAAAAAATGTATGTTCTCCAATCCTGATATCAATGGTATAAGGGCCCATCCATAGAGCATCAAACTTGCCATGCTTTCCCTTGTCTTCATGCCTACTATCCCATAGCAAAACCAAATCTCCAACATTGAAGGCTCTAGGATTGACCTTCTTATCAAACAACTTCTTCAATTTCTCTCTAAATCTGATATGCCTTTGGTGAGAGGATCTCCTTTCTTCATCCAAATCAATGATCTTGATTGATCCTTGATTCATATGGGCCATTATCTTGATCTTCTAATTGCTGGGAAAACATAAATGAGGACAATTGCAGATGTAAGGGCAGCAATGCTTGAGTTCCATACACCAATTCAAATGGACTTTTACCAGTTGCTCTTTTTGTAGTTATTCTATCAGCCCAAACTACAAATTTCAATTGCTCTCCCCACTTATTCTTGTTGATTTCCAAGGTCCTTCTGATGATCTTGAGCAAGTTCTTGTTACTTGAATCAAATTGTCCATTCCTTGTGGATTGTACTTTGAATCATATAAGTTAGATTGATTCCATATTCATTACATATTGCCATCAAAGGCTTGGCTCTAAAACACATGGCATTATTAGATACAATATTAACGGAACTTCAAATTTGCATATGATATGATTCAACAAGAAATCCATTACCACTTGGGTGTGTTTCCCTTCTAGATGGAATTGCTTCAACCCACTTTGTGAAGTAATCGAGCTACAAGAGGATCCATTTATGAATAGCACTAGAAGGATCTGAAAGCTCACAAATGAATTCCATTCCCCATTGTTTGAAAGGAGATTCAATTGATACAGGTTGTAAAGGAAGGGAGCCTAAAGCTTTAAATCTTCCAGAGAAACGTTGGCAACTATCACACTTTCTAACCAGCTGTGTTACATCTTTAAAAAGAGTTGACAACCAATAACCAGCTCTCAAAATCTTGTGTTGTCACCCTACCAGAAAAATGACCTCCATAAATTCCCCATGTAAATCAGCAATCAACTTGGGAGCTTCATCTTCAGTTATGCATTTCAAAAGGACACCTTCAGGGTTCTTCCAAGCCAGCCCAAGGTCTGTTATAATATATTTTTGAGAAGCCAGCTTGAGGGCTCTTTTCTAATTTTTACTTAAATGACTAGGACAACATAGGTGTTTGAGGTAGAAGATTACATCCTTGTACCATTCATAACTCATAAATATCTCAAGAAGATTTTCCCTTTCTTCCTCTAGTTGATTCACTTCTACATTTTGCAAAATGCTCTCACCATTAGTTTGGCAAGACCCAAACCTCTCACTATTTTTATGGTTTGGCTATCCATATCATACTCTTGTAACTTTTTGACCCATCTACATCTCTTGCTTGATATCTCCATGTTTGATAAGATGTCTTTAACCATGGTGTGGGGAACATAAGCAACAACCTTTGAACTCAAGATGTAAGGCCTAAAAATCTTTGTTGCTTTCACTAATGCAAATGCTTGTTTCTCCATGATTGTATACTTCAACTCAGCTGCTTGTAAAGCCTTGCTAAAGAAGGAAATAGGCCTCTCAGCTCCATTCTCATCCTTTTGCAACAAAATTGAAGCAATAGTGAATTCAAAGGAAAAAGAAAAGATTTGGAAAGGCCTCTTATAGTTTGGAGCTGCCAAAACAGGTGCATGCTTAAGTGCATCCTTTATTCCTTCAAAAGCTTGAATGATAGCCTTGTCCCACTTGATAACTTGATCCTTTCTTAGCATGATTGTGATTGGAAGAGTTAGCTTAGAAAAATTAGAAACAAACCTTCTAATGAAATTGATTTGGCCAAAGAAAGATTGGATACCTTTCTTGGTTCTTGGGATAGGCACCTTACTTCGATTGCCTCTACTCTCTCGTGGTCTATCATAACACCTTATTTGGACACAATATGTCCTAGAAACTTGGCCTTTTGCATGCCAAAATGAAACTTCTTTGGGTTAAGGGAAATGTCATACTCTACATATGATCAACATCTTCTCTAGGTGTTGCAAATGGTCTACTTGTTGCCTTGAAAAATAGTCACATCATCTTGGTAAACCTGCAATAAAGTCATTGATATAACCTTAAAAGGCAACATCCATTGCCCTTTGAAAAGTAAGCACCTGCATTCATCAATCCAAAAGGCATCCTTACAAAAACATAAGTCCCCAAGGAGTAGTGAAGGTTGTCTTAAGTATTTTTGATTCTTTGACAACTACTTGATTGTATCTAGAGAAACCATCCAAAGTAGAAAGCATCTCTCGACCTGTTAGTATAAGCTGCAGCATATTATCCATGTTTGGCAAAGGGAAATTGTCCTTCATATATGCTTTGTTTAGATTCCTAAAATCCACACAAAGTCTGATATCACCATTCTTCTTTCTAACTGGCACAAGGTTTTCCACCGAAGATGAGTATCTAATAGGCTGAATGATACCATCATCTCTCAATTTCTTCAACTCTTCTTGAATTTTCATGTAAAGAAGTTGGTTAATAGGCCTTTTTTTTTTGTCTAAATGGCTTGGTTTTGGCCTTAAGAGGAATCTCATGTTGGAACAAGTCTTCTCTATATACCTTCAGCTCTGAATAATACCAAGCAAGGCAGTCTTGATATTTCCTTAAAAGTTAGGCATAAGCCTATTTTTCTTCTTTGCCTAAATTTCTTCCTAGCCAAATCTTCCTTGGTTTATCCTTGGTTCCCAATTTGTGCTCTTCCATATCCCTTGAAGCAGACATCTTTCTATTTATGATGCAATCAGCATTGTTAAAATTTGCCTCAAGTGTAATAAGACCTTTAGGAATGGTATTTGTTTTCAATTGGATAATATTCTTGTCAAATAAAGTTTCTCTCCCTTCATTCATGCATACCATTGGCTCCCAATCAGTTTTCGACAAGAAAAATCACCTTGGAATTGTAAGAATCTCAACACTTGGGCATCATCATCAAAATTTTGCCAATGTTTCACATTATCCAGATAGCTGGCCTTGTTAGCATTTCAATATTATATTCACAAAAGGTAAAACGGTACAATTGTCAAATCTAGAGCCAAGTACAACCAACTTATCAGTAGTTTTATTAAGACTTCTATCATGGTAAACAATGTTAAAGGAATCAAACATTTCAATCAAGTCCCATACAACATGCTTATATTGTTTCATACGCTGATTTTTTGTAGCATATATTTTTCTTACTTGCTTGAAAACCAGCTCTGAATCTCCCTTAGCAACAATATCCTTCACTCCATACTTCCATGCAATTATTAACCCCAACAAAAATGCTTCATACTCAGCAACATTGTTAGTGCATTCAAAGTTAATTTTGAAGGAAAAAGGAAACTCTTCCAAACTAGGAGAAAGCAAAACTACACCAGCACCATTTCCAACTTTGGAGTAAGCTCCATCAAACAACAAGGTCCAAGGAGAACCTATCATATCAAGGCATTCTGATTTATCCATCTTGTTCTCTTTTCCATCAGCAAAACCAATGAAGTTGTCAACATCCACATCAGCAAACAACACTTCATAAGAAGCATTGTTGGGATCTTCAATCAAGTGCAACATCTTCTTTTCACCATAGATTTTGACAAGGCTGCCCTCAATGGGAATGGTGGCAAAAGAAATGTTCATTTGAACACTACCACCAACACTTGCAGCCCATTTTCTTGAAAAAAGCATACCTCATTTGGCAGGGCAATCAACAATTATAACATCAAGTTTTAAATTCTTACCCGGATATGCTGCAAGTTACACTACTAAACCCTTCACACAACCAACAACCGAACTTCCCTTGAATCCATGGCTGTACATTTCCCATATGCTGCTGTCACTTTGATATCCAACTCATTCATGACTTCTAGAGGCATGACATTACATGATGCACTGGAATCAAACATGCAATTGTGAAGCAACCTATCTTTTATGAGAAAATTTGTGAAAAATGGATCAACATTCAATTGGGAATCAACCAAGGATGTCCCCAAATATACTTCAGGTGCCTCTCTAAGATCTTCCATTAGTGGTGGTGTTTCAAGGCCAACAATGTTTTGAAGAGGAGTCTCAACAACATTTACATTTCTACTTGGGGTAATCTTTTCTTCTTTCAATCCCAAGTACTCAAATGCTCTCTTCTTATGCTCAGGTATTCTAAGAAACTCAATGATGGGAACACTCAATTTAATTTGGATCAATAATAGAGCAATATCATATGGAAAATCTTTGGTAAAATAGCATTGGAAGGGAAAAAGAGAAGGTTCATCAGTATTCTTGGCAGCCTGGGAATGAAGAGGACTAATATTTTTGCATGGGACAGCAGGTTCTTGGAAATTGTTTATGTTCTAGGATTGTCTTTGGGAATGCTTGTGAGCAAGGGTGTCTTTGGCTTGGCTTGAGGACCAACTCCTCTAACAACTTTACTTCTAGTATTGTACTCTTTCTCTTGACCAACCACAACATTCATTAAAAATTATCTATCATCCTCCAAAGGAATACCACCATCATACTTCTTGATCATTAAAGACCTTAGATATTCAAAGTTATTATTGGAATTTTAAATGCCTAAACTACATCTACATCATGAGCTTGAGGAAGAGAAAGAAATGGTACCCTCTTTATACAATCCCAAAATGTTACAATAGTCCTTGCACTTATCACATCTGTTGATGTTGCTACTTGTTGTAAGCTTTGAAGAGCTTCCCATCATACAAATGTCATCATCCATTTCATCTTCATTATCATATTCAATAACTTGCTGGTCCATTTCACATGGAGGATGAGGAAGAAAACATCTACCACACCAATCCATATTAGCAATTTCTTGAACAACAACTCTTACAATTAGAGGGTCAGGTACCACTCTATTTTCACGAGCTTGAGGTTGTCTGTTTATAGATCCAACATGCCCTTTACCTCTATCATCTTGTCTTTGATCACCCCTAGGATGATTGCCAAATCTATCATGGTTTTGAGTTCTTTGTTGTCCTTGTGAACTTTTCCCAATTCCTTTCTCATCCCGGGCTAATTTGTAAGAAATTTCTTTGATGTACCCCTGCCAAAGTCTTGACAACATCTTCTAAATCAGCACCCTTGCTAGCTTGAGGCTTCTCATGGTTTATCAGCTTCACACCATCCCTCTTAAGTGGTTTACTAATAGCTTTAATATTATTTTCAATTTGAAGTTCCATGGTGAAAGCTTGCCTCAAGTTTGTAGGATTTTTGTCTCTTAAGTAATAGGTTGCCTTTTTATGAAATGCAACCGCATATTTGATCAAGAAAGATTCATCACAAGGCCTCAAAATGACAGGAAACCTTCTCAATGTTTTATTAAATCTTGTATTGAAGTCATGGACTGTCTCATTTGGGTTCTTCTTGATATTTTCAAATTCAGACAAAAGAAATCTAGGATCAGTCCTGTCACCATATTGCAACCTAAATGCATTTTTCATCTCAGTCCATGAATCAATAGAGTTATCAGGTAGAGCCTTGTACCAATCCCTAGCATCTTCTTAGAGTGTATGGATAAATAAATTGATATACACATCCTCAAATTCTATCTCAAAATCTTCCATCATATTATCAAACAGTTTGAGATGTTGATCACCGGTAATGGCATTGTTACCTTGGAATTTTGGTAACCTATTTCTCACATCTTGTGGGACAGAATTTGGATAACCATCCATTCCTCCAAAATTTATAGGACCAAAGGTGTTAACAAAAATAGAGGTCTAGGATGAGCCATATTGTTTGGTGGGGGTGATCTTGGAGGTGAAACAAGCTAGTGAGGAGTAGTAATGGGTTTGATTGGAATAGATGAGTGATCTTTAAAATGACAACCCCCCAAAGGCTCTTTCTCTTGATAAAATTTAGCAAACTTAGAAACCACAGGAGCATATTTAGGAGAAAGTTTTTTAAATACACAAGAAGGTCCCTCACCTGATGGAGAATGCAAATTAGCAAGAAGATTGTCTAAATCAGATCTACATGAAAAGAATTATAATATTCAACAAAGCTTCTCTCCTTCAAATTAAACTATGGGGATTTCTTTTCTTACAACAAATAACCAACCACTTTCTACACTCTTCTTCCTTCTAGTTCTGAGCTTCTTGATTGGTGAGCAACTTCTTAGAAGAGTCCTTGATGAAGAGGATCTCCTTCCTCTAGCTTGACAAATTTAAACAATAAGTTTCAAATGACAGAGATGTACAAGACAATTGGTATTTCAAGATCTCAACAACATGGTGTCGCCACTAAGGATTTCGACCTTAGTTGTGCAAGAAAGCACTAAATATTCTATCAAATGTATGCTACTCCTGTAAACTTACAAGGTTTTACAAATTAGATCTTCTTCTTATTGAATTACCCAAAAACAATGCATCCAAAGTATGCAAACCTGTTGGTAAATGAGAAGAGAAGGCTGAGCTTGAAATCTTTTTACCCAAAACATGTATATCTGAAGTATGAAATGATATCTCAAGAATGTAACACTCAAATAATTGATCACACAAATGCTCAAATAATTGATCACACAAATGCTCAAACATTTCAAACACTTAAAAACCACAAAGAAATTCTAATAAGTTCCCGTGAAATGGTGTCACTCGGGTGTTGGTGCCCCTGATTTAATCTTCTTCACAACTTGAACAACATCATGAACTTGCACAAGACACTCAAGGATAGATAGGTGGTTTGTATGTCATTTGTAGCCAGGAGCACACCTATCTACTTGTTTGCATTCAATATTTGAGGGAGTGGATAGCACCTTCAAAAGGGTTTTGATCTAACCCTCACTTTTTTAGGTTGTGCCTATCAACTAAGGAAAGAGAACCTATATTACAGTCCTTGTATGGTAAACGAGATGGATATATCCTTGTGTTTTGCATATGGTATGGAAGAGGCCTTGTGAAAACATGATCAAGCATCCATTATCCAAACTCAAAGGAGTTGTCACTACTAAATGATGGAAATGTTCTCAAAGCAAAGCTAGGGCTGCTATTGATGTGATTAAACCCCGATATGCTTTGTGCATTTTTGTGAAAGGATTGAGTTCTTTTGTGGACACACAATGTAAATGTAGGGGTAATATAGGTAGGATGAGTTAGTTTAAATGATATTCTATGGGAGATGTTAGGACAAGAGTAGCTAGAAATCAACAGATTCTTTGGGAACCTTTGCAAGAAATTTGTAACACCTACACAATAAGAATACTTCCAGAGGTTTCAAATGCTCCTTCAACCATGATATGTGTACAAATGGAGGCCCAGATCTGCACTCTTCCACACAACCTTGATAACCTTCCACAAAATCTTGAATCAAAATACAAACAAAGTATCTAGGAATCCCTATTTAATCATGACCTGAGGTTCACCCAAAGGTTTACAAACAGTCTCATTATTCAAGGACAGTAAAATGATTTTAAATCTATTTATCTTCTATCAGATGAAAGCTATTCTAAATATAAGATTGCAAATTCCATTAAACCATCAACAAGAAATGAGACCCTATATGATCAAAGATATCCTAAACACAAGATTGCAACATGAGCAAGAAACATAAACTGAAAAACATTCTGAAACATAAGTATATGCAAACTTTGCCAAGAGAATGAACCAGATAAGCGAGAAAATGATCGGATACATCAATAGGGAAATTCATGAGAAAAATCTCGAGAGCCTGTTGATGGATTTACAACTAAAACCAACTCAACATGATGAAATATTATACAAAAATGGAATTGAAAATGGCTCTCAAGTGGTTTTCTCTAGAGAAATGGATTTCTTCCAGCCTTTTTGCTTGAAAATTCTGAGTCTTTTTCTCTCTTGTCTTTCCCCATTTTACAAATGCTTGAAAAATACATTTTACACCTCATGCCAGCTTCGATCCTTGCATCCCAAGCAAAGAATATGCTCAAGGGATCAAATTTGTTACAAAACCCTTCATCATTTCATGAAAATGACATCAAACTGCAAAACCACTCGCATATTGCAGTGGATACACAAAAATCTTAAAATATTGCATGATTTTGGATCCTTATCCATCCTAGAGTCACATTTTTGGCATTAAGGCATGCGAGCATGCTCAAGCAATCAGTTATCACCTTTTACCTTTTCAATTTTTACCTCTCAACTCTTTATTTTCACCTTTCACATTTTTTCACGGGCTTAGGGAAAAATTTCATCAAAAACATCATAGACCATCAAATTAGCTCAAAAATGGTGCCATTACACTCAAAAGGCCGAGGGGATGTGAAATCATATAAAATTTCATGTAATTTGATGAAGAAACGATGAATCCAATCTTCCTAGATCTCTAATGGCAAAGCAAGAAATGAAAATGCACCACAACCATTGATTTAAAAATCAAATTTAAATTCTAGCCCTCCATGTGGAGGATGAGATTCATGAATATATTCCCTTCTTGACCTTTGGATAAGGTGGGACATGTGTCAAAACATGATTGGATCAAGTCCCTATCCTTAAAAATGCATTTGCGACCCTTTTTAATCTTTGGAATATTTTGCAAAAATTCTCCGCTTCCCCCTGGACTCGCCACGTGTCCTCATGTGGGCCCTACTTGAAAATGCAGGCCAATTTTTTCAATTTTTCCACTTTTTTGAGAAAAGGAAAATTTTCTCAAAATTCTCCGTGGGCCCGAACATCCGCTCACTCCCTTGCTACGTGGCGGTCTCCCATTCATTTGCGAAGCCAACCATCCAATTTTTTTCCTTCAAACCTTCAAAAACACTACAACCTTTTATAGGCCTCGCACTCTCTTTTTGCCCTTTGTAATTTACCACATGTCACCCCTTGATTAGATGCGGGGCACATTTCCAAATTTTCCTATTAAATAAGGAACAATTTTTTGACTTTGAAAACCTTTGCCAAAATTTGTAAAATTTTCAATATTTTCTCTAAGCTCCAACCCTTCGCCCATTCATAAAATTTTCCTTCATATGTGGCAAAGCGGACCAAATTTTTGATTTTAAGTTTTTTTCCTCCAAAGGCAAAAAATCCAAACCATTTCCACCAAACCACTTCCCCTTATCTTTCTTTTGGACATGTGTTGGCTCCCTCTTGGCCGCAAGACCATATTTCATTTTTCACCTTACAAACATAAAGGCAAAAATTCATAAATTTTTCTTTCACCCCTTCTTTCATCTCGCCCCGGACACGTGTCCACCTACCATTGGGTGAGGGATTTTGGGCCAAATTTTTACCTTAGCATCGAGGTAAAAACAATAAAAAATTCCAAGTCCTTACGCCACCCGCATGCCCTACAAGCCACGTGTCCACTTCCCATTCATTGCGGGCCTTCGGAAAAATTTAACTTAGAAAATTTTGCAAAATAAAAGTAAAATTTCTAAGGCAAGCCCACCCCCCGCTAATCCTCCAACCAATCAAAATGTGCCATGTAGGCACCTTACTCGTAGCAAGCGGAGCCGCGGATATTTTTTTTCCCTTTGTCAAAATTTCAAAAGCGATGAGTTAGAAAAGTTTTCCCAAAAATCCATGGCCAATAAGAACCCACCACATCACCAATGAGTTGCAAAAATGAATTTGATGGGCGGTTGACACCGTATGATCACAAATGTCAAAAATTCAAATGATGCCCTAGAAATTGAATTGATTTCTTAATTTTAACCCATTTGAATCACTTCTTGACATTTATTTTGACCTTGGGAGTGGGGAAAATAATTGCACAAAAATGGGATTCGAATAATTTTGAGTTTTGCATGATTTAACAAGGGGGAAACGACATGGCCCAAAAAAATGAAGGAATTAGGCACAAAAAGAGGGAAACTTGGAAATTTGTTTTAGAATAGGGAAAAACCATAACATTTCGAGCATTTTGTAAGCTTTCAATGGGAGAGATGATTTGTAGATCATCAAATCGAAAAATAAAATGTATGTGAGCAGAATGGGCATGAAAAGTTAGGCGAGTATGCAAACCTAGAATTTACACCAACACTTTCCATCTATGTCTTCAGATCTTATCCAATCTATCGTATTGATTTCATTTGAGTTTTTCAGGGTTTGTGTGTTTAGTTTGGTGCATTAACTTGGATCGACAGTAACAAGCACGGAAATTCTTGATCTATACTCCCCCAGTTCTTTGTTCCCAGACTAATGAGGTATTGGGTAGTGGAAAATTAGTGGATAGTATCCAATAGGGAACCAAGTTTTTCCACATCCTTTAGCTACCTCAATATATGCATTGATTCTCTAGAAAGTTGGGATAATGTTTGGATAGGAATGCATTTATTTTCTCCTCATCTCTAGTGATATTTCTTCCCATCTTCTTCTACATGCCTGCACTATTTCTACACCATTGAACCTAATGTGATCTCTTACTTCATCATGGACTTCTTCTCTCATCATGTATACCCTCTATTTTATTTTCTTCTCTTTTATAAACTTACCATACTCTTCAATCATTGCCTTGGTATTTCTTTCCTCTACTCTAATAATTAATGGTTGTTCTTTTCACAATTTTCTATACTCTACCATTTCCCCCTATATAGCTCATTGTGGAAGTAAGAACACAATGCCCGAACTTGTACATCCCCAATGTAGAGAATAGGGATCTAGTCTTTGTCATATTCTAAAGCATAATTAAACATATATAGTTCAAAAATAAGTAGCTAGATCTCATGGGGCATTTTCATATATTTTGAAGAATGGCCTAGCTCCATTGATATCAAAGGGTATGTCATTATTGATACAAGTATATTTCAATTGCAACATTTTTTCCTTTAAGAAGACAACATAAATATTTGATGGTGGTCTACATTTGAATATTTCATTTGTTACTTGAACTATAGCTTCTTGTTTCTTTTTAAGCCTTGCAATTTCATTTTCCTTGGCCCTTAGTTGTCTATATTTTTCCTCCAGATCCTATTGATGTTGGAAGAGTAACTCTTCCTTTTCCCTTTCCCACATTCTTTATATCTTGTTACAATAATTCTCAAACTTCTACACCCAATATTATAAATTGGTTTGGGTTGCCATATTTCTACATATTGGCCTAGGAGGCTCTCTACAAATTTCTTGTATGACAACCTATGATTGCAGGTTGGGTGGTGGCATTGGTGGAGTTACACGTTCGAGATTACCGAGCTATATCTTGGGAAACTAGAGGGTTGTCTATGTGTATTAGCTTAATAGATTCATCAACATGTTATGATTCAAAGGTTTGGACAATGTGTTCAATTTTTTCTTCTATATCAAGTGGTAAGATTTATTCAAAGTATACATGATATTAGTCTGTGTTTCATGTACTAATGCTTCTTGTCACTTCCTTAGGTTATTCTTCATTATCTGCAGCAATAAGTGGTTACTTCCTTAATTTCATTAGTTACTACATCTTCTTCATGTTGTGCATGAACAACCTCTGTTTCATCAGGGATCTTATGAACATTGGTTACATTTCCAATTTCTTCAACTGACACTTCTTCTTCATGCTACATGTGGGTTTCCCCAAGCATGAATGACCTCTATTTGAACCTCAATTGGTTTAGTAGGGCACTCATTATCAGGTTGTTCACCTAACTCTTTCTCCTTTTTATTTTCCACTTCCTTAGTCTGTTCCTCCATGCTTATGTCTTCATCTATGTCTATATGAACTTCCTGCTAAACTTCCATTGGAATAGATTCCTCCTTCTTTTCCAGTCCTTCTTCATCATCTAGTAAATTTGAATGTTTCTACTAGGCTTTGAGGTTTTGGTCTTTTTAGTATTAAGCATGTTTGACCTCCTGGATGGCTTAGAGACTTTAGTTGAGGCTTTCCATTTACCTTTGGAGGAAGAGGAATTTGGTGTTGATATATTTAACAATGCTTCCGAAAAAAGAATCCTATCAGGAGAGATGGGCCTAGGACCTTTTTTTGGAGATGGAGGTTTGTCATGGATGGGTGTTTCTTCAGGTATGGAATATTATGAAGGAATGGGGGTTTCTGCAAGAGTATGGGTTTCTGACTGAATGGAGGCTAAAGCTAAGGGTTCAGGTGGAGGCATAAAAGAACTAGCTGAGATTATTCTCTTTTTCTTACCCTTTCCCAATAGATCATTAATATGATTTTCTCTAGAAAATTCTCCCCATTTAATTGTAGGATGTTTAGTTGTCAATGCATGTTTCATAATTAAAGTGACAAGACAATTATGAGATAAGGAAAACCTCCTCCTTTATGATTACTTGCTCATCTTCTTCAAACTTTCATGCAAGAAATTTGGAACATTCACATTTCTGCCATTCTTTAAATGATTGAGTAGTTTAAAATGGACAATATTTAATCATGAATACCAACCCTCACAGGTAAAATATTTTATGATATAGTTTGACACATCTACCCAAAAGGGTTTTAAATAAGTTCATAGAGTACCTTATTTGTCTATCACAAAGTTTTCATCCTCGTCTGCAAACTCTGTGTGAGCTTCCTCTGGATTGGATTTTGTAGGAAACATTTCACCTTCCACTGGTAGTCTAGTGACTACAACTAATATTTCATCATCAAATTTAACTTGCAAACCCTTGACTGTTGCCTACCCATCCTTGAAGGTGGTGGAAAATTCTATGACCATAGACTCATTAAAACCTTGGAATTTATTGATGTAATCCATCCAACCACTATCATGAAAGTATTGTAGAATTTGTGGCTAATTTGAAGCTATGAATGGTTTGTAGGTTCATTTCTTATCAAGTATCCCCCATTGTTAAGTTTTACAACTTCCACAAGATCTGTGAAGTAAGAGGTATTTCACTTGGAATTGATTATGCAAAATTTGAATGAATGAAAGAACTCAAGTGTTTGCATTTTCAAAATTTGTGACCAATTTTGCATGTAGCTTGAAAAGTGGGCATTAATTTGAATTGAAAGATATCCACGTGTGAAGTGAGGTTTTGTGATATCATGGGGTGACATGGGAGACATGTCACATTATAGGAGGTAGTGAAACATTATGGTTAATAAATTTTATTGACAACTTGACACATATATTAATTAAATATAATTATTCTAGCGTTACTTTATTAAAGGAAATTGAGTGCACTTAACTTGAGATATACGCCGAATGATTGTGACATGTGCCTTGTTGGATTTCATCCCTTTTGGATGCATGCATGAGGTTTAATTTTGAGGTATTACGTGGCTGTAAGTAACATTGCTACCAGCCCTATTGCTACAAGTGTTGTTGTATAGAATAATCTCCATAATGAATTCAATTAATTCCTAAAGAGGGAAGATTAAATTTTCTGGTGCTAACTATCTTCATATCTTTGTGCTCATTTAGTTGGGATCTTGATTCTTCATACAATAAAGTTCTATAAAAATTAAAGAAAAATAGGGCTTTGGCTGCATGTTGTTGCAAATGGGCATTCTAGTATTTACACCACCTCCTTTCATCGATTTTATGAACTCCTTAAAAATACTCAAAATCTTACAAAATAGAAATGATAATAAAAAAATTGTTAGTGAGTTGTGTTAATAACCATGAAGGATGATCACATCACTTTTATTCCTCTCTCTGGGGTATCTAGTAAGCTAGATATATTAAGGCCACTAAATATATCATTCCTCTATAATTTCGAGAAGATGAACGAACAAGTTAAACTTCGTACTCAATTATGATGTTCTCGTTTCCATCCTTCTTTGGACTCCTTTGAACTATTGGATAGATGTGTTCTTATCAGTTGGATTTTTATATAACATTAATAAATGACCATTCACTAGTAGTTTGAATCTCATAGGCTCAATGGTGGTGAGTTTCAAAATCTATTAGGAAATATCTTATCAACCTCATATGGACCTAGCCACCTCATCCCGAATTTTCCATGTGGTCCTTATATTTGGAGTCAAAGAGAAGTGCCCAATCACCTTCTTGAAATTGTCTTGTTTTGATGAACCTGTCATGCCAGTTAATCCTTTATTTTTGTACCACTTCTGTATTATGAAAAACCTACCTCCTCATCTCATCCAACTCATTGAGTTGAATAATCCTTTGCCTCTGAGCTTCAGAAAAATCTATTCCCAATTCTAATGTAGTTATTAATGTCTTGTGCTCAAACTCATTAGGGAGAACAATGATCTTACTATATAATAGCTCAAAATGTGTGAATCTAGTTGTTGTTTTCCTATGGTATTGAATGCCCAAAATTCCTTTGGAAGTATTTATAACCAATCCCTTCTATGTAGTGAAATATTATTTTTCAAAATGGTCTCAATTTCTTTATTTGTTACTTCATCTTGGCCATTGGATTGTGGATGATAAGGTGTAGAATTCCTATGCCTGATTTCATATTTTGTAGCTAAATCAATAATAACTTCAATAGTGAAGTGGGTACCTTGATATGTGACAATCTCTCTTGGCACTCCATACCTTGTAAAGATGTGGTCATATAGGAATTTTGCAAATTTTTCACTCTTCTGATTTGGTAATGCTTTCACTTTTGTCCATTTGGTGAGGTAGTCTGTGCACACTAGAATGTACTCTTTTTGCTGAGACTTAGGATCTATGGGACCAATAAAGTCCAATCCCCATTTGTCAAATGGTTGCAATACTAGTTGAGGCTGTAATGGCATTTCATCTGATTTGGTAGGATTTCCCATTCTTTGGCACTTATCACATCTTCTTGCATACAATGCTACATCCTTATGTAGTGTAGGCCAATAATACCCTGTTGTTAATACTTTTTGCATTGTTATTTTTGCAAAAAAGTGTCCTCCACATGGCTCACTATGGCAGGATTTGAGGACATCATAAATTTCCTCATCATCTATACATCTTCTCATAACATTATCCTACCCTGTGTGGAATAGGAAACCAACTATCCAAGAAAAATTCACACTTTTCTCAACAATATATTTCTTTTCAAAATATAGATAGTGTGGAGGTGTCTTACCTGAAACCAAATTAGTTGGCTATATCAGCATACTAGGGTGTCTTGGTGTAAATGGAAAATAAGTTCTCATATGGAAAAGATTCATCCACTATTGCTTCCTCATTATTATTATCCATTCTTGAGAGAAAATCTGCCACAACATTGTCTTTCCCAGGCTTATCCACAATTTTTACATCATCTTGTAAGAGAAGAAACCATTTGATTATCCTGTTACTTATAACTAGTTTTTGATCAGATATTTAATGGAAGCATGGTCTATGTGGATAAATACTAGATATCCTATGATATAGTGCCTAAAATTGTTGATGGCATATACAATTGCTAAAAATTATTTCTTAGTGACCGTGTAGTTAAGCTCAACATGCTACAAGTTCTTACTAACATAATAGATTGCATAATTAAGTATCCCATATTTCTATCCTAAAACAACTCCAATGGCATGATCTGAGGCATCAGTGTGTATATGAAATGGAAAAATCCAATCTGGTCCTCTTAAAATAGGTGTAGAAGTTAGCATTTTCTTCAAAGTTTGGAATGCAGCTTCACATTTCTTTGTCCATACAAATGTAACATATTTTCCAAAAAAACAAATAATGGTGTTACAATTCTACTAAAATATTGAATGAATTTTCGTTAATACCCATCATGGCCCAAGAATATCTGTACATAATTCTTCTTTTTAGGTGTTGGGATGTTTATAATCACTGATATTTTTGTTGGGTCTACCTAGATTCATGCAAATTATAGATAATGAGCTAACACTATCCCCTCGAAAAACATCATATAACAATTTTTGTTTCTCAAAGACAGTTATGTTCTGGCATCATGTTGAGAACTTTGTCTAAGTTCTTCATTTCTTCATAAAAAGTGTTGTCATGGACTATAAAATCATCCATGTATACCTCTATGTAATCATTGGTTAGATTTGAGAAGATGCTAATAACTACTCTTTGAAATGTGGTAGGTGCATTGCACAAACCAAAGGGAAGAACATAGTATGTAAAATTTCCCCATGGGAATGTGAATGTGGTCTTGTCTTGATCCTTTGGTGTAATTTGAATTTGGTTGTAGCCACTGTAACCGTCCAGAAAATAAAAATACTTTTTTCCAGCAAGAGTTTTGAGTACCTAATCAATAAAAGGGAGTGGAAAATGATCCTTATTTTTTGTTGTATTCAGATCTCTATAGTCTACACAGATTCTCCATTTTCCATTATTTTTAGGTACAATAACAAGTGGTGACACCCATTGACTATCTAAAATTGGATATATGAATCCAACATCTAATAATTTATTTAGTTCTTCCTTCACTATATCCCTCACTACTGGGTTCATTCTCCTTTGTGGTTGTCTTATTGGCTTGCAGTTGTCCTTGATGTATATCTTATGAGTACAAAGTTTAGGATGGATTCCATGCATGTCTCCATAGTCCCATGTAAATGTTGTCCTATGCTTTTTGAGAAGTGTAATTAATAGTTGTTCTTACTACATGATTAGTGTTTTATTCACGTTAAGTGGATTTCCTGGTGTAATATCCACTTGCTTAGAAAGATCAGTCATAGAGAAAATTTTAATACTTACAAAATTTAAGATATAATCATGTGGAAGAAGTTGGTGTAGGATGCGGTTATTTTTTTTTTTTTTTATTAAGGGAAAATAGTTTTGAAGGGACTATACCCTGTATACAAAAGGGCTCAAAAGCCAGATAGCAAAGGTGAGAGAAACAACCCAGAGAAGGGCAAAATGGCCAACCAAAGAGGGCTCAACAGCCAAATATGACAATACAAGTGAAGAAAGGATCCAAACGTACAATGATCCAAAAAGAAGCAGAAAAGATCAAAAAGCAACCAAAAGAGAAACAACATATAGAACTCCGCCAAAAAGCAGTGCCAGAACCACCAGATAACAACAACTTGTAGGATGCGGTTCTTACCTAGAACATTCATAATACTCTCTTTGTAGAAAGATTTGATTTTTAGGGAATCTTATGCATTAAAATTTTCCATCATATTCTTCATTCTTACCATAATTATTTTGTAGAAAATTAGAAATAAAAACATCCTCCTAATGTCCTTCCATTATGCATGAACTCTCTAGCATCATAAGTTGTTGAACTGAGATCTGGTCTTCTTTTGGTTATTCCATCCAAATGGTTTTATATTCTTCATTAAATGGCTATGCATGGGGGTAGAGCATAATATTTTTGGTGCCACTTCCATTGTATATGATCATATTACTAGATATACATCCAATGAATGCATCAAAAGTTTCTAATCACGGTCTTTTGATGATGATATGATATCCTCCTAATATTTCTTTTGGCTAGAGAACAATGAAGTTATCAGTACTCCCAAGAGTCTACCACTACTACCACATCCTCCAAAAATTCTTAAGGATTTACTGTTGATCTATCTACAAGATGTAATATTGTGGATGTTGGTCTTAATCCTCCCAATTTCAAATCATCCATGATTTTTTTCATTACATTTATTACTTCCCTCAGTCAATCAATTTGTTTTTGATCACTATACCATTGATTGTGACATTTACTAGAGGGATGTTTGGATCAATATACTTGGGTAGAATTGATTTCCCAAGCATAATATCAGCTAATTTCCCAATGACTTGTATAGTAGATGGGTCTTTCCTCTTCCTTCCTAGCTTCTTAATGCATAGGTCCTTAACTAGCTTATTGTAGATGGGCACATCCTTAATAGCTTGTATCAATGGTATTTTGACACAAATGTATTTGAGCTGATTGAAAAAGTCAAAATCAGATTCTAATATGAGGTCAATATTATTTTCTTGTAACCTTTTAGGAAATGGTGGCTCATTATCCTGTGTTTTATGCTTGTTGGAATTCTATGCAGGTTGTTGCGGATCAACCTACAACATCTTCTATCCTTGATGCAGGTCATTATGTAATAACTATGGTTCTTAAAACATTTTAGTAATGGTAGGTCTAATTGGTGAAGGAAGTTCTCTTCCTGAGTGAAGATGTATATTGTTTATATTAATATAATAGGTAGGGTATTGAGCTAGTTCAATGGAATAGGATGTTTGAGTAGCTTCATTGTTAGGATTATGCGTTGGTTGAGTATGTAGTTTTGTAAAAAAAAATTGGGATCCTGATTGGAGATTAGGCATAAGAGTTTTCTCTTGATAATGATAAGGATTTTATTGATAATATTTTTGGTCATTAGGAGGTGGGTTCTTTCACCTCTGTTCCCTCCATAGATGTGGCCATGATTGGGGAGGCTATTGCCATTGTTTTTTGTGGTTGGCCTTGGTATTGAGGTTGCCACTATTGTTGGTATTGGTTAGGATATGGGACACATCATTGATGTTTAGCCAAAGGTGGAGGCTGCATATATGAATTATTATACCAATTTGGAAATGAATGTATAAGATATTGTGTCATACCTCCTTGCCTCTGTGGCCATGGTTTTATTTGAACAACATAAAAACTTGTCCATCTTCTATCTCTAACATTTTAAAATTAGGTGAATCCTCTCTTTCTTGATAAATGCTAGCGAATTATTTGCATCTACAAGTATGATTTCCTTCTTCTACATGTATGTCAAGTACTCTATGAACACTACATCTACATCTTATTTCTTATTTTTAGCATGTAGAGTATCCAATTGATTGGCCATATCATTGAAAATATCATACTTCATGTTTGAACATGTTAATAATCTCTAACTTAGAGATGTCCCCCATCGTTTTGGTAGATAGTCCACCTCTTGATCTTACATTACTTACTCTTTTCATGGTAGCTCTTGAATAGTTTTTACAGGCATCACAGATCTCTTCAAAACTAGCCTTTGAAATATCTCCTACTCTTATCAAATCTAGAGCATCCATGTCTTCATCATTGAGTCCCTTCAAAAAGAGTAATTTGAGGGAGTCAAGTGGTATGTCAGTGGTGTGTTTTGAATTTTAAACGTAGAACAGGAACCATTCCAAATATTCCTCTAATGGTTCATCCTCTTTTTGTTACATTCTATAGATTTCATCACCTCATCTATTGCTTGGTCTATAATAGTCCTGGTACTTATTGAGGAACTTCTCCTTAATTTGTGTCCATGTAGTAACAACATTCCTTTCCAATCCCATGAACCACCTTAAAGTTACATCTTTGAGTGTTGTAGGAAACAATTTCAATTTATGTGCATCAATGGTATAATCATAGCTCCTACACAAAACATCAAACTCAAAGAGAAAGGTGTCTGGATATTTTGACATAGCTCTATGGAAAGTTGGTAAAATTTGGTGGAGAAATATTCTTAATTTTAGTAGCTGCATTATTGTCAATGATGGGGAACTTAAAGGTGGTTTCCCCATTTCAACCATTCTCGGTCAACTTATTTCGCCATCCCTAGCTGCTCGGAGAAGCTACATAACTATTACTTGGGGATTGTCTTTGAAAATTAAACCTAGTACGAAGGTTTCTTCTTTAGAATATTTAGAGGTAAATGAAGAGATTTTTGCTACTTTTGGATTAAGTAAAAATATACCATGGGCATCCCTTAGATGGTGCATACATCAACTACTCAAATCATTCAATGGTAATTAGTTGGGGGTAAATTTGAGGTAACTTCCTAAAAACCTAGACTACTTCTAAGAAATGAAAACCCTAACCAAAACCTAATAACTTAGTAGAATCTATGGAAACAACACCAAAAATGGTGGTGCAAATTAACTTGTAGTAATTAATATGTTGTTTACTAATCCAAAGTCATTTATTCATCGGATCTATGGAATTAAACTTTCAACTCTTCTAGTGTTGTATACATGGTTATAAGTGCTTAAGAGGTATAAAATAAAACATTTCTTTCACAAAAATTGGAAATACAATGCTAGAAATAAACTACATTGCAGATGAAAGGAAATTCTATAGCTAAGTAATAAGTAGATAAAAGCATAACATAAGTGAAGGAATAAACTTCTACAATTATAATCTATGCATGCAAGGAACTAAAACATCAAAAAAATAGAAAAGGGTTTAGAAAACCACAAGTGGGCCCTGCCTTAGGTGCTAACCATTCCTAAGGATTGTGTCTACAACAAAATGATAGAACTCATATTTTATTCATCAAAGCATGAATATTTAGAATGAAACTTATAGCAATTCCTTAACTATGGATCGATATCTACTACAATCTCGCCACTCTCTTTATATTCAACAGAGATGTGAAGAGACTCCTTCAAACTAACAGTTACATTTTGATTAAGTAAAATATCACTACCAAGAAATCCATAGATTCTTATGCATGTAATCAAAACTAAGAAAAGGTGTTCTAATACAAAAACATAACTAACTATTCATTCTAACAATCAGTTATCAAGTTAAATCAACTAGTTCCACAATTGTAGTTACAGAGCATAATCAAGTATTGGTGTGAGATCTACTTCTTATTGTCATAACTACTTCTTTATTGATATGCGCAAACACAGGTGAAGTATCCATGTTGATCAAGATTCCCACAATCACGGTCTTTGTTTATGTGTGTGCTCTCCTTTGGCTATAGGTGTTTTTCTACGGATGAGTCCCAGTTGCTACATGTCAGTTGTTGTGGACAAGTCCCTTTACATTGTGACATAATTTCTTTGACTACTTATTAGTGGCAACATATATAAATTTTTGTAAAAATTATGGCATTTAGACAAAGCACTATTTATAATTTCATTGTATCAAAGATATTAATATACACATTCAAAATCCATGAAATAGAGTAACTAAGTAATAATTATATTAATTAATGTAAGTGTCATAAGTTTAAGTTCAAGTGGAAATGTCTGACAGGATAAACATGATAAAAAGTGCAAGGGTATACAAAATATACAACAAATGAGACAATTAAAGCAGTAATTAAAGGGTCTCATCACCTTTCTACATGCATCTGGTCGAACTTAGTACGTAGTTGAGTTAAATCTGAAGACTCTCCTAGGTTTCCATCCCATCCTCCACCTACAAGAGCAGCCTCTACCTCAATCTCCATAGTGTACTCATCCTCCTCATCTCCTCTCTCTTTAGCTACCCTAGCCACCCAATTAGTGGTCATCTAATTTGTGAATCCCACTCCAACCCCCACATCATCATCCTCATCTTAGGGATCCTGAGCCTCCTCCAATGGGTCTTCCATGATAGGATTGGGAATCTCTCTATATATCTCCTATCGCGTATAGGAGAAGGGCTCCATGGGTACTATTTGGACAATGCCAAACTATTGTCGAGACCTTATCAAACTAAATGACATCAATCATCTCTAATTTTTGGCCATGTACTCATTTGGTCCTCCACATCCATATTAACTCTACATATACTCCAAGCCATTTAGGGAAATATCTATATGGCCTCCATCTAACATGTTCCCCCTCGAGCTCTGCAAACCCTTCACTATACCAATATGCTTCTCTAGCTCCTTTGTCCCCATGATATTGGTTAGATCGCCATCTCAAAAATCCCATGATGATCTCTATATGGTCCCCTGTGACCCATGGTAGCCTTGGTGACCTGATGACCATGATGTGAACATATGACTAATAGTGTAGGAGGAAGCCTACATCCAACCATGACCTCCTCCCTATTCTATACATCGCTAACTCATGATAAAATTATGCTATAAATTTTCTCCCAAATTAAAATACATTATGATGATCAATAATATCATCCAAGACCCCGGAAGTGTCCATGGGAATCTGGCTCCCCTAGAGTCGGGTAGTGCATAGCTAGAAATTTACATAATCACAAGACAAATCAACCGATCTATGGTACCCCGTGCTCGTACCTCATCTCATAAGAGAATGCACCTGAAGTGAAGGTAATATGTAGTGCATTGGATCCAAACAACGATGTCAACACTATCAATATACTATCAATAATAATGGGAACTATCTGCTCCCCTATATTGGAAGCATAAGGATGTGATATACATCCTCTAGGGTGATCGTCATCTCACCCGTCCCGAACTAGAAGGTGCCTTTATTCCTTTCCCATATCTTTACTAGTGTAATCATCAGACCCATATCTCATGTGATCCTCCGATAGTACTGAATCCTCCCAATCCTACGTCCGCTAAGTTCTCACACTCAATTTCATCTTTGTTCCCCATAATATTATCATATAATCTTTGGGAATATATCTCTCAAATAAAGGGTCTCTCTATCCTTTAAGTATAAACCACACCTAAAAAAACATCAGCTCCATTGTCATTATTTTCATCATTTAATAAAATGTTTCCATTCTAACCCCATTTGATGTTGACCTAGATCAGTTCAACGCATCTAGTGGTCGATCAACACCTTTCGTGGATAAGTCAACAATGAACCTACCCATTCACTTTCGACCACCCTCGACACTAATCTAAAAATACAAAAAGTGTGAAAAAATAAAAACATAAACTCATTTAAAAACAAGCTAGGGATTTCATTACTCACCATCATGTGTACCCTTTGACACTTCCTAGTTGCTCCCTACTGACCTCCATATTTCTCCAAATCTTGATATCCTTTTATAGATCTGATATTTCTAATTGTCACTATGAGTCATGCAAATGAGCTTAGTCATCCAACTTAGGGGCTTATATATCCATTGTTGAAGTTGATGCCACCCCCTTTGGGTTACCGCTGATCAACCTTAGTCATCCTTGACTTTCCTTGGGCACCGTTGACTTGTGTTTCCTTCCTACTTTTCCTTTTCTCATGTTATTTTATATTTCTTACCATCTTTTCTTCTTCGTGTGTGACCCATATCACACTATCCCCTATTGCTTTTAGCTTTTCACTACCTTCTCTATCCTTTTTTTTCCTTTTCAGCCCTTGTCGTGTGCTTTTCTAAGGCACCATATCATCATCCATATTTTATCTCAAATCCACCTTTGTGGCCATTTTTATCCCCCTATTGGGGAATTATATTTCATCACTTTTTATATTTTTCATTTTTGGCCATTTTCATGCCCTTTGCTAAGGCATCATTATTTTCCATTCTCATCCTTTGTGCATGCCTTTATTTTCACCCGCTTCCTCATGTATGAAGGATTTCACATTATTTTTACATTTGGTTGCGCATAGTTTTGATGTGTGCCTATGACCCATTGGTCCCCACAAATTGCATCCATTTGAGTGGTTTCCCATTGGATTCCCTCCATTTTGCTATGATTTTTGCAGACTCACAGGCCCGTAGGACATTTCTGTCATCTCCTGAAGACCGTGACCTTTGTTTCCTACCAAATTTACTCCTAAAATCATCGACATATTTTTTATTCTTTTTTGTATCCTTATTCCTTGGGGAATCTTGCCTCACATTATCATTTTCCCCATCATTATTTTCCTATCTAACCTTCTTCATCTATCTCTTTAAACCTCATGATCAATTTCCTTTGTGTCATCACTCCCTCGTTTGAGGGGGATCACATAATCAATCCTCTATCATCCTCCATACTACCCTTTGTCTCTCACTATTTTTGTCTCATGGCTTGCTTATGCAAACCACTTGACAAAAAGTGGAAAATGTAAACACCAAAATTTGGTATCGCTACTCTTTTTGCCCCATAATCATTTATTTTAACCATGATCACCTATCTAGACCCTTTTTATTTTTATCCATATTCTCATTAATTTTCCTAACTTTTCCATCTATTATCCTATCCATTTTAATTTATTGTTAATTCTCATTAATTAGCCCCTAATCCCCATCTCATTATCTAATTAAATCTAATCATCCCTAATTTCTCTTCTCTAGGTTGTTTATCATCCCTAAACTACCTAGTTCCCCATCCCTAAGCTTCCCTTAGCCTTTATTTACTCCATTTCATCTCTCACCTACCCATTTCACTTCCCTATGTGGCCCTAACCCACCTAAGCCTTTCAAAACCATAATCTTGCTTCTAATGAGATTGATGCCTTGAGTTAGGCATCCTCCCACCGCCCAAATGGATGGCTCCCCGAAGTTGGTGGTGACCCATCCCGGTTGTTGTCAACCCTATAAAGCTATATTTTCCCCCACCCAAAGGATTCATTATCGACATTTTGTTCATTTTATGACCTTGAATTCATGCTTGAGCTTCTTTGCAGTTGTTTTAGTCTTCTTGGAGTCCCTTTGAGCTTACTTTCATAGTTTGTGGATACTTTGGGGAGTTTATATTGGCCTTGTGTTGGTTCATAATATTTTGGATTTATCATTATTATCATTATCAGGTATTGACATTTTGCAGGTTCAACTTCCATAAAAGCTTCAGATCTAGCCTCTCTTTTAGTCATCCTTGTGTGTAGGTTATCAATCCAACCCACTCACTTTAGGCCTTACCTAGATTATCCTAGGTCATCGTTAACCCTATCAAATTTTCATTGACCTACCTCTTTTTGTTACTCGAGTCTTCCATCCAGATCCACAATAATCTGTTTTTCTATTTCTTTCCCTGTATAGTTTCCAGATCCATCATTCTATCATTCTATCAAAGACAGATCCATTCTTCCGGTGTTTGGTCACTTCGCTAACTTGGCCTGGCTGCCATCGACCCAAGCCCTATTTCTATCCTACCCATCCAAATCCTTATTTTCTTACATCATTTTTGTTTCCCTATTTCAAGTCTCTTATACAGTTTGTATAAGCTTCTATAGGCCTTCAACATCTTGATTTACATACATAACTTGATCGAGATCTATTTTTTTTTTACTATTTTGATCCATCGATCCAATCACCATCAACTAGATCTCTTTAACTTGGGTCACCATTGACCTATCCAGGTACATTTTTCTTTGTGTTGATCTAGATCAAATTATCACTTTTCATTCGATTCTAAATTTTTAGATTTTTTTAGTTTCAAATTTCGCATGTTATTCAATCCTTTTACCATTCATTTCATCCTCTTTTATCAAATATGGGGGTTGATATCCACATAATGAATTTCATGATTCTTGGAACTAACTTCATTAGGAAACCCCCTCATCTACCATCTAATCCATTTTCCTTCTAGTTATCTTTGTTGTGTAGATCCATCAAGTTTGTAGTAGGTTATCTACTTTGCATCCATTTAGTTGTCGTCATCTTATTCCAAGGTACCTTAAACCCTTACATTTTTTTATTTTCTTCATTTTATTTTGTATCCATTCCACTAATCTGAATATGAAAGAGAAAATTTAGTCCAAGATTTGGTCTTCATCACCGAATTACCCCATACTAGGCATGGTCATGATAGTGCTTTTTGTGGTTAATAGATTAAATAAAATGGCTCATTTCCTTCCAACTAAAAGTAAAACTTCTCGCATCTTTTGAGAAAATATTTTTTGACATAACTCATTGGTAAAAATAGATAGAGACCCAAGATTTAATTCTTAGAAGAAATTGATAACCTAAAAGAGTAAATCAAATTTTAGAAGATATGTTAAGGATGTATGCTAGTGATAAACCTGAAAATTGGGAAAACTATATACATTTGATTGAATTTTCTTATAATCAAGGATACCATAACACTACAAAAATGTCACCTTTTGAAGTTGTATATGGTAATGGTGTCTCAGCATTTTACCCTAAAATCCGAGACTACCCCATGTTTAAAAATTTTCGTTCTTTTAAAATAATGGTTATTTTTGTGTTTTTATTTCGGAAGATATTTGTATTATGTTAAGATATTCCCGAAGTGAACCATATGAGCCAATTTTGACAAATACCCAGATGCTGAAACTCATTTTATCCCTTCGCCAAGTTTTTTCTGTGGGAAATTTTTATTTAATTATTTATTAAATAAATAAAGCCCTATTTGAAGTAAATTGTGCTCTGGTTGAATCTTGTTGAAGTTTTTCATGCCACTATCCACACATTTCAATAGAATTTTCACCAGGAATGAATTCAGAGCTTTGTCTGTGACTTCTAGCAATGTTTTTCATTTTTATTTATTTCTTTTACATTTTTCTCTGGTTTTCCCCATGATCTTTCTGTTTAATTCCCTGGGTCCATTCTTTGTCCTATATAGTCTTTTTAATTGCCTAAAACATCTGGAGATCATTCACGCCACCGCAAAAGCACCTCAAAAAGCAAAATTATGACCAAAAAGATGAATTCAAGCATAAAAAGCCTCTCCTAGGCAAGTCACACTTTTTAGAATGAATGGGTTTAAGCTGCAATGGGAATATTGGTAGTGTGAGTAGACAGAATTTCTTACACTGCCTTCAGAGGGTGATTTTTCCCATGAAGTCAAAGTCACTTAAACAACAATGGGAATATTAGAGGTAGAAGGCGAAGGTGAGAATTTATTACCTACCTTGTAGGGTAAAAATTCCCATTATAAAATAAAGAAAAATCACTTAAAGCACCGATGGGAATTTTTTGCCTGCCTAGCAGGATAAATTTTCCCACCAAAGAGGTTTATTCACCCATGCAAGTCACACTTTATCAAAGGAAGCTATTTTTAATACAAGTCACACTTTTTGGGAGATGTTTTAATTTTCTAGTGGGAATTTTGGTAGTGGTAGGTAGGTGGGAATTTCTTACCTGCCTTGCAGGGTAAAAATTCCCATTATGAAAGTCAAATAACTTAAGTGGAAGAGGGGATTTTTGGAGCTGCAGTGCAGGGTGGAAATTCCCATCAAGTTGACTTCTTATTTTTAGCAATTACCCTTGCTACAAAATGTGACCCACCTTGGGTGAATAAAAATGGATTTAATAATATTTATTAATGGTTTATTCACCCAATTTGGTGCCATAAATAGAAGGAAAGTAAATGCAAGTGGAAGAGCTAAGGAGAATTCAATTATGTATGCTAAAATAAATAAAATAAATTTATTTAAAAACAACCCAAAGCAACATGCACAATTGGGCGCCCAATTTCGGTGAATAAACATGATTATTCATTAATTAAATTGCGAGAAATAGGAAGGAAATTATTAAAAATAGTATGTTGAGGTTTATATAAGCATGGGCTGCCATAATGAAAAAGTAATTAATTCTTTTTGTAATGGATTGCAGCTCAGATGTGTTTGGGTGCCAAAGGAAGGAGGTTTTTGAATTAAAGAGTGTTTTTCATTGCTAGGGAGCTTCAAGGTTTGGCACCTAGGGTTGGAATGGATTAATTTTTGTCATTATGATAATTATATCCATGTTGGTATAAGTTCTCTAGTGAATTAAATAATATTTTTTCTTGCTTTGCATGTAAGCAAAACCTCAAATTTTAGGGCAGCAGACTTTATATGCAGATTTTGGTGATAAAAATCAAGTATTCATGCCATGGACTCCATCTTTGTTTGAATAAAATTGTAGGTATTCATCACAAGTGCTCAAATAAATGTTAGGTACATTGAATATATCTTTGAATCTGAAGAAGTTTCCAGATCTGCACAAATGGATCCAATTGCAAGGGATTTCGGTAGAATTAAAAGAAAAAGAGCTTAGATAAAGATTGTTCCAACCATGTTGAAGCATGATGAAAGAGAAAGATCAGAAGAATCATGCATAGATTCTAGATTTTCTAAAATCAAGGATACAGACATAGGCCCTGAACCTATCAGTGATTTAATTGATAGATCCAAATCTCATAATTGCAAAGGCTTTTGACAAAAATTCATCCTCTTGTTTCTAATGCTCACTGTAGTAGATGTTAGTGCATGGAAAATTCCTTCAGGATCTTGTGCATGTGCTCCCAATCTTCCATTGAAGCCTTCATTGAATCCTTCATTGAATTATTTGCATTCACCCTAGAGTGCTTTCTAATTTAAAAAAGCTTCAAGGATGATGAAGAGGAAAGACAAGTCAAAAGAGAAAATTACAAAAGCTTCAAGGATAAGAGGGAAGAAAATCAAAGTCATGCATACAAGAAAATATTCTAGCTTCTAGATCTAGTTTGGTGAGAATCAAAGGCAAAAGAGTCAACCACATGAAGAATATGGAAGAATAACAAGACTGTGAGGGTTCAAATTTCTTCTTATTTCTTTTCTCTTTCTTTTATTTTCTTTGAAAAAGTAATTGAGCAATCAATTAAATTATAAAACTTAAGTGATTGGTTTAAAAGATGTTACTTGAAGAAGTCAATTACTTGGAGATATGTGATAGACATGCAAAATAGAAGGTTCTATTTTTAGTTATAAATCATGCATGTCATGCAAAGAGGAATTCCAAGAAGAATATTTCTAGTTGTTTCCTTTTCATAGCTTTCGCATGTGGAATTCATTTAAAGCTTCCTATTTGTAATTGTAATTTATACACTATAAATAGAGGAAGAACCTATAGGTTAAAAGATGGAATTTGTAATCAGCATTCTTGTGTTCCAGACTTTGAGCTAAAACCCTTGATAGCTTTTGTAAGAAGAGGAATAGAGAAGATATTTGAAGAACTTTGTGTTAATGGTGCATTTTTTTTCTTATTTCTTTCTAGATATATTCATAAACTTTGTGTTATTCTAGATCGGATCTAAAATTATCTTTTCCTTTAATTTTTTATTTAAAATATCTATTTGTTTTATCTATGTGCATGTGATAAACTATGTGAAATATTGATTGGTTTACACATCTTCTTTCCTTTCTTCTGCTTTCTATTATTTTCCTCTTCTACAGATATTTCTTTTCTCTTACATGCTACTTACTTTGCTGCAAAATTGTCTAGCTATGGTTCATGAGCTATAGTTAAAGTAATACCAACAAATAGATATTAGGAAATATAATGATAAATTATTACGGGAGCCTCACCGGTAAATGAGGGAGATTTATCTCATGACTACCTAGGTTTTCAGTAGTGTGTGTAAAATCTAGAGAACAGTTTTTGGCGAACTCTCATTGGGAACAACAAAATGTTTTGTATACTAGATCTTATCTTGTTAGTTCCCTTTTATAAACTCTCAACCTGGTTGAACAACCTTTCATGTGGTCTAGTAGAGCTCAAGGAAGGATCGATCATTTTTATAGATTATAGGAGTAGTTTAATTTCAATCATCCTCCTCAAGTTAGAAGCCATAGATCCAGTCTCTCACTAGGAAGAAGAGTGCAAAATCCTCTAGATCTGGATCGTGTCCAACACAATCCAACAACTGGGATTATTCACCAACTCTATTCTTGAAGAAGATATGCTCCTTTCATGATGTAAAATCAGCTACTTGCCCCTGCAACACCTATTCCATGGAGTGTAACCTTTGGACCTCTGAATTTTAATCCTCCTATGCATGATCTACCTAAAGGGATGAAAAAGAATTTTCAAAAATATTTGGAGATGGAAAGTAGAATCTAGATGCCCACTTGGCTACATTTTTATATCTTGTGGAGTGCTTGCAGTGAGAAAATGAAGATGTGTTTGTCTAGATTTTCATAGAGACTCCATGACTTGGCTAGAGAATGGTTTTACCAACTTGCTCCTGGCACCATAACCAACTGGGCCACTATGAGAGATGCATTCTGAAAATATTCAAGCCAACTAAAGATTCCAGAGTACATTGATAACATAACTCGATTGACTCAAATTTGAAGAAGGAGCCACATGAGCACATGTGGGATTTTTTCAAAATTCCAAAGATTATTGTACAAATTTCTAGATTCTACTTTTGAATGATGAGAATCAAAAGGTATTCTTCATAAATTATTTACTTCTGAATTAAGATATCAACTATGAAGAGCACACCCTATTGACTTGTTAGCAACTCAAAACATGGCGGTTGAAATTGAAGATGACCTCATCATGGTTGGAAAGATAAAGAGCAACACTTCTAGAGCTGAAATTTCATCCTCTGCTACTACTTTCGATTCACTATTACAAAATTTAGAAAATGAGATGTCATAGATGAAGAAACAAATGGCTCAAATGGCTCAAGGTAAAAAATCGCACCCTTGCTCGTAATTTCAACAACAACAACAACCGGAACCACATTGCTGGTTCCCAAAGATTAGCAATTGAAGTTTCTCCCAGAAACAACATGGAGATGAATGAAGAAGACCAAGAAGTTGACACTAATCAGCTCGAGAATGATGATTTTGTAGGTCCTACTGGTGACTCCAACATTAATTACCTAAACTAAAAATCTGAACATGATGATGAGAAGCTTTATGAATATGATCATGGTCATACATATGCAGTATTTACATGATCACAAACTCATCAAATTGAGGCATTAGCTGATGAACAAATAAGGGACATCCCTTTACCTTCTTCCTTGGCTCCTAGAGATAAGAAGGTGAGTTCTCATCTCAACCATAGAAAGAAGCTCAGTATCTCGAATCTACTCCTTTTTGATATTATTGATCATATCAAGAAAACTAGAGTTTCAAATGTCAGAAGTTGAATACTTGAGAGCCTTTCTTGAGAAATTAAATAGGCTAGTCAAATATGTATAACCTCTAGGAAAATCCAATACATCAAAAGGCCTTTTTCCTAAACCTAAAAAAACTCCTCCCAAGAATAACATTGTGGTTGTTAAATCTTCACCATATTTTGAAAGAGTGGAACTGTTCTATGTTTATCTATTGCTTAATGGTTTCAAGTTAAGCAATTGTATTTTAGATTTAGGTGCTTCTGACAATGTCATGCCAACTAAAGTTGTAGATGATCTTGGGATTACCCTGATGAAGACCATAGAAAGGTGTTACTCCATGGAGAGACAAGTCCCTTTAATCAGAAAAATCAAAGATGCACAAGTTGTTCTAGCAGCATTTTTCCTGACAAAAGATTAAAGATGACAATCTTAGTTGCAAATATTCTTGTCTCCTATGAGATGTTGCTAAGAAGAAACTTCTACAAAGATTTAGGAGGAGAAGTAAAGATGGATTGGTCCTGTGCTCATATTACCTATTAAAGGATTAATTATAAAGCTGGAGCCGAAAATAAGTCTAAGTATATTGTGACAAAATCGAGGATCCTAGATCTCGATTCTTTTTTAGGGATTTGACCATGGGGTCTATTTCTTGGAAATGGACAAAGGCATTCTAGAGCCAGAACTTCAACCAGAGCCAGAACTAGAAGGATCTGAAAAAATTTGGAATCTAGAGTTTAAAGGAACCTATTTTTCTTTTGGATCAGGAGCCAACATTCTATTAATATCTCTAGATCATAAGATATTCCCATACTCCC